>OX424475.1:2935359-4142398 GCA_949152455.1 Lithophane leautieri | reverse complement strand
CTCTTGAACACAGTTTAGATGTGCTGATTGCTGAGTTTCATTGATTAAATCCGCCCTGAAGCTTCCTATAGTGCGCCAAGTATTCTTTCATAGGTGTAGTCACTCGTAAAGGCTCTTTTCATTGAATTCAGTGTTCAAATATTAGGTAGGTACCTGCGTTCGCGATTTACTTTCCAAACATATAAGCAAATACATAAAATATGTGTTTTTGGGAAAACGACTTTAAAATGTACAAATAAAGTTCAGTTTGACTTTTTTAATAGTAAGTACTAGTCTTTCTGGAAACAACTTAATTTACACTTTCATATTTATATTCGTTCATTAGAAACAAGGATTTTAGACTTTAGTGGCAACGGCAAATTATTGGCCATATATTCTAAAGTATCAAACTACTTTTGATAACTTTAAAATTATGGCTTATAACAATGTCTCAACTATAAGCTCCGAAAAAAAAACTATACATTTTCACATTTTTGCTAGAAATAGAACTCCTCCAAAATGGTATTAATTTTCCGCTAAAATCCTCACAGAGAAACCCACAGAATTATACCTACTTTCACATGTTCACTGTGTATAACCCCTATACTTAACAAATTATGCCCTAACAAATGTATCTACTATATTATGACGTGTGCACTCAAGTGGGTACAATTGTGCTCAAGCGAGGACGATTGTACTCGACCACATGTACCATATCTTATTGAATTTGTTATTTGAAGAAGTTTTTTTCGTACTTCACTGGTTTGAGTACGTACTTAGTTCGGCTACTGAGCATAATGTGACTATAATGTGTGTGTCATGTTTTGTATTGATGGTGGTTGAGTTTTTACTTTTTAATTTGTAGGAAATGTAATAAATTGAGGGAACGGTTAGCAGCGTTTGTGCGGGTGTTTCAAGTCATTTTCTGTTGTTGCCTTATTTTATAAGATCTTTGCCGATGATGTAAAGATCATATAAAATATGTAGTTCATAGATAGATACCACAAAATTCAATGTCCAAAATATTTTCATAACTTTTTTTTTGGTATTAATTTTTATATTTTATTCTAAGATTAGTCAAAAGAAGCGAAAAAAAATTTTTTTTTTTTTTTGATAACTACGTTAAAACAATATTTTTTCAGAGGCTCTTTTTCCTGTAGCTTAACGTAGCGTAGCATCGAGTAATCGTAGGATTATTAATTAAAGAGTTAGCACCCAGAAATAATATGGTAATATGGTATAACCCACATTTAGCAATCCACAGTGAACCTTCCTAAATTGAACCGATAATCGAGCTCATGATTCAAGATCTCTCTGTTCTGAGGCCCTAGTCAAAGTGACATTCTATCAGAGATAGCCAGCTAGCTATCCACTATCACCAGTATCAGCAACCCTCCTACATGAACTAAATCGCAATAGTGTGTTATCGAAACTGCAATCATCGCAGTAAAGACGCGCGACAACGTACGTCGCAATGGTAAACATTCGCAAAAATGTAAGTACCTACATCGTAGTCACGTACTTTCACAGTAACGTATATCGCAATCACGTACTTTCGCGACAATGTACATCGCAATCACGTACTTTCGCGACAACGTACATTGCAATCACGTACTTTCGCGACAACGTACATCGCAAATCGCAATGACGTACTTTCGCGACAACGTACATTGCAATCACGTACTTTCGCGACAACGTACATCGCAAATCGCAATGACGTACTTTCGCAACAACGTACATCGCAATCACGTACTTTCGCAGTAACGTACATCGCTGTAATTAAATTTGCAATAATGAGGTACACCCGCTATCGAAAAGCTTATGTCAATCCTGTTGAAAGTCGTTGTAGAAATACGAAACGCTTTCGAAGCGATTGTCACTTGTCTGGGTACATAAATCTATCATCTCTTGTCTCACTCAAAATATATTATTTTCATCTAAACAAATACATTACGACATACATGTTACGTTGCTCGACACACATTCAATCAATTCGTCGGCAAATTGTTTTGCAAAAGTCCCTTCAAGGGATGTTTATTAGATTTGCCGAAGGGCCGACATCCCTTCCTTTATAATCCATATATTGTGTGCTATGTAAAAACACAGTGGAATTCAGTTCCAATATCAACGGTATCTATGTTTTATAAGCTAAATTATTATAGTTTTTTCTTTTATTGCAAAAGGGCTACTGTATATTTTACATAAGCGATATGTTATGCAAACACAATTTGTTACAAAGTACTTATTAAGTATTTATTATTACGAGATACGGCAGCAAAATTGTAGTGAATATACCTACAAAAAAATACGCTTTCAGAAACTTGACCTACGCCGCTATTATGGATATTATTTTTATCGGAATGGGTTTACGCTTCACTTCAGCAATATTTATTATTAATAAAAAGGAAAATTGTATTACCAATTGTTAACTATTCTAAATTGTGGGTGAAGTTTAAGACCTCTGCTTATACCTATTACACTGGCGTGATGAATGAAAAGTCAATTTTATTTGTTGTTAAAAGTTCCGAAGGATTATTTATAACTGCTACATGCAAAATTGTAGGGAATTTAATAAACAATACGCATTGAAAAACTAGCATTGCTATTCTGTAACCATCTCACCGTGAAAACTTAGGTGAAGTGAGCGTGGAGTGAGCTATCATTGTCATCGATACCTACTAATGCTAAGGCAGTGACAGTTCACTTGAAGCTCACTTCACCTAAGTTTTCACGGTGCGATTTTTACAGAATAGCACAACTTAACTACGCCGCTACAATAAAGCTACGGCGTAGCGCGTAGTTATGCGTAGCACCCGCCGGGCAAAAATAACTATACAGGAATTTTGCTTACATTTTAATATTTTGTTTTTGTTATCGTGAAAATTGATCTGTTCTCTAAAAAAAATATCTGAAGCTTTAAAGCCTAAAAAATATCAAGATAATTATTTAATTGTTTATTCGTTCTTAGCTGACACAACATTCTCATCAAGCAAGAAGATTTTATATAAATATTTTTTTTTTTTTGAATAGTTTTTTAGTTATTTTATTTTAAGATTAGTTTATCTTGTGTATAAATATTTTTTTATCCTCTTTACTAAACGACCCAGCAGGCACATAACATCCATAACCATTTATAGCACTAGAAAAAATACTCCGGAAAAGAAACCTTTTCAAACTCAAAAATAAAATTAAAAGCGTCTTTAAATTCAATTTATTATGCAAATGAGTTGCACAGAACTATTAAGTGCAAGCCACCTAGTGTCTCCGTTGACACACCCTACAAATATTACATTCAAAATTAAGAGTCCTGCGCACGTCTACACGAATTAAACGAATCTCACTTACCCCCTTATGCAAAACCACTATCAACCAAACCCAAAGAAAATTGAACTTTAAACTTACACGACAAAGTTTAAAATTCTTTGCCAGATTCCATGACAATGGGTGTACGTTTGATCGCGGTATTATCCTCACAATAGTGTTCCGCATTGAAGCTACGTTGACAAATTGTTGTCGGTGGACTTTCAACTTTATTCTTGTTGGAATAAGGTTGCTTTTGACGGAGGTTCAGTGATAATGTCGCCGCGGGGGTCGAAAAATCCAACCCTTGATAGTGACGCCCCGTGAAGTAAGCTATGATCTGTTCGTATGCTGTAATGTTGCAGTTAGAGTTTAGAAATCGGGTAAAATTTAAAAGGTCGGATTTTCGTAGTCTAGCGGTGGTTGGGTGTAGGGTTATAGTTGACTGATTATGGATTGGGTGGTGAGATTCTGATCATAATGAAACAAAGATATTTAAATACATAACGAAGTAGATAAATAAATGGTGACTTGTGAGTGCTTCAGAAAAAGTATAATGCAGACTAATTTTCCCTCTATGGACGAGTAATTTTTCTGTGATTCACGGTGCAAGATAATGATATTTAATTTCGTAGCCTCAGTAGGTACCTTTAGGTATAATATAAGAAACGTTTGGTGTTTCTAAGAAATGCAGTTTGAATATCTTGAAAAGAATGACCTCATTATTGTTCCTTTCATATTTACTTACTTACATTAAAATGAAATGAATGTCACTCACACAGGTGGTTACTATTTAAAACCATTTACGCGTTATCTGGTCGTTTAATTAATTAAATATAAATATTAATTTTGTAAATAATGTTACCGACATAAATACCTGCTCCTTTTGGTTCAATTCAAAACTTTCGAAAAGAATATTGCCCAACTTCGCACTTCCACCGTAACACAGATTAGAGCCTATGAATAGAAGTAATGAAATAAATATTATGCCGGTGGGGCAAATTGTATGACGCCTGGCTGCACAAACCCCCAATTTGACGCTAGCCGGCCATTTCGCAAAACACCCGATTGTGTATGGTTAAGGAGCGGAAATAATTTGAACCGCGTGAGATTGGTTGGAAACTAACTACCGGTTCTTTTGGAACTAAGCTATGATATGCTTTATGATGTGTGAAGTCGCCTTTATGTGGTTTTTGAATGATAGAGTACCTACACTCTGGAATCGGAAGAATACGGTTGCGTGTGTAACATTTTTTTCGTTTCGTTTTTTTGTTGCTAGGATAACAACTTTCTGAGTTTTAGCTATTAAGTTTATTTTCTATGTTTAAAACCACTGTGTGAAATATTTCTTATTTCAAAACAAGGTTTTGATTTCATCTAAGACATTCAAGTAAATCTTACTAAAACCAGGTTTCAACCTCAGACCATATAAAAAATCAAGGCGGAACGCTGCGAACAAAACAGTGAAGCATGCTAAAACTACACCAAAGCTCCGTGCATACACGCTCATACACACACATTTACAACTATTTACAATGACACTACAATCAAACTACACCAAACTAAGTGCACACATGTTTAAGAAACCGGCTTCACGTCACTGTTGACAGCGCTCTGTCTTGGTTTTTTATTTGGTCTGAGGTTTCAATATACATCCGAGCATGAACCTCCAAATCACAGAATACCTATTTTAAAATGAGAACATCTTCTGAATAATTTCTTACAGTAAAAAAGTTTTAAATAGGTAATTATTATTTTTAAATCAATCTTATTTTTATATAAGTTTTTTTTTTCTCAAAGTGATAAATAAAAAGACGATAACCACAAGACTTACTAAAATGGGCATTAAAACATTAACAATATTGCATACAAAACCAATAAAGTCTAAATGGAAGAACTAAAAAACTACATTATTCATTACGGGCCCCACTAATTCGTTCCCCAATATTAAATTCAACCCTAAACCGTCGCCGCTCTCATTTAAATCTTATTTGTAGTTTTTAGTTTACAGAGTCAATAGTTTAGCACTTTTTGGGGACCCGTTGGATTGAAATTAAAGTAATCCTGTGGGAGTACAGCTTATTTGTAGTTGTACACTTGAGTCGATTGTGTAAGATAAGGGATAATATTTTGTCATTAAGTTTAATAAAATATATCTATACGATATGGGTTCTAAGAGACCAACTCGTAGTGGTATTATAAAAATTTGGTAAGTTAATTATTTAAATATTATCAATTAACGGTGAATGTCATGAACTCATGAGTCACGATACTTTCAATATCAAATATATTTTCGGTATGAGCTATGTATAAGAATAAGTCGTAGGTACCAAGTGAGTACTTGGTACCTATAAGTTATTCTTATACATAGCTATAAAAAATAAAAAAACTATTTTAATTTTTTTCTTATCTATTTTTAACAATTATAAAAATAGATAAGTAAATTAAGAATTAATTGCAAACTCTGCCACAGCTTACACAGTAAGAGCAAAAGCAGTTAGGTATTTTAGCCACTAAATATTTGAATATTTTTCAGAAATTACCCAAGTTACTAACACTACAAAAATGTTTTGTCCACATCCCTATTTGTCGGTCAGTGTAATAAATAAATTACAATAAAAAAATAGATACCAGCGTCACTGTGACGACAAGTCCTGTTATACTTGCCCATAATAAACTTATCTTAAACCTAAACTACTTTCCTACAGTCTTTCCTTAGTACTAAAATCCACAAAGCTACACAATACGCCGTCGCCGTGGGAGGGTTCAGGAGTTGTTTGCAATACTGCTTACTGCACTGCACTGCAGATGGGGACATTCTCATGAACAACTGAGCTCAACAAATAACACTTGTTTAAGTTACATCCATTATTCTACTGTTGAAAGTTGTTGTTGAGATTTTGGATATGATTGTTCTTTTTAATGTGTTGATATAATTTAGTAATTCACTGAATACCTACTCAGTATTGGTGTTAAGAGTTGTTCTACAGACATTGTATTGATGATTCTTCCATCGACATTATTGTTGAGATTGGTGATCTATAATTGGTGACTGTGTAAGTCCAAAGCTTGTCGTTACCTATTCGGTAATAAATAAATATTATGTGTAATGTCCAGCATAATAAAAAATGAGTCTATTGTTTTTTCTGGCTCGAAGTTATGCATTTAATAAGGCTCGTGTAGAATCGCAATAACGTCCACTGACGTATCAAATACACTTGGACCATAAATCACTAAATGCATTTAGCGCTAAACATATTTAAAACATCATTCTATCTCTCTCATCTTCGAACGATGGACAGAAATAGAATGATGTTTTAAACGTATTCAATTATATGGTGCAACCGAGCCTCAGATTAAAAGGAAATAGGGTCGGTCTTTTCTCCAAACAAAAAGTCATTATTCGAGGTTCGGCTCTCGTCTATTTCTTCCTCCAATATTGGACCAATTTGAAAGATTTTCATTAATAGTTGTCAAATTTGTACAATAGGCCTCTGATGACAGCGGTCTAAACAGGCCATTCTGAGAATTTTCTGAGGGTTCTAGTTCTTCTACAGATGTATAATCAAAACGGAAAACATAGAGGCATAGAACTAGTTGATATTTATTTTACTGTAAAAAATGATTGTTCTAAGGTCATAAACCAGAGGGTAAACAGGCGAGAGCGTTTGTATGGAGAGGGGTGACCGACCCTATTTCCTCATAAGTACTTGTCTTATAAGATTCCTAATTTTCAATAATCTACAAGAATTCCATGGATTTTGGATTTGTGATTCTAAAAAGGCATGCTGCTCAAACCCCCTATAAATTAGGATGAGACTAGGAGGAGGATAATGATGTTTGGTTCGAGATGGACAGGCATCCCAAAAATCAACCTGCAAGGCATTCAAAAAATTAAAGAAATCACGCAGACAAAGATAACATCATCCATCTCTCCCAACCGTGCAGACTAATCCTAACAATGCGCACAGATGTAGCACATAACAGTCGCATAAGCACCAACTAAGCCACGTGCACACTGTAGGTGCGAATGCCGTCGGTGGCGACTGACTTAATCTCACTTGTGTTGCGCTCAGCACTCACTTCAGACGTGTCATCGCACAGAAAGCCACTATTTTTGTTCGGGCTAGGGAGGGGACTTGCTGGTGGAATTGTAAGGAACTGCTTTATGGATATGACGAGATATGATGGATTCAATTAAATTGATTGTGTGTTTAGTCTATCATTTGCCAAGCCTTTGCCCAACTATGTTGTATTTTAATACCAGTATTTTACATGGAGCGACTGCCTATTTGACCTCCACAAACCAGTTACTGGTAAATACGGCACCGTTAAAACTAAAACACAGCAACGTTACTAAACTTGTAAATAAGGAAGTTTATCAAGTCAAGAACTGTAGTTTGACCGAGACCGCTGTTCCGCGCCTTAGGAATGCGCGCGGCGAGGTGGGGGGCAGCGTTGACGAATGAGCGGCGGTCATGAGGCGCGCGCTGTGAGCGTTGACAAATGAGCGGCCTGCACCCCCCGGCTCGCCGCGCACATACCATTGGCGCGGAACAGCGGTCTTGGTCAAACTATAGCCACAGTTTTGGCCAAACAAGCAAACGCAAGGAGTTTTGTAATTAACATAAGAGTTTGGCAGACTCCATAATGACCCAATAACTAACCCTTGAGCCTTTGAACCTTTTCGTAATATTTGAAAAGTTTTCTAAAGTACACAACACAAAAGATCATTCAATAAATGCTGAAATGGACATTTTCGGCGTAGCCGTGGACACACTGTTGTTGTTAAAACATTATTTCTAGTGTTTTTCGATCTGGTTCCAAATAAATGTTATTCTTTCGTTCTTTCTCAATAGGTATACTAGTTTTCAGGCACATTGTGATTGGACCTGGTTAATTACCAACTCCACTAATTTGAAAAAATAACGATCATGCGTTTCATAGACGACTCCGCCATGGAGTGCAAATGTGGTGCTGCTCCACAAACGATGGGACAATTAATGTCGTGTCCTGCGTGTCCTGTCAGCTGCAATTTTCAGGAACTGATGGACGCTAGTGATGGCGCCAATCAATCAATTTGCATAGCCTTTTCCCAACTACGTTGGGTTTGGCTTCCAGTCTAACCTGATGCAACTGAATACCAGTATTTTACATGGAGCGACTGGCTATCTGACCTCCACAAACCAGTAACTGGATAATACGATACCCCTTGGTATGACTGGTTGTCAGACTTTCGGGGTTCTGACGACTCGTTACGACTGTCAAAGATCCACAAATAACAGCCGGGACCAACGGCTTAACTTGCTTTCCGAGTCACGAAGAAGTCTCGGTATGTTTAGATGGTCACTCATCCACGGACCAACCCCGGCAAGCGTAGCTTAACCTGATGGATCGACCCGTGCGGATGTTATGATGGCGCCAAACACATGGTCGAATTAAGGCCGAGTCTATTTAGATTGTCATTTACACGCTAAGAAGAAGAATAACCACGATTTGCCAAAGATTCGGTGACTGCAATAAACATTCTAGAAGGACCTGCCCTTTACAAACAATATCCTAAAATTCCATACAAAAAATGTATTCTTAATCCCAGTTCCTCTCTATGCTACCGTCACAGCCGGTTGCCGGTTCGCATACGGCACGGCAGCGAGAAATCCGGTTTATTTGCGCTTATATTGTGTGGACACAATACTTCAGAAGGATTATGTCACGAGTCACGACTGGAGAAGGTACAGTTATATGATGTGGATGGGTAGATACATGTGTTAGGGAAGGAGGTATGTTATGTAATAAGGAATGTATTTTTAGAAGAGATATGTTATTGCTTTATACTTGACTTCTTCGCTTTTAGCGATAAGATCAATTACAGCTCATTCACACGAGGACGATTCGTGTTTTTTGCCGTATCGTAATTTTTCACGATTCGTGATTTATTTTGACGGTGGCAATGATTTTTAAATGGCCGTATTTACACGAATCACGAATAGTGAAAAATGACGGATAAGTATTAAATATCGTACCGTCTTTTATTATTTATAATGCTGCGCCCCGCGGTTTCGCTCGGATAATCGATCCCGTGGGAATATCGGGATAAAAAGTATCCTATATCCTATTCCAGGTCATGGTCTACCCCTGTGCCAAATTTCATCCAAATCCGTTAAGCTGTTTTAGCGTGAAAGCGTAAGAAACAAACAAACTCACTTTCGCATTTATAATATTAGTTAGGATTATTTTCTGATGGATCCGCTGAACCGCTCTTGCAAGACTGAACTCTGAATCACGAATCAAGTGTGAACATCTATTCGGATATTTTGACGAGTCGCGAGAAAACTCGTTTTCGTATGCAATGTGAACGTGCATCCGTCATGACGTATCGTTTTTTTGACGATTCGTCTATGACGGGTCCCCTGTGAATAAACCGCCCTTATTGTGATACTCTATGTACAGTCGAACGCACGTTGGTGGTGACACTTTGACTGGCTTGTCGATGTGGGGAGTTTCAATAAAATAAGAGGCCATTAGACTAGTTTTGTTACCACAGACGTGCGGTCTACTGTACGTAGGTACCTAACTGTCTGAAGTTCTTACATAACATAAGATCACGCCTGTCATGCTTAAAACTCCCATGTAATAGGGGGCGAGCCTATGCTTACTGTTTGTTCCGGCTATTCTCCGAAAAGGCTGGGTTGATTGTGACGGGACACTGGGAGATAACTGATGTTCTATTAAGGAGTAAATTAGGCTATTTTTATTTCAGCAAAAAACCGGGCGAAGCAGGAGCGGTTCGATAGTTTGTAATAAATACTTATAAAATGTTTTATTGGTGCATAGTGAACAAACATTTCCGAAAGTCTTTTTTCTGAATAAAGTTCACAAATCGAGATTCACGGCTCGGGTGTTCAAAAATATGACTTTATTTTAATCTCATGAACTTGAATTCGACTCCAAAAATGTTTTATCCTAGTAAAAAAATTAAAGTAATAAAAACTAAAACCCAACTACGACTAAAAAGGTCGTAGTTGGGTTTTAGTTTTTATTACTTTCATTTTTTTTAAATTCTTTTGGGATTATAATATATATATAAATCGATTGCGTAGTTTAGAATAACAACGTGGACATACAGACAAACACGAAAAGCGACTTTAATTTATAATATGTATAGATGTATCACTTTAATAAAACCCTCATGAACATCACAACAAACATCAAACTAATGTCTTGTTCAGACGCAATAAGTGTTTGCAATTGATAAAAAGGCGTCGATTGATCACGTCGACACGTGTCATGGCGGACAACAAAGGACATGGGACATGGGACACGGCACACGGGACTTAAGGACATCAAAAGTGTCGATTACTTGTCATTTCACACTAGGATGGGTACCAAAGCGTAATGCAAATTTGTATTTGTAAGTGTAGTGTAAATTTAGGAATGTAATTTCCGCTAGTGTTAATTGTGAGGTCTTATGTGTTTGTTTGTGGTTCTGTAGTCATACAAAGAAGAGATTTGTTTGTGAGTTCGTCACGTGTGACAGCCAGTCACTGGTTGCCTTAAAAAATATAGTTCAGTTCCAAACAGAACATTTTTTTTTTTTTTACTAACTCAAACCGTTTCGCTGCTATGGTTTCGCGGAGGAGGTGTGTTACCGGCGTAAATCGAGAAAAATATACGTCCTGAGATAACAACGAAGCAATGTGTACTTTTTTCGTCTAAGTTTGAAGGCTTTCATCTCTTCTTCCACGTCGATTGTCGTGAAAATAAGGTTGCGGTTGGGTTGCTGTCACTGACAAGTCTGTCAAAATCACAGTGATCTCTATAGCTGTTACAATAAGGTTGCTTTTGGGTTGCTGCTGTCAGAAGTAAAATATCCGTGAAAGGACGGTACTACGTCTTCTTCATCGTTTCTGAAACACAAAGATTTAAATATACAGGGCGTCCCACGGATATGCCACATGGAGGGAAAGTACCTTGAATATTGTAGATGGAACATTTTACTGAAAGAAGACATTATTTGAATTTAAAAAACAATTTAAACTGCTTTCATAGATATTTAAATAATTACATGGTTGAACCGGGAATCGAACCCATTACATGAGAAAAATAATCAACCTGTAGCGTTATCATACCGATCGAAAGGCTTCATCATAAGGTTAATTTTTTGCAAAATAACATAATGTCACAAATAAAAGGAAGACCATGAATTTTAACATTTTCGATTCTCGGTTCAAGCATGTAATTATTTAAATATCTATGAATGCAGTTTAAATTGTTTGTTAAATTCAAATAATGTCTTCTTTCAGTAAAATGTTTCATCTACAATATTCAAGGTACTTTCCCTCCATGTGGCATATCCGTGGGACGGGCCCCTGTATTGGCAAATTTAAAACAATTTCTTGCCAATATCATTCAGGTACGCTTGTTTTTCACCTCATCTCATGTGTTCGTCAATCATATTCACATTTACAAACAACAAAATCAAGTACTTAGGTAAGGAAACAAAAATATATATTAAGCTCTCCAAAATACAAATTACAACAAACAGTGTCATCGTGTATTTCAAGTGCGTGTAATTAATAGTCGCCGTGTCGCCGCGAGGGTGTTTGCTATTCGCACTGTCGCCCAGTCGCGTGTCTGAACCCGCCCTTAGGATGGCTTTAAGCGTGTCGTGACAATCGCGATTTATTTGCCAAGTTGAAGAGGTATTTAGTTATAGGTTTAACTGTAGTGGAACTGCGGGGTTAGAGGGTAGTATGTGAAGGCTGATGTCGATTTGTGATTGATATATAAAAAAAAAAAACTTTTTCAAAACGAAGCAGTCTTCAAGCGACAGATACTAAATAAACCTATACAAAAAACTGGTTAAGCTCGTGTTTCCTAAGACTGCGGTGGCCACCATATAGCGTCCGCAATTTACTGGCGAATGACTTCAGTCAAAATCTGAAACGTCATTTGAGGCCATGAGAACCCTAGTGGCCTAATTCAATGGACAAGCCTTTTGAATACCATAGAAAACAAAAACAATATTGTTTTAATAAACTAGCACTCTTCAGAATACATACTTTTTATTACTTTTATGTTTTATTTAACTTAACTGGAAAAAATCATAGACTCATTATTGTAAAGATTTATTAGGCCACTATGGTTCTCATGCCTTCATTTATTAAAAGTAAGTTGATGTGTTTTCCTAGAGAGCGTTTTTAACACCGTAAAGTCAAATCCAGCTGTCACCATTTTCATGACAGCCGACACGGCGGCCGTTATGTGGCGGCCACCGCTGTCGTAGGATACCGTAGCTTTAGATTTCAATCGCTTTCGTATTGCTTGCTACGACTGCTACGAGGTGCTACGCGGCGTAGCATAATAATAGCTCATAGAATGCTTAGCTTCCAGTCCTGGTGCTATTATGAAGTATTAATGCCACCATTTTTCCAGTGTTAGAGAGAGACGGAGCTAGACAAGGCCGCTAGCACCATCCCGTTTTCGTACTGGAATAATGATGGCATTAATACTTTATAATACTACCCCTGACCCAGTGATAAAGGTCGTGACTTACGAGTCAGATAGGCAGTCGCTTCATGTAAAATACTGGTATTCAGCTGCATCTGGTAAGACTGGAAGCCGACCCCAACATAGTTGGGAAAAGGCTAGGCTGATGAAGATAAAAACGGTCCCAGATTTTAAACGGGCCGATTTCATACTATAATCTCAACTAAAACCTAGCTCTTAAATAGGTATCGTTCAAGACTGAGCATGGTTAATAATTTGTGTGTAACTTTGAAACTAATTGGCATTTCCAACATGTTGCTAACTCGTAAACGAGTTGAGAGTTCCACAGACCTACCCACCGAAGTGTAACTGACATCATCATCTGCCTAGCCTTTTCCCAACTATGTTGGGGTCGGCTTCCAGTCTAACCGGATGCAGCTGAATACCAGTATTTTACATGGAGCGACTGCCTATCTGACCTCCACAACCCAGTATCTGGGTAATACGATACCCCTTGGTAAGACTGGTTGTCAGACTTTCGGGCTTCTGACGACCCGTAACGACTGTCAAAGATCCACAAATGACAGCCGGGACCAACGGCTTAACGTGCTTTCCGAGGCACGGAGGAGTCTCGGTATGTAAAGATGGTCACCCATCCACGGACCAACCCCGGCAAGCGTAGCTTAACCTGATGGATCGACCCGTGCGGCTGTTATTACGTAGCCACGAGCTCCTCGAAGTGTAACTGACATACAACCGGTTTTAAAATTATGGTAATTTAATGTTACTTGTGTGGCGGTACCTACATCGCCACATTCGAACTACGCATCAAAGACCTGACGTCACACAAAAATCCTGACGTCACAAAAATCCTGCATCGCGCAATTAGAGTTTACCGTGCAGTGAACATATATACAAAAATCCAATATCAATCATTGGGCAGTTGCCCGCCAGATACAACACCCGTCTGGTCGGAGGATCCTCCCTTTTCTATGGTGGATGAGTGAACTTTACACCCTGTTCCTCATACCCCTAAACTTGTTACCCAGTAACTGGGTTGTGGAGGTCAGATAGGCAGTCCCTCCATGTAATCCTGTTAGACTGGACGCCGATCCTAATATAGTTGGCAAAAGGCTAGGTTCTCGAAGATGGCCTGCTAAAATTGGCGAAAAGGTATCAACGGTTTTCTTTGAGGAATTTGAATTTTAGCATCATAAGCTGGAGCCCCAGGCTAGATGAAGTAGCGATCATTGCAACTTGGTGGTAGAAGCTGCATCAGAGTAGCCGAGGAATGAGTGAATGTCGTGAGGTTGGAGAGGCAAAAAGCCTTGGATTTCTATAATAAGCTGAAAACGATGATAATCACCAAATTCGGACTCAAAGCATTTATTTATTAAACCAACTACTTTTTGTCCGTGGTTTCACCCGCGTGGAGGTCGGAAATTATCCCACGGGATCGTACTAACGGGATAATTAGTATCCTATGTCCTATTCCAGGTCATGGTATACCGAGATGCCAATTTTCATACAAATCCATTCAGCAGTTTTAATGTGAACGCGCAACAAAAAAACAAACAACAAACAAACTCTCATTTTTTTATATTAGTTAGAATTACAAGCATTTTTGAATTGTCAAGGAATCAGTCTGTTAGAAATATGAAGTTAGGTTGCCCATTCGAAACCGTAGTAGGTACCTATGGAGAAGAACGGGCAAGAAACTCCACGGATACTCTTTTAAATCAAAATATTGTTACAAAATATTAGTAACATCATTAATTTAAGTTGAAATAAATGTGAGGACGATGTAGAAGCTATCCTTACTAATATTATAAATGCGAAAGTAACTGTCTGTCTGTCTGTCTGTCTGACGCGCTTTCACGCGAAAACTACTGAATCGATTTAAATGAAATTTTGTACACAGATACTCTAGAGCCTGAAAAAGGACATAGGCTACTTTTTATCGACATAACATGCGGGCGAAGCCGCGGGCGGAAGCTAGTAGTAAATAAACTCTTAAATGCTAAACATTAAACTCGACTAAGAAACATAAAACATTTTAAAATTAATCCATAATAATTCGATTCTTCAGCGGAATGGTTTGAATATAAACGTTTAATGTTGTAGCATTAAGTAGTTAGTAATGAGCGGAGCGGCAGCGGCGGGATGGGCGGCGGCGGCGGCGGCGGCTACTGTAATAAGTGTTAACTCACCAATCATGAATTTTTACACCCTATTCGTCTGGTATCGTGTTCACAGTAAGGTACTAAAGAATTTTCTTTATAAGTTTTTTTTTTTTTTTTAATTTTTCGCATTTTCTCTCAGTCTTTTCAGGCTTCCGTACCTAAATGGTAAAATGAGACCCTATTACTAAGACTCCGCTGTCCGTCCGTCTGTCTGTCTGTCCGTCTGTCACCAGGCTGTATCTCATGTATCGTGATAGTTGGACAGTTGAAATTTTCACAGATGATGTATGTCTGTTGCCGTTATAACAAAAAATACTAAAAAATATAATAAAATAAATATGTAAGGGGGCTCCCATACAACAAACGTAATTTTTTAGCCGTTTTTATAAATAATGGTACGGAACCCTTCGTGCGCGAGTCGTACTCGCACTTGGCTGGTTTTTTTTTTTTACTAGGTTTTGGCTGCGATTTTTCTGCGATCCAGGATAAAAAGTAGCCTACGTTCTTATGCAAGTCATGGTCCACCCATGTGCCAAATTTCAGCCGTTTTAGCGTGAAAGCGTAACAAACAAAATCAGTTTCACTTTTATAATATTAGTTAGGTTGAAAAAAATCTACAGTTTTCCATTTTCATGAGTACCACTCCTTTATAGTAACTTCGTTTAACCCGAACAGTTACTAACGGTTACTAAAATGTTAAGTGCGTGTATTACCTACCAGTTTACTAAAATGATTACCTTATAAAATCTTCGCCATGTAACTAATCCCCAGTCTCCCAATCTGAACACCACTCAGAAGAATGGACCCGCTGAATCTGTCAGCTTTTTAATAATTGAAATATTTATAATTGCGCGGCGGCTTACAGTTTTATTGCGTGACTATGAAAAATAAAGTGTCGCTTAGAGTCATTATTATTTTTCCTTTGCCTTAATGAACTGTTCTTCAACTTGATAGGATCGTTTCTTGGTTATATTTGTGGGGGATTTCGTTGGTGTAGAAGCTTGGAGTATAGTGACGCATGAGATGATGTTTTTAGGAATGTTGATAAACGGAAGATTTTTAATGTCTCAGTTTGTAATTTAGTATAAGGCGAAAGCTTCAGGGTAGCCCGCGAAATTAAAATTTTCTTACTTTTTTTTAAACTTGAAGTTTCAACAGGTTGTATGTTGATTAAAATATGATTCGCAAATGTAACAAATATGGATTTACAGAATTATAAACATTGATTCAGCAATACAACTCTCTTAGTTTATATTATCGTTTTGAATGACAATTTCATGAATTCATGACGTTTGGGAATTATTCTAACTTAAGCAGTTTTATTGCTGATTGTAATGATTATGATTCTGTGAGGATCTCGTGGCTAAGTAATAACAGCCGCACGGGTTGATTCATCAGTTTAAGCTACGTTTGCCGGGGTTGGTCCGTGGATGGGTGACCATCTTTACATAACGAGAGTCCTCCGTGCCTCGGAAAGTACGTTAAACCGTTGGTCCCGGCTGTCATTTGTGTATCTTTGACAGTCGTTACGGGTCGTCAGAAGCCCGAAAGTCTGACAACTAGTCTTACCAAGGGGTATCGTATTACCCAGTTACTGGGTTGTGGAGGTCAGATAGGCAGGCGCTCCATGTAAAATACTGGTATTCAGCTGCATCCGGTTAGACTGGAAGCCGACCCCAACATGTTTGGGAAAAAGCTAGGCAGATGATGAATGATTATGATTCTGTAAAGCAATATTCTGTAGACCTGCAAATTGCAAAAAACGTAAGATAATTTGAATTTCGCTGGCTTATTACCGCATCCCCCTTATATGGTGGTAAGGACAGCTTATAAGTAGCTATCTCAAATCATACTAAAAAAACCTTTGAGCCTTTCCAACAATGCTGCCACCATAGCTATTTCTGCTGTTCAGCAGCATTCGATTTGCCGATTTGAAGGGTTTCTGATACTTCTGAAAGTAGCACTCCGATAACTAAGATGTTGTAGGTCTAACTAACTAAGATTCACTAATTCGTAGACGAACCTGAGAGCCAAGATATTTGAAATATTACTCGTATCTAATTATTAGCGATGTTGCTGGAAGCTGACAGTGTCCTTTAATCAAAATATTAATTAATAGTGATTTAAAGTAACTAAAAATATCACAGATAGTTAATTGGTTCAGGCGTGACTTTGCGGAAATCCATTATAAAATACAATCGACGTGGATATATTTAGTAACCTATTCCGCTTAACTATTCCTCCAAAACACCTTAAAACACCCTGTAAGAAATCGACACGTGTTTCACCTCTCAACGAGGCATCCTCAGGATGACAGGCAACTGAAGAAACACGGGTGGATTTTAGTCAGTAAAAATCTGACTCGCCCTTCCGCTACGCTCAGAGCGGGAGAAGACATTTGATGATTTCTCACCCTCAAAAAAAAAGGCACAAAAAACAAAAACAAAAAAAAGGATGAAGATTGACCAGTCGCAAACCAGAACACGACGTGTTGCCACACCGAGCGCTGGACGCAGGGACCAGCGTCCAGCACTATCGCGTTGAAAACAGCAGGTTTGTGTGTTACATAGAATTATCATCATTATCATTTCAGCCGGAAGACTTCCATTACAGGAAAAAGAACACACAAAAAGAATGCCGCGCTCTAAAAACCCCAAAAACATGTTTGTTACTTCATCAAAACACCCCAATTTTAATGGCAAATTGAACGGCAATTATCGCAACACCATCTTAATATTAGAGAGATCAATTCCCATTGCACGTGGCACTCTTCAAGCCCGATATTACATTTTTATTTGCTGCGCCCCCCTTCAAAAGTTGTCAACATGTTACGACCGGACTATACTGGGGTATCTTTACATTTGACCTCAAAATCACAAGCGAATATGAACCTTATGTGTCCGATGTTAAAGTTAATGGTCTGACTGTTAAAATTGCCAGGCGAAATTGTACTTTGAGTCGACGAAATAAGGTGGTGGTACTCAAAGTATAGTTGGCAAAACTTATGTTGGCATAGATGTCTGTTTTTTGTTTGCACAATGGATATTAGTGTGCCAAAGCAGAGAACTATTTGCACATGTACTTTGTGATGTTCCCATGGAAATCGTATTAGGATTTTGTTGTTTTTGAATTTTGGAAGCGTTTCGGCTTTAAAGCTTGTTTTAGAAACTTAAATGGTATTAGTTTTTCTATTAATTCGGTTTCTTTTGTATGTTATTTATATTTTCAATTACTGTTATAGATATTTTAGTATTATAAATATAATTGTTATGCTTTATTATACTAAATTAACTAAAAAGCTAAAACTAAAAGGACTAACTAACTATACAAATAAATATAAAAACAAAGGGACCCTTAGGCGTCGAAGTATTCGTCCGCATCGCTGTCATCCGGAAACGTGCCCAAAAGACTGGCAGCATTGCCACGTTGAATGGCAATGCTAATTCTTTGGCCAAAGAACAAGCCAGCCCTCTGGTCACGTGAAGTGTCGACCAGTCGGCGAGAAATCTGCTCGCTGAATCGCTGGGGCTCTGTCTCGCATAGGGTCGCAGCATTATGCTGAGCGATGGCCGTTTTGCGTGATTGTGACGCATATTTTCCCGCAACTTGTTATTTTCGTATGTTTTATTTGTCCTTTGTTAGCGTCATGTTTGCCGCCAATAAACGTATTTTCTTTCTTTTCTTTCAAATTTCCTTAAATAGTATTTGTGGCGTGAAAAGTAATAAGTCATTAACTAAAGTTTTTAGTTTTTCCTTTGATTTTTTCAACTACAGGAACTACAGAAGGCCAATTCTCGTACTTCAAAAACGTTTACATTCAAGTCGCAATCTGTCAAAAATGAAGGTAAATTGATTGTATTTTTGACAGATTGCGAATGAGATGCGAATGAGAACGTTCATAAAAATTACGGAAATTGCCGCTCAGAACTATTGTACTAATTTATGTCATATTGCTTCACTTATCCATGTTTTTTGGCAGAATACAGCTGAATTTACTAATAGGAATATACAGGACTGGGATCACGTTTTTATGATATTTATCTCTCCCTTCATTACAGGTTTTCTTTTCATGAACGATCACGTTCGTATCCAATAGGTACGTAGCGCTTCTTTCCTCTTAAGAGCCGGTTTCACAAATCAAAAACAGTTATTTATACTATGACAGCCCATTTTATCATAACATCTAAAGAAATCAAAAAGTTGCGACATTTGGAACACCCTTAAATTAAGCAATATAATCACCTACAAAATAAAATTAAAATTTTCCCTTGTTTTAGATAATCACCTACAAAATAAAACAAATGTTTTCCCTTGTTTTAGACACTTAATCAGTATTTCATTTTATTAACATTCAGTCACTTCTGACTACATTTTCCTATACCTCTCAAAATAAACACGAAAAAAGGCGCAAAAAAAAAAGGTTTTTCTTTTTTTTAAAGAGCTCGGACGGGGCTTAATCAACGAAGTATTTCATTAAGACCTTATCGGATAGAAAGAGCCTGAAAGAATAGAGCCTCACATTCTTTCGCGGCTCGCTCTTGTTATGAAGAATGTTCATTTTATAACTGGCGTTTGTCTTAAATTCTTGTGCCTTTTGTTTTTTTTTGATGGCCTTTTGTTCGATTGACGTTGGTGATAGATGTGTTTGTGTCATTGTGTTTGTGTTAATGTGTGTGTGGTTTACTTACTAGACTCTAGTAAGTAAATCACACACACATTGCCACACTTTAGTAACTAAGAGTATTAAGATCTTGCTGTGATGTAGCGCGTGACATAATATTGGCACTTACTCACTACTTATACTTTTTCATTAGGTCAAGTCAGTGCACTATCAAAAATAAAATAATAAACGTCTTCAGTGGCTTGAAATTGCAACATAAATGTATAATCTATTTTCATCCAGTCACTGGAGATGGGATATTCCAGATAACACTTAATAATTGTTTCAGCTTATGACAGTTGGTATGTAAACAACTTGATTCAGGCACTTATCTGAAGTTCAGAATTCAGGGAGCTTATTTCCTTTTCAGTAATAATTTAATCATTTCTCCTGCCCTTGTCCCAATTTATTTGCGGTCGGTGCAACATGTCCCTTTCTTCCATACTTCTCTATTAGCTGTCATTTCGATAGTCACCCCCTTTCTAGCCATATCATCTTTCACACAGTCCATTCATCGTTTCTTTGGTCTTCCCCTACTCTTATAGCCATCGACATTCATACCCAAAACTTTCCTCACAACATTTTCCTCATTTTCATCACGACATTCCTCATTTTCCTCACAACATTTTCATCACGTGTCCATACCATGACAACCGATTACCGCACAACTTTTCAGTCACCGGTGCCACTTTCAGACTTCCTCTTATATACTCATTTCTTATTTTATCCAGTATCTTATTCAGTAATAATTGAATGCAGTGAAACAAATAATAAGAACATTTTTGTTTATTATAAGTTATAAAATAATAATGCATTTGTCTTTACAGTTTGTTTAGATTTTTCAGTTGCTAGATTGCGGACAGATAGGCTAATTCAATGTTTAAAATCTTTCATTCCGTGGCCTGAATTCCTCTTACGCTAATGTCGGTCGCGTACAGTCGGTCGCGTACGCGTAGCAACGTAGTACGCGCCGCGGACGTCAGGGTCGCAGTATGGTGCTATATAGAACATAATGTATATACGTAAGTACGCGTGGCCGACGTACGCGACCGACATCAGCTTTAGAGGAATTCAAGCTTTATACTCACTAGATCTCATGGTATGGTTTTTTTGTAATGTTTCGTGACTAGTTAAATTCTGACCATAAAAAGTTCATCTTCCAAAACAAAACTAAGTAAAATTACCTTATTTTCACGCAAATGCCTACTTCGCAAAGTAAATAAATAATCCATTCCTGTCCATTACAGTACATTATATGCACCAGTAGGGTGGCAACGCGATGCACTATCGGTAGTATCGACCCCGCTAAGTGATTTGTCCGCTTGCATGCATTATTGATGTGCACCGGGCCCATTTCCCAATTCACTCCAAACTCGATACGCCCGGTATAGTGTATACCTATACCTACAGATAGCAGCCTATATATGGGATGAATTGAGTCTCGTGGGACGATCATGGTATTTTTCGGAAAGTAAATACCTAATGAAAACTTTGGGGCGTACGCGGAAGAAATCTTATAGATGATTGCGGGAAACATATTTGATGGCAACATTTTTGTTTACCATGAATACCGGGATTTCGGTGAATTTTAGGTAAGTGAACTTTATTATCTTGACCACGATAAATAAGATACTATAAAAAAGATAACTTTTACCTGAACGAATATAATAAAAGTAAGTAGATATTTTGGGGCCGAAAGGTTCTGGAGTGGTGACCGCGTACCGGAAGACGTAGCGTTGGAAGGCCCCCCACAAGGTGGACCGATGACCTGGTGAAGGCTGCAGGAATCCTCTGGATGCGAGAAGCACAGAACAGTTCGAAGTGGCGGTGCTTGGAGGCCTATGTCCAGCAGTGGATGTCTTTCGGCTGAAATGATGATGAAATATTTTGATGTATCACCATCAACATTATGTTAACAGCATTATATTAATTTTCACTTGTGTAAACCCAATTTTTCATATCGTTAATTATGATCCTTCTTTTGCAATTGATCAAATAGCTGGTTAAAGTATAAAATTCGCTTAATTACATGCAAATATAGGTGTAGTGGTAACTTGAGAGATGAATAATTCATTAACCTATTAATTTGCAACCCAAATTCTTGCCAATACCCTCTAAGAAATTGCTTTAACATTTCATAAAGAGTTCAGTGAAGTATGGAGAGCCTGCCTTTGTGGAGCTTGATCTTTTTTAATTTATACAGGCTATTGGCGTTGGTTATGCGGTGGCCAGTTGAAGTGACAAGCTGACAGAATACAATGAAGGATAAATTATGATGGGGTAAAGCAGGAGATTGTGAACGAAGGCCCTTTTTTAGCTATGGACAGAGTAGGGTGTTTTACCACCAATAGGTGATGCGAATAGGAGGAGGAGCTCGTGGCTAAGTAATAACAGCCGGACGGGTCGATCCATCAGGTTAAGCTACGCTTGCCGGGGTTGGGTGACCATCTTTACATATCGAAACTCCTCCGTGCCTCGGAAAGCACGTTAAACCGTTGGTCCCGGCTGTCATTTGTGGATCTTTGACAGTCGTTACGGGTCGTCAGAAACCCGAAAGTCTGACAACCAGTCTTACCAAGGGGTATCATATTACCCAGTTACTGGTTTGTGGAGGTCAGATAGGCAGTCGCTCCATGTGAAATACTGGTATTCAGCTGCATTTGGTTAGACTGGAAGCCGACCCCAACATAGTTGGGAAAAGGCTAGGTAGATGATGAGGTGATGCGAAAAGGCAATAAGTACCTAAGATGAAAGTTTTTGATGCCTTTTACTTCTACCAAGAATATTTTGCCAATTTTTGACAATATTTATCTTCTCTTTGGAGATCTATGAAAATATTCATGACTATGATTTTCAGTTCGTTGAATGTTAAGAGAAACTATGAAGTCAGCTTATTACCTTACCGGAAAGACCAAGGAATAAATTAAATAAGTACGTCGTAACGTTTGATGCTAAGCACACTAAGCGGAAAACTTAGTCTGGTTTTCTGTTACGCCTTTCACACAAATAATTTCCTATCCTATAGACTTTATTATCACCAGCCACAAATCATCTTTCATCATACTCCAACATCGCTCCATAAAGACAGTCCCACAGTTCCACACACACAGCATTACGACACCCAACATAAAACATACAACAATATCGATCGCTCCAAGCCGTATTGTCTTCAAAGCCACATCCGCCCAATTGCGTGCACATAGTTCAAGCGCAGTGCAACTCCGCGATTCAATTTGAATCGGAGACAAGGGATGGGAGGGTGACAGGAGGGTGGTAGGGGGGACGACTGACGACGCCGCGCTGATGGCTAAATCGTGTTCGATTCGCACCTGCGATGTGTGGTGATGGGAATGTTGCTTTACTACGAGGTTGAAAAATTTATGAGGTGAAGATTATATTTGAAGGTATCATTCCGTAGCCGTCGCCACGACACGACTGGTTTTTATGAATTTCTATGAAATAACTTCCGTTGCCAGCCACGTCGGTTTCATAGAAATACATAGAAACCAGTCGTGTCCGAGGCAAAATAATGAGATGATAGGATCTTAGTTTTGTGTTTTATAAAACAGATAAAAACTGACTACACAATCCCAATCAATTACAAATCCACTTTAATCCAAGTAGAGTACACTTCCAACCGTTCGCTTCATCCGATACTTGCAACACGACACGATGGGACCGCAATGTTCGCCACGGTAAACTGTCACCTCCTCGGCTCCTCGCGACGCTTAACCGAAGCACTCGCGGCCGCAAGTTTCGCCAACAACTTCGTAAGTTGCGAAGCGAATATCGAAAAGAACTTTCGACTAGTAGTTCCGGGTCACTGATGTTCGACTATTGGTATTTAATTTACTATAAAAGATGCAGTGGAATGTCGGTTTTAAGATCGGTGATTAAGGTTGATTTTTGTTTGGGAGTTAGTTATGAAGTAGCAGCTAATAGAAAAGTTTTTAGATTGATAATTACTTGCACGCTTGCAGCGATAAAAGTTTATCAGTCTTAGTTAAGTAAGAGGTGATGGGTTTTGTATTAATTTTATTTAATTAAATCTCTAGGTGTAAATCACTATTATAGCCTGCTGAGGCTCTAAGTATTTTCTCACTTTTTGATGATATCATAAAAAGCTACGATGTCAAGGAGCGATTCGTTTCAGTGGGCGCATGTCATGACAGTGGGCGCATGTTACCTTTTGGGACTGTAATTTTCTGTCAAAATGTTGACAATACGTCATCTGAAAAATACAAGGTGCAAGTAAAATATTCTGAAAAATAAATTCATTCTTTGACTAAGTTTTCATTAGCTTTTCTGCACTTGTTGTGATGTTTGCACGCTTGTGTATAAATGTACATAGCTTTGAGTTTTACAGTATGTTTTTATTTTTGTCGTAATTAAGTAGGCTACTACCTGCCTAAATAATAGTTCATGTGTACCACGTTAGTCTTAATAAATAAGTATGCAGTAGAAATACCATTAAAACGAAAAAACCTTTGGTTACTTTTTTTTTTTGTAATTTTTTCTGGAACGTAACATAATTTAGCAGTTTCTAGGAAAAATAAAATTTGTTTTACTCAAAGCGTAAAACAGAGCTGATAACATTTATTTTTCATTCATTGTTACTATTCTCGGGGATACGATCGTACAAATTCTCGGAAAATTATTCACATTTTTTCACATCTAATTGAGGATATATCTGAAAAAAAAAGTAACATAACAAAATAAAAAATACTCCAAGGAGAAATAAAACAAGATAGAGCTCCGAGCAAAATTAAATTTCGTACCATATTATTTTCTTCGCAAAATTCATTATCCATTTACGGTTTCACAGGCAATTGTTTTAATCCGATAGCGGGAGCGGCCCAATGTGGAATGAAATAATTTAATAGCCCCCCTCCGCCTCCCCACTCGGATCCAAGATGGCGGCGGGGCGGGGCCGGGGGTGGGGCGTGCCGCCTCATTTGAATTTCGAACGCGAGCTTTCCGAACGTGTGTTCGGATGGGTTTTCGGCCAATTAATTTCTCGGTAATTCGCGTGCATCGTGTGACGGCTTCATTGTTATTTAATAGCCGGTTCATAAAGGGATAGGCGCAAAGAGAATTTTGTCCTTTTTTTCGTTATTTGCTTTTTCTTGCACCTTTTAGGGGAATGAATAACAAAAGCTCTTACATATTTTTTTCTTGAAAGATATGAATGCATCGTTTTGAAAAGACTGATTTTACATTTCATATTTGGCGAATATTTTAATATTATTTTTATTCCCAAATAAATATCATAGTGTAAAATAACAGACGACAAAGCCTGATTTTAAAACTTAAAACTCTTACCTACAAAGGTTTTCATTAGCCTCTACTTCAACCTTCACTACAATTCACTACATATAACACCGACCCACCACCTAAAAAGACAGCCACCTCAAAAACTCAAAACCTAATCCGAATCACCTCCCGTACAACAAGTCGCAATTTTTCTGAGCCTCATAATACGTCCTAGCAAACAGAGCATTGTGAGAAGTTTCACAATATTATGTGGAGTGGTGTAATGCCGACACAAAGGCTTCTCCCGGCTCGGTAAATAACGCTTTGTTCTACGAAGCCAAATTTTGACAATCACTAGCTCTCTCTCATATAGCTATGTACACGGGCGGTTGGCAAAGATTAGCCAGAGGAGGCGGGATTCGGGTTATTGTTTGGGGAATGGTTATTAAAAAAGTGATTGGAATTTGTAACTTGCATAAGTTCTATAACACTTCATTGACGAGTGATAGTAGCAGCGAATATGCCCAGGTGTAGTATTATGAAGTATTAATGCCATCATTATTCCACTGCGAAAACGGGATGGTGCTAGCGGCCTTGTCTAGCTCCGTCTCTCTCTCATACTGGAAAAATGGTGGCGGAAAACGAGCAATACGATATTGATTAGTAAGTAACTTATTTGGAAAATGTGATACAAATGTTCGTAAATGTTTGATGTCCTCACCATCTATCGTTTATAGCCCACACCTTCAACACGGTCTTTTACAGATTGGAGTACTTTTAAAGATTTTTTAGTTAGTTGAACATTATTTTCCAGTTGATTTTGCACGTATCGTGTGTTGTCATCTTTCTAGAGGAGATTTCTTTTAAGAGGAGCTCGTGGCTACGTAATAACAGCCACACGGGTCGATCCCTCAGGGTAAGCTACGCTTGCCGGGGTTGGTCCGTGGATGGGTGACCATCTATTCATACCGAGACTCCTCCGTGCCTCGGAAAGCACGTTAAGCCGTTGGTGCCGGCTGTCATTTGTAGATCTTTGACAGTCGTTACGGGTCGTCAGAAGCCCGAAAGTCTGAGAACCAGTCTTACCAAGGGGTATCGTATTACCCAGTTATTGGGTTGTGGAGGTCAGATAGGCAGTCGCTTCATGTAAAATACTGGTATTCAGCTGCATCCGGTTAGACTGGAAGCCGACCCCAACGTAGTTGGGAAAAGGCTAGGCCGATGATGTGTGTTGTCATCTTTCTCATATTATATCGTAAATGGATCTCATTTGTTATAGGTATACTCTCGTGAAAGTGCTCTAAGTATTCGAAAAACGAATTGTGCTAATATGGGCTAATTTTTCTGAAATAAAAGTTATTTTATTTATTTATTTATATCCAGTCGATCTATTCTGCAAAAATCTCACTGTAAAAACTACGGTGCAGTGAACTATCAATCCCTAGCATAAAGGCTCGTGCAGACTAGCGTTACTTACCGCGCGACGCGACTTTAACAAAACAATTTCTGAGAAAACTTCACGGTAGAATAAACGGCACGTCGCGCTAGTTTGCACGAGCCTTAAAGTGGAATGACAGCTCATTTCTTCTACAGAAAAGACAACGGCAGTCAAACTAGCTTTCATGTCACGACATAACAGATTATCAACTACAAAACAGTCAATAAAATATGTTCAGAGCTTATCAGAAAGCTCAGACGCGTCCTTTCTGAAAATTTAAAACATCCTTCATAATCTGTGTCAGTTTTCCCCTGTGTGAGTGTAGAGGGAGGGTGGTAGGGAGGCAAGGGGACGCACCGTCGGTTCAATGTTGACAAATGATGGATATCTCTTGTCTTGAAAAGGCAGGATTAATGCTCTGTCCCGAGAGTACAATAGTGGCGATTCCTGAAGGATTACGCACTTGAAAGCGTGAAGACGTGCTCCAAAGAATGAGGAATGTTGACCGACAATGGTGGAAGTATATTTTTTATGGTGACGGCTTTCCACAGTTGATTTTGATTGAGGAAATTGTGGAGGAAAAGTTTTAGTCTGGAATTGGTTTCATTACGTCGCAGATTTTTCACTTATTTATATAAAGCTTCTATTTGAGACGCAACACTTTGGAATGGTCGTTATTATCCCAAAGTTAGACAGTATAATTAGTAAAATTGAGAGCTTCCCTCTATGAAAGTACTAAAATACAATCGGAAATAAAATGCCAGCTGCATATTTTGCGAGACACCGGCGGCGGCGGCCATTCGTAACCTTACAAATACTATTCTATATTTGTATTGTGTCGCGACGCCAACGCGACGCGACGTTGCGAGGTAAAGGAAAGCGGGGAGGTCAGACAGCTTGTGGGGACTATGTAGGTGTAAGTACCTACCTACGTACTTCTTTATTTTAAATCTGAACCAGAGTATAATGATAACAAAAAAATATTTGTACATCTGAATAGTGAATAGTACTGTTATTCTGTCTAACTCAATTCAAGCCTTTCCGATACCCGTAAAATAATAGTTTCTTCTTTAGATCTCAAGGGCTATTCCCGAAGAGAACGTTCGCATTCGCATCTCATTCACAATCTGTCAAAAATACAATTTTACCAACATTTTTGACAAGTTTGACAGATTGCGACTTGAATCTGAACGTTTTTTATGTACAAGAATTGGCCTTCAGAGGGGCCGGGAAATAGTGACATTCTATCAGCGGTAACGATGATGGAAAAGTCAAAACTGTATTAGAAGCCGTAAAGCTGGTGTCATGGCAATCCTATTGAAAGTCGATGTGGAAATACGAAACCTTTTGAAACCGATTGCCACTTGCCTAGAGGACTCCTATCATTTTCATCTATATAATGAAATAAATGCTACAAAATGTAGGTATGTTTATTGTCCCGAACAAAAATATTCTGTTATAAAGTAAGAAGTTAAACGACCCTTCAGAGGATGGAGATATAAACCCAAATCACGTTCTGTCCAGTGACAAGTCAACGTTATCATTGAAAAGAACATCGTTCCATTCTTCCATCTTTAAAAAAAAAAGTATTATAAATATTCTAAAGAATAGAGATATAGAGAGAGTTAGAAAATCATAACTTCATAGCCGACCTAACGATACTCATAAAGATGTGGAAGAAGCAGTGTGTACGTAGAATGGGTTTGGAGACAACCGATCGATACGAAGTCACTATGTTGCAAAATCAAAGTACGCGCCCAGCCGATTTATGTGACGATGAAGATCAATAAGAACAGTTGTGCTATTCTGTGAAAATCTCACTGTGAAAACATAGGTGAAGTGAGCTTGGAGTGAACTGTCACTGCCTTAGTATCAGTAGGTATCGATGACAATGACAGCTCACTCCACGATCACTTCACCTAAGTTTACACGGTGAGATGGTTACAGAATAGCAATGCGGAAATCCATTATAAAATACAATAGACGTAGATATATTTAGTAACTGAAACCATATATTTTTTGGAAGAAAATTAATGTTTTTTTGCTAGTTGTCGCTGTGAGAGGTCTCGCTGTACAATCCAATGTAACTAGAAATTGACCTTAAAAAATAAATGCTGACCTCTAAAAACCTCTTAAATTGAAAGTCTTGGATTTGAATAGATCTTTAATAATATAGTCTTATCTGATCTTTAATAATTTTATTTTATAATAGATCTCGATATACTACAAGAATGAACACACATACCATTGAAATATCTAATAAAACAGTACATTACATCTTAAACAACACTTCAAAGGCTCCAAACGAAGACCCAAATCACGCTTGGTCCGGTGACAAGCCAACATTATCGTTGACAACGTTTATTGCTATCTATATTGTATACAAATATGCTGTCGAGTCTCGGCATTTGTCCCTCCAGCAGTACATTATTGACTCGTCCAATAAGCGTGCAATGTCCGCGCGCCTTTTATCAGCCATCTGCTAAGAAAGGATGGAGAGAGATCTTGGAAAAATTCTGGAGATTTTGTAGTGTTTACTCTTTTATCGTGTTAATTTGATTTTTAATTCCGAAACCAGTCTCCTTTTTGAAGATGAGGGAAGATATGAATTTACCGGTTCAGAAAAAATGCAGCGTATGCAGATACTGTTGCAAAAGGTGCCAAATGTTAGTCGCATCACAAGACCCAAAATTCCAAATTAGATTTTGACTTAATGGTAATGATCTTTAGAAAGTTCAGGAGCGTAGTATTAGCGCGACCAGCGTACGTATAAGTAATCGAAGCAAAAGTAGTATGTATGGATCACCCCCGATATTATTGATATGGCGCTCCTTAAGAACGTCAACCTTAGATTAGACTCAATAGAAACGGTAGACGAGCTTAACTCTGATCACCGCCCAATAATTATTAGTCTCGCCCCCCGCATAGGTCTCTCTGACCCCTCTCACCCCCTCGCCACCAAAAGGGTCACGGACTGGAAGAAAGTAAGCGAAAAGCTGAAATCCAACACGTCCCCCCAATTGGACTCTATCCCAGATAAATTCGACTCTACCGCTGATACGGCGGCCGCGATCAACTCTCTTACCGATCACGTACAAACTGTGCTGAACAATAGTTCAAAGGAGGTTCCGGCGACGGACGACCGTCGCTGGAGGCTCCCGCAGGATGTACGTGATCTGATAACGGAGAAGAACGCGTCCGCCCGTGCGTACAGCAACTTCCCCTGTGCCGCAAACAAAGTCCATATGCGCTATTTACAGAGATCTGTAAAGAAACGTGTAGCGGAGCTGCGTGACGCGGGATGGGATAAGTTGTTGAGCGATCTAGAGCCGAATCATCTCGCCTTCTGGCAACTAACTAGGAAGCTGAAATCAGATCAGTGTGCGAGCATGCCCCCCCTAGTACGCCCCGATAAGTCCATCGCATTCGAGGACACCGATAAGGCTGAATGCCTAGCAGACAGCCTAGAGGCTCAATGCTCTCCCAGTACCCTACCAGTAGACAAAGCTCACCTCGATAAGGTCGACGCTGAAGTCAAACGTAGGTCTACTTTACCACCAGTAGAAGACCCTGACGATCCCTTGCCCCCCGTCACACCAGACGAGGTGCACGAGTTCATCAAGGGTCTTAAGACTCGCAAAGCCCCCGGTTCAGATGGCATCACCAATAAGGTGATGCAACTGTTCCCAGCCCACCTTATAATGCTACTGACCACCATCTTCAATGGTGCTCTGAGCAATAACATCTTCCCACAGGCATGGAAAGAAGCCACGGTAATAGGTATCCCGAAGCCCGGCAAGCCAAAGTCGGCACCTTTGAGTTACCGCCCCATCAGTTTGCTCAAGGTCATAGGTAAAATCTATGAGAGACTTATTTATAAGCGACTCAGAGATTACGCCGAGACCAAAGGCCTCATCCCAAACGAACAGTTCGGCTTTCGAACTGAGCACTCTAGCGTGCATCAGGTACACCGGATCATAGAGCACGTAAGCGCCGGCTTCCAGCGCGGCAATGTGACCGGTGCAATCTTCTTCGATATAGCGAAAGCATTCGACAAGGTCTGGCACAACGGTTTGAAATACAAGTTATACCAACTCGGTGTGCCGGATCGTCTCGTACTCATAATACGGGACTTTTTGACGAATCGCACCTTCCGCTATCGCATCGAAGGAGCCGTCTCCTCCCCCCGACCCATCCGCGCGGGCGTCCCTCAGGGCTCCGTGCTATCTCCCCTCATTTTCACGCTGTTCACCAGCGATATCCCAAAACATGGTAAGGCACAGTTGGCTCTGTTCGCAGACGATACGGCCATCTACTACAAGGGTATTAGTAATGATAATATACGCATAACTCTCCAGAGAGCGGTCAACAATCTTGGCGCCTGGTTTCAAAAATGGCGTATAGAAGTCAATCCCGACAAAAGTCAAGCGGTATTCTTTCAGAAACCGCGGGGCGGTTGGCCCCTCCCCCCCCCCTCCTCCAGTCACCATGTTCGGCAAGCAGATCCCTTGGGAGAAGCAAGCCAAATACTTAGGTGTAACTCTGGACCAACATCTCACGTTTCGAGAGCACATAAAGCAGGTTCGTTCGCGAGCTGCTCTCGCTCTAGGTAGACTCCACTCAGTTCTGAATGCAAGCAGCAAATTGTCACTCAAGTGCAAAATGCGTACTTACATTACGTGCATTCGCCCCATCATGACCTATGCGGGTTCCGTCTTTGCTCATGCAAAACCCCATCATATACATTGGATGCAAACACTCCAAAATCGATTCCTTAGAAAGGCCACGGGAGCTCCCTTTTATGTTCGTAACGAGATCCTCCATCTCGACTTAAAGATTCCCACAATCCGCCAGTTTCTCAAACGCCTCTCAAAGCGTTACTTCGAGTCAGCCGCCACACATCGCAACCCTCTGGTTGTCGAGGCCTCCCGATATCACACATCTACTATTAGCGTCATTCGCCGTCCGCGGCATGTTCTCACTGAGCCAGACGACCCCATAACTCTCCTCCAGGAGAGCAGTAGGGAGACCAGTACAGTGCACAAATACAGACGCCTCCCGTCATTCCGACCTCGCCGTCGAGGCAAAACACGTTCGCGTCCGTCCCGATTATTAAATTCACCCCCCCGTCCCTTGTCCGATGAAGTAGTGCCAGCCCGCGCCGTAGCTGAGCACGTAGCTTTAAATTCCCCGTTTAATAATAATGATGATCTAAACCTTTTGATCCAGCCTGTCCCAACAACTTGCTGTCCCCCCGCCAGTGATGTCGCCCTAAGCCGAGGTTCGTACCCCACAGGGGGTGCCCTTAGCGAGCGCACACTTAATTTTAATTTAGAATAGTTTATATGCCCCTGGCTGGAGGCCCTGAGTGTAGAAGCTTAAGGCAGCCACAGGAAAGTCCGGTTAAGAAGTTATGATTTCCGAAATCACACTTCAAGATGCCATAGTTAAAAAAAAAAAAAAAAAAAAAATAGTATGGATCGTGTCAAGTGGCGTCTTGCAGGTTCTGTCTACTCCCATGAGAAAAACAGAGTGAGTTTTTGTATGTATTTTAACAATACCCGAAAGTTACGATGCATTTACTTAGGGCTAGACTCCAGCAAAATGGTGAAAAGACTTCTAGAGATAACTATATCTCCTATCTATTTCATTCGAAGATAAACAGAAGTCAAGCATCCTGGATGCGTGTAAACAGGTCTCGATACTTGAAGCTCGTAAATATCACACAATAAACGTACAAAGTTGTGACTAAGTCCTTGAAAACTGCAAGTTCTGAATCAAGTTACATGGATGAAACAGGTCGAGGAGTTAGCTAGCGATGGACATGAAACTTGAGTTGGAAGTTTTGCTTTACATTGTGTTTAGCTGATGCCCACGGCTTCGCCCGCGTGGATGTCGGTTATTAATTATATACAAAAAACCTTCCTCGAGAACCACTCTATCCATTGGTGAAAACAGCATGAAAATCGGTGCAATAGTTTTTGAATTTATCGCGAACAGACAGACAGACGCGGCAGAGGACCTTGTTTTATAATATGTAGTGATACGCAGAGATAAAACTGTACGCCCCTCCATTGTCTATATAAACATTTGAACTGTGTAAGCCATAAGTAGTGGAGGGGCGTGCCGTTTTAAAATAGCCGAGTTCTACCTATCTGTGATATGTGTATTAACTATTTATGATTGGTGAAAATCGACACTGAACTCAAAGCATTTATTTCAATTAAACCATTTACAGGCACTTTTGAATTGTCAAAGAGTCGGTCAGTTAGTCAAAAAGTTGAAGCTAGTTGCCCATTCAAATTCGTAGATCTCTATGGAGAAGAACGGGCAAGAAACTCCAAGGACACTCTTTTAAAAATGTATATAGATTTTACAAAATCCTGGGTACAGTATTCTTCGTGCTTCTATATGTGAGAACAATGTCAAACGAAAAATAATCAAAAATAATTCAAAATATAAGATTAAAAATAAGCCCTGGCAGATAAGAGATGACCAGTCTCAACTGACGGCGCCCGTTCACGAACATGACACGTGGATCAGCACCATCCAGCTCAACCATTTTGTAGGGAACCGAATGATCCAACACACGCGCCACCATCAGCGAGACATTTAAGTGAGTATGACATACTCTCATCTGCCAGGCTCTTTCAAGTCAACATACAACGTGATACTATATGAAACGGCCCCATGGTACTCACATTTACAAAATTGAAAAAGTGCTTCTAAATTATACAAAACTATAGTTAGCAATGTACTTTGGAGATTAATATAATAGAATTTAAATACAAAATAAACATTAAGTTCCTAATGTCAGAAAAAATAAAAAATAAAGGGGAAGTCACTCTTCCAAATATAAAAAATTTAACTATTGAGCCCAAGTGCCTGTGGAGCAGGACCAGCATTAAGCCAAGCATTTTTATCTACGATATAATCATCCAACTTATAATATGCTTGTCTACATAGTGTGCGTTTAATGCATGTTTTAAATTTCTTCTCATTTAGTTGAAGAATATCGGGTGGTATTTTATTATAACATTTTACACAGTACCCCATAAAAGAAGTATGTACTTTAGACAATCTGAAACGTGGTTGATCTAATTTGTTCCTATTTCTAGTGTTAAAGTTATGCCTGTCACTTATCTTACTAAAAAGATGTAGATTTTTCCGAACATACATAATGTTTTCATATATATACTGACAAGGAAACGTCATGATGTTAATTTTTTTAAACAGTTCCCTTAGAGATTCGCGTCTGTGGAGGTTGTAGATGGCTCGGACAGCCCTCTTTTGCAGTATAAAGATTGAATCATTATCTGCAGCCCGTCCCCACAGCAAAATACCGTAAGACATGATGCTATGAAAGTAACTAAAATAGACCAGTCTTGCGGTATCCACGTCTGTTAGTTGGCGGATTTTCCAAACAGCGTAAGCGGCTGAACTTAGTCGCCCTGCAAGTGATGTTAAGTGAGGACCCCACTGTAGTTTTGAATCAAGCGTGATCCCCAGGAAAACTGTCTTTTCGACGAATTCTAGTATCTCCCTATTCAGTACAACGTGACATTCACTACTTCTAACATTCGGTAAAGTGAATCTTATGCATTTCGTTTTCTTCTCATTTAATACCAAATTATTTATAGTAAACCAATTATGGACCTTTAACATAGCGTTATTTACGTCGTCAAGCTCCTGTGCATGTCTATTTACTTTAAAAATCAGTGATGTGTCATCAGCAAATAACACCATTTGTGGTCGGTTTTTTAGTAAGTTTTTTCTGAAAATGAAAGTATATAAAAATGAGTGCTTTAGCAAGGCTGGTGGAAATATAATGATAATCATAATTATTAATCATTATAAACCAAAGACAATGTAAAAAAAAAAACAAAGACAATGTAAAAAAAGTGGCAATACCACTTTTTTTTGAGTTGATGTACTGCATGCGCCACAAAGTAAATTCGCCACGGAAAAAAGTATTCATTGTCTTTTGTTTTTTTACTGTTAGTCGTTATTGTTTTGTTTATGAGCATTGACTGATTCATTGTCACCAGTGTCGACACAAAATAGTACATCTAGGCTGCGTTTCCGCTGAAGCGGAACGGAGCTTAGCGGTGCTAACCAATCACAATGCTCAAAATCTCCACTCCGCTTCAGTGGGTATAGTGTAAGCGGAGTGGAGCGGAGCTAGTGAACTTCACATTAAATATATGAGCAGGCAATGTTGAGTGGGGTAAAACTTAACGTAGCGGAGAGCAGCAGGGTGGTCAATGTTACTTCATCTGCTTCGTTATCTTCGTCTTCTAGAAGAGAAAGATAGGTATAAAAGCGCTGCTTTATTTTTTTTTAACGGCACCATTGCATGGTCTCTCTTAGGGATTGAGTGTTGGGTACTGATCGGCGCATCTTCGTTCAACGCCGCTTCACTCCACTCCACTCCGCTCCACTTCAGTGGAAACACTCACCACTTTTCACTGCTCTTCTCCGCTCCTCACCACCCAGCTCCGCCTCAGTGGAAACGCAGCCCTACGCCAGAACCATACACATTTAACAAATGTTTATTCCTTCTCCACTCTAACCTAACCCGGTCGCCTTATCCTGCAAATTCCGTCGCGTGATTAAATGAGCCGCCGGCCATCGCGATATTGCCGCTCGCGACTACATGCGCCGACGTGGATTGCCTCCCCCACTACTTCTATCCACTACATTATGGACGGTGCGTCTCTCCCGGAATCTTTGTTAGTGGTCAAATGGACAATATTTGTTGCTCATAACTATTTATGTGGTGTTTTCTTACGTTTGTAGTGCGTGTTTGGTATTTTGTTGTCGGCTTGTAAGTCATTGTGTAAGTCGGCATTCAGAGTAACAAGCTCTGAGTTTAGAATGGGCAAAAGTGCGCTTAAGGTTAAAAAGGATTCTGAATGACAACACTTGACTTTGTAGCTCTGTAGCTTCCTTCTGTCAGCAGGAAAAACAGCATTGACATGACATTGCAGTTGACTATAGTTTTCACTCGAGTGTTCTTACTAAATATTAGATCGGCTGTTCAAATAGTAGTAGGTAAAAATATAATAATGTAATGTAATATAATATAAATAATATAATATATAATATAAATAATATAATATAAACAAATATAATATAAGTAATATAATATAATATAATTTAAAAATATAATACTGATTTTATCGGATTATTCGGTTCTGTGAAATGAGTATGCCAATTTTCAGAATATTACAATAATAATAGTTAAGTGTATGTCTGTATAAGTATTATTGAGAGAAAGACTATTCAAGCAAAGATTTTAAGCGAACACATAATAATGTTCAGAGAAAAAGAAAATATTCTTGACTACCTGAATTCTTGGTAAATTGACTAAAAGCCCAACCTGATATTATGGACAAGTCATAAAAATTCCATAGAAATTCTTCATTTATCCTCGGAATCTGCCAAACAACAGTTTTCCCCTAAAACACTCAATCAGGGTAGGATCAATACAAAACACAGTGGAAGTATCCACAGCTACATTCCCGGTCAATATATCCGTCGGCCATTTTCAAAGGTCCGACGGTACCATTAACCCTCTAAATTCATTAGGTACCAGCCCAATGGATTGCTTTCGGGAAAAAATGTTTCTTCGGACCCGTCCAAGTATTAATGTGCTAGGGATTCTGTTGTCTGTAGATGTAGGTAGGTTTTGGAGGGAGAAGAATCGTGTTTTGTTTTTTTAGAACCTGGACTTTTTTTGTGTTGATTAACTTTTATTTTGTTTTGTTGTGATTATTTTTGTCACTCTGATTCTATTGATTAATGATATTTTATTTTTGTGAATTGATTGTAAAAAGCCCTTCACACGTCAAAGAAATAATAAATCAATTCATTTTATACATTATTATACATATAGCAATCTACAATACTAGTAATTTGTAAAAAAGGGGGGGGAAATAACCACTACATAACATAACATAACATAACGTTTATTTGGACTAAAATTATATATAGCCTAATACAAAAATATCTGTTTAAAACTAAGGCACACGTTTATAATATAATAATTAGGCAGCTTAACTATATGGACTCCTAACTTCCAAACTAGGTAAAACCTGTATCTCAGAAGTCAGTGCTCTTCTATAGTGAATTAAAATACAAAAGCTGAACATTAATATTTAGGACATTTCCAACACTAATAAAATTGCTACATTAGACCAAAAAGATGTAGGAGAGTGTAAAATATTAAATTTTTATACACTATTTACTCTTTATTGTTTTCATATAATTCAAAAGAAAAACGGCGATAGGAAACTAAAATTAAATTTAAATAAATAAGTAAAGAAATATTGTATTGAGCTTGACAAGAGAGTGATGTGTGTGCGTGTGTAGGTGTGTAGGTGTGTAATGGTATGAGGGTGTGTAGTGGTGTGGGTGAGTGTGTTTGTGTAAATGTGTGAGAGGTTGTGTTAGTGGTATGTGAGAGATTCTGTGGTGCGATCCGGCGAGTAGATTCTACTTTTGAATATTAAGAACTTCTTCCGTACTGGCATAGTCAAGACTTAGGAGCCATTCAGTAACCACTTTTATACATTTTTGTTTAGTAAGCGGATATATTTTTAGCATTAGGTTAATTTTGTTATACATATGGCCACCTAAGAAATTGAAAAATCTCTGTGCAAAATGCGTGTGGCATGCCTTATATACGCAAATTGAATGCTTTCTTCGTTTGTGTACAAAAACTGTAGGATTGTAGGTCAGGAGACCATGCATCCTTATAATAGTGTGGAGTATGAAAAGCTGTCTCACCGTTAATACTTCACACATCTGATAAAGATGGGTAGTGGGATGCAAGAAAGGGAGAAAAGCACTAACTTTTAGCAGCGCTCTTTGAGCACGCTCCAGTTTTAATAATGTGGTTTTGCATGCACCGCCCCAGCATGTTATGCAATAGACCAAAAGCGATTGGCATAGTGCGGTATAAACTTTTTTTAATAAGTCTGAATTTGCTATATGTCTGAGATTTTTAAAAGTAAACATTAGCTTACGAACCCTAGAAGAAACCAGGTCTATGTGTGGTGCAAAATTAAGTCTACTATCGATTAAGACGCCAAGGTACTTGATGATGGCAGTTTGCTCCAGCGAAGGACAGTTACAGGGTGTAAAGCCATAGCAATTATGGGAGTGTGCAATGATGGTATGCGAATTGGTCAAGGATTGTGAGGCATTTCGGAGAGAAAACTTTATAAATTTTGTTTTGTCCACATTAAGTGTGAGGAGGTTACATCTTAGCCATTGGTTGACAGCATCAAAACCACTCTGAGCATGTTGGAACGCTTTGTTCCATGAGCTGTCCTTAAAAATAAGAGCCGTGTCGTCAGCGAAAACAACAATTTTCCCATTTAGGAGTTCCAGGTCACAGAGATCATTAATATAAATGAGAAACAAAGTAGGTCCAAGGACGCTACCTTGAGGAACACCGTAGGTAATTGGTAGATCGCTACTAGTCCAATTGCCAACTTTGACACACTGGAATCTATTTCGAAGGTAGTCAGTGAAAAGTTTTAGCTGTAACCCCCTAATCCCAACACTCTCAAGCTTACCAAGTAGTCTGGGGATAGAGACTGTGTCAAATGCCTTGGCTAGATCAAGAAAAATAGCTAGAACTTTATTTTTATTATCAATATTATTAACAACATAGTCTGTAACTTCATGAACTGCATCACTAGTAGATTTATTACATCTGAAACCGTATTGTGTATCAGAGAGTAGCTTGTACTTCTCTAGGTAGTTGAGCAGTCTTTTATTTATAAGTTTCTCTAAAATCTTTGACAAGGTGGGTAGAATGGAAATCGGTCTATAATTATTGACACAGTCCCTGTCACCAGACTTATGAATAGGTAGAATTTGCGATATTTTAAAAGCGTGAGGAAAAGATCCAGTTGAAAATGCTAAGTTACAAATAAAAGTTAGCGGGGGAACCAATATACGTCTATAACGTGAAAGAACAGCTGCTGATATGTTATCACGTCCAGCAGAGCAATTTACTTTTAGAGTCAGTATCAGGCTATTAATCTCACTTTCATCTGTTGGAAGTAACACGAAGGAATGGGGACAAGCAGGTACATGAAGTAACGGAGAGGCTGACGAAGGGTTATGAGATAAGTGTTTCTCTGCCAATGATTTTCCGACATTTGCAAAGAAAGCATTTACAGTGTCAACAGAATGCTGAGGGTTACTTGATGATACCAATTTAGAAGCAATTTCTTTTGATTGAGTAGTGTTAGTGACCGTTTTGATAACGTGCCACAGCTTTTTCGAATTATTTCCTGCATTATCAATTTCATTCTTCTCATGTTCTCTTTTTAATTTTCCTAGTAAATCATTACAAAAATTCCTGTATCTGGTATAGGTTAACTTGAGAGTCTCATCCTTGGGAGATTTATTTGATTTTAGATGCATATTATCCCTGTTTCTCATGCATTTCAAAAGACCTGGGGTTATCCATGGCTTAAGAATTATCTTTCTTCTTGACAGAGTTATTATTTTTGTGCATGATTTAACAGCAGCACTTACGGAATCAGTAAAAGTTGCCACAGCATCATTTACATCAGTCAGTGAATAGAGAGGTACAAAGTTAATACCAGTGATAACGTTATCAAGGGTAGTGTAGTCCGTCCGCTTTAATGTCTTTGCATGACGTTTAGCAGGAATCGACATATCCATAAAAAGAATGACACTATAGTGATCCGTTAGAGAAGTTTCTGCCACCAAACATAATGCTGGAAGATTGGTTTTAAGTATGACATGGTCTAAACAAGATTTTGAATGTGTCGGAAATGAGTGAGCTGACAGCATACCATGCGACGCCATAAGATTTAGATAGTTGTGTTTACGTGTGTCCAAAGCGTTATCTAAAATGTCGATATTAATATCACCAGTTAGGATAAAGTTTTTGTATTTTCTCGCAAAATTGTGCAGTACACTATGTAAACTCTCCAAAAAATTATCAACATTTCTAACACTGGGCGACCGGTAAATAGCTAAAATCGCAGTATGCTTCTCGATTGTTATTAGTATGCTATTACAGTCCATGATGGATTGCTCCTTTACAGATGCATTAATGCCTTCTCTCATAAAAACGACTACAGTACATCAAAAGATTCGTTCGCATCGCTGTCAGCAGGACAAGTGCCCAAAAGGCTGGCAGCATTGCCACGTTGTATGGCAATTCTTTGGTCGAGGAATAGGCCAGCTCTCTGGTCACGTGAAGAGTCGAATCATTTATTTCAGGTTATTAACACCCCTTGCCAAACAAAATTAATAGAAATCAAAACCAAATAATTATGATCAAATAAAATATAATAAAATCAAACATTATTTGGTGTTTGATCTTATTGTATATATCTGATTAAATGGAAACAAAAATCAAATTAAATCAAATCAAAATAAATCAAATCTAATTAAAATAAATACATAATCAAAACAATAAAATAAATACATTCTCCCCGACACTGGTGCAGCAACATGTCTACTAATATTTTAAAACTAAATAGATGAAGTCGGAATTACTCAACCGACTACTCTGAAAAGAAACCCTATACTAAAAAGATTTAAAAGCAAATAGTCCTAATAGCAAAACGACCTAAATTCAAACGACACTTTAGCAAAATGTTCTACTATCAAATCGTCCTACGAGCAAAATAAAGCAATGAAAACGGTACAGTCATACCACAAATAAATATCACCGAAGAAAACTCAGAGGTCACAGTTTATTTTAGGTATACTATAGTCAAGACTATTATCTTGGTCAGATTTATGAGATTTATTCCATGACATTAAAAAATTATGCTACGGCTTTCCCGAAACAACTTTAATCATCTCTAGTTTCTCAATCTACCTAACTTTTAAAATTACCAGGGTCATGACAAGTGGCAATCGCTTTTAAAGTGCTTCGTTGACACAAAAAGTAAACATATTTTCAGTTCAAAAGTCGCTGGATTTTTCGTTACCTTTACCTACGTCACGCGTTCGTTCTAGGCCCTCGGAAATAGTTATTCAAAAATCTGAAGTCTGCCTTCTGCATAATGTTCTCAAATCGCCCCACGACTTCCGCAACAACTTTCAACAGGATTGACATAAGCTTTTCAACGGCAATGACATACATTTTGACTTTTCCATTATCGTTATCGCTGATAGAATGCCACTTTGTCTAGCTCATTTCAAAAGTCTTTGCCGAATGGTCGAATTGCTTCATTATATCAATGCCTGTATGTATCCAGTTGCTGTAGAACTTTGACAGCATTCTTCATTTAAGAAAAGCTTCCTCTTTGCGTCATAACTCATAACTTACCGCAAATAAACTTATTTTCTTTTTTCTTCGTCTCCCTGTAAATACAATCTCTAAAAACCTTCAAACCTACATAAAACCTCTAATATTTCCTCCAAAAAAGCACTATCTCTAAACGCCAAACAAGATTCAACAGCTCCAACATATAATGCGATATAATACAGTGAATAGCGTCGTATTTATATGAAGGCAAACATTTGCTACAAAGTAATACGCCCGATGGCGGCTGGTACATTTTTCAGAGTAACAAAGCGAATATTGGAGAGACTCCACAAAGGCCACGCGGCGGCACTGGCATGTGAGGGGTGGGGGCACGTCGATAGTGAAGTGTCGATAGATTTGTAGACCTAAATTAAGTGTAGTCATCTACCAAGATGTGGGAGATAGCCACTGGCGGATATTATTTGGCAGCCGTTACTAATGAAGGGTAAATCCCAGATTTGCGTAGTAGTGAGACCCACCATTGATGCAATATCAAACGTTATTTAGATGCTTGGGCACTTGGGCAGTTAATCTCATAAGAATATGTCTGAGGGCCCAATTCGGATACAAAATATGAGTGACCTGATTGACTAACAGGCGGTTGTAATAAAATTGAATCAATTGATTCTTATGCAATTCCATCGAAATCATACCTAATCTCATGGGAAATTCTCGGGTTGAGAGATATTTCTTGACCGCATGTGAAGCCAAGTCAGAGACCCATGGGCGGCATACAAACCACACACCACGACGTTAGTCACGTTAGTCACTAACATCACGAAAAGAAGAAGAAAGATAGGAAATTCTCACTTTCTTGTTACAGAATTCCCGAGAAAATAAACTTGAACTCTCTGGTACTCGTCTCCCCTTCAGAACTATGTCTCCGATAAAAATGTGCCCGGAAAAGCCACAAAAAAGAAACTATTTTATTCATAAGTCTCAACAATAACTTTATCGACACCACCACCACATCCCTAGTGACTGACTCAGCTCCCTCCCGAGTGCCTCATAGTTACATACGTAGGTGTAATTGTTGGTAAGTACATTTTTCTTTGAGGTTACTCTCTATTAAACGCTCAAAGTGAAATGGGACGCAATGGTTCCTACCTCAAAGGTGTACCAAGGCCCCAAAGGTCGGCCAAGCTTAATTGTACCTCAATTATTATGAATTTAATACGAGGTTAAGTCAAAGGGCTGAGTGGAAATTATGGGCGGGCTGTGGAGCTGGCCCGTGGGTGTGACCATGGTATGGGATTTGGGTACCCATGTGGATCGTTCAGTCTTATTATTAGAACAGGTAAGGCCTGCTGTATTTAGAATTAGGCTTTGAAGGGATGCTAGGGAAGTTCTTTGACAAAGGTTATTTATGGGACTGAGATACCTAAACACGAGCGAGTCAAAAACGTGATAGCGTCCTTAACAAGTTCTGAAAATGGAGTGCTTTATGAAAAAGACTGTTTTTTTTTTTAAACTGATAAGTAGTTATTTTATTATAAAAATAGTAAGGTACGTAAAGTGTAGAAATGTTAGAACTGTTTGTTATGATGATAATATAAAGACAATTTTTATCTCAAAAACTTTTTATCAAAGAGATTGAAGAAAAGTTTTTGTATTTTCTCCGACGGAAAAGCATAGTTTGAATTTTTAGCCACACGTATTGTTTTATACAATAACTAGCTGATGCCCGCGGCTTCACCTGGGTGGATAACGGTTATTATATAATAAAACCTTCCTCGAGAACCACTCTATCCATTGGTAAAAACAGCATAAAAATCGGTGCAGTAGTTTCTGAGTCTATCGCGAACAGGACGACAGACAGACGCGGAGGAAGACTTTGTTTTATAATATGTGAGGATAAGGATATTTGTTAGTTTTTATATATATATTATGATATTATATCCAGCTGTTTTTTCTCCTTTTTTTGTGCTTTTGTAATAATACGAATGCGAAAACTAATCATATCTTTTCATTTTGGGTTTTCTACTTACCTACTCGTAATTTTATTATTGTAACGAATTTTACTTTCGCAGTTCGTTTATTCTACCTGCCGATCTGCCGATCTATTATTCCGTAAAAATGTCATCGTGAACACTTAGGTGAAGTGAGCTGTCACTAGTGACAACCCATAGCATCAGATGGAATGACAGGTCACTTCACCTAAGTTTACACAGTGAGATTTTTTACAAAATAGAACCACCATGAAAACTAAAGTGAAGTGAGCTTGAAGCGAGCTGTCAATAGTGTCAATCTCTAGCATTAGGTGGAATGACAGCTCACTTCACCTAACTTTACATGGTGAAATTTTTACAGAATAGATCAGCTGTTATCTAAACAAAACAAGTATTAAATATTACCCAATATTCTCATCACAACAAACTTCAAAAACTCATAAAAAACAATTGTTTACAAAACATCTGTAGTTAGTTCAGCCCCTTGCTTAATAATTAATTTTCTCATAATAAAACGTTAATAATCCTCTGTAATGCGAACAGTTGCTTACCCTACTGTAAATATTTACAGAGCGTCATGTGTTTGCCGTGATTTCGTATCGTAAATCTCTTTAAAGGTTGTCTTTTAAAATATGTGGCTGTGTGTGATAGGTACTTATTCTTGTGTGTTATAAGCAGATGTACCTTACCTTATTTTGTGTATTATTTCATTTTATTATCATCAAATTATACCGGCATAACCCCATGTGAAAAATGTGGCCGCAAAAACCAAAATCTTACTTAACTTACTTTAAAAAAAAACCATCTCAATAAAATTTTAAATAGTAGTACATAAAGTCAAAGTCAATTAATTTATTTGTAATAGGCACATAAAAGGCACTTATGAACGGCAATGAAAAACAAAGAAATAGTTGCCCCTTCCAAAAGGTAGTTTTCGTATGGAAAAGAATGTGCTCGAAACTACACCGTTACTCTTTTAAAAATGTTTTACAATATTTTGTATACATGAATTATATAATTATATGTGAAGACGATGCACCTACAATAAGATTACTGTACCACAAAAGGTAAAAACCTATGAAATCATGCTGAAAAATGTAAAATATGATTTCCACTTATAAGACGATTCGGCCATCGCAAAAGAGGGGTTGTATCTAATCAGAAGAATCTTACTCCATCACAAAAAAGAGTTCTAAATTCCAAGTATGTTTCATACAACCAAGACCATACCTATTTACTCCATAAACGCAAACTCATAACACTAGTGTTTAACAAACAACGAATCCATAAACTATAAACACGAAAGCTTCCATTCGATTTAAATCATAACCAATACTTATCGTTACGAGCAGTATTAACTGAGAACGCCATCTGTCGGCAGATTTGAACACCCAACGAGCACCAATTTACCAAAACACTTTAATCAACATAACTGCATTCGATTTTTAACCTTAACTCGGTGTGATAAGAGTGGTGGTTCGGTTTTGAGGGGTGATGAAATATGATTGTGAATTAATAAAGTCAAAATGTAGAGATGAATCGCGGGTGGTCATACCAGCTGCGATGACACCGAGCCGCGATGAGCGTTAAAATGTGCAGTTGTGGAGGTTTTAAATCTAGCATGTAGAATATCAAGAATTGCTTTTACTAGGTACTTGTTAATAACTGGGGCCATGGTCTGTTTTCACCAGAAGAGCTCCTCCTGGTGAAAAGAGACCCTGGCCCCAGTGGCTAAGTAATAACAGCCGGATCGGGTCGATTCTTCAAGTTAAGCTACGCCTGCCGGGGTTGGTGCGTGGATGGGTGACCATCTTTACATACCGAGACTCCTCCGTGCCTCGGAAAGCACGTCAAGTCGTTGGTCCCAGCTGTCATTCGTGGATGTTTGACAGTCGTTACGGGTCGTCAGAAACCCGAAAGTCTGACAACCAGTCTTACCAAGGGGTATCGTGTTGCCCAGTTGCTGGGTTGTGGAGGCAGTCGCTCCATGTAAAATACTGGTATTCAGCTGCATCCGGTTAGACTGGAAGCCGACCCCAATATAGTTGGGAAAAGGCTAGGCAGATTGAATGGTCTGTTTTCACCACCTCCGTATATGTTTTCTGCTAGTTTTGAATTTATTTGATACCAAAGTGGGTGTATAGTGTAGATCTAGATCCACAGAGCAGGTAGGTAGATAACAGTTTTGTGCCTAGATCAAAGAAAATATATGGAAGGTGATGTATTTAAAATTCATGTCCAAATCGATGAAAAATGGGAAGCAGCATTGGGCTGTCTTCTTAATACGAAGTTTGAAAAAAGCTTTAATTTAATTTGGGGACATCATTTACACATTTGCTTGTGTAAAAAAATAATTACGATGGTAGGTACTAACTAAGGCCCGTTGTATACATACGTTTTTTTGCCGGGAAAAACTACGGTTGATTCGCCGTGTGACGTTGACATAATTTTATTTCTGCCCTACACTCATCAGGCAGCAGCATTTTACCGCCCCGCCGACCTACTAACTACCAACCAGGAATCAAATTCAGTATGATCCGATTCATTAAACACTTGCACAGAACAAGTGTCAGTAATATGATTATGTTTTATTGGGAACTATCATACACGTGGTGGCCGCGAAATTATTTTAATTAAATTTAATTCAAATGAATAAAACTTTGCTCTCCAAATGGCTACGAAATTGCAAAAGAATCAGTGAATATTCGTTAGAATTTTTTCTTGTCATAAAAACCTTATATTTTTATGAAAACTCAATATTTATAAGGACAGGAGGTCAATTACTTCCTGTTTTACTTTTGTATTGTATCACTTTAATGTTAGATGACTTTTACTAACTTTGTGTGCCAACGGATTGAGGAGCCATGTCTCATATTTAAACGCGGGTACTGCCAATATTTAGTAGTAAATTATCCGATTTTGTAGCCGCGATCCTGGAATTTGTAGTAAAACCCTTACAAAGTTACAGGGCATTTAAGTTGGCTCCTCAATTCAGACGTCTGGATTGAGGAACCACCTTAGAACTCGAAAATTAGATGACAGATCTTTTTGAAAATTTGGTAGGTACTTTTGCGTAATCTATACCAAAAAAAAAGGGTTTTGTACGGCTGAATTTGAGATAGCTACAATACTTAGACTTTTCATCAAAAATCCTAAAACACCGCGCTGTTTCTCGGAAAGTAATCAACCAATTACAACAATTTTTTTGTATAATTCGGTCTTATCCGGTCTTCACTGATTCATTATATAAAGGTTTGCAAAATGCTCACTTAAACTGAAAGCGCTTATTTAGGCAATTGTCCGTACTTGCGTACTTAGGACTAATTTAATTTAATATTTAGTTTAGATATATACTTACTAAATCTTCTGTAGATTTTATGAAAATCAAATGAAAAATGCACGATGAAAAACTTTTAATTTTACTCATTTCACTCCACAAAACTCTACCAAAAACAACTTTGAAAAATTCCTACCACAGACAAGACAAAATTATTATTCATAAATGCAACCAATAAAACCATAATAATCCCACGCGATTCTGAAATATCACGCCCTTGCCATTTGGGGGTGAACAGAGGGTCTAAATGATCGGGTATTTTGTCAGGACAGACAATAAATTAAGGTATTAGTACGTATTGAACATTATTGATATTTGTCGGTTAAACTGGGCTACTTGTGTCATATGGACACACTATTAATTTATTATGACAGCTTTAGCTGGTTTGATTGTAAAGAGTTTAGACAAAGTAGGGTCGACAAAGTCGAAGTGGCGGTGCTTGGCGGAGGCCTATGTCCAGCAGTGGACGTCTTTCGGCAAAAATGATGATGATGTTGAGAGAAATGTGTGGTCTGATGAGATATGTACATAATATATTTCTTTGGAAATTGCAGTGTCGGTAGTTCTTTTATTGGTTAGCTAAAAGGCTTTTGGTTACTTTGAATGGGTATTTTATGTCTTTTTTTTGTAATGTGCGTTTTGTTTGTGCAGAATAAACAATTTTTCTTTCTTCCTTTTCTTTCTTTCTTTTCTTTCTTTCTTTCTTTTCTTTCTTTATTTTCTTTCTTTCTTTTCTTTCTTTTCTCTTTTCTTTCTTTTCTTTCTAGTAGGCAAGGAAGTGTTAAGAAATCATCAGAAGGTATCCTCTTTCTGTCGTTATTCAATTCTTTTTGAGGTCGGCGTCGCATGTTTTCTTCATACTTGCCGCAGCAGCTGTGATCTAAGTATTTACCGCTTTTTTATGTTAACACTGGAGGGGTCGCGTGGGTGACATATGTCACCCAGGTTCGAATATTGTGTAATAACTTTTGAACGAAATGCGCTTCAGTGCTGCCCTCTCAGGTATTCCTCAAGTAGTAGCGCGTCCACGCGCCAGTAGTGCGTCGTTACTTACAAGTGCGACGACGTGTGAACAGTGAATTTATAAAGTGTATGGGTGACGTATGTCTCCCGCGCGAGCATTCGAGGAACTATTAGGAAACGTAACATTGTGGTGGAAAATCAAATATACCCTCACGTAAGTTCATTATCGTTTTTATTTTACATTTATTTATGATCAACAAAGTGTATTTTACAAATTGGCTGTATATTTACGTGAATATTTTTATTTTATACCTACTAAGTGACACATATTGTTTTAGGCTATAATGACGAGCGAATTTACTATAAGTAGATGGTTGGAGGAAGCCGTTACAGAGAGTAGTGCGTCAGAAGACCAGGAAGACGATACTTCAGAAGAGCAAACTACTCCAGTTGGTTCACCTCACGTTTCTAACACGGAACAAGAGAGTGATGATGTATCTGACGACGATGACGAAAATGTGCTTTGTCCCGATCACCAAATCACAGTGTGCCCTAACTGTGATCAAGTAGCTTCTGAATTGGAATAACCCATTTCTAAACTTTACTAAAGAATGATTAGCTTACCAAATTAAGGTTTTAAAAAAAAATAAGAGACTGATTAATCATAATAAGTAAAAATGTTTAATTTTTTTCAGATGTTTATTTTTTGATTATATTTAATTCAACTTAAGGCAATTGTTCATTTTGTTATAGTATTTATTAAGAAATAAAGTTGATTAGTCTTATTAGAACTTGTTTTCTTTCATCAAAATTAGAATAGTAAGAAAAAATCTCGTTACTGATGGGTGGCATATGTCACCCACGCGAGCTTTCTAGGAAAGTTTTGGGCGCGAACCCCCTAGTGTTAATCTCTTCTAAGAAAGCGTTATAACTACAAGTAAGTTAGCAAAGTAGCCTGTAATAAACTGCAGGATGGCAATATACAGAAATACTTATCTGAAAACCTCATAGGGGGTAATTGTACCTAGTCATCGTTATGAATAACTTTTAACTATAATCAATTCTATTTTTTGTAATTTGACGTTCAAAAAGCCATAAGAAAATACACGTTTCTGCATTCATTTATGTTTACATATTTCGACAAAATTTAGAATTACAAAAAAAAAACAACCGACTTCCAAAAAAAACACTAAAAAAGTGAAAAATAACTTTAATTTCGGAAGTCGGTGCTTTCGCTTTTCAATTTTCGTTTTTTGCCACCGACTTCCGAAATTAAAGTTATTTTTCACTTTTTTAGTGTTTTTTTTGGAAGTCGGTTGTTTTTTTTTTAAGTTTTTACTGCTATGTAAATATCAGTGACGGAGTCAAATAAGATGTCGTCAAAATCGATTCGTAATTGGCAGAGTAAACGTGTAACAAAAACCAAAAAAAAAAAATCGTACACACGAATTGAGAACCTCCTCCTTTTTGAAAAAGTCGGTTAAATAGAAACACTATCTACCTATATGTAAGCACTTTATCAAAAATATTTATAAACTTCCTAAACTATGCTGAATCATCCCTATCATTTAAAGTTAAAAGTCATTATTTATATAAAATCTAAACTCAAATAATTTGATTCAATCACTGATTTATGTGTTTACCCAGATTTGGCGATTTGTGGTCATTATTGTAATATTGTGGTCAGTGTGGGAACTGGACAGCTATAATATTGCTATATTATTATTATTTAGATTTGGTGCAATTAATATTATGTAACCGATTGAATAACTGCGCCGAATTTAAATTAACCAGTTAAAACTGAAAAATAACTTTAATATCGGAAGTCGGTGTCTTTGGTTTTGTATTTTCATTTTTTGTCATGCCGACTTTTTGCCGACTTCCAAAATGAAAGTTACTTTTTATTTTGTATTATTTTTTTGGAAGTGTGTTTTGTTTGTAAAAAATGTTTAATTTTTCAAAAGTTTTTATTTTTTTTCGTAGGTACGTCTACTAAAATTTACATTAAAGGGGTTGAATTTTTTTCTGTCTGAACAAATCCATTAACGTACCATTGCAAAGAGTCGTTTTTTTTTTAATTATTAGTTATTTTGCATAATTTAATTGACAGTAAAAGAAGCCACTAATATATGTCTGTTTTAGAATTCTAGGTCTCTAGTCAATTTAAGTCAGTAGGTAGGTACCTACACAAATAAATCTGAAAGAAAACCCGACAAAAACTGAATTGTCGGTAGGGAAATTCACGGGATTTGCCGCCGGCGGCGGCCAAATGGATATTGAAAACGGATAGACATGACAGATTGTCTGATCTGAATAAGACACCTTTAACCAGCAATGACATATTATTATTAAAAAAAAAAAAAATTAAGACTGTGAACGTAAAGCTAGCGTGATGTTTGAAATGAAGTCCTTCGAAAGAAGAAACCCTTATTTGCTTTGTAAATGTCAGCGGCAGTTTATTAGAAGGTAGGTACTCACTTTTGATATGATTACAATCATATCGTGAATTCGTGACGTCAGATGTCATCAAAGAAAAATTCAAAAGCAAAAAATTATTCCTGCCACTCATAGTAAAATTATCAACAATCAAATGCTCCAAACAACTTTAAATGGCATAAAATCAAATAAAAACGAGCGATACACAAATAATACCGTTTTAAACGCACCACTTGTGATAAACAATAGGTTATATTGGCGCTAAAACCGGGGTGCGTTCCCGCCACTTGAACATCTGTGATTTTTTTTAAATTCAAAGCAATTGGTCGGACTGCGTTGAGCTTTAAGAATTTTCTTTTTTTGTCTGTTTGAAATGTTGTTATATTTAGGGGTTTATTTATAAATGTTTCTTAAAGTTAATACAGTAATGATTAGCGACTGTTTAACCCTACATTTTTGACGTTTGATAGTCGCTTAACTTTAAGCAACGTTTTTAATATAAACCCCATTATGTCTTAACAATTTTGAAAACCAAATTAGTATCGAAAATCAAATTGTCTCCAGAGGTCCAGAGGGCAGAGAGCAGAGAGTGAAGTGACACTCTATTCTATTCTATTTTTTATTTTGGCAAGCAGAGCCGATGTCGACTATTCTGCCAATGTCTTATGTGAGTTGGAAAAGCAGTGTCTATCGAGACAAAAATAAAAAAAACTTAGAAAGATAAAAATCTTCAATGGTAGGTATAGTTGATCTATAGTTGATCTTGTGGGGATAGTACTGGACTGGAACAAACAAAAAGATAAAATTATCCACACAGACAGACTATTTAGGGGATTATATCATAATTTAATATTATTGTGACGGATGAAAATCATCAACGCCACAAGTAGTTCTGGGGAGGAATATGTTAAAAGGGAAAAGTGACATTTAACAGTGATAACGTTAATGGGGAAGTCAAAAATGTATTGGATTGACATAAGATTCCGAATGCTTAGGTATATCTATTGAAAGTTGTTGTAGAAGGTACGACACTCTTTGAAAACAATTGCCACTAATTGTGTAGGCAGGCCCTTTAGGTTTTGTTCAGGAAACAAGAAGGCGGGTCCCTAAATCCTTGCGTTTGCAGTGTATTCAGTGTCTAGGTACATACTTCAAGCTATACCTAGGTCTTGCTTACTTACATTTCGTTGACTACAAAGAAGGCCTAATCTACGGAACATGCAATTTTACTAGGTAGGTACTATAAAAACGTACAGCTTTTTCAGACATATAAAGCGTTCACCTAAGCATGGCCTGAAAAGGCATCAGATACTGAGCCGGGTGGAAACTGGAAGGAAAACTAGCTCAAGGCAGAGCACCCCGGCAAGATGGTCAGACGCGATCAAGAAGGCGGTTGGAGGCAGCATTTACCGGGCGGTCCACACTGCAGAAGGCCGCATGGCTCGGAGACGCGTCGTATGTGGTCGCGATCCTCAGCATTGAAGGAACGACGAAGAGGAACCTACATACAGGTCACGGCTTCACGCGTTTGATCCAAGTGCTTATTCAAGCTTGCCGACACAGCATTTTATAAATAAATAAATTCATTTATTTCAGGTAAATAACACCCATTGCCAAACATAAATTAATAGAAATCATAACAATGATCAAATTAAATATAATTAAACAAATGAAATCAAATAAAATCGAATGAAATCAAATCAAATTAAATGAAATCAAAATACATAGGTAATGTCATCAAAAACAATCAAATTAATTCCAATAATAATTTTAAATAGTAGGTCTACCTTCTAACATCAATTATTATGAGTAAAGCTCTGTGTCCACACCGTCTCTAAAACAAAACGGCACTTGTTTAATGCTTCCTAAAGTTTTGTTAGTGTTCCTAGAATAACAATAATTGTTATTCGAGGAACACTAACAAAACTAACGCATAATTATTATGCGCTACGGAACCTCGTGTTACACTAAACATAACAAAGAGTCAGGTATCTGGGCGTCAGCAGAGTTATATGTGACTCTAAAGTAGGTACCTACCTACCTACCGACTTAAAGTTCTGCCGACCGCTAACGTGGAGTAAACAGTAACATTCAACCGCAGTTAATATGAGTTAAAACTAGCTAGGATACACATACCTATATACCTACGGTTTCGCTTGCGTGGACTTGTGCTAAAAACCTACCCAAAAAACATCATAACTATCTAAGTTTTTTTCTCTCTAAAGTGTATGGCGTATGGCCGTGGCCCAGTGGTAACGGCCGCGAGTTACGAATAAGGTCGAGGGTTCGATCCCAAGCAGGCACTTTACTTTACTTTCATCACCACTGCTTTCAAAACGGTGATGGAAAACATCGTGAGAAAACCAGCATCCCTCTCACAGAGAGGAGGCCTGTGTCCCAACAGTGGGAACATATTAGGCTGATTATGCTATAATAAGACTAGTCTAACAAGACTATGCCAGGCTTCGTAATCCTTACTAATATTATAAATGTGAAAGTAACTCTGTCTGTCTGTCGGTCTGTCTGTCTGTCGCGCTTCCAGGCCAAAACGACTGAACCGATTTTAAATGAAATTTGGTACACAGATAGTCTAGAGCCTGAGAAAGGATATAGGCTACTTGTTATCGACATACCACGCGGGCGAAGCCGCGGGCGGAAGCTAGTATGATAATAATAATCACGGTATCGGATAAGGGTTTGCTATCTTATACATAATGAATGATAGACAGGCAGGGAGACCAAAGGTTTCTCACATCACAAATGCCTATTAACTAGGTACTCGACAAACGGCTTCCTTACAACCTCAACTTCATCAACAACCACCATCATATGGTCCCCTGCGTTACTACTATTCAGCAAATTCCGGCGACCTGTCACCTGCAGACCTGTATCTGCCTTCTTCTTAACTAATGCTCGGTTCCTATAAACAAAAACGAATCGTTTTGCTTACCAATGGTAGCATTTTTTATAGCCAAATTGGGCATACACATAGATTCGTAAGCTAATTGTACCTGTGTTAGCTACATCCATAGGGGAGGGGCTGCTATGCAAAGCTATGAGGTCTTTGCTTCATTATTCGTTAAGATACAAGAGTCTTAATTTGAACCAATAACGGTCCGTAAATTATAGGAATCGGCCATAAGTCGATAGGTAGGTTCTAGGTTACCTACTTAAAGTAAATGGTCTGAACCATAACGTTACCGAACTATCATACTGTAGGTATAATTAATTAAACAACACCTCCACAACAATTACAATCAAATAAAATCTTCCTTCCCTTTCAAGTTATTAGACAGCAACAATGAATTCAAACAAATTAAACATTATCTAAGTGTAATGCATTTTATTGTCAGCACTTTAGTGACTAGTGAGGGGACGCGAGGGATTAACGCAGCGCTTGCAATAAAGGGGCGGTTTTGATCGTAGCTCGTCAGGGGTGAAATTTATAACTGTGGTCAATTGGTGTGTGATGAACGGTTTTATTAATATCTTGGGTGGGATGTAGTTTTATAAGTAATTGTTTTAGATCTTATTTGTTGTCTAGACGACTAGAGTTTAGTTTGGGTAAAAGGTAGGTAGGTATCTGTGTAACAAAGTGCATGTATACTGAAATTTTACCTAGTACATAGAAGACACAAGAGACTGCTTGTCGTTTCTTACTAATATGCCTGCTTACCTTGTTCATCACAAAATCTTATCAAAGTCCAATGTTAATGTCTACAAAGTTAAATAAAATCCGTCAACACCATCTATCGGTCATTATCATGAAACAATTTGATTGTTTGATAGTCTCTATTACAATATAAATGCATTTACTTCAGATGGAACAGACATGCCTCGTTCAGAAATTAGGCAGATAAGCCTAATCAGGGATTTTTTACAAAATAAGCAAAGTAATACTCTGTTTTCATGAATTTTGAGTAGATAAAAAATAGTTTTTTTTCTATCATTACTCATTAGTCACACAATACTTCCGATATTTTTTTTGCTTATTAGTTTAGATTGTTATCTCATAATTGACTAGTACGTTTCTAAACTGTAAGAATTACGTCATCGTTTTGACAGTAGACACGACAGTGACATTGGACTATGGATTGAGGTTATCAAATCAATTTTCAGGAAATAATCTGCATAATCTTGATATTTAAAACTAAAAGAATGTGTAAATAAGTATTTTTTATATAGGGTAGTAAGCATAATTTTATAAAAATGTGGCAGTTAATGCAAATGAACTCTTGTCAGCTTGTGAGACAAAGGTAAATATTAGTAAACAAGTCACAGCTTATTTTGCTAAATAAACATGAAATTACACAGGTACACTTACATTAAACTTTTCTTGCAGGTTATTGACAACAAAAAGCAATGTATACTTTACAAACCTACTTAAAAATAAGCCGTTAAATGTCGTAAAACGATACTTTTCTGAAGTCAAAACATCGTCGGAGAAAAATGCAAAGCCTGGGTTATTATTGCTTTGTAGCCCATGGAAGTTGTGCACAGGGGTTAGTTTAGCTCTTGGAGCTCGTTATTTGTTGAGCAATGGCCCCGCGTACTGCAAGGCTCTAGTGGCTCACTCTAGGGTAATACAGAGAAGGCCGAATGTACAAGAAGATACTGCTAAGTTTGATTGGGAGAAGTTTATTTCTTATCTTCAACCTCATAAGTGGCTGTTAGCTGCTGCTGTTGCGGTGAGTTTGCTTTTAGTTTTTGTAATCCAGAAGGCCTACGCAAGTGACAATCGCTTCGAAAGCATTTTGTATTTCTACAACGACCTTCAACGGGATTGACATAAGCTTTTCGATAGCTATTGTCAGTCCTATAAATTTTTTTCCTTTTCCATTAACGTTTTCACTTTGTCTAGGGCCTCTGGTACTGACATTAATATGGCCTTGTCTTGCAAATTATTTACTTACATATTGACTGTTACTTTAATTAAGTACTTTATCACCTAATCTAAGATCTTGATATAATTTTAACACTAAAAGTAAGGTTTCTGTCTCCTGTAGAAAAACCTTTATTTTCTATTAGAGCCATTGATGCAGCTAGTTTTCTCATCACATCACTGGAGTATTGTGAGATGAGCGTACAACCATTGAGTAGTTGTATACTGTTTTTGTACTTAACTACTGTGTTTATGTCTTTAACTAATACTTAAATATAATTGCCATTGGCCATTTTATGTTACAATTAAATAAATAAATCAGTCAAGAACACCAATTGCGTAATACATGATCAGAATTGGAATTGGTCCAATGTTTAATCCATTGCTTCATACCTTTGTAAGTTACATTGTTGAGCAGGTATTTTTTTCGAACTTATGAATCAATGTATTAAACATTTGTTTCAAATTCCAATTCTGACCGATTGTGCATTACGCAATTAGGGTGCTGTACTTCCATATAAAAATTTCTCTCACTTTCTTTTGATTTTTGATACGGAACATATTAAGAAGAAAAATAATGGTTTAATTATTTATTAATTTTACCCCACTTACTGAATAAAAATGTATTCTTCCATTCCAGTCAGCATTAGTAGTAGCATTTCTGAATGTGTACATCCCAGTGTTACTCGGAGAAATAGTGAATGTGCTTGCAAACCAGAGACAAAATCCTTCTAACGACTTCCTGGAGCAGGTCAGACTGCCTGCGCTTAAACTCGTTGGATTGTATCTGGGACAGGTGAATTATTATTTCATAAATTATGTTGAGCGGATTAGTCTTCGATCATTGATCAAAGAGTTAAGTTGATAGATTAAGTTAAATATTTCTCACTCTGATCATTTAGAATTTGTTCGTTTCAATTTGAGATATAGCACACCGTAGACCCTAGTAACTTTTTAAAATTATCTTTCTTTATTTTCAGGCTATGTTCACATTCTTATACATCCACTTGCTGTCCCAAGTGGGTGAGAGGGTAGCTGCTCAGATGAAGCAGGACTTGTTTATGTCCATTCTGCAGCAGGACATGTCTTTCTTCGACCAGGAGCGAACTGGGGAACTTGTCAATAGGTATTGAGAAAATGTTGATTTACTATAGTTTCATAATGAGTATTTCAGCCCAGTGTTGCAGTAGTCCACAATGCTATGCAAAAGTAATCAGTTACAAACTCAAATCACCAATCAATCTGCTGACTAGTTGTCAGACTTTCAGGCTTCTGACTGCCCATAACGGCTGTCAAAGATCCACGAATGATAACCGGGACCAACGGCTTAACGTGCTTTCCGAGCGACGGAGGAGTCTCGATATGTAAAGATGTTTACCCATCCACGGTCTAACCTCGGCTTAACCTGATGTATCGACCCGTGCGGCTGTTATAACGTAGCCACGAGCTCCTTCACAAACTAAAATCACCAAACTAGGTAATTCGTTTGTGATTAGTTGTGTCTTGTAATGGAAATTGAAATACTAGTGTTGTGACATTCAGTCTGGCTACTCGTTGTTGATTTGAGTTGATAACTCAAATCGTCCACGACGGGCCTAGAGGCACTCCCACACTGCTGTTAAAAAATGTTTACAAAGATTAGTTCAAAAAAAAATGTAAGACCTAGATATATTTAATAACCTATTCCATCTAACTATTCTCCAAGAGTCATAAACAAACCCTGTAAGAAATCGACACGTGTTTCACCTCTCAACGAGGCATTATCAGGATGACGATTGACCAGCCGCATACCAGAACACGACGCGGTGTCACACCGAGCGCTGGTCGCAGAGTTGATCTAATGTTTGTAAACATTTTTTAACAGCAGTGTGGGTGTACGCATTCTTTGGTCAAGACTATCCACTAATCTGTCTTTGGCCATGGATACCTCAATCTATCTATCAGTTATCTATCTGCACACCACTTGAGAAGTAGATCCCTACAAATAAGGAATTGTAACTCTATTCATTGGTATTTCAGGCTCACAGTTGATGTACAAGATTTCAAGAGTTCCTTCAAACAGACAATTTCTGGTGGTATGAGGGCTACCACTCAGGTAATTTTTTTTACTTCTACTTCATTAAGTCAAAAAATCGACGTATTATTTTTGTTAGCAACTGAACATAAAAACTTCAACTGCCTAAACCGGCCACACAGTTCATTTCCTGAATCCCAGCTGTCATTAGCAATTCCTCTAATTTGACATAGAAGCAATTCATTATTTGTGAAACATTTTACGAATCTCCATAGAAAACTGTCAAACAGATGAATTATTTCGTAATATGAATTACACGCAGATCATATTATGAATTGTCAGTTTGTGAAATTTTACGATGATTCATAATATTTTCATATTATGATTCTGCTAAGTGACCGTTTTAAGCCCCCTGATGTAAATTCACTTTTCAAGTACCAAAAGCTATTTGGCATTACGACATTTGGAGGCAAATATTCAATGGTGCTATTTCTATTTCCAGGTAGTAGGTTCGTCAGTTAGTCTTCTAGTTATATCTCCACAACTGACCGCCCTTACACTATTATGTATACCGTCAGTTGTCATCGGCGGCACGTTCATTGGTTCACTGCTGAGGAAGTTGTCTAGAGAGGCGCAGACGCAGGTGAGCTGGTTAATTCTATGTAATAATTTGTTTTTGATGTCCTCAGATGAACTGTCAGTGGATAATATAATGATTCGATATACTTTTTTTTTTGAAGTTCAGAAACGCTATGTTTCCATGATATTGAAACAATAGAACTGTCAAAGTCAAGTCAAAGTCAAATAATTTATTTCAAATAGGCACATAAAAGGCACTTTTGAACGTTAATGAAAAACAAAGAAATAGAATTGATTCTAGTTGCCCATTCCAAAAGGTAGCTTTCGTATGGAGAAGAATGGGCAAGAAACTCCAACTTACTCTTTTTAAAAATGTTTTACAATATTTTGTATACATGAATTAGATATATAATTATAAGTCGAATTAAGAATACCACAGAAACACATTTAATGTGCCACGGTTTAGGTGTATAATTGTTCGGTGGTACGGAACCCTTATTAGGTAGGCATCTGATTTATTTTGTGAGCTTATTATAATTCTAGGTAGAAAAATCAACACTAGTAGCGGAAGAAGCGATATCAAACATGCGAACAGTTCGCGCGTTCGCAGGCGAAGAGAACGAGGCTCAACTGTTTGCGCAGGAGTGTAAGGCGGCCGCTGAGATGAATATGGAACTAGGATTGGGAATAGGACTGTTCCAAGCTGGGACTAACTTGTTTTTAAATGGGTATGTATGATTTTGCTGGTAGAGAGGTAGAGTTCATGTTTGTGTGTCATCCCTCGAGAAGACTTCTACAGGCGGAGACTGATTTGTAACATTTGTTTGTAATGTATCATTCGAGGCGAGTCTTGTTACAATATGGTGATACACAAGGCGCGGCGAACGCTCGCTGCGAGCACCATGATATTTTCGTTTCTCATATTTCCGTTATAAAGGAATTCACGAAACAGCCGACAGTCGAGTGGAGGATCGAGTGGCTCCGCTCGCTGCACTGACTACTACAGTAGTCGAGTATCTGTAACGCGTTACAACGCGTTACAGATACTCTATACATTACAAACAAATGTTACAAGTCAGTCACCGCTTGAAAAGGTATCTTAAATGTTACGTAGATGGTAATTATGATGTGGTTATTTTCATGAACGGTGAAGGAAAACATCGTGAGGAAACCGGCATGTTTTAGAACATAAAAATTGAAGACATGTGACATCTACCAACCCGCACTAGGTCCGCGTTGTAGATTACGGCCCACTTCCTCTTACCGAGAGGAGGCCTGTGTCCCAGCAGTGGGAACATTATAAGCTGATTATGCATCAACAATTCTTCTGGATTTTAACAAGAGAAAATTACTCTACAAAAAAGTTGAGACAGTGTAGTTATATGGAGGACTGGAGGTAGCTATCATTATGCCAAGTTTAATTTAAATATTTTTAGAGTTTACGCTGGATGTGTGAAAATAAAAATTTCGAGAGAAAAAACATTTTTTTTTAAATTAAGGTACTCGCATGTTTTTATCATGCCTATCAAGAAGCTGAAACAAAATAAAATAAAAACTACAGACAGCCCCGTTAAGTTTTTTTTTTTTTTTGCAGTATGGTCCTTGGCACCATGTTTATGGGCGGCCATCTAATGTCTACGGGACAAATGTCAGCCGGTGACGTCATGGCTTTCCTAGTGAATGCCCAAACTGTACAGCGATCAATCGCTCAGCTGTCATTACTGTTTGGATCTGTGGTGAAGGGAATCAGCGCGGGAGGACGAGTGTTTGAGGTTAGACTTAATGCTATGTGAATAAGGTTCATTTTGGAGTACAAGAAAAACTAAGAACTAGGTTATGAGTTTACGATTGACTTACAACAATATTTGTATTTGATATAAAATCTATTATTGTAAGCTACACGTCACTGAAGTTGTGTGAATGCGACGTATTGGCTTTACTAGTGAACGCAGACTTTATAGGGATCTCTACGTTTGAATCAGTCATGAACGGTCTCAATGCTGGCAACAAGTGTTCGAAATACGACCTTATAACTGAAGATGTAAGATTCAGTTTTGAATGCAAAGATAGAGCTATACTCCATTTGAAATAAGATTAGACATTTAAATAAGCCTTTTTTACAGTCTGTTCAACCGATTTTGACTTCTATTGCGTTGGTGGAATGACAAATGGCAGCTGCAATATACAGTTGGTATTGTGTAATCTTTTTTGCTTTTAATGCCGTCCTTATGCCTACGGCATAAAAGTCAAAATCGTTTGAACGGACTGTAAAAAGGTTTGTTTAAAAGTTAATCTTATTTCAAATGTAGTATAGGTGAATTTCATCTTTAAATGTTAATGTTGTCATAATTTTATTTTCAGTACATCAATAAGAAGCCAGTAATGGACCAATCAGGCAGCAGGGCCATCAAGTTTCATGAGTTCCACGGTGATATTGAGTTCAAAGACGTGTCGTTCGCATACCCGACGAGGCCTGAGGCGGTGAGTGACGGCTTTTGGTTATGTTATACATAATAATCGTCGTGTATTTGTAATAGGGGCTCATCTTAACTTAATCCGTACTCTTCTGCCTAGCCTTTTCCCAACTATGTTGGGGTCGGCTTCTAGTCTAACCGGATGCAGCTGAATACCAGTATTTTATATGGAGCGACTGCCTATCTGACCTCCACAACCCAGTGACTGGGTAATACGATACCCCTTGGTAGGACTGGTTGTCAGACTTTGGGGCTTCTGACGACCCGTAACGACTGTCAAAGACCCCGTGCGGCTGTTATTACTTAGCCACGAGCTCCTCGCTAGCAAAATAATGCTTTATAATAACTTTTTTTCGAATAAAGTATAGGTTCCAATTATTTTAGGACTAGCGACCCGGCCCTACTTTACATAGTTTTTACGGCGTAGTTGGGAAAAGGCTGGGCTGATGATGGTGCATTCCAATCTCATTCGCAATCTGTCAAAACTATAATCAATTTATCCAAATTTTTGACAAGTTTGACAGATTACGACTTGAATATGAACGTTTTTTAAGTAGGTACGCGTTTAAACTGGAAGCCAACCCCAACATAGTTGGGAAAAGGCTAGGCAGATGATGATGTGGCGGTATCTACATCGCCACATGCGAACTACGCATCAAAGATCTGACGTCACACAAAATCCTGACGTCACATAAAATGATTTTGTTAGCGAAAGATAAATTATTGTGTTTACAGACCGTGTTGAAGAAATTCAATCTGAAGATACCGGCTGGCAAGACAGTGGCTATCGTTGGCTCGTCTGGTAATGGCAAGTCCACAATCGCTGCTATTTTAGAAAGGTAACCTTTTCAGATTTGCAATTTTTTTTTTTAACATCTCTACTTTTCAACTGAACCTATCAGCAGTGATAGCCTATTGGTGTGTCCGTCGGACTGCCAAGTCAGGTCTCGAGTTCGAACCCAAGGTAGCTTGCACCTTTAAGCTTTCGGATTCATGTGCGTACTCAAAAATGGTGAAGAAAAACATCGTGAGGTGGTGAAACCTGTGAGGTGGTGAAACCTGTGAGGTGGTGTGCCTGACAGATATTCCGAGGCCCATGGGCTGCTTTAAAACACTGACACCAGGTTAGTCACTAACCACAAGAACAGAAGATGGTTTACCATAGTTAATTGATTCAGGCGTGACTTTGCGGAAATCCATTATAAAATACAATAGACGTAGATATATTTAGTAACCTATTGCGCTTAACTATTCTTCAAGAGTCATAAAAAACCCTGTAAGAAATCGATACGTGTTTCACCTCTCAACGAGGCATCCTCAGGCAGAACACAGCGCTCGGTGTGGCAACACGTCATGTTCTGGTTTGCAATTGGTCAAACGTCATCCTGAGGATGCCTCGTTGAGAGGTGAAATACGTATCGATTTCTTACAGGGTTTTTTATGGCTCTTGAAGAATAGTTAAGCGGAATAGGTTACTAAATATATCTACGTCTATTGTATTTTGTATGGTTTACCATGTAATATCAACCGGGCTAAATGCAGAATCCGGGCTGCTACTGAGAAATTCCTGACGGAAAAACCCAATAACACTTTGCCCGACCTGGGCATCAAATTCAGGACTTCCCACTCAGCAGTTGCGCTAGCGAGGCTTAATCCTTCGACGATACCAAGCATGAGGATATGCATGCAATATTGCATCTTGTCCCCACCTACTTATTTCTAACCTTTAACCTCCAGGTTCTACGACGTAAATTCCGGTGAAGTCACAATCGATGGCATCAACGTTCGAGAGATGGATGGCAAGTGGCTCCGCGGAAGAGCAATAGGCATCATCAGCCAAGAGCCTGTGTTGTTCGCCACCAGCGTCAAGGAGAATATCCGGTATGGACGCCCGGATGCCAGCGATGCTGAGGTGATGTGATTCTTATTTATTTAATTCCTTTTTCTTAATTTCAATGTTTAATTACATTATCTGTACGCAGCACTCCATTTATGTAAATAAAACAGCAATAATAAAAAAAAATGCAATGGATGTTGAAATACTATAGCGAACGACGCGTGAAGCTCAGAATTTACATTGATAAATCACGTACCGAGAGCGCGCCCCCCACGGGGAGTGCGGCCTAGTGCGTTGTGCCACGGTAACGATACATGGCGTGTGAGGTAATAAAACAAATCAGGTTTATTGGCTTCTCCTTAACGTTCCAAAAATATTTTCATGTACTGGTCGTCTTAGTATGATATACTGAATTCATCCCACCAGTCTGCGGAGGGCTGTCCCTTACACCCTGTATAGGATTTCCCATTGGCAAAAATTACGAGTTTCCATACAAACTTTCTTCCCTTATTTAACCCCATCATGGGATGAATTTTCAAAAATCCTTCCTCACTTTCGTTATATAAGGCACTCTTCTTGCAAAATTTCTCAATATTATGCATACAAACTTACTTTTGCAATTGGAATGTATGGGAGAACATTTTTTTCAACTACAATGTTAAGTTTTTTCTTGGGGTAAATTCATTCCAACTATGGAACTCTTCATTGTGCGTGGTCCGACACGCACTGGGCCTGTTTTTTTTCTTTATACTGAATAAATCTTTTCGCGAATATCATCATAACTGTAGTTTTCTTCTCACACATTCCAGGTGTACCAAGCAGCTCAAACAGCCAATGCTCACGAGTTCATCCTCGGCTTTCCCAATGGTTACGACACACTCGTGGGTGAGAGAGGGATGGCACTCAGTGGGGGACAGAAACAGAGGATAGCTATCGCTAGGGCAGTGATTAAAAATCCACCTGTTCTTATATTGGACGAGGCAACAAGGTATGCATGGTTTAAACCGTTCTTGTGATGTAGTTTTCGAGAAAACAGTCGAAGCGACTGGCGAAGCTCGAAATTATTATTAATAACGAATTATAATTAAAGAAAAACTCAGAGATGTTTTTACAGAAATAAAACGACTCGTTAGTTAGACCTCACTTGTTTAAAACACTAATGTGAAACCTCACCCGCATAAGCTGCCCATAATTTTCCTACTGGTGGGACACAGGCCTCCTCTCTGTGAGAGGGAGTGGGCCGTTATATACCACGGGGGCCCAGTGCGGGCTGGTATATAACGGAGATGTCACAATCTTCGAATTTTTGGTTCTAGGAAATTTCGGTTTTCTCACGATTTTTACCTTCACAGTTGGAAGGAGGCTTACGAAATATCGCCCAAATGAGGTCAACCCTTTTTATATTTTTTTATCCCTAAATGGCTTCTAGAGGGTTGAAAAAACTATGTTAATTTTACTCCTAAAGGTGTGTCGAAATGTTGAGCGGCAAGAGCGCGGCAGCAACACGCGGCGTTGGCAGGACACATTTCTGCCGCGCTCTAGTTAGGTAAAAATGTTTGTGCGCGGCAGGTACACAGAAGCGTTCGCGCGCGGCAGTCGTCCAAACACAGCGCGGCAGGCCGCGCGCGGCAGCCGCGCACCATTGGCGCTCAATGTTTGGACACATCGTTCAGTAGTCATAACTATATTATTTCAATTTTTTTATTTATTTTCTCAGTGCCCTCGACTCAGCAAGCGAGAAAGTGGTACAAACAGCATTAGAGACAGCCGCTAAGGGTCGCACAGTGTTGGTTATCGCACATCGACTGTCCACCGTTATGAACGCAGACATTATAGTTGTGCTCAACAAGGGAATCATTGTGGAGGTAAGATAATAATTGGGCTTCTGACTACCAAAGATCTACGAAATGACAGCCAAACACGATCGACGAATATAGGGACAATTATCGTACTTAAAAAACGTTCACATTCAAGTCGCAATCTGTCAAACTTGTCAAAAATAATTTTGACAGATTGCGAATGAGATTGGAATGCACCATCATCTGCCTAGCCTTTTCCCAGCTACGTTAGGGTCGGCTTTCAGTCTAACCGGATGCAGCTGAATACCAGTATTTTGCATGGAGCGACTGCCTATCTGACCTCCACAACCCAGTAGCTGGGTAATACAGTACCTCTTGGCTAGACTGGTTGTCAGACTTTCGGGCTTCGGACGACTCGTAACGACTGTTAAAGATCTACAAATCACAGCCGGGACCAACGGCTTAACGTACTTTCCGAGGCACGGAGGAGTCTCGGTATGTAAAGATCACCCATCTACGGACCAACCCCGTTAAGCGTAGCTTAACCTGATGGATTGAACCATGCGGCTGTTATAAATTAGCCACGAACCTCATGCCGTGCCATTTTAAGAGACCCATTGATAAAATTAACCCTCCTTTTTTCCAGATGGGAACCCATAACCAGCTAAAAAAACAGAAAGGTTCTTACTGGAACCTGATAAAGCAACAAGACCAAGACGCAGATGCCACAAACAAGTCATTATGAAATGATGACGTATAATAGTAGCTAAAGTATTGTAGTTCAAATTAATGTAGCCTGCCTACCCTCGTAGGAATATGAAGGTATTAATCGGTTGATCAGACTTGCATAGGACGAGTTATTGGTACTTGAATACATATTCTTAGATAGTTTACACGTATTGCTGCTCAACTATCTACTTTAGCGTTATGTAGTGTAAGGGTCAGCTCTATCGTTGTAAATAAACCGTATTAAACCAAAATCCGTGGTTTAAAAACCGTTTTAAATTTGTTTAAAACGGTTTAAAACCACAACCACGTGCGTCGTACATGAATTACGTATTACTTTAAAAGTTAAGTTAGAAAGTCTAATTGAAATCAATCACCATTTTTATTAATTTATGTGAATCATTTAACACATACTTAAACTACTTAAACTACTTTTTATATGAGTATTTCTTAAAATATACATTAAAAAAATAAGTTGTAGCCAAGTATCAATAAAAATTGGCTGATTAGGTTTTTACGCAGCTACTACATATTTTTAGAATGTGTTTTCTTGTAAATAAGCATATAATATTGATTAGACAAATCGGGATTATTTCTAAAAATATCAGGGAGTAAATGTATTCCAGATCACTTCGTGTGAAGCATCAGTGCATTCTATTTTTTAAACCGCTATAATAAACCGCTAAGTGTGGTTTAAATCGTTTTAAACCAAAAAAACGGTTGAAAACTTTTAAAATACGTTTTGCATCTATAGTCGGGTTAGACCGCGACGTGAAGGGAGGCGACGCTGCGCGCAGTTTTTAACAATTATCTATCTTATTTTCTTCACGAAAAGGTATAATTTCAGTGCGAGTTTTGAAACGTTTTATCAAAGTACGTTGACATACGCGGTGCTGCGCAGCGCGTGAATCTTATTGTGTACTAAATAAATTTGATATTGTATCGGATCATAAGAAAGTGCGCGTCGCTTCGCGTATCGATGTGTACTGACCGTAAGTTGATTTTTAAATGACGATTTAGATTTAAAAAATATTTATCGTCATTGAGTTTGCTGTTTCTTAACTTGAAAATTATCTGTGATTCTGAATTCAAATAAAGGGCGAAATTCAAAACATATTAATAAAAAATTAAAAAACAGAAGAACAGAACAGAAGACAGCGGTGGTGAAACAAGCTATCGAAATGTTCTGATTTCGAAAATTATGTTTATATCTTACATACGGTTTCTGGGTCGAAAATGATCGACCTGTCAAAATTAAACGCAAGTTAAGTGATCCGATTGGCTGCTGCTACTGCAATCAACCAATCACAACAGTCTACGACGACGCTTGGCATTTTATAAACAAAATTTTGCGTTGAATTTCGCTCCAGAAACTGGGCGTAAGTGTTCCAAGTCAAATCAACTGATTATTAAAAACTATTTATGTATTCATTGCACGAGGCTTTAAGCAGTGCTACTTAGGAATCACTTCTGCTTACCTTCATAATTAAAGTAATGAAATAAATATGACAAATTAAACCATAGTCGTCCAGTGTAGTTACCTCAAAGAGTAAAGTTGATTAATGTCAGGGAAATTAATTATTTATCAAATTGACTGCTTCGTTGGTCTAGTGGTAGCAAGTGCTACTGCTGAGCATTGGGTTCGATTCCTGGGTCGGGCAAAGTGTTATTGGGTTTTCCATCTGAAATTTCTCAGTAACAGCCTGGAGTCTGGATTTGTGCCCGATTGATGGCAATAGGCTCGCCCCCAATTTATTACATGGCACTTAAACATAACTGGCAAAATTGGCTGTAATATAGGTACAGCTCTGCCTAACCCTTCGGGGAAATACAGGCGTGATGTTATCAATTGACTGCCAACTTAAATTGTCCGCATATTCAAATTACAACTCATTATTTGGCGTTTGTATGAAATGACTTAGTTAATTGATTCAGGCGTGACTTTGCGGTAAGCCATTATAAAATACAATAGACGTAGATATATTTAGTAACCTATTCCGCTTAACTATTCCTCAAGAGTCATAAAAAACCCTGTAAGAAATCGATACGTATTTCACCTCTCAACGAGGCATCCTCACGATGACGATTGACCAATTGCAAACCAGAACACGACGTGTTGCCACACCGAGCGCTGTGTTCTGCCTGAGGATGCCTCGCTGAGAGGTGAAACCTGTCGTGAACGTCTATTGAATTTTATGAAATGACTTGTATGACAGTTGTTGACAATTTGCCGTTATACACGGCAAAATGACGTAGTGCGTCAATTTGATAAACAATTAATTTCGCTGACCGTATTTAAGGCGAGTTATAGTAAATTGTGATTTAGAAAACTATCTGAAGCCTGTAGTTGTAAGTAATAACTAAAATCGTTTTGTATAATTTTAGCCATAGTTTAGTCTAGAATTTTAGAGGCTTTATCTTCCATAGTAACATAGAAAAACCGGCCAAGTACGAATCGGACTCTGGCACGAAGGGTTCCGTAGCATCCTTACATATTATAAAACAAAGTCCTCCGCCGCGTCTGTCTGTCGTCCTGTTCGCGATAAAATTACGCAAAAAAATCACGTTTGTGTTTTTGCTCTTAAATATTTATTTTATTCTCTTTCTTAGTATTCGTTGTTATAGCGGCAATAGAAATACATCATGTATGAAAATTTCAACTGTCTGACTATCACGGTTCATGAGATTCAGTCTGGTGACAGACGGATGGACAGCGGAGTCTTAGTAATAGTGTCCCGTTTAACCCTTTGGGTACGGAACCCTAAAAAATACTTAAAAGCAGTGTCATGAGTTCATTAGTATCCTAAGAAAAGCGAGTATTGGTCCTACGTATAGGAAATTGTTCATTTTACGTAACGTAACGTGAAACAGAACCTCCCTTTTTTGAAGTCGGTTAGAAAGAAAACACTCATGTAAACTAATGATAAATTCCAGCTTCCGATGTTTATGCGGTCTTACGTCTTCGTTTGGTTGACGCCTGGTTGACGAGCCGATGAGGTGAAGTGACGGTGAAGATGCGAATTGACGCCGATATGGAGCCGAGCTGATACGTGTGCGATAACCTTAAAAGTGGTGACAGACGTGCGAGAGTTGCGGGAGAGCCTTTGGCAACAGGCAACTGAAGGAACACGGGTAGGTTTTAGTCAGTATAAAAGTCTGACACGCACTCCCGGTCCGCCCAGAGCGGGAGCTGCATCTAATGATTTCCACAGCATCAAAAAAAAAAGACGTGTGAACAAGTACGCGTACTTATGGCTCGGCGAGCTTACTTGCCCGTCCGTCATCGCCGCGAGTCGCGAGCCGCGAGCCAATTTGACAATGAAATCCTGAGCAAGCTTCACGTGTGTCACCGACGGCGAGCCGAGTAAGGTCACGAACTTAAAGACCGTGTACTTTAAGTACGCACGTCTATCACCCACTTAAGATATGTATCGATTCTCCAACACCCAGTGCGAGTGCTGTGATCCTGAACAGACTATGTCCCATCTTCTATATTATTCATCTTCATCTAAAGTGTTAAAATATTCCGTTCACGTGCACCCTTGACGATCTGAACAACGCTTCTGACGGCGCAATAAATATGGCCACATACTGGGCCCAACCATAGATGCATAGATGTACCGTCGAAACCATTGAGATATAATATTACATAGAGTAGTATTGCACAAATCACTTAGTGCGCATCGTAGACAAGTGAGCTATAGATTAGTGTTGGGTAGGACATACAAGAGGCACTTCAAATGTCCCATACAAAATGATTGAATGTCCCAACGCCTCAAAATAACATTTTGTACCGCTTCACTGTGACATACAAATGAATGAATCTCGAACTGACAAGTGAGTGAGTGTGGTGAGGAACGTAACGTCGTGTTGTTCAAACTCGTGTCTACTGTTCATAGTTTGTTGCGCGCACTCTATATTATAATCATATCTCTATGGTCGAAACGAAAAAGAAAGAAAAAAGAGGGAGTGTGTGTGATCACCAGTGATCGGAGTAGGTAGATTGATTTTTGGTACTTGTATCATAAATGCACACAGAAAGAATAACATGGATAAGCCATTTTTCCGGAAAGTAATTCCGGTATTTCCGGATTCAATTAAATATTGTTAATGTTGGTAGTGATATTATTACTACTCAATTCAAAATTTAAAGGAAGGTATCAAAACTAAATTAATTCATTATTTATTTGCTATTTTATTTATTTGCTCATTTTATTACAATTCCTACCTTTTTTTTTTGAGTATGGCAAATCATCAAATGACTCCTTCCACTCTGGCAGAATACAATTCCTACATAAGATCCGCTTTTTTATTTAAAAAAAACCGGAATCCACCAATTCCGGAGGAATGTCCATATTAATATATACGTTTCGGATCAATGGCCCCAGTTCAATCTACCTACTCCGATCACTGGTGATCACATGATAGAAGTGTAAACTTACGGCTGCTTGGAGAGATTCAGCGTCTACGACCCGAGCGTGACGGTTCAGTTTAATTCACTGTTCAGAAAGAGGGCAAGGTGGGAAGCGCGTCTAACTTATCTGTGCGGCCGCGAATCATATTTAGATCAACATAAAACCTATTTATTATATACATGAAAATAGATAAAAAACGTTAAAAAAAAAAATATTTTGCGAGCTGCCCTGAAACTTTCGCCTTAAAATGCTCGTTAATAGTTATAAGGATATTTAATGTATGTTACCCAGTTTAATAATGTATTGTTAATAATCAGTTACTGAAGTTATTAGGGAGGATTTTTAGGCAAAGATGTGTTGTTGGACTTAAATTTTAACTGATTTTTCCATAGGTTACGGTTTTAACCATTTTACCAATTAATTAACGGATTTAATCAATTTATCCATCTATTAACTAATAGATTTAACAAATCTGTCAATCGATTAAAACATATAAAAGAATAGTTATCCAATTTGTCCGTCAATTAACTGGTTAAGGGCGAATTTTATTATACTTTAAAACGAATTTTGTCTTCTCCTGCGAATAAATTTTGAATTTTTGACAGTTTCTCCATACAAAAACATTCAGACGACAATTTTATTCCACGGATAAAAGATATCTGGCTTTGATAAAATCAGCCCTTAAAGGTATGCAGCTATGCTTTTCTTCCATGTTGTTATTGTAAAATAATGTTTGTTTTTAAGTTGTTAGTATTGGATCACGAAGCTTATTCAGCACAATATAGTACAAAATACCACTGTTTGTTAAAGGCAAAAAGATTCCGATGTAAAACGAAATCAGTGATAGAAGAATTAAAAGTAAATTAAATTGGTCACAGACAAGACTTTGTAAAGAAATCTTGCGTTAGTCGATGGTAAAATATTGGTTATTTCACCTCTGATGACCCAAGCACAAACGCAAAGACTTTAAGGCACCTCTTAAAGTCGCCGACCAGAAAGCCACAATAAATTGTATGCCCCGTGTAAGTAAAAGAGATAGATGACTGTTCACACCGCTCTGGCGCATACTCGTTTTTGCAGTGGCAAGAGCTATCAGAGTACTCGTTCAGCGATGCTTGCTTGGCGCAGAGAACACACGTCGAGGGACTCACGATTGGTACATATCCATAGGTACACACGGCTACATATCAAGCTATACATTTCCGGTATAAGCTGATCTCGCATTGTATAGGATTTCCGTACAATGCGAGGTCAGCTTAAACTGGAAATGTATAGCTTTGTGTGTAGCCGTGTGTACCATCGAGGAAAAGCTCGTCGCCAACTCTTTTTTAGTTGCTAAAGTCTGTTTTAAATTCTCGTAGACTAATTTGACATTTCAAGTGATTGTAGTTTGTTTTTTCAATTTGGAGTTTGACATTTGCACCTGTCAAATTAGTCTAAGAGATTAAAAAACAGATTTTAGCTTTACTCGCTTCTCGTTAATCACCGGCGGAGGAACTGAGGGCCTAGACAAGTGACAATCGCTTCGAAATCGTTTCGTATTTCTACAACGACTTTCAACAGGATTGACATAAGCTTTTCGATAGCTTATGTCAGTCCGATACATTTTTGCGTTTTCCATCATCGTTATCGCTGATAGAATGTCACTTTGACTAGGGCCTCAGGACCCTTAACGCTAAGGTCCACTACTTTCTAATGCATTGGTATATTCTTGTGCTACTTGTAGCAATCGTAGCTCCTCGTAGCAACTCGTAGCAAACAATACGAAAGCGATTGAAATGTTACCATATTTTGTTTTTGGGATGATATTGTGTCGTTGTGATTGTAAAAAATACGGATGTAAAAAGAATAATATTTGGGATCACAAAGGATCTCGCGCACTAGACGGCCACGACGGGTAAACTATAGAAATCGATACGAATCGCGCACTTGGTCACAACGGCCAACTAGCCGGCCACCATACAATACCACTAGACGGCCACGACTGGCCGTAGTCGAGGCCGTCTGGAGCGCGAGATCCCTAAAAATACAGTGACGTGTGATTTGTAGAGACAAAAGACAGTTGTTACTTGATTTGAATTTAGAAAAGTTTTTATAATGTGTGGGTGTCGGTGGAATCATGTTGGTGTGGAAATTATATTGATAAAGAATAAAATGTTGTTACCAATATTGTATTTTCTTTATTATGCGCTTTTACCAACTAGACGCAGCTGACTCTTTTCTGTCGTCTATGTTAGTTTGTACTTTCTTCTATCCATAAATCTGACATACTACAAACATAATAACTGACGTCCGCGGCGCGTAGTACGCGACAGACCGTACGCGACCGATATCAGCGTAGGAGGAATTCAAGCCTTAGCGTCAATTAAACACTGTTTAGTAATCGACTAACCTTGTTTAACTATACATTTTGATCTGTAAATTCTGTAAGCAGTAAAGATCTTAAATAACGGAAAATAAAACTCAAAATCCAAGGAAATTTATTATTTATTGCATACATGATCACCGAAATATTATTTACATTAAATGATTTTAGTAACACTGATGAATATATTTACAAATTCACTAATAATAAAACTAATTTACTATGTCATATTATTATTATGTCATGTTATATTTACAAGAAATAACAAACTTTTAGAATCAAACGTTTCAAATCTTAGTTTAAGTATACTTGTGGTATAGTACATGACTATTTTTGTCTATGGTTTTACCATAGGCTTATGGTAATGACATATCTAATGGTAAATTATATTTTGATTATGGTAAGAAGACATCTGAATATTTTTGACTCCCTGGTAAGGCTGCGGTCACAAATGCGCGAGTTTTTCGGCGCGAAAACGCGCGCGCAACGCGTGCGATTCGCTTGTTTAACGTACATTTTTTATCTATGAAAAGTACGCGCGCACGCTCAGCGCCTGAATAGCTATTGCGTAATACACGCATCGCAATCGTACAGCGCCCGCCCCGCCTCCACCCTCCCGGTTTTCGCGTAAATGCAATTTGCGATCTATCGATGTGTGATAGGACTCAAATTGTGTAGGTACCACAAATTTCAAAGCGGGGTGCTGACGCGCGTGGCCTGCGCTGTTGTCAGAACTCACTGGCGAACAGTTTAAGAAAAAGCTATAAAGCCATAGCGAGATTGATAGTAATTCCCGATTTTCAGCAGGTCGAACGAATGGGTTGGCCATTCGTTCGAACTGCTGAAAATCTTCCACCTGGATATAAGTCTCCTTGGCTTACCTAAAAGTATTTAAATAGATTCCGGACCCAGGATGGCCGAAGCCAGGAAAACCTGCTCGGGTGAAAATTTTGCTGTTCCACAAACAAAGTCAATCTGCCTAGTCTTTTCCCAACTATGTTGGGGTCGGTTTCCGGTCCAACCGGATGCATTTGAATATCAGTATTTTATATGGAGCGACTGCCTATCTGACAACCCAGTAACTGGGTAATACGATACACCTTGGTAAGACTGGTTGTCAGACTTTCGGGCTTCTGACGACTGGTAACGACTGTCAAATATTCACGAATGACAGCCGGGAAAAAAGGTTCCTTGAGAATTTGATTTTTTTTAAATCTAAAAAAAAACAAATTGTGGAAGCCCGCCCTCGCGGCGGTTGCCCCGCATACCTTAATGTAAGAAGTAGTTAATCATTATTACATCCGGTAACTATACTAAAATAAACGGCTATCCGTTTATATTCCAAGTCCGTTTCTGCCATATTGTTTCGAGCTCGAAAATAAATATCAAAGCTTAAATCTTTTCGGGTACCGAGAGTCCAGTTTGTGTGGACGTCGTGCCCGATCCGGTAATCGATTAAATTGAGTAATATAGTTTATAAATAAATTCAGATGTCTAATTACCTAGTCAGGTGTTACTATAAACTGCCTAAATTAGAATTATCTTAATTTTAATTCCTGAGAATTTAGCATTAATACAATATCCATGAATCGATAAAGTCGAGGATGTTTATAATTTCGATAAAATTATACTTAGTTTGATAAAACTTTGAAAGAAATTTAAAAGAAAATGTATCTACATTTATTTTCTTTTAATATTATAGTATTTCTGGCACAGAATAATATTATTTTCTATAATGATTTCAGCTTTTTACACTTCGTACGTATAATTTAATTGACCTCATTGTGAAATCTGTTTTGTTGAGTTTAGAAATAATAGTAAAAGGTATAAAACAAATAATAAATACCTATTGTAAAGAAAAATATTCGACGAAGTTAGGTAACTTATTTTAGGAAAACCAACGTCTATATTTTTGGTCATAAAATTAAGTTGGTGATTATACTTACCCATAATTCTGTATACCGGAGGTACACTATCCTAAGTCACATTTAGCTAATTATTCAGTACACATGTTAAGTCTCAATTTGAACACTAAACTCGCGACAATCTAAGAAGTCCGTTTTGACAGCAATAAAAATCCTTTGTGTAGCGATAGTATAGTATATAGTATAGTAGTTATACCACTAAGTAGATCTTTAAATGTTTGTTTCAAAGACAATAAAAAGAGAATTTCGAAAAAAATGGACTTAGGATAGTTTACCTCAGATATACAGAATTTTTGTATAGTCAATCAAACAATTGTTAGGTTATTTAATTATTTACATTAAAATGAATCAAACTACTATTATTTACATTATAAGTATCAGAATTTGTTTATAATTTTTGAGCATTATTTTAATGATGACAGAATGTTTTCCACTTAACTTTTAACACGTTTATAATTTTGTAGCTTAATTTTTTGATAACAACAATTTATTTAACTTTATAATTACTTGAATCTTAAGGTTGGTTTCCATGTCTTATCATTATTTTATAATTGAATATTAGGGTGTGAATACATCTACGAATACGTGTTCTCTTGACGTTTATGCGTAGTTTGCACGTAGCGACATAGGTGTGCGAACACTTTTACAGAAAAAAAATCAGGATTTTTGTAAAACTGTCTGAATAAAGCCCCTGGGAATATTCGAGTACTAAAACATAAAAAAATCCCGCAATACTAATAATACTAAGAAATGGTTTAACTGTACAATATTTTGCCTAATATTAATACAATTTAAATAAGTAACTAGGTTACGTCATCATATTTGTTACTTTAACTAAGTAATATTACAATCAAATGTTACAATTCAATGATTGGTTTATTTTAAATATTTAATTATTTTTCTACGTTGGCACTGTATGTGTATGAGGACAATCTGACTTCTGATGATACTTATTGATCATTAGGCAGGTACACACGGCTACACGTCAAGCTATACATTTCCAGTTTATGCTGATCTCGCATTATATAGAATTTATGTACAATGCGAGGTCAGCTTATAGTGAAAATGTATAGCTTGATGTGTAGCCGTGTGTACCTACTCGATTGAAAATACAAATAGTTTCAGGAATAATTTCGTGGTCTAAGATCTTTCAGACATCACAATCATATCTCCCCAAATTATAATGTCGTACTTCAACATTATTTAAAGCTAATTTCTCCAATGAAACTGAACGCGTTCAGTACGTCTAAACTGCGTTCAAGAGTTGTCAGTGTCAATATTCCACAACAACAATGACACTGACAGCTCTTGAACGCGGTTTATTTCGTTTCATTGGTAAATTCGCCCATAGCCTGCCCGTCTAGACGAAATTTGTAAGGATTCAAAGAAATTAGGATCAAGTCGACTGGGACGTCTGAAAATAAGTTCGTAAAATTAGCCATGAAATAATCCGTAAACCAATCTTCGTAAACTTATTTTTATGGTTTCAAAACTAATCATTATGTAAGTTAATTAATTATATTGGAATAATAAACTGCCTTACAAAAAGTAATTTTTGGTTCCTCGATTTTGAGCAGTCATTTTAGGTATCCTAATCTGTGAAATGTATAGGTAACAACAATAATCATTTTGTGCAAGCGTATTAATATTGCTCATGCTTTATGTTCTCAATACTCAATACTCAATACTCAATTTTTATTGCATTCCATATGTTACATAGATGGTACAGTAAATAAAAGATCGATATGGACCCTGTCGGGCACAGCATTAGGAGAGAGGAAGAGGGCTAAGCAGAAATGTAATATTATTATAAATTATTAGATGTGTTTAATTATGTAGGTAATATGTTTATTATAATTATCTCGGGACCATGGGGTCCCGGTCTTTTGGAAGGCGTACGAGGGGCCGAAGCCAACTCGCAGAGGCCCCTTAGACAATTTTAAATGGGATGAGGCACCAACCGACGATTATCCCTGTATGCACTATGAAAATACACCCAAGGACAACCCCCGGATGGTGTAGGACTATTGCAGAACATGGAAACAAAACATGTTGGGCTATGGGTTTGGGTGGCTATAGTGTACTGGTTACCTAAAACTATTGAAGGACTATGTCCCCTGCCTGATCAATGTTTTATATATACACGGATAATATGGCAGGGGGTGACTTGCACACTCAATAATGGGCCCCCGAAAACGGTCGCTAGCACATAGTGACGTAGCGACAAGGAGGCAACACTTCCTGAGGTGCTTGAGAGGAGTGGAGAGGTATTTCACGGCTATCAGGACAATCCCGGAAGTACGGTCAAGATCCCTACCAGCATCTTACTGGAATACTTCTAATTATGTAGGTAATATATTATTAGGATAGTATAAATAGGTATAATATATTAGTTATTTTAATTTTATGTATTGAATAAGAATAATCTAGGTAATTATTATGAAATTAATAAGTAGAAGTATTTTCATTATTATTAAATTATTTTGTTATTTATGTATTCATATTTTCATATTTATATTTGATTTTCTATATTCCATATTATATATATTTCATAATGTTTGGTGTTTATGAGGGTAAATAATTTTATTTTGCAGTCGATTTATCATCCAAGAACTCCTTTACTGAGTAGTATGACTTGGATTCCAATTTTTTTTTCAGTTTATTAACAAATATATTTGTTTTGCCTACTTCTCTAATGTCATTTGGCAATTTATTATAAATTTTGATGGACATAAACTAAAGGGCTGGTTGAGTGCATTTTGAGTCGGGATAGAGGTATGTTTATTTTGTTTTTGTTGTGTCGAAAGGAGTATTTTGTTTGTGTTTCTTCGCAAGTGGTGTAAAACTCTGGGTGTGTTCTGACGAATGTACATAATTCTAAGATAATATAGACAGGGAAGTGTGAGTATTTTATGTTTTTGCAAGTGTGGTTTGCAGCTATCTGTTTGTTCTATGTTGGTTATTATTCGAATTAACTTCTTTTGTAAGATAAATATGGTTTGTGAATCTGTACTGTTACCCCACAGCATGACCCCATAGCTGAGCCATGCCTGGGCAAATGCATAATAGGTGACAAGTGCAGTTTGCAGGTTGGTAGTTTTTTTAATTTCGCGTAGGGCATATGAAAATTTGGATAGTTTTGCTCTTATTTTCTGTATATGGGATTTCCAATTTATGTGGGTGTCAATAGACAAACCGAAGAGAGTGAATCGTTAACTTGTTCCAGTTTTGTGTTGTTAAAAAAGAAATTTAGTTTTAACGGGGATTTTTGATGGGGATGAAAAGTAATTAATTTTGTTTTGGTGAAGTTATTTTCTAGATTATGGTTATCCATCCAGTTTATAGTTTGAGAAAGAAGGGAGTTTAATTTGGCGTTTATATTTTCATCGTTTTTGCATGAGGTGAGCAGTGAGATATCGTCCACAAATAGAACACAAGGTCCGTTTATTATTTTAGGAAGGTCATTTATATATAATAGAAATAAAAGGCAACCTATTACACTGCCTTGGGGAATTGACGCGTTAACTGCTTTACTGTCGGATATCATTTTAATTATTTCATTTGTGTTGTTATCGAAATATTCAATTTCTACTAGTTGTTCTTTAAGGGTCAAGTAGATAGATGCCTGGCAAATACACTAACTATGACTTCAAGTAAAAAAAATACAAATGGAATATCGCAGTCGACTATTTTATTGCGAAGAAATTGATTCTTCGCAGTAAAATACATGCAGTTCAATAGTGTACTCTGCGCGGCCACCGACGACAACCGACGCCGTGGAAGTGGCAAAGCTTTGGGCCAAAAAAAATTGAAACACGAAGAAAAAAAAACAGGTATCAAATTAACGTCCATTTATAGTGTGATAAAGCGCAATCAACCTTCCTTTAAATAAATGAGCTAAAGTGCTTATTTTTTATTTCAGGTGCCGTATTATGACGTATTAATGCCATCATTTTTTCAGTGTGACAGTGAGACGGAGCTATAGACGGCCGATAGCACCATCCTTTTTTCGCAGTGGAATAATCATGGCATTAATACTTCATAATACGGCCCCAGTAGACAGTAGTTGAAGACAAACCAGGTAAACAAACAAGAAAATAGAAATACGAGTATCTAGCGAAATTGAATTGAGGTTTTCCTGATCACCTAGATTAACAGAAAGCATGAGCAACACCGCAATCTATATCCATCCCCCTCTCTCATACAGTGCCACAAAGTTTGCCATCCCTTTCTAACGTCATCGGAGGCCGAAGTGCATGAGCACCGACGTCAGCAGCAACAGACACGTGCCGCTGGTTGTGATGCCGTGGATAGCGCTCGTGTTGCGTCGCAGGATGGCCGCCATCTTGTTACCTGGAAAACAAAATAGCAGAGGATTAGAATAGCAGAAGAATTTCAAGATTTTTTCAAGTTTAATTTGAAAAGAATCTTCATTTCTACAGTTTAATTTAGGAAGTTGGTTTTTTATTTTATTTTACGCTTGAAATACATTGGACTGGAGTGAGAGAGATAGTACTCGCTTTAAGCGAGTAATTAATGCAGGTTATAGACCCACTATATTGCTTAATTGATAAAATCCAGAGAAATTCATCTCTGTATGTAAGAAATAGGCAATTGTATGTAAGTAAGTAACAGTACCAAATAACCTAGTAGTGGGACCGGCGCGTCGGACTGCCAAGTTATAGGTCTCGAGTTCTAACCAAAAGTGATCTGACTTTGTGCGTATTGTCTAATAGGGAATATGCATGTATTTTTTTAATATTTTTATTCGATAGTTTACATCGTCAAATAATAGTTTTAAAAAAATCGACGGAAAAAAGCAATTTAAAGTACTTAAAAAAAATATTAAAAATATCCAACCGATCCGGGCTATTCAAATGCCCTCCATTTGGCGCGCTTGGTGTAGTGACGTCACATTCTATGAAAACAAAGAAAACAAACAAGCAACTGCCAAGTCAATGTCAAACACTCCTTTTTGCAGGAGTGTTTGACATTTACTTGACACTTGTTGATTGACTTGACATTGACATTTTGATTGTTGTGCTAGATTGTTACGTCACATCCGCTCTTAGCTTTTCAAGTATTTCAATTAACCGCAGTTTTTGGCAGTTTAAAAAAATAAATTTCTCGCTCAAAAAAAAAATTTATTCAAAAATATTGATGGAGGCATAATTCTGAAGTAATATAGTTTATAAAAAAAATACTTGACCCTTATTTGAATCACATGCATATTCCCTATTATCACTTACTCCAAAAACGGTGAAGGAAAACATCGTGAGGAAACCGGCATGCCTGAGATATATTTCTCGACGGCATGTGAAGTCAAGTCAGAGGCCCATGGGCGGTTTTAAAACTCTGACATCACTAACTACACGAAAAATAAAAAAAACCGGCCAAGTGCGAATCGGACTCGCGCACGAACGGTCCCGTACCATTATCTATAAAAACGGCAAAATAATCATGTTTATTGTATGGGAGCCCCCTTAAACATTTATTTTATTACATTTTTTAGTATTTGTTGTTATAGCGGCAACAGAAATACATCATCTGTGAAAATTTCCACTGTCTAACTATCACAGCCTGGTGACAGACGGACGGACGGACGGACAGCGGGGTCTTAGTAATAGGGTCCCGTTTTACCCTTTGGGTACGGAACCCTAAAAAGTACAAAATTCCCAAGTTTCCAGCCATCTTAGTTTTCAATGTATTATTTTATAACCTTTTTTGTGTAGGAGAACCTTCTTATTGGTACTTCCACGTTCCTACGTTATTGCTGGGTAAGATCACGTTAAGACAAGTATCGATAATATTTGACCTGTCACTAGCAAAGAAGACTTAGGGATCGCTTTTCATATTTAAAGCCAGATAGTAAAAAAATACTTACTGCCTTCAGAAACGAAGACATGTATCGAAGCTGGCTCCGTGTTGCTGGCGCTGCAAGTGTAGTTCCCAGAGTCCTTCAGCGTAGCCCCGCGGACTGTAAGCCGGGACTGCGTGCGAGCCCCGGGCTCCGTCTCCACGGTGATCCCGCCCCGCGTCGCGTCGTAGTTGATCATTCGGTCGTTGTGGTACCAGAACACGTATTGTGGGGGTGTTGGGCTCTGGAAGTAAAAATAAAGTAGTAATAAATTAATCATGTTAATTCTAGCAATGAAAAGGTGTGGCGGTATCTACATCGCCACATGCGAACTACGCATCAAAGAGATGACGTCACACAAAAATCCTGACGTCACATAAATCCTACATCGCGCAATTAAAGTTTACCGTGCAATGGACATATATACAAGAACCCGACATCAATCGTCGGGCAGTTGCCCGCCAGACACAACACCCGTCTGGTCGGAAGATCCTCTCTTTTCTATGGTGGATGAGTGAACTTTACACCCTGTTCCTCATACCCCTAAAAAGGTATTTTGAAGTCCTGTACCAGAAAAAGTAAAAGAGAGTAAGTTCTCAATGGTAATTACTCTAGCAATGTGGTAGTTGATTAGAAGTCTGTTTACGTCAATAAGCATACAGCAGGGTTCGAACTCAAGACCTCTCAATCGCAGGCCTCGGTGTCTTAAAAAGCGGTTATTTGATTACGTATGTACGCCAAGACAACAAACTGCATCACCAACCACCAATTTTGGGCAGCATTGTTTGTTATTTTGGCAATATTTCATATTAGACTGTTTATTTTATTTGTCATTGAAAAGCTCAAGCTAAAAAATAAACCTTTACCAGCTCATGATAACCTGATTACCTTCGAGGTCAAATAAACACAAAAACCCAATCGATTTACCAAAGAAAAGCCTTCGTTAACGCCACAAATACGGCGCCCTATCAACGGTTCGTATGTGTGTAAATAAATCCGGCCGATTTTTACGAGTATGACGGAACCTCGTATAACACGTCACTTCGTTTGTAAACATTGTAAGTATGTACCCACACAACCTTAGCGTTAAGGCTCCCGCAGACAGGCACGGCGCTACTAGAATCTTGTCGCGCCTTTCTGTGGGAGTCTTAAAATGAGTAATGTGGATAGAATGATGGAAAACACCCTTTTGTGATCGTTCTTGACATCTTCTACTATTCAGACGAATGTTTGGAGTCATTGAATACAAGAAGGGTTTGAATTCCCCGACGGGCAAGGTAGAACCCAGTTATTTTATAGCTCTTTAATAGTGGGCAAATCTAGATTTCAAGCTACGACTAAGAACACAATTAACTGCATTATGCCCGGCGGTGGTCCGGATCCGGACCGCGTTTCGCCATTTGGTGACTCTTTTTTTTTTTGGGTTTGGGAAATCATCCAATGACTTCTCCCGCTGTGGGCGGAGCGGAAGGGCGTGTCAGACTTTTACTGACTAAAACCCACCCGTGTTCCTTCAGTTGCCTGTTGCCAAGGTCCCGGTATCCCTTTCGGACGTTCCCGCAAATTTGGTGACTCCTGGGCCATGTTGATCAAAAGTTACAAGTCTACATGTTCACAAGTTACCTAGAATGTTAAGTTTCGTTAAATTCATAGCTCATCTTCATATTCATAATCAGCCTTAATGTTCCCACAGCTAGGACACGGGCATGAGGCCGTCTCTCTCTTTTGACCACATTAAAAAAAATTTAATCGAATTTAAACATTTAATGCGGTACTAAGCACGACATTTGTAAACTTGTAAGACGGAATAGAGAGTCGCCGGACACTCTCAGGATTTGCTAAAATTTTATACAAGTCGTAACTTACAAAGAATTTTTTTGATAAACAAAATCACGAATATACGTGTAAAAATATAAGTACTTGTGAACTAAATGGTGATGGGCATAGATCTAAAATAATGAGTAGCAAAGTGTATCACCACAGACCCGTCATTCTGACATCAGGTTGGTGGATGTATTTTTGTGTAGCCACGATAACTCTCCACACCATGTTTACTTTGTAAAGTATTATATTATTTTAATTATTGTGAATGTGAAGACTATGTGGATCTTTGTTTCTTTTCTTTTTTAGTATTAATTTTTCCTTAGTTTTAATTAATCATGGTCTGGCAGTTTGAGCAATTTATGCGGCCTAACCAAATGTCCTTTCTTTAGTACTGTTCGTCAAATCGTCGAGCTCCTTAAAATTGGAGTTGAGCTGCACGATTATTGACAAATGTTTGCACTGACTGGACAGGTCCACTCAATCTGTGTGGTTCTTTCCTCAAAAGTCCATTTCAGACACCAATCTACATGGTCTTCACATGATCTGACCAAGATTATGTCTGGACTTTAAAAGAGACTGTGACCTCTGAGTTTGTTTCGGCCTTTCTTCTCAGAGTAGTCAGATAGGAAACGCCGACCTCATCTAGTTTTAAAAATGTGATTGACGTGTAAAAGTGTTTGTACAAACCTACTTACAGAAATAAAAATCATTTATCATCATTTATCATTTACCAATTTAAAGAGAAGCATATTACCTACATCTACATAATCTACATGTTACGATACGAAACTCTGGCATCAATATTTAGTGCCTATGATTCCCAACTTGGTTAAGCAAAGGTACAATTAGGGGCAAATCATTAATTACTGCATTCAGCTTGGATTAAGCGATTAATGTTCACGCTTAGCGGGATAATAATCTATTGAAAACGCATTGTAGCATTATGGAGAGAATATGTAAATGATGGAGTGATGTTTTGTTTAGGAAGTTATGTATAGTTGTCTTCGTAATTAGGTATTGCATTACCATCCTAGGGTACAATGTTAGTTGTAAGTCATAAAACGACTGTCGGTCTTTGTCTTTCTGATAGTTAAGGTGAACGTCCACTAGTACGCACCGACCGCAATACGCACGGCTCGCAACGGATTTGGTTTGCTTTATATGAAGAAATGAACCGAGCTCTCGGTGCGGCAGGTACCGATAGTAGACGCAGTGCTATATAAAGTCATACAAAGCAAAACAAAATCCGTTGCGTGCCGTGTGTTGCAGCCGCTGGGGACCAGTGGAAGTTCACTTTTACACTTGTTAACAGGAAGGCGCTTGTTGGTAAACATTTGTGAAATAGTGAAAAAACAAGATGGCTGTATAAAGTTTTAACACTTTCAACCATACAGAAGTTTTCATTTACTGGAAATTGTTGCCAAACGAAAACAATTACGAGGTCGACTATACTAGAAGTACCTCTCTGGTATAATAATTTTTATTATGTACTCTCTCTACTTTTTATTCAAACCAAATTCTCCAAATGAGGGAACCACCAGTCTCCAGTGGGGGAACTTTTTACAACATAAAAGAGTGTACACGAGTAATTAAACTTAACTACGTCCGGTATACTCTGGGCAGTCTACCATTCCAACAAAATGCTCGGATGACAATACAAGATACAGAGAGATACTATGGAAAGAAGGCGTTAAAAGGGGGCAACCATTGGAGAGAGGGAGCTCGACTCGAGGCAAGCTTTCCGAGCAAGGCAAGGTTAGCAGTTAGCTGATAGGTTGCTACTCGAGTCGATTGGCAATTCGAGTAGCACGGACGCGAGTAACGTTGCGTGACTCGTGTAATGTCGATCGACCGAGTTGTTAAAAAACTGAACCCGATTTTACTAGTTTACGATTTGATTCGAGCTACTCGAATCAAATAACTTGACACACATCACTCATTAAAGCGTAGCAGGAGAAGAATGCTACCCTTATGGCTCTATGATGATAGTTATGAGATAGAGGGCAGACGACGAAACTATTAGTAAAATTAATCGAATAAATCCGATGCTTACAGACGTGACAGAGGACGAGTTTTTTCACTGATAGTCGACCAAAATCCTTCTCAATACATTTCTAGCTAGATATTTTGTTGCATCACACGATGCAAGACAATATAAATCCAGATAACCAACTACTTCTTTTATCGTCGACTTTAAAACGAAAATACCCATCTGAGGGGCGGTAAATCGATAGATTGCCACCGCAAACCCGACCTCGCTAGTCTTAATTACACCGGAGTGAACCTACACACTTCCCGGGCTAAGCTCCCTCGTTAAGAAAAATAATGTTCAAAAAGAAAAGGTCCGAATGAAAATATTATTTTTTTGTTAAACAAGCAATTAGTCTGCTCTATAATTCGCGCGGGTATTTTTTGAGATCGCTTTTATTTGTTTTTTTTTTGTTTTCTATCTTTTATTTTAAAGGAGGTTGAGGATTCTTGTGTTGTGGATTTTGTAGAACGTAATAATAAAGGAAGATCAGTTTTTATAATGTTCTATGGTAATGTATACATACAGTATCTGCTATGAAAACCTAGTTTATCTTATTTCTTACTGGTTCGTATCCTGGGAAAGCCAGAAAGTGAAGTACAAAAAATGAGTACTGATTCAACTTAATTGAAATGTCAGCGATACGCAAAGATTGGACTGAGCTCTATTAGTGAATTTTAAAGGCGTCTGAGCGGTTTGATTCGATAATTTTGATTGGCTTTTGTGAAGTTTATAATTTTCATAGATTACAGTTAGAATATACAAAAGCTTTCGACACCGTTGCCATTCCCATACTCCTAAAAAAGCTTGAAATGATTGGTATTAGAGGACTGCCACTTAAATGGTTTGAGTCCTACCTTACTAACAGAAGGCAATGTGTGAAAATTGGGGATACCACCAGTTGTCACAGTAGAGTAGAATTTGGAGTGCCTCAAGGTAGTGTCCTGGGACCGTCACTATTTATCATCTATATTAATGATATTCATCGCGCTGTTATCCAAAATGCAGAAGTCATCTGCTACGCAGATGACACGGCTATTATTTTTCATAATAAATCTTGGGAAGCAGTTCGCGAAGAAGCCCAAAACGGCTTAAATTGTATTAAAAACTGGCTCGATCTTAACCTTCTGTCACTTAATATTAAAAAAACTAACTACATCTGTTTCCATAAAACACTTTCATCAGCACCAAAACTTTCTTTACATCTTAAAATCCACCCTTCAACTTGCAGCACAGTCCCTTGCACCTGAGAGGAAATTAAAAAAGTTGAATCTCTAAAATACCTAGGAGTTCTGCTAGATCAGCGTCTTTCATTCAGACCCCATATAGACTTAGTAGCAAAGCGAATCAGAAAACTGACTCACGTAATGAAACTGTTACGTAACTCGGCCAACAAAAAGATCTTACACCTGGTGTATGGGGCATTATGTGAGTCAGTTCTCTGCTACTGCATTACGGTATGGGGTGGAGTCGGCATTACTTCAATGATACAATTGGAAAGAGCCCAAAGATCAGTGCTAAAAGTTGTGTATAGAAAACACTTTCGTTATCCTACAGATCACCTATATAAAGAAGCATCAGTTCTCAATGTTCGTCAGTTATACATCCTTAAATTAGTACTCAAACAACACAAATTAACAACCCAATCCACGGAATATCACTATCTACTCAAACAACGAATCTTCAAATGTCCACTTACTGTAGTAAAAACCGCTTTTGCACAACGTATGCAAGAATTTATGCTCAGTTACGTTTATAACAAAATTGCAAAAATCAATGACATCAAGAATTGTAGAACCAACGAAGTTAAGAAAATGATGAAACAATGGCTGCTAACTCAATCCTACTCAGAATCCGAAGCCTTCATTCGAGTAACTTCATAACATATTTATATCATACACTCTCTCTCTCACACCCTCACTCACAACTTCACTCTCACTCTCCCCTACACTCACACTTAAACTACCTTTAGTACCCTTACTTAAATTCATAAATATTCATTCTTTCCAACACACTCTTCTTATACATCACAGCACTTTTTCTCTATTTCAAATACAGCTGGTTTTAACGATTTTATTTTATTTAAGAAGTCTCTTGTTTTTATTTTTGATTTGATTTGATTTTGATTTCGTTTTAATTTATTATTATTATTATTTCTAAATATTATGTAATATATTAATTTACAATTCAATATCGACCTGGAAGCGAACTGTCTAAAACTCTCAAGGACTCCACGAGACAGGCACGACCTAGTGTGGAGTCCACAAGTTAATGTTAAAATTATGTTTCCTTTGTAAAAACATTATTAGTAGTAATTTACTTGTATTAGTTTTAAGGAAATGTAAGAATATCTTTTTTGATAATAAACGATTATTCAAATTATTCAAATACATAATCGTATACATGTCGATGACAGCCGTAAAGTAGGTAAACTCCAACTAGGGATTTTCTTAATGTCCCTCGGGAATCATCGCATTTCCGAATAAAAACGAATGCAAATTTCCATGTCCATCAATTATTAGATTTATCGTGTATAATAATTTGAATTCAGAACTAAGTACTTTATTGCTGTTTTGTTTTGATTTCCGTGTGAACTATATAGAGCTGTAAAACAATTTTCCTTAAACTATTCCCTTCTATTTTTAAAATAAATTACATTGAGTTAGTAGAGTATTAACAACTCTTTATACTTCCAAGTCGATTGAGAGCGTCCATAATGTAAAGGGCAACTGATATAAATCCGACGACTCAGGAAACACGAAGTTTGCCGAGGGATATTAAGAAAAAAGTTGTACGTAGATACGTTATCTACAAAATCATGATTTTACAGGAGAGCGTTTTGAATGCAAAAATGTGATAGTTAATAGAAGAACAAAGCTATTTTCTTCTATTTTTAACCGACTTCAGAAAAAGAGGAGGTTATCAATTGGTCTGTTTTTTTTTTTTAACCAACTTCAAAAAAAAGTAGCAGGTTATCAATTCGTCTGTATTTTTTTTTCTTTGTTACCTCAGAACTGTCGACTGGGTGAACCGATTTTGATGTACGATTCTTTTTTTTATTTGAAAGCTGGTTCTTCCCGTGTGGTTCCATATAAATTTTATTAACTTAGCTTGCGTAGTTTTTGAGTTAGCTTCAATAATTACGTATTTTTCCCACTTAGTCTATGTAGATGATATCTTATTTGACTCCGTCACTGTTATTTACATAGCAGGTAGTGATATTCGAATTTGATTGGAGTATATAGGTACCATAACTAAAAAGTAAAAAAATAACTTTAATTTCGGAAGTCGGTGACAAATAACGAAAATTGACCAGCAAAGACACCGACGTCCGAAATTAAAGTTATTTTTTGTGTTGTTTTTGGAAGTCGGTTGTTTTTTTTTTTGTAATTTTTTTTAATACATTCTTGCTATTTGACTGATATCTTTGTTTACAGCAGGTGCACGCGCCGATTGCGCGACATACATACGAAGTAATGGAATATGTCGGTGTATGTCTACTTCGTCACTTTGTGAAAAATGGGTATACTTAGTTGTTTATAATTCAGAAATTAATAATGATTATTTAAAAAAAAAAAAAAATTGAGACCGTGTTTCGGCCATGGCGGCCAATCTCAATGGAGACTAGACTTCGGCGCGGGAGATATCATAGTGCACACGTGTGTGCGCAGACACAGGTGCACTCTCTCTTCCCTCGAATCGAACCCAGGACCCCACGCTCAGCAGTCGCACTTTGCGAGCAGGAGACCAACGGGGCAGTCAAGGAATATAAAACTATGATAAAACAAAGAATTCTGAGTCAAATTATGTAAAAAGTGAATATCGTAAAAAGTGCAATTGACTCTTTCTACTTTGCTGCCGCTGATGTATTTTCTTAAAGCTGTTTTAACTAAAGGTGTCTAATGCCGAAATCCCACGATCCGCGATTTTGTGGACGGACATCGATGAGCTCGGACGACGGACCGTGGGAAGGTGTATCGCAGACATTGGAAGCGCCTCGGTGCGCGATGCGTGGCGGTCTGTGGTCGTCTGCCGTGCGTGACCGTATGCTATATTGCCGATAGTGGGATTCCACCACTAGAAAAAAATTATCGATAATTACCTTTTCCACGATGCAAATAAGATGTATAACGCTGCCCAGATCCACGTGGTGCTCCCCAGAGCCCAAGATGAAGGCTTCTGGCACCACTATCTGCAGTCGCACGTAATGAGATACGATGCCTGTCCGGGTCGACACCTGGAATTGACAGAAGACACGGTTTAGTATCACTGGTGTAAGTTACAGGTTGTTTTTTGGTCAATGCAGACAAAGGTTTTGTCCTTTGGTGGACTGAGGCTGGGGTCAGATGCTCGTTTTTGCTAACAGAGGAACAGGAATGAGGAACAGGATGTAAAGTTCACTCATCCACAATAGAAAAGGGAGGATCCTCCGACGAGACGGGTGTTGTGTCTGGCGGGCAACTGTCTAACAATTGATGTCGGGTTCTTGTAAATATCTCCATTGCACGGTAAACTTTAATTGCGCGATGCAGGATTTATGACGTCAGGTCTTTGATGCGTAGTTCGCATGTGGCGATGTAGATACCGCCACAGTACACCTAAATGTAATGCCAAAACAAAAGCGCACTGTTGGATTTTCAACGCACAGCTCAGCGCCATTAAGTTGGGAATCCAACAGCTTGCTTTTAATTAGGCATTCATATGTGTCGCAATTTTGGGACTAGTAACTTCGTAGTCATAAGTGAATTCGACGAAATTGACCGAAGCGTTCGACGGCTGCTACCCTGACACCGATTCCTTTGCCGACTTGGTTTCCGCGCTCGATTTATAAGACACTAGCTTTTGTCGGTGGCTTGACCCACGTGTGTGTCGGAAATTATCCCACGGGATACGGGAACGTACTACCGGTACCCTATATCCCGTCATGGTCTACCTGTGTGCCAAATTTCATCGAAATCTTTTCGGCCGTTAAGGCATGAAAAGGTAATAGACAGACAGAATTACTTTCGCATTTTAGTAAGGATTACTAAAGATTTTGGATGGCGGAACCCTTAAACTTAAACTTTGTAAGGTACTTATTTTTATCATCACAATAACACAATTAATTCACACAATCATACTTCATTCTAAGTAAAAATATGTTTTTAATAAATCTGATTCAAATTCAAGATGCCTTATATATTTTAACATTTTAAGAAAAAATGTTCCTGCTTTCCCGGTCACTGCCCACAAAAAGTTAAACATAAATACAATCATTATATTGTCCTGCGTTTATTTTATTTAAGAACAAAGGACGTATATTTACAGAACAAAACCAAAACTAGCAAGGATTGAGAAAAAAAGAAAAGCTATTTTTGTTGTATTTGAATAAATTGTCTTTAGTCGTTGTTCCAGACGGTTCTAAAAATAACACGTAGACTAAAACTTGACAAAAATATTGCTACTTAATATACGTAATAGGCAATATTCCAGAAAATTCTTCTTTAACCGAAAAAATATATTCGTACAAAGAGATTTATTAGGCTTTTCGTCTGCTTAGCGAAGTACCTTGAATATGCTTTGGTACGGAGGCGACTAAGACGTTTTGTCAAACAAATACCCAGTTTTTCGTACCTGCAAACTGTATGGCTTGTTTTACGAGCCAGATTGTTTTACACATGATGAAATCTTTTTAAACCGGAGATGGTAAAATAACAAAATTGGGTTGGGTGTTATCTCTCTGTTCAACGAACATTATTGCTATTCTGTAAGCATCTCACCGTGAAAACTTAAGTGAAGTGAGCGTGGAGTGAGCTGTCATTGTCAACGATACCTACTGATGCTAAATCAGTGACAGTTCACTCCAAGCTCACTTCACCTAATTTTCAAGGTGAGATTTTTACAGAATACCACAACTGACCATAGTTTTCAAGAATACTAAAGAAGTTTCTAAATAAATAAAGGCATTATCTGCTTAAAAGAAGGCGCCATTCAGCAACAATATGTAAACAACATTAAGAAATAAACATTTTTGTATTTGTATTTGTAAAAGTTATTTCACTAATTATTGGGGGTAGGCTGAGACAGTGAAAGAGTAGAGTGTAAACTGAGGAATTTTCATTTCTGCATAGCAAGGACCTCCCCCTAGTCGGTCATGAGATGGTTACCTACTCATTCATATGCATAGGTATTGTAAGGAGTTTGTATGCGAGGCGCAACCTCGTGTGGTACAGGCTGGCTAGAGGGCAGCCGTGAGTTTTGAACGTTCCAACAATTTAGTTAAAAATAGAATAGGAAGATATTCAGAGACGGCCTGAGGCTGGATGACGGGTGATATAATATAAAATGTATCCTTGATTTTGATTAATTAATATAATTAGTTAAACTATCAAGTGTTTTACTCGATCCGGTGCCGTAGACTCTCTCGGAGTCTACAGTACCTACCTACTACCTATTAGCTGGGTCCACAGCCACACCGGACGATCCAGTGATGGTAATTAACTGAAACGGCGTTTGAACTAATAATTTAATCATCGTCTCTTCTACTTCTCGTATTCTAATTGAAATTACAATGTACCACTCAACAACTAACACTTTCATACAAACAAAAACAAACCCAAATCCTTAAGACAGTCATTCAAGGACGTACCATTGTTCCCCCCTTATCCCCCTTCCGCCATCAGAAGTGTAAGTTGTGAAATCATTTTCGTTATGTAAATCGCGAACGATACCATCTGCATACGGTGTACGTTTTGTTAAAAGATCCGCCATCTTGATTTTTCAGATCTTGTTATTTTTATTGTTTCTGAGGGAATCAAGACGGAGGGAGTTAATCCTGCATATTCAAGGAATCGGAGATGTTTTTGAGTATTGCTTTCAACGGTATCTAATTTAAATTCCGTTGAGTAAATTATTGGGTGGATAATATTATTCAGTTGATTTCAATTGAAAGGAAAAGTTTGGGGATGTATGAAGGCTCATACGATTTCGTGTGTTGACTTGGTTTATTATTGACAGACTAATATCGAGTACAGCTGTGTTAAGAAGATTCAAGAGTGTTTTAAACTAAGCTTATCTAAACTGACTACTCATGAAAAGATACCAACAGTAGCTTCAATGCAGGTTTAAATCAGTAAGTATTTCACTTTCAGAATAATCATCACAGTAGGTACACACTAATAATGTTCACGCACTACTTACTACGTTCGGGTAAACCAACAGTTTCGCATAGGAAAAGTGGAGGTCTGCATCCGTTCGTTGCCCTCACTACACTGACTCGTCGCTCAGCCACTTCCCTTAACACGAGTCTGTCCACGTGCCGCCCCATTCTAGTGAGCGCGTCACGGCGTTTACCCTCACCTTAGTACTACAATAATCAATTGAGAGACTATTATCGCTCTACTTTTATAATCTACGACATACTTATTTGCAGGTTGTCATTTTTCATTTTACCACTTGGTATAACATGGTAAATTTTGTCGCATAAACTGTAGATTTAGTATAGAGTTGTAATAATAAGTCAGGAGCTCGTGGCTAAGTAATAACAGCTGCACAGGTGGATCTATCAGGTTGAGCTACGCTTGCTAGGGTTGGTCCGTGGATGGGTGACTATCTTTACATACCGAGACTCCGTGCCTCGGAAAGCATGATAAGCTGTTGGTCCCGGGTGTCAAAAGTGGATCTTTGACAGTCGTTACGGATCGTCAGAAGCCCGAAAGTCTAGATTACTAGGTATTTAATGAATAACATACAACCTTAACTTGCTTACCATTGCGTCGCAAGTTTAAAGCGAACTGAGAGAATTAGGTCAGTATGTCAGGTGTAAACTATGAAGTTACGAGAGTAACTATCCAATGCTTTTGTATTTACTAGGACTAACTTTATTGTAGTATTATTACTTACTTTACTAATATTTACCTAAGAGAATATTATTACTTAAGAGCCTATACTACCTCAGTTCAAATTCACGTTTTATCTCGCTCGCACCATACTTCTCGCGGATTGAATAAGAGCGAGACGGAGAGACGGGTGCTGGCGGCTCCAAGGCTTGAATAGGTTATTGCTTTTTACGAAGAAAATAATAATAATTAAAAAAAATAAAAAACATGAGACCAGAGCGGCATTTCCCGTTATTTTTAAGAACGTTCCATCTCATTCGCAATCTGTCAAAAATACAATCACTTTATCAACATTTTTGACAAGTTTGACAGATTGCAACTTGAATGTGAACATTTTTTAAGTAAGAGAATTGGCCTTCTGGTTTATAGTTAATACAGTTATTATGCAAAGTTTTATGATCTAATTTGAAGTTTTTTTTTATATTTGCGAAAGTCGGTTTAGAGGTCGGTTTAAATTTGTGTGTGTTTTCGTCAAACATAGTACCTAGCATCAACCCAACTCAACTTTAACATATATTTATTTCAAATATATTGCTGCAGTATTTTCGACATAACGGAGGATTATGCTAAACAATTTGAAGTTGTCTAAGCTCTTAACTAATTTAGTTACTACCAGAGTTAAATTAGTCATTTATGAGGCCGAATATAATCCAAAATTTAGCCGATTTCGCTGATTGACGTGATCTTACAGACATGATATAGGTACTGTACTCGTATTTCTATCAGTTTAATTACACAACATGAAAGATCATTTCAATTAAGATCTAATTGTACGAACTACTTTTTTATTTTCTTTATATTTGATTAATCGACAGTCTTCAAACGGGTATCGTTTTTATCCAGTTACTTTAATGTGGAGGTCAGATAGGCAGTCGCTCAATGTGAAGTACTGGTATTCATTAGACTGGGAGCCAAGCCGACCCGAATGTAGTTGGGAATAGACAAGTGGTTAGCAAAACGCCACTCTAGCCGCTTTTTTGGTAGTTTTTAGGAGCTATCTACTTGTTATTTAAAAAGAAATATCAAATAATAAAAATACATTAAATTTCTACATAATCTTAGTTCCAAAATTGTGCATTTTTTTTTTTTTTAAAGGATTAAGTATATGTTTCATTCCTTCCATCGAAACCATAAAAATTAGAAATAATCTTTGTTATCATGCATCTCCTCGTAAAGTAAACATTATTTAATTTTGCTACTAACACTATTGGATAGACAATTTAATAATGAACATGTTGTAATAATTGTTTTTTTCAAAAGACCAATATTTGATTTTATAAAGATTTTATCTTAAAATTTGGGCGTATTCACTACTGTAACTCCACGGGATTCAGTCTACAAAGAGGGAACGAATTTATTTTGCTCAGGGTACCGCCTTAAGTAGGGCCAAGATGGGTACCCTACAATCTTTCCCTGATAGGTACCTAATTTGTATAAGAATCATGTAGATAATTAGGCTGCCAAAATGTAAAAAACGCACTTTTCTATTTTGCTGCATCTACTATGGATACCTTACAAAAGATGGTAAAATACCTAAAAACGTTTATTTTAACCATACAAATATAATATTAAATTGCAGAAAAGTGATAAAAAAACTACAGCCTCTGGTCACATTCGAAGCTGCAAGACCGTTTTCAAGCCATGACACGGCTACGGTAACGGTTCTCACTGATTGAAAATGTATAGTAATGGTTTTTGAATCGCACATTTTTCAACCTTATGCATTGATAATCCTCTAAGTGCCAGTGGCACTAACAGTGTACCACTATCGCCAGCTGTTACAATAAGGTTCCATGTTATAAAAGATAATCAGAGGCACTTCCACGAACGCGCGAGGTTAACGAAACGTAAATTCGAATGATTTTTTAATCCAAAACACAACTATTCTGAGCAGTGGTGGCACACTGGTAACGGCCCCGAGATACGAGTCTGCTGTAGGTCGTGGGTTCGAACCCAAACAGGCGCTTTACTTTGTGTAAATAATTTCATCAGCACTGCTCTCAAAACGGTCAAGGAAAACATCGTGAGGAACCAAATGGCATGTTCTAGAACCAAAAATTCGAAGAAATATTATGTCATCTACCTTAACCCGCACTCCGCGTGGTAGATTACAGTCCACTCCTTCTCAAAGAGAGGAGGCCTGAGTCCCAGCAGTGGGAACATTATAGGCTGATTATGCTACTACTATCCTATTGCATTTTGGTTGAGTAACACCAATAGATTTGAATTAAGTCTACATCATCATCAGCTTACATCACTGCTGGACATAGGCCTTTCAAATTGCATGCAATTCAGCTGAATTGTCGGCAACTCTCATCCAGGTGCCACCACCCAACCTGCGAAGATTGCCGCTCCACCTAGCCTGAGGGCGTCCTACCTTACGTTTGCCGATTCGTGGTGTCCTCTCAAGAACACACTTACCCCAACGGATGGATAAACCCTTAGAACTAAAAAAACATACAGTCGAATTGAGAACCTCCTCCTTTTTGAACTCGGTTAAAAATAGAATATTTATTTATTTATTTCTGGCCAACCAACAATATTGTTTATACTATTACATGTTCAAATAAAGATTCTTATATCAAAGGGTTAGTATAACAATTTATTATAGGTTAGCACCGCATGCCCCATAAAGTAATAAGTGTAACCAGTTATATTAAAGCTTAAGGCAAAATTTAAATCAAAGTTTAAAGACATAATTAAAATCTAAATTAAATATAGAAATTAAAAAACATAATCAAAATTAAATACAGAAACTAAAATTAAAAAAAACAAAGTCAAAATTATACGAAATATGCGAAACGAGTATTTTTAATTTTAAGATCGTTCGAATTGACGTTACTTTTACTTCGCAGGCCCACCTATGGGCATTATCCTTTCTCAATTTCAACTCTCAATAACTTCCATACAACAAAATAACCTTCATATTTCGTCTGATAAAACCCAGAACCTTATCCCGAGTAATATCGCTCCAATATCGATAATTTTACGCCTGAAAAGAATATATTCTTCAAAGAGAGACAATCAAAGCGTTGATAACGTGGATACCGCTTCGAATATAATACGAATGATATTTCTAACTATTGTTACTGAGATCTTATCGAAGCGGAGTCGTTTCTACAGACAACTGCGGTTTGAACAGACATTTGATATTATTATTATTGTTTCAATATGTAGGGTATTGTGGTGGCACTGAGGTTGAAAACTGGGTAAAGGACGTGTTGTCATTGCACGGTACGTTAGCCGCAAAGCTAAGATGGGTATAAAGTGTAGCTAAAATTAAAAAAAAACACGCGAGGCAGTCTTTGCGGACTGCCGATAGAAGTGAAAACTAAGCAACAATGCGTAACCTTAACGTAATTACATAACATAAACATAAACAACATAAACAACATTTTATTTCTCTTCCACAAAGGCGCCTTAAAAATAAAAATTACAATATCTGATAAATCCTTTGTGGGAGACTGGTATCTGCACTAGGAGAACCTGTCACACAGATTACCAGGCCCCCCCCAAAACAGCGTTTGAGTATTTAAATCTTACAGATAGGATTAGCAAATTATTTTTACCTTTGGTAAAACACAGTAAACAAAAGTAAAAGAAGAAAATTTCAAAGTTATTATTGAATAGTGCATGTACTAGTGCATGTACTAGTGAGTGTGGTGAGGTGTGCTATAGTGTAGTGTAGTGTCGAGTGGTGTGGTGTGGTATGGTGCAGTGTGGTGCAGTGTGGTGTAGTGTGGTGTAGTGTAGTGTGGTGTAGTGTAGTGTAGTGTAGTGTGGTGTAGTGTAGTGTGGTGTAGTGTAATGTGGTGTGGTGTGGTGTGGTGCAGTGTGGTGTGGTGTAGTGTAGTGTGGTGCGGTGAGGTGTATTGTGGTGTAGTGTGGTATGATGGACAGATTGAGAACACATTTATCTTAAAACAATAAGGAGGAAAAGGGTCTTAAATCAAAGCGTTGATAACGTCGATACCGCTTCGAATATAATACGAATGATATTTCTAACTATTGTTACTGAGATCTTATCGAAGCGGAGTCGTTTCTACAGACAACTGCGGTTTGAACAGACATTTGATATTATTATTATTGTTTCAATATGTAGGGTATTGTGGTGGCACTGAGGTTGAAAACTGGGTAAAGGACGTGTTGTCATTGCACGGTACGTTAGCCGCAAAGCTAAGATGGGTATAAAGTGTAGCTAAAATTAAAAAAAAACACGCGAGGCAGTCTTTGCGGACTGCCGATAGAAGTGAAAACTAAGCAACAATGCGTAACCTTAACGTAATTCAAACGGTAGATGGTAGATGGCGCTAAGAACATTTCTTCAATCGTGACGGTGACGATGACGCGAGTTCCATGATTTTTTTTCACCCAAAAAGTGCTCAGTGTGCCTAAAAAAGTTTTCACTTCAAAAAGACACGTGCTTTGAATATTATTTCCATGTAAAAGTGCAGTTGCCGTTGTGTTGGCCATTAAAAAACTACCCCACTTGCGTAACACAGTTCCAATCGCAATCTGAACGGTTTTAAGGAAATTATTATTCCTTTGCTTCATGTGAAAACTTCGTCTGATCGACAGCGTAAGAAACGCAATACAGATTGCATTATCAACAAAGAAAGGCATTGAGATTATGAGTGTATTATGCATTTATCCCGTAGAACATGAATGTCTTATTTGAATGAAAACGTAGATGTTGTATTTGAATGAAAACGTATACTGAAAATCTATAGCGTCCGTCTGATCAACGAAATATAGCGTCCGTCAGATCAACGAAATATAGCGTCCATCTGATCAACGCTCTTTACTTAACGATTAGAAGATATTGGTGCCAATTCTGTTGTTGACAAACTAAACTAAGTTCAGTGCATCTTATTCTTTCTATTTAATTGTGAAAAGGACAGAAGACAAATTTTAGTTTAGTCAAATTAATCAGCGCCTGTCACTACTCCTTATAAGTTAAGACGTGATTAAAAACTTGCCTACTGAAATTACGTCAATTTACGTCAAGCGCTGATTATTTTGACTAAAATAAAATGTATCTTGTCCTTTTCATAATGAAATAGAAAGAAAAAGAGAAACTAAAATTAAGTTTAGTTTGTGAACAACAGAATCGCACCAATATCTTTTTTAAACTTCACCTACTAGTGCAGGGCTTACTATTAAATATACTTTTGCCCTGCATTACTTGGTGAATTTACTATCTAGAACTTGACTTTTGACTTGCAGATTGATCTAACGTGTGATTTCGCGTGACGATATATGATATAACTGATTTAAAAAAAAGCATGGGTTGTGTGATCTTGGCCCTACAGTTAGACAACGTACGGTAATAGAAAAAAAAAATGTTTTCATCAAGGTGAGAACACCTTTATAACGACAGTACTATCTAAATCTAACAACGCTAACTCAGCTCTCTGCAAAAAACATTTTACGCCCAAAATAAAAGCTTGTTGGTTTAGTGAAAGGGATGTATGTGTAAATATAGTTTTACAAGTAACAATGTGTTGTACCTACTGGAGCCTTTTTTTTTTTTTTTTTTTTGAGGGTGGGAAATCATCCAATGACTTCTCCCGCTCTGGGCGGAGCGGAAGGGCGTGTCAGACTTTTACTGACTAAAACCCACCCGTGTTCCTTCATTTGCCTGTTGCCAAGGTCCCGGTATCCCTTTCGGACTTTCCCGCAACCCTGGCAGGCATCGGTCCTACCGGACCCCGTCAATTTTGCTGACATCTCTTTGAGGCGCGCGTGGAACACGACGCGCCATCGACCCGGGCCTGGTCCTTATCGGACGGCGAGCTGCCCGTTGCTCGCCGTCCGCAAGCCCGCGCCTATGGTGGCCGGAAATCCGCCTGGGATTCCCGACGCCCAGGGCGTCTCCAACGGCGGCGGTTAGGGGCGTGAGGGCGCAAACTTTGCCTTTCCCTCACGCGTTCCGCCTCCTCCTTCGCGAGCATTACTGCTTCGCAGAAGGAGGTGACGGCTTCCCATGCCCTCTCGCTCCGTACCATGGCCTGAACCAGGGCCGGACGCGAGAGGTCACTGCCGCCAATCGCCTCCGCGAGGACACGGCGGTGCTCCGCCCAAGCAGGGCACACCTCAACCGTATGCTCCACCGTGTCCTCCGGGCGATCCACACAGTGGTGACACCCGGGCGTTTCCTCCCGCCTAATCCTACACAGGTACCTCCCGAAGCTGCCATGTCCGGTGAGGACCTGTGTCAGGCGGAAGGTGAGGACGCCGTGGCGCCTCTCTATCCACTCCTCAAAGAGGGGACTTATCGCCGCTATTGTGGCGTGCCCAGCACTGGGTTGCGACAATCGCACTCTCCATGCCGCCATGAGATCTTGCCGGAGCTCTGTCCGCTGTGCCGCGATTTCTCGCGGACCTACTGGAGCCTACAAAACAATCAGAAGGAACGTGACGCGACTGAACATGACGCAGTAATGTAGTGCCCGCTGTGTGGGGCACGACAGACGGTAAACGGGTGACTTTGAATTGTTATGCGGAATTTTGCCATCAATAAATATTATATTTTTACATACACTTATTTAATGTATTTATTTTATTTCTAAGTTTGTTATTGATTGATAATTATGTGCTGCACTGAATGACGTCATGACGTCAACGCCGGCTGTCACTCAAAACCAGCGCTGGGGCTCTGTCTCGCATAGTGTCGCAGCATTATGCTGAGTGAAGGCCGTTTTGCGTGAATGTGACGCATATTTTCCCGTAGTCTTTCGTATATTTGTTCTTTCTTAGCGTCATGTTTGCCGCAAATAAACGTATTTTCTTGATTAAGATGTTGAACTTAAAATTCCTTTATAACTTACTAGCTGCTCTCCACGGTTTCACCCGCTTATGTCTCGATCCCGTGGGAATATCGGGATAAAAAGTATCCTATGTCTTATTTATTCCAGGTCATGGTCTACGTATGTGCCAAATTTTAAACAAATCCGTTATGCTGTTATAGTGTAAAAGCGTAACAAACAAACAAACTCACTTTCACATTTATGATATAAACTAGCTGCGCCCCGCGGTTTCACCCGCGTAAGTCTCGATCCCGTGGGAATATCGGGATAAAAAGTATCCTATGTGTTAATCTAGGTTATAAACTATCTGTTTGCCAAATTTCATCCAAATCCATTCAGCCGTTTTTGCAAACATACAAACATACAAACTTTCACATTTATAATATTAGTAGGATTAGGATTTTATGTTTCTTTTTCACAAATAAACTCTGGGATCCGCACAGACCCCACGTGACTAACAGTGTGATTATTTTGGCGCGACTAGCTAAAGGTTAATCGTTGCCAAAAAGTTTGTGCTCGCGAGGTCTACTGTTCGCAGAACTATTAGTATATACTCTGATTTTTCAGATTTTTCAGCTGCAGCCCACGAGTGTCATATGCTAGAATAACAAACACATATGGAAGTGCATGTGCCATAGTGTATGTGTGTGCATATGACACTCCTGCATATGCAGGAGCTCGTGGCTAAGTAATAACAGCCGCACGGGTCGATCCATAAGGTTAAGCTACGCTTGCCGGGACTGGTACGTGGATGGGTGACCATCTTTACTCCTCCGTGCTTCGAAAGCACGTTAAGCCGTTGGTCCCGGCTGTCAAACGTGGGTCTTTGACAGTCATTACGGGTCGTCAGAAGCCCGAAAGTCTGACAACCAGTCTTACCAAAGGGTATCATCGTATTACCCAGTTACTGGGTTGTGGAGGTTAGATAGGCAGTCGCTCCATGTAAAATACTGGTATTCAGCTGCATCCGGTTAGACTAGGCAGATTGATTGGAAGTGCATATGCCTATATAAATAAATAAAAAACTGAAGAAAGCTGTAAAGAAACTGGTGTGGTGTCCGCCACTTAGAGAATTCTTAATTTTATTAGAAGAAAAGAAGAAAAGGTTCATTTAAAATTTTGTGCGACATTGTGGATTCCACATACTGATAATCTGTTGTAACCTGTGTTCTACTTATATTTTAATTGTTCCGCTACAATAGCCTTATATCTTGTTGTAAATAACATTAGCGTCGGCGAGAAAATTAATGAAAGTGGCCCAAGGTTTTTGTTAATTTAATGTTACGGGCAAAAAATTCAGATAAAAGTAATTTTATTTCTAATGTTGTGCGTTGTGTTTCTGCGTTAATATTAATGGAAAATGCTAGAATTAAAATTCAAGTCTCAAGGCAACGGAAAGTGTGTTTTTCTTCGTTATTTCGTATCTGTTGGTTTTCTTTTGTCTTATTTTAATAATTAATCGGTTGAAAGACACTGAACGAGGAAGAATAGAAGTTTTATTGTTATATGTTCTTAAAAAAAAAAACAAAAAAATACGTCTGAGGGCGTTTTTTAGGGTTTTTAAAAAAAAAACGCCCCAAGACCGTATATTTTTTTTTCTCGAAGTGTTAACAATAAAAAAAAACATAAAATAACAGTTCATAAGTTCGCTAAATAATTAATATAGGCTGTGGGTACACAGTATTTTCGTGTTTATTGCAGAGTAGCTGCAGGAGGTATTGCCCTATCTATTGCTACGATGTGCTACGAAATTGCTACGAGGCTATGAAATAGATACGTCTAGTAGCGCAGAGAGCTTGTTAGCAGGAAATGCTGCATTTCCTACATAATAGAGCATAAGGTTTTACGAGAAATTACATGACCTATTTATTTGATGTATAGGAAACTACAAAAGATAATAATAAAGCTCATGATATCAATGTTTGTTTTGAGAATTTTTTGATATTATTATTATAGAACCCAAAAGTATTTATTATTATTTATGGGAATAGTGTTACAATATTGACAAAACGTACCTACCAACCAGCCCTTGCCGGTTGGTAGGTTACTTTAGTGTTGATAGCATGTTAAATCATGTCATGCATGTGCCAAGTAGTTAAGTTTTTGATAAACGTACGTCTAGATGTGTGCTTCAAATTATTTTATACAGGAAATTCACCCGCTGTGCAAAGATTTCACAACTATTAAGAGCCTACAAACCTCAAATTTGATCTCGCTCGGACCATACTACTCGCGGCCTGAGTGAGAGTGAGACGGATTGGGGTGCTGGCGGCTCCAAAACTCGAATAGTTTAGGTAATTGCTTTTTAGGGTGAAAATAATGGTAATTAAAAAAAAAACATGAGACCTGCTTTATGGTTAGTTCAGTTACTATTCAAAGTTTCATGATCTAATTTGGAGTAATTTTTGAATACCAGCGGTTTATAGTTCAGTTTAGACCTAACTTTGGTTTTTTTTATATCGAGAAAATTGTTAGTACTTAATCGTGGTTTCGTGAAACATAAGACCTAGCATCAATCCCCAACTTTAACATTATATTTATTTCAAAATTAATGCCGCAGTATTTTCGGCATAACGGAGGATCATGCTAAGCAATTTGAGGTAGGGTGGGGCCTTAAGACCGACATCAAAATATAAATTTATTACGAAGAGCAAAATCTATAGGTACTCAATAACATACTCTCGTAGGTATAGTATAGTCGTGGTCATCACTTAACGACATTGCTACGAGGCGCTACGAGACGCTACGAGGCTACGAGGCTACGACGTGGCTACGGCGTAGCTAGAGAGGTTGCATAAACTAAATGATGTTAGCGTCCACACTAGTTATGAGTTGCAAAATGTATGCTTTAACGGTTATGTAATTTAGTTTTATGTTAAGTGGCATGTGGGTAGACGAGGAATATTCTACTCTATAAAAAATTAAAGTAATAAAAACTAAAACCTAACTGTTAGGGCATAAATCGAACAGATTACGTGTGACTCCGGATTTTTAATTTGTCTCTCTATGGTGTCTTGTTTATACCTTTTTAGTCGTAGTTGGGTTTTAGTTTTTATTACTTAAATTTTTTTTAAATTCTTTTGGGGTTATAATATATGTATTCTTGAAATGTGCTCATTAAGCCCTTTCCTTTGATACCCAACATGGTACGATTCAAAAAATTTTTTTTCTTTCCTTACTTTATGTTCACTAGAGGGCGCCATTTTTTATTTAATGTGACGTCACGTAGCCTATAACCCGCGGACGATCAAGACGCTTCCAACGATACCTCATTTGTCAAATTGTGATAAGTGGTTTAGCAGATAGGAGGGAACAGGTGAACATACTTACATACATACATATATACATACAAACATACATACATATATACATACATACCGGTCAAAATCATAACCCTCCCTTTTTCTTTGCCGTAGTCGGGTAATGAAAGGTAGTCGCTCCATGTAAAATACTGGTATTCAGCTGCATCTGGGAAGACTGGAAGCCAACCCCAACATAGTAGGAAATAGGCTAGGTAGAATAAGTAGAAAATAGTGTCAAGTGTGTTTTTTTTATTTTTTATAATTTACATATATAGCACAAAAACGCCTGGAAGAGCGAAGCGAGCGTTCCATGAAGGAACTATTTAAGGGTGAGTTGTCTATGGCACTGAAACGCAAGCTCATGGAGATGTGTATTCTACCCGTCTTAACCTATGGCGCACAGACTTGGTCTTTGACTAACATCCAGAAGTCCAAACTCAAGGTCTGCCAACGAGCAATGGAGCGCAGTATACTAGGCGTTAAATTAACGGATCGTGTTCGTAACACAATACTGCGCTCCAAAACAAAGATAGCTGACGTGGTTCAAAAGGCTGCCCAACTTAAATGGGACTGGGCAGGACACGTCTGCCGAATGCCGGACAAACTGTGGGCCGAAATAGCACAGAACTGGTGCCCTGATACAGTGACGCGGGGTCGCGGCAGACGACGTAGGAGATGGCGGGACGAGCTGGATAGGTTCCATCAAAACTGGAAAGAGGACGCATGGGCTCGTGAAAGATGGAAGGAGTGGAGGGAGGCCTTTGCCCAGGTGTGGGACAGCGTAGGCTAGGAAAACAAAAAAATACAACATCACTCGTAGCGATAATATTTAAAAAAATATTTCTCTTCTACAACGTCGCCTTAAAAATAGACAAAATGCCTTTATAAGCGCTATAAGCTACACATATGTACAGCGTCATACCATTATAGCTAATCCTCTAAGCGAGGTGATTATCACAACATCCCGTAGGATTATACAGGGTGAAGCTAAAACTCAACAACAAACATTTACGGCCCGATCCGATGACGCATCAACCGTAAGCAAACCGTAAAACCGAGGATTTATTAAAATCAACCCTATTTCATGAAAAAACGCAAGAAAATCTGATTTCAAATTCAAATACAAAAAAAAAAACCCGTTCAACCCGTTTTTGTCGATCTTAATTGATTTTTCCGAACATTTCGAGTCGAAGCCGCGCATGAAATATAACAAAGGGTGATTCAATTTCGCGAGGGTACTTTTTTTTCAACGTGGGCAAGGGCGCGTTCAATTTCGCCGTTAATTAAAAATTTCGTCGTGTACAGGGTTACTTTACGATTTCTATAAATTTTATTCCGTGCGAAATATTATGGATGTTCACGGTTTAAAATCGCAATCAGTCAGTGTATTTTCGAAATTTTTATTACTTTTATTTATTCAGCTATTTCCGCGCGTAAATTGTTCGGCGTTGACTTATTAAATTGCATCGTCGTGGTGTATTGTTCATTGGGTAAGCGAGGTGAAAATTTGATTCATTATAGCCTTTGTACTGGGCAAGGAAGTGGGGTAATGGCTTTTTTTGGATGGCTGACGCCGTGTGTGTGAGAGATTTTGTGCTTTAATAATGTTTAAATATTAACACATAACATCACGCCTGTATTTCCCGAAGGGTTGGGCAGAGATGTACCTATAGTACACCCACATTTCGCCAGTTATATTTAAGTCCCATGTAATATGGGGCGAGCCTATTGCCATCAACCGGGCACACATCAAGACGGACTGCCACTGACAAATTCCAGATGGAAAAACCCAATAACACTGCCTGACCCGGGAATCAAACCCAGGACCAGTTCAGCAGTAGCACTTGCAACTTTAGGGTTATGAGCAACAGGGTGTAAAGTTCTCTCAACCTCTATAAAAAAGGGAGGATACTCCGACCAGACGGGTGTTGTGTCTGGCGGGCAACTGCCCAACGATTGATGTTGGATTCTTGTATAAATGTCCAGCGCGCGGTTAACTCTAATTGCGCGATGCAGGATTTATGTGACGTCAGGTCTTTGATGCGTAGTTCACATGCGGCGATGTAGATGCCGCCACACGAACACTGGACCAACGAGGCAGTCTAAATATTTTCTGGCTAGTATTAAATTACGCTTGAAGAATATGGCATGAAACTTATACTCGAGTTTTTTTGCATTGATTTGATATCGTTACAGTTATAGATTTATCGAAGTAGAAAATCGTTTCTAAACTGTTGTTCTTCAGAAAGTGCTAATTTGTTGAATAGTGTGACAGAAGTAAAATGAAATGGTAATTATGAGAAGAAGAAAAACAGCGTTTGTCGTGCTGGTCAAGCAGTGAGCACGTTTAGAAACTGTCGCGCGTTCCGTATAGTTGTGTTATGAACCCACAGTGTGTCAATTGCTAGTGTGATTCAACATTGTAGTCCAGAAGGGTTATATTAATAAATAGAATAAGAAAGTTTTTACAAATTCAACATTTTGGGATTCAACATTATGTAAATTCAACATTTTGGGAACTCAACATTTTGCGAATTCAACATTTTGCAAATTCAACATTGTTGTGCAATTTGAACGTAAATAATAATTTTATCTGAACTGCAAATGGTTTTTCTATTGTGTAGTAACCAACACCAGCATGCCCACAGTAGTTAAAATATGGCTGATAATAAAACGAAAAAGAGAGCGACATACCTTCTCGGTCATATTTATTTATGACTAGGTGATGCCCGCGACTTCGCCCGCGTCAATGTCAGTTATTATCACGGAACAGAAAAAACAGGTTATTATATACTAAAACCGTACTTGAGAACCACTCTATCCATTGGTGAAAACTGAATGAAAATCGGTGCAGTAGCTTTTGAGTTTATCGCGTACAGGAAGACAGACAGACAGACGCGGCGTAGGACCTTGTTTTATAATATGTAAGTATCGTGTGTTGTATGTAGACACTTATGTAAGGAATTGTAACAATAATTCTGAACATGACATAAAAGGTAAAGATAAAAAACACTTCCAAAGGGGTCGTTACTTTTTAATAAAGATGGTTTCTAAAAGAATGTTGTTATTCGATATATTTTCCCTTCTATAATTGAAAGATCTTTTTAAATAGCTGATACATATGAGGACTTAAAAAGAAAAATAATCGAGGAGCTCGTGGCTACGTAATACCAGCCGCACGGATCGATACATCAGGTTAAGCTACGCTTGCCGGGGTTGGTCCGTGGATGGGTGACCATCTTTACATACCGAGACTCCTCCGTGCCTCGGAAAGCACGTTAAGCCGTTGGTCCCGGCTGTCATTTGTGGATCTTTGACAGTCGTTACGGGTCGTCAGAAGCCCGAAAGTCTGACAATCAGTCTTACCAAGGGGTATCGTATTACCCAGTTACTGGGTTGTGGAGGTCAGATAGGCATTCGCTCCATGTAAAATACTGGTATTCAGCTGCATCCGGTTAGACTGGAAGCCGACCCCAACATAGTTGGAAAAAGGCTAGGCAGATGATGATGACAAAGAAAAATAATATAAACCTTTTTGTTTTGTTATATTTGCAGTCACTGAACTTTGGGGGTTATGCGACTGTCTCGTATGTCTAGCGGTCGTATGCGCGACCGTTTATCATAGAGTTCTGGGTTTGATCCTCGAGTTGCACAAAGTTTTATTGAGTATTTTGTCAGCGCAGTCTTGATTTATACCTTGTTAAGTGTGTTCAAGTCGCAATCTGTCAAACTTGTCAAACATTTTGGTATATTGATTGTATTTTTGACAGATTGAAAATGCAATGTGAATGCAAACGTTCTTAAAAACAACGGGAATTTTGAAACTTTGATGGCCGTGTGGCGGTACCTAAATCGCCACATTCGAACTACGCATCAAAAGACCTGACGTCACACAAAAATCGTGCATCATCACAAAAATCCTGCATCGCGCAATTAGAGTATACTGTGCAGTGAACATATACAAAAATCCAATATCAATCATTGGGCAGTTGCCCGCCAGACACAACACACGTATGGTTGGAGGATCCTCCCTTTTCTATGGTGGATGAGTGAACTTTACACCCTGTTCCTCATACTCCTAAAGCCGAAAGAAATCTTCATTTGTTTCAAGAATAAAACCATTTGTTTTAACGCTGAACGCTCATTTGTGTCAAGAATAAAACCATAAAATGTTGCCTCCTTCTCAAAATATCAAAACCTGCTTCCATTTGCATTATCCTGTCGTTCCATTTAATGCAGCAGAACTCTCCTGTATAAACGAAACTACAACGATATTACTATTTAGTTAGAGAAACAACGACACTTTTGCCTGCGCGCCTACGATTACTGTTCAAAATTGCTTTTGCTAAATTTAATTTCGCCACAACCATTTTGAGAACGAGTTTAGCCTCTAGTTTAGAACATTTTGTATTATTATTATGAAGGTAAATGGATATCGACTGAGAAGTTATTAGTTGAAGTGCATGGTTGGAAGTTATTTGGATTATAGAATTATGTTACAGTTGTGTATTTATTTATTCATTCATTTAATTAAATGTAATTGAAGTGTCTGTCTGTAATGTCAAAATAATAGATTTTTACTAAATGCATGAAAGTATATAAGGTACCTATAGCAAAAAATCAATTTTTAACATTTTTATCTATCTTTTTGTTCTGATTTTGACGAGACTTTCAATGGCAGATAGATGATGTTATAAAAAAAAATCTGCCATTCCCTTAATTTTGACGAGCTATGCCAACATAAATGTAGAGAACAGCTGATTTTTTTTTCGTGATTTCTGTGCTAGCTCAATGACCCCTTAGGAGATTTCGTGTATGAAAAGATACAATTTATATAAAGGCTTGTTTCACAGTATCTACACAGGCAATACCTACCTACGAAATAAAATAAAAAATGGAATAGAATTTGTAGGAAATTATCTCCCAGATAACTTAATCGAAAATTGCCCGTAGGTGGCGAAACAGGCCATAAATGTAATTAAAACAGTAGATGTTCTTACCTGACACTCATAAGTACCGTTGTCCCTCTTCTGCACAAACTTGATCTGCAACGTCCAGTCTTCTGAACCTTCTCCATGTAACACCTGCATCAAAAATACAACATTATCGTCAGTTATATCTACCCAATTGATTACTGTTGTAAAGCTTTGGTTTCCTAGAATATAATTAGTGGTTCTGTCATATTGAACCAGTCGTCATGAAAATCTGTCATTTTCACCAGAATTTGTCATTTGAACGCCCCATGCGGATTAATACGACAAATATTTTCGTGCGCTTGTCCCCTTACGGCTAGTTTCTTCATTAAAAGTAACAGCCAAAGTAACAGTCAACAGGGGGCTTAAAACAGCCGCTTTGGCAGAATCATAATAGGAAAATATTATGAATCATCGTAAAATGTCACCAACTGAGAATTCATAATATGATCTGCGTGCGATTCATATTACAAAATAATTCATCTGTTTGACAGTTTTCTATGGAGATTCGTAAAGTGGTGCACACATTATGAATTGCTTTTGTGTCAAATTAGAAGAATTGCTAATGACAGCTCGAAATTCAGGAAATGAATCGCTTTTAGAGGAATTGCTAATGTGGCCGTTTAGGCCCACTGTACTCTGTTTACAATGTTGCATTTTCAATTCTCGGCGCTGAGGCGAGGGTTGTAAATCCAACAGCGTGGTAGAACAGTTGACTGTTACTTTGGCTGTTACTTTTGATGAAGAAACTGGCCATTAGTCGTATTTATACGACTGAGAGCCTACGTTCGTTTCTTGTTTTTTATTTCATTGTATGACCCGATATTGATTTGTCGATATATTAGCTGTGCGCAGGGGCACGGCATTGATATAAAACCAAGCGGTCAATAGCGCTCTTTATATGGACAGCAGTTATTTTGGGACTGTTCACTGCTATCTTAAGCTTAAGTTTCCTAGGAAAGCGGTTCCGTCTAACGATAGAGTAGCATCCTTCTTCCATCTTATAAGATCAAACTGTGATCATCGATCCATCTGTCAAGCGTCGTCATTTTGCCAATAACCCGCCTGTCTGTCACTTCATCTAATGATAGGGTATATAACAATAAAATACGCCAAATCATTCTGCGAAATGAAAATGGTTGTTTGTCAACTTGATATTTTATTAATAAGAGTCGAGATGAGACAGTTATTTTTGAACATAACTGGGATCAAGCAAAATAATCGGATAACTTGCCTCCGGTGTCTTGTCTCCTATGTCTTGTGATTTGATCCGTTGTTGTTATTTCGGTGAACCAATCAATCAGCGGTAACATGAGATGTAACAGCTTGTTTGTTAATTTTCCGCCATTCAGACAGACACCGGATGATAATATTGTGGAAATTTGTGGAAATTTAACACCTTGGAAAACACACAAACAAAACACACACACACACGAACACACACACACACACACACGTCGCACATCACACCGTCACTCCCTTACTCTACATCAGGTACTCATACACACGGCATATATCTCAAATGTATTTTTATATTATTTTATTTTTTATTGTTTTTTCTTATGCTCTTGTTTAATTACCTTTGTTACGTATTAGTCTTGGAACAACCTACCCTCTCACTAGGAGTCGGGCGTTGGTAGCTGCGTCACAGTTTTTAACTTTTGCAGCTATCATCGTTTAACATTGTTGGTCCTTTTTATTATTTTTTTCTCTCAAAATGGTACATATTTGGTACATGTCTAGGTTACAGGCAGATTCAAACCTTTGTGAGAGCTGGAGTCTATACTGGGTTCGGGACCTGTATGACAGATCTCCAGGCTCACACCCTAAAAATTACAGTATATATATAATAAACGATATATAAACTGTAAACTGTATATTAAAGATAAACATTTATTTATTCTAGTGGTATTTTGGGTATTTGAAGAAAAACTCGCCAACCACCTCCTTTTTTTAAGTCGGTAATATCTATCTGCCTAGCCATTTCCTATGTTGGGGTCGGCTTCCAGTCTAACTGGATGCAGCTGAATACCAGTATTTTACATGGAGCAACTGCCTCTCTGACCTCTCCAGCCCAGTAACTGGGTAATATGATACCCCATGGTAAGACTGGTTGTCAGATTTATGGGCTTCTGACGACACGTAACGACTGTCAAAGATCGAAGAATGGCAGCAGGGACCAATGGCTTAACGTGCTTTCACACTTTTAGCCCCAGAATAATTAAGTTAATGTCAACATCAAAATCAAAATATTTTATTTCACATAAACCTATGTACATGGGCGCAGGGCACGTATGAAAGGTCAGAAGCTAGGTGCACGATTCCAATTGGTCGTTTCCTATGGAGAAGAGCCGGAAATAAACTCCACGGTTACTCTTTTAAAAATAATTGGCTTTTACATTATTTTCTAATTACTGTGTTAATAGATATGGGAGGAGGACAGTGTAGGCTTTTCAACAAGTACCAGGTAGGTTCGTCATACAAAAATGTATTTGTTTCGTTCGGGAATCGAACCCGCAACCCACACCGTTTCACCACTGCGCTAATATGATATAACTCATTATTTTTTACGGATTTTTTTAATTAAAAAGTGCGCTTCGTTATCTATGTAAATGCTGGAACAGGCGAGTTTCGTCAAATCAACTGTCAATTTGACGTTCAAATGAATCAGCCATTTTTAACGATGGGGAAAGTTTTTGAAGCTGGGGCGTGAAATTATCGAGAGGAAAGATTAATTAAAAAGGAGGAAGGAATTAGAAATGGTAATTCGGCAAGTTTTATTTCGATGTAAAAGTTGATGGATGACGGTTTTTTTCGTCAGATAAAGTAACGCGTTCTCAAAAAACCGGCCAAGTGCGAGTCGGAATCATATAGGAAAGGTTCCTTACCGCCGCGGGTCTTACAATATTTATAACTATATATTATCCTTAGTTATTATAAAACAAAGTCCTCCGCCGCGTCTGTCTGTCATCCTGTACGCGATAAACTCAAAAACTACTGCAACGATTTTCATGCTATTTTCACCAATGGATAGAGTGGTTCTCGAGTAAGGTTTAAGTATATAATAACCGACATCCACGCTGGCAAAGTCCCGGGCATCAGCTAGTTTAAAATAAAATAAAAAATACGTTTATTGTATCCCTTTAATTTTTACCTATAATTTATTTTTACAATTTTTTTGTTACAAGTAGCGGTAATAGAAATACACAATCTATGAAAACAACTGTCTATCTAATACGGTTCATGAGATACTGCGCGCTGAAATACAGACGGACAGATGGAAAGCGGAGGCTTAATAGTAAGCTTCTGTCTGGTACACAGCCCTAAAAAAAAGAGATTCAGATATTTTTCGTGAACTACTTACTCTTGAAACTATAGTTTTGTTAAAAAAGGTCTAAAGATTAAAGTCTAATAATTTACTTCAATTAGGCACATAAAAGAATACACTTTAGAACGTAAAAAATTTAAATTAATTTATATAATATAAAAGTTCGTGTAAATAGTGATTGTAATTGTAATCTTTTCAGAAATAACTTTACCACATTAATGGATTGTTATGGGAAGATGTATCAGAAAGTATCTACCAATTTAGGTAGGTAAGTACTCATGCCCAAAGTAAAGTTAAACGTAAGTTGCCATTTCTAAAAAAAGATTTTTTTTTTTTTTAATATTCCTTTTATGACAAATCAATTTGCCAGCCTTTTCCCAACTATGTTGAGGTCAGCTTCTTATCTAATCAGATGCATTTGAATACCAGTATTTTACATGGAGCGACTGCCTATCTAACCCCCATAACCTAGTAACTTGGTAATACGATACCCCTTGGTAAGACTGGTTGTCAGACTTTTGGTCTTCTGACGACCCGTGACGACTGTCAAAGATCCACGAATGACAGCCGGGACCAACGGCTTAACGTGCTTTCCGAGGCACGGAGGAGTCTCGGTATGTAAAGATGGTCACCCCATACACGGACCAACCCCAGCAAGTGTAGCTTAGCCTGATGGATCGACCCATGCGGCTGTTTTACTACTTTTATTACTTAGCCACGAGCATGACAAAATGTGATGATATTATAGGCTTCCATGTTACTAGGCCCGGGGCTACGTACCTACGTAATTATCTACTAAATATGAGTACACACAGAGGGAGTACGTTAGCTTTTGATTACTAAGCTCCTAACGCTTTTGACTTCAACAGAACCCATTAACGCTGTTGATTCTGAAATTGTACCGAAAGCCTCACAGTAGCAATTGCTCTATCATTTTCGGAGCAACACGGAAATAATACCTACTAATCCTATGACCACGCTAAATTTCATCTAGCAAAGATGACGTCGGCAAATTTCGGGAACACGAACATTGTCGAAGCGACTTAAGTCGAAGCCACACAGTTCAGTGCTGTTTCAAAAGTATCTGGTGAAAGTGTTGAAAAAAACACAGCCTGTTTGGTTAAATTCTTAAGCAATCACTCATTTATGAGAATTAGTAACACATTCGTCTTTATTTAGAAGGTTTCAACTTTATATCTCACCTACTATCACTTTATCTTTAAAAATAATCGAATCAAAACTTGAGAATATAAAATTAACCTCAAATTATTTTCGAATGAAAAACATCCGTGATTTTAAATTAGAATTTCGGCTTTAAGTATTCAAAAAGTCAAATCAAAGCACTGAATTTGTAAGTGGCATAAAAATTGGCGTTTCAAGTACGTTTCATATCCAATTGTTTACAATTTAAAAATAAATACTTTTGGAGCTGATACTTTTGCGAGCTAGGTGACTTGCTCCTAGCAAATTAACGCATAGTTTTACTATAGTTATGGCAACACTGACGCGTGGTGCTATGCTGCATGATTCATTTGTAACATGTTCCAAATACGCTACTCTCAAAGCGTGGCACCAATTGAATTTCCTGGCTGTGTGACTCTAGCCTAAGCTAGGGAAGTAAATTTCTAGACCATGATTGAATCGCCTGACGCGGCAGAAATCAGAAACGACGTGTCAATGATGGAATGAGGCCGATGTTGGCCGAACATACCCGAAAAATACCGAAACAAGCATTCGGCCATAATGTGTAGGTAATAGGATTTTTTTTTGTTGTATAAAATGAGTTTTTACGGCGACGTCGCCGTCGATATGAAAAGTGTGTCAGCGGTTTTGTGAACGCAATTTTTCCAAGTTGTGTTTATGATTTTTACGTCGGAGCTAGTACAGAGGGAAATAATAAAATAGGGGAGGGAGAGGGGGGGTGTCTGTTTTATATTCTATTGGATATAGAGTTGCTCGTCGCATCTGGATTTTAAATCGATATTCTTCTATTTTAACCGACTTCAGAAAAGGAAGAGGTTATAAGTTCGTCAGTACGTAATATATTTACCCTTTTTTTTGGTGAAAAACAAAAAACGAATTTACAAAAAAAAAAAACACTACAAAGTGAACAATTACTTTAATTTCGGAAGTTGGTGTCTTTGGATCTGTATTTTAGTTTTTTGCCACCGACTTCCAAAATTAAACGGTAGTTTTTTTTAATTTTTATAAAAATAATAGTCGTTATGACTCCAGCAAGGAATTTAAGATACCAGGAAATAATTTACTGTTAAAAATATCTTACTAAAGTAAGTATGTGTTCAATTTTATAAAAGCTTCTGGGATTCAAATGTAAGCTACGTTTCCAAGAAAAGTATTTTTCCGTAAACAATGTTAATCAAAAAAGTGATTTACAATAAAGCCTCGTGCAGACTAGAGCGACGCGACTCTAACCAAACAATTTCTAAGAAAACTTCACGGTATAACAATTACCAGTGCAGTGTCGCGTCGCGCCGCCGCATCGCGCCAGTCTGCGCGAGGCTTAACTGTCTGTATCTGTATTCTTTTCGCCTAAATAATTAATTAACTCAATTAATTATATTTTATGAGTTAACATTTTGATTCATGAAATTGAGCGAGTATTATAATTCAACAATTTAAGAAATTGGCAGCTTATATAGTAATTATATAATAATAATTAATAATTATTATTATATAATAATTCCCTACATATAAAGTATGTAGGGAATTTATAATAAAATTGATACACCTGTAATAATACCCGAAGGGTAAGGAGAGTACCTATACTTACTACAAATTATTTTTAAATAATTCGCCAGAACTGTGGACCACGCTTACTGCTTATTTTTATTGTTGTGCTGTGGTTCATACTAACGTACACAGAATTAACCACGGCGGATCTTGTAGAACTTTTAGCACGTTCTTTAGCTTAGCATTATTTGTGTTACTGTCGCACAATGAGATGGAACCATTATCTATACCAAAGCACGTGTGTGCTAAGCAACGTTTAGTAATTAGGACCTAAAAATAAAAAGTTACTGGCTGGGCCCCGCGTTTTCACCCGCGTAAGTTTCGATCTCGTGGGAATATAGGGATAAAAAGTATCCTAATCTGTGTCATGGTCTACCCTTGTGGCAAATTTCATTCAAATCCGTTTTGCAGTTTTAGCGTGAAAGCGTAACAAACAAACTCACTTATGTACAGGAAGCCTACGGAATGATATTTTAAACTTCATCCCTAAAAGGGGTTTAACAGGGGATTAGAGTTTGTATTTTGCTAATCTCAAACTCAAACTCAAAGCATTTATTTCAATTAAAACATGTACAGGCACTTTTGAATTGTCAAAAAGTCGGTCAGTTAGTCAAAAAGTTGCCCATTCCAAATCGTAGATCTCTATGGAGAAGAACGGGCAAGAAACTCCAAGGACACTCTTTTAAAAATGTATATAGATATTACAAAATCCTGGGTACAGTATTCTTGGTTCTTCTGTATGTGAGAACAATGTCAAACGAAACATAAACAAAAACAATTCAAAATATAAGATTAAAAATAAGCCCTGGCAGATAAGAGATAACCAGTCCCAACTGACGGCGCCCGTTCACGAACATGACACGTGGATCAGCACCATCCAGCTCAACCATTTTGTAGGGAACCGAATGATCCAACACACCATCCAATGGGAATACCATCGGGTACACGGCTTGATTATTGAGAATTCTGCTTACCTCACATCATCATCTGCCTAGCCTTTTCCCAACCATGTTGGGGTCGGCTTCCAGTCTAACCGGATGCAGCTGAATACCAGTATTTTACATGGAGCGACTGCCTATCTGACCTCCACAACCCAGTAACTGGGTAATACGATACCCCTTTGCAAGACTGGTTGTCAGTCTTTCGGGCTTCTGACGACCCGTAACGACTGTCAAAGATCCATAAATGACAGCCAGGACCAACGGTTTAACGTGCTTTCCGAGGCACGGAGGAGTTTCGATATGTAAAGATGGTCACCCATCCACGGACCAACCCCGGCAAGCGTAGCTTAACCTGATAAATCGACCCGTGCGGCTACTTACGGTTACTTAGCCACGAGCTCCTCTGCTCACCTCACATCAGAAACAAAATAGTTTTCTAACATAAACTTACATTACAAGCTAAATAGTCACGCGAAATCGTGACGACTGCGCTCGCACTCGGCCGAACTAAACTAAAACGTGTTCAAGTTCTCACTGTTATTATTTTGAATTATTATTCACGACACACTATTACTATTATGAAATGTCGCGTTTTCGTTATTTGATTTCCTTATTTCGATTAAGTTTGAGGTAACTGTATGTTCCTATGACTGAGAGAGTCATAATATAAAAGCAGGCAGTAATATGTAATGAACAACCAATAAACAAAAAAAAACTTTTGACAAAAAAAAAAAGCGCTGATTTCAAAAAAAAAAAAACACTAAAAAGTGAAAAAATTACTTGAATTTCAGAAGTCGGTGTCTTTGCTTTTCAATTTTCGTTTTTTCCCACCGACTTCCGAAATTAAAGTTATTTTTTATTTTTTAGTTGTGGTACCTACCCCACACAAATTCGAATACCACTACCCGCTATGTAAATAGCAGTGACGGAGTAATTTAAAACATCGTCCACATATATACTAAGTGGGAAAAATACGTAATATTGAAGCTAACTCAAAAACTAACTAACAAACGAAGAAAAAGTTACTAACATAACATAACATCACGCCTGTATTTCCCGAAGGGTTGGGCAGAGATGTACCTATGGTATACCAGGTGCCTGCAACAACTTATGACCTTTATCTTTTTTGACCTTATGACCTTTTGGACTTATGACCTTTGGTAAAACAATAAAGTAGCAGCATTAAGGTATTTATAGGGTGAAATTAAATTCATGGGCATCAATTTAATGTAGGGAACAGCTGATTTTTTCTCGCTATTTCATTGTTGGTCCCATTGTGAAAGTTGTTCATAATGATGAGTACAATGACCCCTTAAGAGAATGCCCATGAATTACATTTCACCCTCTAGGTAACATGTAAGTAAATTATTTTTTTAAATTATTTTAAGAAAACAATATTAGTTTATTTCCAGTTTTCTTCCACCACGCGTAGCATGACGGAAGAATAGACAAAATGACAGATTGTGATTGTTTATCTATAATTTTATCTATTCTTCCGTCGATGACAACCGTTTTTATGGTGGTCATGTTACGCTATGCTATGATAATGCAGGTCTCGTCGGAGGCCTGGCGTTTATTTGATCGGCACTTCACCCACTTGATTCCCTTTTTACGGACTGTTACTGGGCATAAAATTAGCACGATCTTAAAAGCCTTTAGAAGTTTATTCAGTACCTATCTACCTTATTTCATTATACTTCGCCTTCTTATCAATTCTTTATATATAACTGATAATGGGCTTTCCGAATCATCAATCATAATTCCGAATCATAAATCATCAATCATAATTGTTAATTATAAAGCTCGTGGCTAAGTCATAACAGCCGCACGGGTCGGACGTTAAGCTACTCTTGCCGGGGTTGGTCCGTGGATGGGTGACCATCTTTACATACCGAGACGGCTCCGTGCCTCGGAAAGCACGTTAAGCCGTTGGTCCCGGCAGTCATTCGTGGATCTTTGACAGTCGTTACGGGTCGTTAGGAGCCCGAAAGTCTGACCATCAGTCTTACCAAGGGGTATCGTATTACCCAGTTACTGGATTGTGGAGGTCCGATAGGCAGTCGCTCCATGTAAAATACTGGTATCCAGCTGCATCCGGTTAGACTTGCAGCCAACCCCAACATAGTTGGGAAAAGGCAGATATATTTTAAATTGTTTTAAATTACATTGGGAGCAGAGTTGTTGGTCCTAGGTTAGAACCCCGACAGGCGCTATACTTTGGGTTCACCATTTTCGAGAGCAGTGGTGATGAAATAATTTACACAACCTGTGTCTGCTTGGATTCGAACCCACGTCCTACAGCTCGTAAGTCGCGGCCATTCCACTGGGACACCACGGCTCTATTATTATTATATGCCTCTAGTTTAAGGGTCTATATCGTAAGTACGAGTATGTATGTAATTAAATTACATAATCACGCCTGTATTCATCGACGGATTAGCATCATTTGCAGAGGTATATCTATAGTAAACCCACATTTCGCAAGTTATGTTTAAGTTACGTTTATTTAAATTAATTATTTAAATAAATAAATAAATAAACATCGACAACAACATCCAAAAGTAAGAACATAGTTATAGAGTTTTGTCAAAACCAAACAAAAAGCTTTAAAAAAGTCCTCCGAATACGCACGGCGCATTCCAACACACGACACTCAACGCCCTACATTCCCAAATTACATCAAAAAAATGCATTCCTATTTGTCATAGCGATAAGAATCGCGTTGTACAGCTTGACACGGATTTGCCCTCCGCCAAGCGCATTCTCATTTATGCCATGTCGCTCGGAATTGCATCTGCGTTTATTACGCTGTTAGGCAAGCAATATAGCAGTATAGCTAAGTGTATCGTCAGCTTTATGTGTGGAGACGGCTAGGTATTGTAGGTTGACGGCTAGGTTATATTGTGTGTGCGATGGGATGTTGTTCTTGAGATGGGAATCTTCAATTGGATAGAGTCCAGAGGGTTCGCACCTCATTCGCAATCTGTCAAAAATACCATCAATTTATTTTAAGTACGAGATTTTGGCCTTCTGATTTATAAACGAAGCTTCGACAAAAACAAATGAATAAATACAATTCTATTGTTTTTTAAATTCGGTACAAAGGTACCTATTTAAGATTAATTTTAGTTTTAGGTTCAGAAAAAGAAAACAGAAATAATAGTTAGTGTGTTTTATACTTGGTCATGTTTCCATCAATTTTTTATAAAGTGTGTTTTCACAATAAAGAACTCAAAAAAAATTATCTTGAGGAGAGTAATAAAGAATCGATCTTAATTAAACTAATAAAATAATACTGAACACAAAAATATACATCCACAATAATAATACAAAAGTATTATTATTTTAAGACAGCACTAATCAAAATAATTATCACAAGTTACAAATATCAAATGAACTCCTGCACCGAAATACCGACCGATCTGAATTCACGCATCAAATCCTACACTAAGCGTTAATCTAAAATAATTACACGTGCTTCTGAGCTTCAAAATTTCAATGATGCCCGAATTATCCGTAATTCCTACACATTCGCGCTCAAATTCGACCACTGTGGTCGGCGGATCACTTATTCGTTAGCATTTTGAGGGCGTTAATTCTGTGGCGAACCAATTTAGGAACAATTTAGAATGCATTGACAATGCAGCTCGCTGGTCTATGCACCGTACTATGCCATAATTAGAATGAATATGGAAGTAAGCTTTAAATTTGGTGGGGGTTGTAATTAAAATAGAGTAGAATAGAAATCATTAAAAAAACGAATGGACCGTGTTTTCTGATAAGATTAGACCAGTAACCAGTTATAATCTCAAATCGCCAATGAGTAATCAGAATGTTACAGCACTAGTAATGAAATACTGGCCACTCATTGGTGATTGAGTATGTTCCAAAAGCAACTGATGAAAGTCTAGAGAAGAAAGTCACTAATGATAATTAGAAACACATCCTTCTGTATTTAGAAGGTTTCAACTTTATACCACTTCTTTTTTCTAACATTATTGTTTGACTGACATTATTAAACTGTAAACAAAAATAGTACATTATTGTCGCGGCCAGCAATAAGGGGATTGATGGGCGATCGTGAAAATGAGGGCCGAGGCGAAGCCGAGGCACTCATGCGTGAGTCCATCAATTCCTGATTGCGGCCAAGGCTTGTATAGTACTTTTCTCACAACGCGCGGAAATTCAAACTGAGTAAATTAAATAGAAATTTCAGAATCAATGACGAACAACTATCATTTTTCATGCGCCAATATGTTCATTTGTTTCTTCTTTGTTTTATTTGCAAGCCAATTGGAAATTTAAATAAAGTCTTTGATAATTTACCTCCTTGGTTGCCGTGTGTTGAAGTAAAAAGTTAGTTCCATTTTTAAATAACACGACAGATATGAGTTTTCATAGTAATTTATTTCGCTGCTAAACACGCCAGATATGGATTTTCATAGTAGTTTTTTACCAGTACAGCAATTTTGATTTATCTCGAAGAAGGTTGTCAAAATAATGCTCGAATTTCCAAACATGTTTGAGAAAAATCAATTTGGGGTTATAAAATTAACCTTGTTTGTGAAAGGAAAACATCTTTAAGGTAATTTTAAACTAGAATTTCTAGTTTAAGTTTTCAAAGAATCAAATCGAAACACTCAATTTATAAGTGGCAGTATAAATTGGCATCCACGGGTAGGTTTTCTAATCCATTTGTTTACATTTTCATCATATACTTTTGGTACGAACTATAGGTAAAATAATAGAAATCATGAAAGAATGTATGTAGGTAGGTATGGAATAACACTACGAGAGAACAAAACTTTCTCAATCAAACAAAAGACAGTCGATACAAACATATAACTATCCCATTATTCTCTGTTTTCTGAAACCTTGCAACGACACAAAGACTTTCAAAGACCTTGAAACAGTGCATACGAAGCCCCGACGCCTGCAAACTTCGACGTGTAACTTCCATACAAACTTGCGAGTTGTTCTTGTGTTTGTGGTTGATAAGAAGTTGATACACTGCCTCTGTTTCTGCCCGGATGGGTGCAAAAACAGTTTGGAATTCAATGTTCGTAGGTGGGGTGTAGGGTGTGATTGTTATATAAGCAAGTTAATGAGTTATTTCTAGAATATTTCCGGTGTTTTGAGGTGAAACGATTATCTGATTTATCAAAAATAGTTTGGTCGTATTTTTTATCTATTTTTCATTTGTTTGTTTGGTTAATTTTTTATACGGGAAGGTGCAAAAAATATACTTAGATGCTTAAGAATTTCATATGAAGCCTTCGGGTGATAAAATCAAACTTTATAAATGCTAACAACTCAAAATCAAAATCAAAAGTCATTTATTCAAACTAGGCTGAGAATCAGCACTTTTCGAACGTCAAAATTACATAAGACAGTCCCCCAAAACGCCCACCTTTCACCACTTCCTAGTGCTTTAGCTGGGAAGAAGAAGTGGCGCAACAAACTCCCCAGCAGCACAGCTGTCTGTTCAGTTAGAAACAATTGATTCTATACAAAAGTATGCAAAATCATTTACATTACGTAACATAAAATATAAATCGAATTATTAGCCATATGTCAGCTAGCACACGCCAATATACCACCCAAAAAAATAAATAAAACGAGAACTATATGTACTCAAGCAGAAATAAGTAAATGTAAACATAAATTAACTAAATAAAAGCCTCCAGGCACAAAGGGCGTGCCCGCTTACATATAGCCATTTAATGCTGTAACTGGAAGTTATACATGATAAACTAGGACCATCGAAGTAAAATAAATAAAAAGTTAATTACTAATAACATTAACAAAACCGAGATCAGCAAGACGACCAGTCACCACAAGCAGCACCCGTTCACGAGCATAACGCAAAGATCAGCCATTACCCCCCTCGCCATATTTGAGGGAAAGAGACAACCCGACCCCCGACGCTACCGCAAGCAGTGACATCCCCAACTGCCCCAGTGTATGAGAAGTCTAAGTTGTAGGTACTTTTGATAAGGAAATCTCTCTCTCATATATTAGGTATAAAAAAGTATAAATTTGGACCACTGAAACACAGTCTAAATACATAAAAACTTAGAAGGGTCATAAAAACGTATCCAACTTACCTGAAACCTTTCATCATTAGTATATGTGAACTTCCCGGAGCTCAGGATATGCCAGTCCCTCTTTCTGATCCACGACACTTGCTGAAAGACAAAGAACACATTATTAAATATAATAAATAATACAACATAATATCACGCCGCTCCCCGTAGGGCAAGGCAGAGTGTTTACACCCACATTTCAGCCGTTGTGTTTAGGTTTTATTTAAAAGAGCCTTGACTGAGCACAAATCCAGACTCCGGGATGCTTCTACTTTTCTATAAAATGAACGCACGCAGACCAAATAAAAACCAAGATAGAGCGCTGGGAACAATACAGAGAAACTGTGAAGCATGCCAAAACTACACCTCTGCTCAGTGCATAAACGCTCACACGCTCATTTACAATCAAATTATACCTCACTAAGTGCACACATGTTTACGAAACCTGCCTCTCGTCACTGTTGACAGAGCTCTGTCTTGATTTTTTATTTGGTCTGAGGCACGCATATAAATATTTCTAAACCACTATTTCCCAGACAAAGTAGAATAAAATAAAACCCCAATAACACTGCCCGCCCTGGAGTTCGAACCGAGTAACCCATGCTCATGCTTGCCACCACTAGATCGACGAGGCTGATTAACATTCATGTATACTAAATATTATAAATTCGAAAGTAACTCTTATCTGTCTGTCTGCATGTTACCTTTTCATGCTTAAACCACTGAACGGATTTCGACAAAATTTGGCAAGGAGATAGATGGCATCCTGAAGAAGGACACAGGCTTCTTTTTTTTTCAAAAATAATCCTATAGGTTGTTATATAGGGGATGAAAAATTGTTTATGAAACTCAGCATTTCTTAAGTATTCCCGTGGTACGATATCCAACCACGAAGGCGAAGCCGCGGGCAAAAGCTAGTATAACTTGAAGTAGCACTTAAAATACATGTGTTTTTAAACTAAGAACGAAATAGACACTTGTTTTAAATAAAACAGGTGCGGTACAATTACAGGTATGTGTATAAATTAAGCCTTTGGGAACAAGTTGCGGCGTCAACGTCCCAATTGTCTGGTCGTGTCAATGTCGCGTAGAATTACAGGTGACACACCACAAAATACGCTGTGAAGATTAACATGTGGGCTAATTTGTTGGCACTAAACGGCTGCGGATTAAAATATTTAGTTTAATTTCGTTAATGTAGAATAGAATTAACACTGGGATTATGAAAGCAGTATTTTATGTCAAAAATGTTGACAGATTAGTTACCGGCTGTTTTGTGTGGAAATCGGTTGTCATGGTACGGGGTAATCTGCCTAGCCTTTTCAGAAAATAGTTGGGAAAAGGCTAGGCAGATTGATTATAGTACAAAAATGTTGACAGAAGAGTTTGTACCTTAACGGTACACAGTTACGGTTAACCTTTGGTGAATGGATATTTTTTGATAAAAGACAATCCAGTTAACTTTAATCTTTAGCTGTAGACTCCCAAAACAGCCACGAAGAATACATATTAGGGATGTTGACTGGCTGGCAGATTTTATACTGACTTGTGACGTAGTGAGCTGGAGCACCCAGCGTCCAGCGTTTTATCTAAATATTTTTTTATTAATATTATAACGCAAAAATTGTGTCCAAATTTTTTTTTTTATCTGATTGACTATCAAAATTCTTTTTTTTTATCATGTCGACATTCCTTTTGTGTCTCAATAGTCGAGGCTTGATTGGCTAACCACTGGGCCGTCATTTTTCTTCTAGACAAACTCTATTTGTTGTACACCCCCCACATTTCACCAGTTATGCAACAAGAGAAGAATGATAGGCAGGTAATAAAAAATATATATATAAAAACCTACATGGGCACTTATGAAACGTCAGAAGCAAGGTGCACGGTTCCAATGGTCGTTTCCTATGGAGAAGAGCCGGCAAGAAACTCCACTGTTACTCGACTTTTAAAAATAAATGCCTTTTTTTTCAAATATTCTTATTTTTTTTGGATGATACTCACATAGATAGATAGTATTGATTCTAAAAGATTAATATTAAATTACAATTAAGTCAAACAAGAAGATTTGTTAACGTTAATTAGCTATCTTGTTTAACTAAAATGTATTCTCTCTTGCTACCTTCAATTTCAAAGTTAATAATTCCATTCTGATAATATAAATTAAAGTCACATTTCATGTCCGTCTGTGTGACCGTGTCTTTCTTCTAAATTACGCAACGGATTTTGGTGCGGTTTACACCATGATTAATTTAAATAATTTATGTCGAAAGGTTTATGTGCATAATACATTAAAATAATATAATAAATAAAGCGGTACTCCTGGACACGGCCCGCATTTTTAGGAGGTTCCTTTCTCTGGAGCCGTGACCGCCGGTAGCTTGGACCCCGTTCCTGATACCGGTGGGCTACTATTTTTTTTATTTTTAAATGTTTCGATTACATATTATTCTAATATTTAAAAATATAATCAATCCTACTATCCTACTAATATCCTACTATCCTATCCTACTATCCTATCCTACTATCCTATCTTACTATCCTATCCTACTATCCTATCCTACTATCCTATCCTACTATCCTATCCTACTATCCTATCCTACTATCCTATCCTACTATCCTATCCTACTATCATATCCTACTATCCTATCCTACTATCCTATCCTACTATCCTATACTACTATCCTATCCTACTATCCTATCCTACATCCTATCCTACTATCCTATCCTACTATCCTACTAATCCTACTAATATAATATTATAAATGTGAAAGTTTGTGTGTTTGTGTGTATGGATGTTTGTTACTCAATCACGCAAAAAGGCTGAATGGATTTGGAAACAAATAGTTTATAACCTGGATTAACACATAGGATACTTTTATCCCGATATTCCCACGGGATCGAGACTTACGCGGGTGAAACTGCGGGGCGCAGCTAGTATGTACATAATTAAATAAAGGCAATTATTTATTAAAGAAATTTCGATGTCAAGACGTAGAAGCCGTGCGAAGCAGGGGCGAGTTACTAGTCAATTATATAATAATACCTTTCATCATAGGTCAAAGTTACTGGAATATTAGCCCAGACTTCAGACTTAAGGCATCAATGTCAAAGTGACTTAGCAACTCTAATCAGATTTATCACTATTGGGTAGATAAAGTTTATCACTTTAGCGGATTATGTTATTAAGAGTGTTTCTAATTCTTTGGTCTTTTATAAAATATAATAGACGCAGATATATTTAGTAACTTTTGGTATTTTATGTTAGGATTCATTGAGAGGATTTATTATTCATTTTAGTTATGTTCTACATTCAAAAAGGCTTCGTCTATGGGGCTGTAACAAAGTGACGCTACAATGGATAAAAGGCCACAGTGGATCGCTAGGCAACGACGCAGCAGACGATTTATTATAAAGTTTATTCTATATCTTCCCCATTAATAAACGTCCGAGAAAGACGGATACGACCAAGAAATGTAACCTTCAGAATTACTTTACTTTTTTTGGAGTTTTTTGGCATAATTTTACTCCATGTGCTACAAACTACAACAGCATTGCTATTCTGTAACCATCTCACAGTGAAAACTGAGGTGAAGTGAGCGTGGAGTGAGCTGTCATTGTCAACGATGCCTACTGATGCTAAGGCAGTGACAGTTCATTCGACGCTAACTTCACCTAAGTTTTCACGGTGAGATGTTTACAGAATAGCAATGCTGTACGCATTCATTAAAATCCCGATCCCTTTCTACCCTTGTGTTTTCTAGTAAGTTATTTAAAAACGAGTGTGACATCCCACGCTTTGCCTGGACCGGAGTCATTGCCCTATCACCTTTTTCAGAAAAGATAGCATCGAACGGGCCACTTACTGGTAATTACTGCGTTTTCAAGAAAAAAATATGTAGAAGAGAAACTTACCCCTCTTTCACTCAAGTGCCCCACTAAACAGTGGAGGTAAGCAGTGCCTCCTAGCTGGGCCGTGATGTTGCTAACTGTGTTGTTGGCCGTGACGTCAGCGACCGGCTGCACGCCTGCGCGCCAGCCGCGAGCTCTTGATGTGCCGTGATGCCCTGGTACCAGAAAAATGTAAATTGAGGAAAAAGAACATAATTTTTGTCCAGCAGTGTACTGCCTATAGGCTGATGAGGCACTTAAAATAATAATTATTATTATTTATTGCCATACACTGGATTACAAAAAATGTGAAACCCTGACTCCAGAGCAAGGTTAGGGTACTTGTGTTTCAGAAGCCACTGACTTCTTCCAGTGAGGTTTAAATTTAGCAAGTTTTAGGCAACAATGCACAAGAAATCACTTGGTTACTACGATTCTATAGTACGATACGATGGCTGGACTGTGTGAAAGATGATATGGCTGGAAAGAGGGTAACTACCGAGATGATAACTCATCATCTGTCTAGCCTTTTTCCCAACCATGTGGGGTCGGCTTCCAGTCTAACCGGATGCAGCTGAATACCAGTATTTTACATGGAGCGACTGCCTATCTGACCTCCACAACCCAGTAACTGGGTAATACGATACCCCTTGGTAAGACTGGTTGTCAGACTTTCGGGCTTCTGACGACCCGTAACGACTGTCAAAGATCCACAAATGACAGCCGGGACCAACGCTTTAACGTGCTTTTCGAGGCACGGAGGAGTCTCGATATGTATAGATGGTCACCCATCCACGGACCAACCCCGGCAAGCGTAACTTAACCTGATGAATCGACCCATGCGGCTGTTATTACTTAGCCACGAGCTCCTCCACCTAGATGATAACTAATAGAGAAATATGGAAGAACAAGATATGTTGCGCCGACCCCAAATAGGAGCCAAGCTGTTGAAAATAATATAATAATATGATACACAATATTCAATACTAATATTTTGTATTGTATACAAAAATAACTGAACCAAAAATACATAATATATAAATAAATGAATTTGTATATTATTAATGTATATATACTATATATATATTATAGGCATATATGTATATAGTGAATCAGTATGTAGGTAAATGTATCATAAGTTTATAGCTTCTTATTCTGTAAAACCTGCCTGATCTATGCATTATGATATAATATTATATTATTAATATTTTTTTTTTTCTCTTTGTACGTCACAGTCAGAGCACCTGCCATCTAATCTCTTCACCACCCTTGGTTGACTGGTTGAGAATGCCTAAGGCATTAAGTCCGCCTTTGTACCTCTTTTTTGAGTGCGAAAAGTTTAAATAAATAAATAAATAATATATGACAGCCCCAATGAATAAAACTATCGCCAATTTATCAGGTGTCCAATTCTCAGCATTATTATAACATTAATATTAAAATAATTATGGTAATTAGATTTCGTTTCATCACAATCGGGGACCATTTATTACCTTATTAGTCATTCTGTAATTAATTCAATGAGCATTATTATAATAAGCCTGAGCTCGACGCCGATTATTGGCAAGTATCTACTTATCTCGTGAACGCAGACGAGCTTAACGCTGACAGAATTATGAGCAAATACGTCACGTTTTTTTTTTAATTTAGTAATTCCACTGATAAACTGGCTTTCAGCCTACTCATTTTTTTTTGTTTCATCTCGAGATTTCTTTTTTTTTTTTACAGCCGTCGCACAGTATGATAAATGCCTCAAAAATCGGACATTGCTTTTTTATTCTTCTAATCGATAGTATGCACTGTTTTGAATACGAGAGTAGAACTCCCAGATCTTAAATATACTTTAAAAAAGAGCTAGAATTTTTATTAGTTTTTTCTGGATTTTCAGAAAAACTCTTAAATAAACGATGTGATATACATATTTGAACATTTGTTTTCGTAGTTTATTGACAATATATACAAGGTATTCTATAGGCGAAACAGAAAAGATTTTTTTATAATAGAAAAGCAAATATGCCTGATTTTAATTTTTTTACTTTTTATTTTTTCCCTCGGACATCTTTTGTAAGTAGCACCTAATGTTTATCTTAAAACATCCTTCAAAACTGTACTATTAACTGTAAAAAAAATCAGATGCTAATCTATCAGGAAATCGAAGATATAATGATTCTATGGTTTTCAAAATTTTCTATGATAATAGGGTTAACACTTTCTGAATACAAAATTTTTAATTAATAATTTCTGTTGAAGCAATTTTATTTTATATGTCAACGCGGGTCCCAGTGCCCGGGCGCAGTACTTATTGATGTCTGTACTAGTTATAAAGAGATACAATTTGTAAATTTGTATAATAAGGGGTTATCTCCGAAACCTCTCATCCAATTAAAAAATTCTTTCACAAATAGAGAGCTACACTATTGCCAAGTGCTATACGATTTTATTGTAAAAGTATTTGACTTTTGCGTGGACAAACTCGCGGACAGAAGCTAGTAATTAATTAAAGAAGAAAGTCCTCGTTTTCTGTTACAAGAGTTTGTGTGTCAATATGTTCAAAGTCTACGAGGCTTGTGACTTGGCTGGAACTAGATTCCTCTGCTTGGGGTTCTTCTCTAATATTTTGGACATTAATGGGTTTTAACAAATTCAAAACTGTGAATGACAGTAGTTGGCGTTTTAACTTCTTTAATCTCTGTTGAAGCCTGATATCGGAGATGTATAGGTCTGAAGACTCTAGTGCTCTATGAAATAAATCTAACATGGTCTTTTCGCGGTCAGATTTTCTAATGTGATGTTCGCGGTCGTGTCTCCAAATTTATTGCGTGATTCACCGGCTTGCTCCGATAGGACATCTATAGGTAACGCTGAATGCGTTATCTTGCCGTGGACCAATATTTTTATGTAATGTTACTGTCACTGGGTACCATTCATATTCCGTAACATTACTCGCAACAGATTTGGCGAAATTACCAAATTTTTCAGCATCTATTAGCAATCCACAGGATAAAACTACTAATATTGTATGTAGATCGTCTAATAACCACTGTGGAAGACCTAATATTTCGGCAAACACAGTGCGGTTTTTGTCAGACAAAGCTGTCCTAGCAGTATTTCCGTCATTTGTGGTGCCAGAATTAGGCCGAACCACATCTAACAAAATTCCAAATGTAGCTCTTACTTCTTGCTGAATTTTGTTTTAGTACTCTTTACTATTATAGCTTCCGGAGAATTCTGAGACACCCTCCACTTTTTGACTGGATTTTTGTAGGCAAGATGTAGCAAAAATTCCAATACACGGATCCACGCGTGTAAGGGGCTTAATCCATGTTTCATGAGCAGTTCATTGGTTGGTCAAACTAAATCTAATTTATTAAATTCCTTTGAAGTGGCCTTACAGAACGAGCACCTTAGTTGTGATGATGTATCAGTAATAATATTAAGTAGTTTGCCATCAATGATTGTGAGATAAAGTTGGCTTTTTGCTACTACTTTATGGCCTTTAGACGTTTCTGCAAAGCACAGAAGTACGTCCTCAATTTGGTCTTCAACCCATTTTTTTTCTGAGAGTATCAGATCTTTGGTTTCTTTACGATACTGTATATGGATTGGTCGGCAGTACCGGTAAGATTGCGGAGCTGGATTGTACCACAGAACCTGGCCACACTGTGTTTTAATTTGCAGAGGAATATAAGTTGTAGCAAAATGGCAACTTTTGTCTTCGTGACCTTGAGAGAAGCTTTGTTTATATAAAGATTGGCCTGTACTACCATCAAAGCCCCAATATTCTTCAAATATGCAGTTAAGTGTGGTAATATTCTTTTGTAAATAGTAAAATGATAAGGCTTCGTCACACGACTGAATAATTCTAATAAAAGTATGTGAAAGTAAGCTCAATAATGAAACAAAGGCTTCTATTTCAGATACTTGAACTGGATTAATAAGGTAACATTGTTTTTTTGCGTTTCGAATACGGTTGTATGGTGGAAATGCATTGAAATCTCTATCCTTGAGGACTTGTTGTAAAAAATGTTATGTCGAAGATGGACAGAGAATTTTCTATTTATATAGATTGCTAAAGCTTCTTCCGGAGTATAAGGCTTTGGATCTGTTTTGAGTTTTGTTGCTATTTTGGTTGGTCTTGTTGGGCTTAAATGGGATGAACTGATTACGTACTCTAAGTCTTTTAGTGAACTTTTGTCTAATTTTTGCCCTCTAACTTCTACTGTGTCTCCGAAAACTTTGATAATTTTTTCAGCTGGTTCCTTTTCTAAGAGCAAAGATAGTCGTTTGCGAGTTCTTAGTTGTTGTCTCTTACTGAGATCTTTATAGAATGGACCACTTGATTGAGAATCATCACTAATGACTAATCTAGGTTCCGGGTCAGGCGAAGACTCGCAATCTAGGGTTGCATTAAGGCTATTATCTTGTATGAGACTTGGATCAGTTTTGACAAAATCAATGTTACTAGGCCCAGGTTCGATCAGGTCGGAAATGTATTGGGAACCAGGTCCAGGATGATCAGGCATGTGACTGGTTGTGACTGAAGGTTCAACATATTCATAAATGCAACTAGGGCCAGGCTGGGGCTGATCAGGAATGTACCTGGGACCAGGTTCAGGATGTTCCGATACATATCTAGGATTAAATTCGACATGTTCGTAAATACAACTAGGGCCAGGTTGGGGCTGATCAGGAATATAGCGGGAACCAGGTTTAGGATGTTCAGATACATATTTAGGATTAGATTCGACATGTTCATAAATACAACTAGGGCCAGGTTGGGGCTGATCAGGAATGTACCTGGGAACAGGTTCAGGATGTTCCGATACATAATTATCTAGGATTAGATTCGACATGTTCATAAATAAAACTAGGGCCAAATTTGATTTATCCCATTAAATTACCTATGGTACCTCTATACCTACTGTTTATAATTAATGAGTAAAACCTAACTCAATTTAAGACTTAAAAAAGTTTGGTTATAGATTTTACATTTGTGATAACCCTAACAAAAAAAATACTCAACTCGAAAAATCCGAATTCCTTCGTGTTATGTATCTGATATTTTACAGACAGGTTGATGTAATACTAAACAATAATGTGTGTGAAAATAAAATGCTACTACCTTCTAGAACCTGCGCAAAAAAATAAATTCAAAATTACAGAAAAAAACACGTAACTTGCTTTAAATTACACCAAAAAAATATTTTTGCGTTTCTAAAAATAGCAGACATTTGGCTTTATTGCATACTATAATTAAAACACAAAAATATTGCAAAGATAATAAATTATAACAATTCTTTTGATTTCTATGGATAACCAGAATAAAATATAAAATAAATTATAGCTATGGTTCTAAGTTGAATTCGAATATGGGAGTTCTACTCTCGCATTCAAAACAGTGCATACTATCGATTAAAAGAATAAAAAGGTGATGTCCGATTTTTGAGGCATTTATCATACTGTGCGTCGCAGTTACGAACATGTTCGGTACGGCAGTTATGAACAATAATTTGTGTTTCATGAACTGTGTCCAAATAAACTTTATTCTTTCTTTCTATAATGGTGCCCAGGTTGGGTAGTCAGCATGGTTAGTAGCTGGGCTGACGGGCCAGGGTTCACCATTCGTACTTCGCCAAGTATAATTATCATTGCTATTTTTGTCCAGATACCAACGACCAAAGATACAATTCACTTCTGGACATAGGCCTCTCCTAAATTGCGGCACTGAACCAGGTTTTTCACTTTCCACGTCCAGTCTGTAACCACTACTTTCCTCAGATCGTCAGTTAATGTGTGAACTGATTTAAAAAGTGATAAACCAAAGGGATTCCGCTGGATGCGAGAAGGAAAAGGACCGGTCGATGTAGTGACACTTGGGGGTGACTGAAATAATGATGGTGGAGCTACGGAATGAACAGCAGACTTACGTATGTCCCCTGTAGATGATGTGAAGAGTGGCAGCATGCAGAATATGGCCACCGCGAGTTGTATGCCCATGCCGCCAGTCCCTCGCCATCTCATCTGAAACAAAAATAGAGAATACAGTTAGTGGAGAAGTCGGGAGGTTGTCAAACTCAAACTCAAAGCATTTATTTCAATTAAACCATTCACAGGCACTTTTGAAGGTTAGTCTTTTGAAGGTCAGTCAGAAATATGAAGCTAGTTGCCCATTGCAAAGCGTAGTAGGTACCTATGGAGAAGAACGGGCAAGAAACTCCATGAACACTGTTTTAAATCAAAATATTGTTACAATATGTGGGTTACATCATCATTGCATATGCTAGGAGGTCACTCTAGCATCACGGTTGTATAATACAGGGGTAGTTTTATGAAGTATTAATGCCATCATTATTCCATTGCGAAAACGGGATGGTGCTAGCGGCCTTGTCTAGCTCCGTCTCTCTCTCACACTGGAAAAATGGTGGCATTAATACTTCATAATACGGCACCTGGTTAGGTTTATACTTTCACTCTTCGAAGCAGACTCAATTGGAATGGGAAAAAGTTTTTTTCATTGTGCAAAGATTGTTTAGAATTGATTTAAATTGGTGACTGCGTAAGAGTGCCTTCGCACTGAGAGTATGTTTTGAAATTGCGTTGACAGTACGCAGAAACTGCGTTTACGCTGCGTACATAACAAGCACTGGCGCGGTATGGGCGTGATTGCTTAGAATTATAATGCGCAGTTGGCGTGGTTGATTATAATGCGTTCTATACTATAGATGAATTCTTAAATTATAAGCAAAATTTGAAATATGATCTCACTAGTAATAGAAATAGAATGTAATTTTAAAGATTTTAATTTTTTACCTCATTGTCATGACCTCAATAGCAACAATTGTTTTTTGTATAAGTATTATTTTATTACTTATCTTTATAAGTAATAAAAATACCTTTGTATTTTTTGCATGCTGAAATGTATAAGTAAGCAAAATATGTGGAACTTATAATATTTAAGACCATATTTTATGCAAAAAAAAAAAATCTATTCTATTGTATCGAAGACACATCACGTTGACGCGGCGTTTACGTCGCGTAATGCTATGTTTACTTTCAAGACTCGTTTATGTTGATCAAACAGGAACACGAAAGCATAAACTAACCAAACATGATAACAGCATGGATCATAAATGTTATCAGCGACGGAGAACAACTAGTTACAGACAATATCTCTGTTTACTCTCGGGTTATAGTTCAGCGGGCCTCGTGCTAGCCAATCAATACCTTTGATGTTCTAGGCGGAGAGACCGTGATTGTGTTTTTGACGTCATCAAGAGCTTTAAAGCGAATGACGCGATGTTACGTTCATATTCCATTTTGATAGATCTTTTCCATGGATTTAGGGCATATAGTTACTCAAAATAAGCCGATGATATGCATTAGTATGCAAGCTGGCTGGCACAATTACAATTTTATTTTATTTAATTTCGAAAATAGTGAACAAGATGAAAGAAAATAATTTCTAACGGAAAGAATATTACTGGTATTGGATTATTTAGTTCAGTTCTCTCTCTACCTCATGAAATTCTACCCGTACCAAATGACAATACCAATCATAAACAAAATGAAATGAAATTATTGTTCGAACGAATTTGTTTTCATATCTTCATATATAGCTATATTATAAAATACCAAATAGTTATCGTTCCTACTAATCTCTTCCTGAAACGTAGATAAATTCAATCCCTTCAAAATCACCAACAAAGCCGAGCTCTTAGTCTATACGCTGAAGAAAGCAACACTATCCCCAAGGCGATATCTTTAACTAACTCCAAAATCAGTTTCCGCCCCATTTCGCGTTGCCAATCAGTTGCCAAGGACGAAGAGGTATGACACAGTGTACGTGAGTTCAAACAGTAGCACAAATACACAGTGTATGTGGACAAGGATATTTGATACAATTGTTAGCGTAATTCAAAAGTAGGATTGAAAAATGTGAGTGATTATTATGAAAATTGACATTACTTTTCGCGATGAGTAATTAAATGGGTATGAGCTCAGACCAAATATAAAAAACCAAGACAGAGCGCTGTCAACAGTGACGTGAGGCCGGTTTCGTAAACATTGTGTGCACTTAGTTTGGTGTAGTTTGATTGTAGTGTCATTGTAAATCGTTAAAAATGTGTGTGTGTGTGTGTGAGCGTGTATGCACAGAGCGTGGGTGTAGTTTTAGCCTGCTTCACTGTATTGCTCGCAGCGCTCCGTCTTGGTTTTTTATTTGGTCTGAGGGTTTGAGTTTATCAATGAATCGAATAATTACATAACATCATATCACGCATAAATGATCATCTGTCTAGCCTTTTCCCAACTATGTTGGGGTCGGCTTCCAGTCTAACTGGATGCAGCTGAACACCAGTATTTTACATGGAGCGACTGCCTATCTGACTTCCACAACCCGGTAACTGGGTAATACGATACCCCAGATGTGTACCCGTACATAGTACACCCAAAATTCGCCAGTTAAGTTGTTGTTGTGTGAATATTTTGGTCTCCATTTAAATGATGTGTAAAAGTATCAGTGTTACTCGACTTTTGTCGGTGACTGTACCAACTTAATAATTCTCCTCTAAGTAAGTATTAAGCTACAAGCCATAAAACGATTTTGAGACAAAAAAAAAACCTGACCTCTTTCGAGATTGATGTCCGCTAATCATGTTCTTTCCGGAATAATAGTGTTATCCTCAAAAGAAATTACAATTGGATTGATTCGTGGTATGCTCGTAAAATTACAATTCTCTAAGGCCATCACTGAATAAGAATTGTCAGAAGTTTCAACACCGATATGATTTGGATCAAGCGATAGAAAACTTATCTAGTTTTCTAATCAACTTTGACACATAGACAGCTAAATCTTACAGCAGCAACTCAATAGCAACCTTATAATAACGAATATAAAGATCACTGTGTTTTTGACAGTGATGCAATCATGAAAATCAGGTGTAAAATAACCATAAAAGGTTTGTAATACCGAGTTCACACGATTCGATTTTAGCCAACACCTGCTAAGTATCAACTATTTAGTCGAAAGCAATTTGAACCATCTGAATAGACTTTCAATCAAATTGAATTTCAAGTTTAAAGTACTTTTATTCAAGTGAAGTCAAGTATATCGAATTAAATGTCGTGGTGGTCCAAATATTCACGAACAAACCAATGAAAACTCATTAATTTTATAAGCAGAAATACGTATTTGACTTGAGTCAGCATATATAAAAATGGCTGGTACGTTATTGCAGTGTCGTCGATTTAAAAATATTTTATACATTACTATTTTGCCGTAAACAATGCTAGTAGGTATCTAAATCGCTCAGATGCAGGGACTGTAACCACATTACTAACTTGCATTGTTATGTATGCAAACAGTAGGTACATACGTGATATTGGACACACATGTATAATTTTGGATCGGTTAGCATTTGGTATTGTAGCACAAAGTTCGGTTGCGCTGAATTACCAAACCTAATACATACTTGCATAATATCACGCCTTTTTCCCATGAAGGTAGGCAGAAACTACAGAACGCTACGGTCTTTACATACCTACTCCTTCCTAAACCTTAGGGTGCGCACAACTGGCGAGGCGCAGCGCAACGCATTTGTCAATGCCAAACAAATATCGACCCCGCACTACTTGAAATAAAGTAGAAAATAAATAAACTCGAGTAGCTCGAGTAGTCTCAGGTATTCTCAACTTTATTTTTAGCAACGCAACTTAGATATTTGTTTGGCAATGACAAACGCGCGGCGTGTGTGAATTAATCTGATTATTATTGAAGGAATATTCTTATACTGTTGTCAGTGTTCCATTAGTAATAAAGCTATGTCTTAGATGTTAATAACGAGTGTGTAAAATATCAGGCAGATATTGCCATTTCACATAATGGCTCGTGCAGAATGGCGCGAATTGTCGCGCGACGCGATTCTGCGATATGATATGTACCTGTAGTACAATTTCTATGAAAACGCGCGCGACACTACACTCAGGAGCGACCTGGTCGCATCTCGACACAGAAAATACTCTCTTGTGTAACGTCGCTAGCGCTAGGCTTCATCGCGGCGGGATATCGACGCGACGCCATACAAAGTGTTCCTCTGGTGTCGCGCGTTAGTGTGAAAGGTGTTGCGAGTCGATAACATCGCAGAATCGCCATACGACACGTCGCGCGACATGTCGCATGTGTCTGCATGCGCCTTAAATCACTTCATCACTTACTTGGAAAAAATAATTTGGGTGATGTATCAAGTCTACACGTCGTATTTCATTCACCTGAACTTTCTCAGTTATTTATGACACACGTCTCTTCCTTATTGGCAGTTATTAGAAACGAACCTTCTTTATCTTTTTATTTTGTCTCAGGACGAATTCTTGACAACGAGAGTCGATAGGATTTGTCAAGATATCCGATTGTCGAGCATTTGATTGATTAAGTGCCGAAGTATTTTGAGGGATTTTGTTCCTTTCGTTACTTACGATTCTTTTTCTAGACGTCATTGATTTTTGGGACATGGCTCTGACAAATTGGGTTGAGTTGGATTTACTAGTTATGAGACTGTTTGTCTGCCTCGTTGGTTTAGTGGTCTGAGCGCTACTGCTGAGCATCGTCGGCTCGATTCCCGGGTTGGGCAAAGTGTTAAAGGGTTTTTCCATCTGGAATTTCTCAGTAACAGCCCGATTTGTGCCCGGTTGATGGCAATAGGCTCGCCCCCTATTACATGGGACTTATAAATAACTGGCGAAACGTGGATGTACTTAGGTATACCTCTGCCTAACACTTCGGGTAATACATAAGATAGTCCCCCAAAACGCCCTGTCGTTTTGGGGGACCATCTTATGTAATTTTGACGATATAATTAAGACCTTTGATTTTGACCTTATAATAAGAGAATCTTAGTTTAATTATTGGGAGTTTGATATTCAAAATATTCTCTTTTGTCACTCTCACTCATAAATATCTGTTTTATCGCGCTCACAAAATCCCCCAACAAATTAACTCGACTCTGAACTTTTTGGAATATAATTTGTTTTACTTGTCTTTTTGTTTTTTTACTTAATTAAATATTATTGTTATTTGTCTGTAAGCCTTCAGAAAATAATAAAATATAAATATAATATTATACTTAAAATATAATATTTACACAAAAATCCAATACCTACACGAGCAGAACTTTTAAAATCGTGTTTTCTTCAAAAGTTTCGTCTTCTGACAAGTCCAAGTCCTTTCGAGTTGTACACGAGTACACTGTACAACAAATCTCAAGTTTGATGAGTTCCCACCGCCTGCCGTCAATTTTGTCAAAGGATGGAAGATATGTTTTCGGTTTATGTAGATACCTATGTGTCATTTTATGTAGATTCAAAGTTTATTATATTTCTTTGAAGACAACTCATTTATTTATATAAAAGCGAACATCATTAGAGTTTTTAGGGCAGTTTTTTTTTTTAAACCGGCCAATTGCGTATCCGACTCGCGCACGATAGGTTCCCTACCATTATCTATAAAAACGGCAAAAAAATCACGTTTGTTGTATGGGAGCAACCTTAATTTTTATTTTTTTATCATTTTTTTTGTATTTGTTGTAACAGAAACAGAAACACATCATCTGTGAAAATTTCAGCTGTCTAACTATCACGGTTCATGAGATACAGCCTGGTGACAGACGGACGGACAGAGGAGTCTTAACAATAGGGTCCCATTTTACCCTATGGACCCTAAAAAGCGTACATCATTAGAAGATCAATAGGTTTTTAGAGGACCAATTTTATTAAATTATGGGAATTATTCCACAATTTAGCTTAACATTTGCCGTGCTAATCCTTGTGCTTATAATATGTAGAATCCCTAAATTATGTAGGTACACATTAATTCGGTATGCCATTATTTAGATTGACTACACCAGACTTATGTAAACGTGTTGTATGTACATACAAATATATGTACCTACTTTATCACAGGATAATAATTGTCGTGTTACTATTCTGTATAATTTAGAGAATAAATACCGGGTAACACAGAGAATGTCGAGTCCTTAGAGGCTTCTAACAATGTGAATTAGATACATGAATATACATTAAAGCTTCGTTGGTTTTGAAATATTGAGTGTGGCTCGAAATATGAGTTTATTTATGTACCATAAAGAGTTACTGTTGTAATTCGATATTTTTGTTTTAATCCTGTTTGATGGAAGATGGTAAAGTTGACCGAATTATGAAAGTAGTAACGTTCAGAATGGAAAAGCAAAAGGTGCCAAATCTAGATAATTGATTAAAGCCTAATGTCATTAATCTGATCTTCTTTCGTATCAATGATACGTCTTGTAATCTTGTTCAATTACTTGAGCCCAGTACGTAGCTACGTTAATCGCCATTACAATGGTGTTTTTTGTGTCCTCGAAAGTGCAGGGACACTAAGGACACTTCGACAAGTCGCCACATGCAAACTACACATCACACTGACGTCACGAAAAATCCTGTATCGCGCAAGCAGTAAGGTTTACTGCGCGACTAGCATTTATGTAACTTTCCGACAACAATCGTCGTCCACAAGCCACAGCACCCATCTGGTCTAAGGATCCTCACTTTTCTATTGAGGATGAGTAAACTTTACACCCTGTTCCTCATATCTCTATAATCTGATCGGGAGCTCCGCATTCGCATGAGTAATGGGTCGATATAGTCAAGCTTGGGGCACGCGTGTGTCCATTCTTGCGGGGGGAGTACACCTCACTCCCCTCGCAGACTTGAGGAGGCCCGCGGACGCGGGCTGGCACTAGCCGGGGAACGTGGAAGGCGTACTAGTTCCCATGATCCCCGATGCAAGCGTGGGAAGGGAACACCGGGGTGGTTCTTAGTCAGTAAGAGTCTGACAGACCCCTCCGCCCGCCCCAGGGCGGAGGACATCCATGAGGATTTTCTAACATGGAAACAAAAAAATAAAAAAAAGGCGCTTGTGCATTAGTAGACGTCTTTTGACTGTTCCTTATGAGGATGATAGCTAACAAGAGAGACTTTATGAGACTTCACCGGCTTTTAACCTACCAGTAAGTCAACTTAACCTATCGCAGTCCACTACTGCACATAGGCTTCTCCCAGGCTGCACCACAATATTCTGGCCTGTAATCTACCACGCGGGCTGGTTCGGGTTGGTACACACGGCTACACATCAAGCTATACATTTTCCTGCCAGGGTTGTGGGAAAGTCCGAAAGGGATACCAGGCCCCTTGGCAACAGGCAACTGAAGGAACACGGGTGGGTTTTAGTCAGTAAAAGTCTGACACGCCGTCCCGCTCCTCCCAGAGCGGGAGAAGTCATCGGATGATATGCACACTCAAAAAAAAAAACTATGCTTTTCCAGTTTATGCTGATCTCGCATTGTATAGGATTTCCGTATAATGCGAGGTCACCTTATACTGGAAATGTATAGCTTGATGTGTAGCTGGGTGTATATGTCACATTTCTTTGAATTTTTGGTTCTAGGATATGCCGGTTTCGTCACGATGTTTTCCTTCACCGTTTTGAGAGCTGTGGTGATGGAAATGTTTAAACAAAGTAAAGCACCTGTCTGGGTTGAAAGTCACGACCACAACTCGTAACAACTCGTAAGTCGGAGCCATTACCAATGGGCTCTTCACCACCTTCCTCCACTGCTTACCAGTATCTAAGTAATATTGTCGAATCTAACAATCTACAATGAACCGTGTGTGAGACCCGTCCGCAACTATACAATCAGTAAGTTAAATATTTTGTAACTTCTGGATTCGTTATTTGTTCAACTGTTAACTGTAACTTTTAACTAGTTTTGTGGTTTGCATTGACGGTTGGCCGAGTTGTGATCAAACTTTTCAGTTTAAATGCTTTTATTTTATGTTCTCTTTTTATTTTTACAAAAAATGTATATTGAGTGACATAATATTAGCGATATTTGTATAGTCTATTACCAATATGACAGAGTTAATTAAAATTTAATAAAAGGAAATCACAAAGGCTTCTCATACAGTTAATGCACGAGCATTTGCTCAAGATGAGTTGGCAATTTCAGACTTATATTACTTTTTAAATGGAAAAGGCTAGGCAGATGATGATGATTATTTCATTAAAATTGATTAACCCTTCGTAATTACAGAAAAAATTAAAAAGCCATTGTGTATCGAGTGGATCCATGGTTAAATTATCGGTATTTAACCCTTCGTATGACCTTGCGGTCATACAAAGGGTTAAGTGCCGATAATTATGTATATAAATAAGTACCATGTAGTTCGTTATCATTATTATTTTCTGACACTTATTTTATTTAAGTAGGTGTGCATACACATATTCCATTATAAAACTGATTTGCATCCGTTACCTCACGCTTTCGGGTCCAGTTGAAAACCAGCGTCAGGCACTTATAGTTGTCTGGCATATTTGCTGAACTGGACCTTTTCAGTGCAGCCGTGAGGCACACTCCCTTGATAATGTACTGCATCGCAGTTTTACACTTTTTTTTATTTGTTTCTTTATTTTATTTTGTTTATTGCTGTATATTATGTATATTGTGTGCCTTTCAGTCTGTGCTGAATAAATGTATTTTCTTTCATTCATAATTATACAATTTCAATATCTATACATATAATAAAACAGTAGAATCCGGTGTCTGTCTGTATGTTTGTTGTCGAACAACTAGTTATAATTTAAATAACTTTACCGGTGAAGTTATTTGACCATGATTGGCAAACTATTTTATATTTCTATCACTACAGACCATAAATATTCACTGGTATCCATCCCCTTGACAAAATCTTCAAACCTTTTTAGAATAGAGCACCTTTTTATTAAATTCACAAACCATACCCTCATAAGTACCCTCAAATTACAAAACCTACTACAAACCAAACAATTCAATTGACGGTAATAAATAAAACTTATTATAAGGCAACCGCAATAAAAATAAATCTTCCGTAATACCAGACGTATAAAATAGAAAATCATTGAAATAAATTACAGGTTTTCAGCTCGACCAGTGGTTTATGTAAAGGTGGGTACAGATTTGAGCATTTATTTTTAACCGAATAATTATCGAGCCGGTCATAAGTTGACATATAAGACCGGCTCGATAATTATTCGGTTATTATTCGGTTCGAGCGCTATGCTCAATGTATGTCCTTTGACGAATTTAACATTGATCATGGCGCTCGTTTTGTTACAACTTTATTTCACTTGGGAGAGTATTTGTGTAACATTTCAACCAGCAAAGGGAGTGCGGGCTAAATAACAACTTATGACATGGAGTGGAATGCAAAAAAGATCAGCATTTTCTTGTAGAAAATGCTGATTTGCCAGGAGCGGTTCGTCAAACAATCCACCGAGCATTTGCAAGAACGATATATTACGTGGAAATGCTGATAACTCTTGCTTATATTGTAAGATTTGAACATTATAAAAAAAGAGAAGAAAGAAAATAAGAACAAAATTATGTTGCGTTGTGTTCTTGTTGACATTGCTATTATGTTATCATCATCTGCTTAGCCTTTTCCCAATAATGTTAGGGTCGGCATCCAGTTTTACCAGATGCAGCCGAATACCAGTATTTTACATGGAGCGACTGCCTATCTGACCTCCACAACTTTCTGGGTAATACGATACCTCTTGGTAAGACTGGGTTGATATTATTATTAATTATTTTTCTTTATTTATAAAAAGTTTATAGCAGTCTTGAACTCAAAACTATGACTAATATTATAAATTCGACAGTAACTCTGTCTGTCTGTCTGTATGTTACCTTTTCACGCCTAAACCACTAAACGGAATTCGAAAAAAATTGGCAAGGAGATAAATGTCACCCTGGAGAAGGATATAGGCTACTTTTTATCGAAATACCACACGAGCGAAGCCGCTGGCGGTAGCTAATATGTTATAAACACTACTGTTTCCATGGTTTGTCTGTGGGCACAGACTATACAAAAAATAATTCTCTAGTGTGTACTCACCCTTGTATTTATTAACTGCAAACTGCCTATGAATGTGCGGTAATATGGCCACGGGAAATTCGCCGGTTAGTACACATGCGGGTTTGGATTATAATTTTATTGAATCTAGTGTACGAAGTGTTTCGAAGGTAATCTGAGTCAATTCGCAAGAGTTTTGTTGAATTTTGTTAATTATATTTAAATATTAATATTCTGTGTTGTTGTATTTTAGGTTAAGTTTTTATAGCATGTTTGATATTTATTACAAAGGTAAGCACTATTGTATTGGGGTCATCCTTTAAGGATAGTGTTTGTAAGTTCAATAATAAATAAATAGTCCTTCCATATTTGCAAATTACCAGTTCACGAAGCCACCCAAACCCATAGCGTAATATATTTGTTTCCATGTTCCGCAATAGTCCTACACCAACCGGGGGTTGTCCTTGGCTGCACTTGCATAGTGCGAACAGGGATAATCGTTGGTTGGTGCCTTATTCCGTTTAAAATTGTCTAAGGGGCCTCTGCGAGTTGGCTTCGGCCCCTCGTACGTCTTCCAAAGGTCCGGGACCCCAGGGTCCCGAGATATATAAACATATAACAAATAATTATAAGTTGATTGCAGCAGGTTTTAGCATAGTTTGATTTCGACAATTTGTCGACTACTATGAAGTCGCTGACTCGCTATTTCCTTATGATTTTTTTCATATTTATCTTTTTTCCCGACTACGCTACAGCAAAGACAGGGTTCATGAAATCAGGGATTAAACTAAATTAACTGCCACCAAACTGGATAAGACTACTTGAAAAGCGATTTTGTTTTGAAGTTTTTTGTCGCAGACTTGCAGTTGGGGTATTTTGATATAAAAAAAAAAAAAAAACATTTGTTTGTCTTGTGAAGATATCTGTTCGTTTTTCAATAGTTTACCGATAGTGTATACCTTTAGTAGCTACCAGTGAATATCACATCATCGCTTGACATCAGCACGCGTAGCATGACGGGTTTTGTCGACGGAAGAATAGACAAAATGACAGATGAACAAATAATCTGTCATATTGTCTTCAAAAGCCATTTCTATTGTGATCATGCTAAGCCTTTTTTTTTTTTTGAGGGTGGGAAATCATCCATTGACTTCTCCCGCTCTGGGCGGAGCGAGAGGGCGTGTCAGACTTTTACTGACTAAAACCCACCCGTGTTCCTTCAGTTGCCTGTTGCCAAGGTCCCGGTATCCATTTCGGATTTTCTCGCAACCCTGGCAGGCATCGGTCCTTCCGGACCCCTCCAATTGTGTTGACATCTCTTTGAGGTGCGCGTGGAACACGATGCGCCATCGACCCGGGCCTGGTCCTTTTCAGACGGCGAGCTACCCTTTACTTGCCGTCCGCAGGCCTGCGCCTATGGTGGCCGGGAATCCACATGGGATTCCCGACGCCCAGGGCGTCTCCAGCGGCGGCGGTTAGGGGCGTGAGGGCGCAAACTTTGCCTCTCCCTCACGCGTTCCGCCCCCTCCTTTACGAGCATTACTGCTTCGCAGAAGGAGGTGACGGCTTCCCATGCCCTCTCGCTCCGTACCATGGCCTGGACCAGCGCCGGACGCGAGAGGTCATTCCCGCCAATCGCCTCCACGAGGACACGGCGGTGCTCCGTCCAAGCAGGGCATACCTCCACCGTATGCTGCACCGTGTCCTCCGGGCGGGCCGCACAGTGGTGACACCCGGGCGTTTCCTCCCGCCTAATCGTACACAGGAACCTCCCGAAGCTGCCATGTCCGGTGAGGACCTGTGTCAGGCGGAAGGTGAGGACGCCGTGGCGCCTCTCAAGCCACTCCTCAAAGAGGGGACTTATCGCCGCAATTGTGGCGTGCCCAATCATGCTACGCCTGCAGGTGAGATATTGATCAAAGAAAAGTATCCAATACAGACAAAGTTATGTGTCAAAAATAGCAGTCTTGTATTTGACTAATAACAAATAATCAGTATACATCAATGTTTTACCTCATTCAGGTTTTACCAATCCAATATTAATTGATTTTGTAAATAAATACTGCCACAGGCGATCAACACTACAGAAAGTTCCTCTAATTGAAAAATAATTGGACTGTTAATGGCTTTAACACGAACAGTGGCGGTGTTGTTTCTAATAGTGACGGATTCAAAACATTGTGATCAATAGAAATTACTTTTTACAAGTTTTATTCATTTATATTGAGTTGTTTCGTTGTATCAGCAGTGCCTTTAATTTGGTCCATAAATCTAACTCTTTCCTTACAAACTACTTGCATGGGATGAACTGAGAATGGGACGAACTGCAAATGAGACTAACTGTAAATGCGAACAAGTGCGAATAGGACCAAGTACGAATAGGACCAAGTGCGAATAGGACCAAATGCGAATGGGACCAAGTGCTAATGGGACCAAATGCGAACGCGTACCAACTGCAGATGGGACGAAGTGCGCATAACCCCCTGTATTTATATCTATATACTTATTATTATTATAAAACAAAGTCGTTGTTCGTCTGTCAATGACGATGGCGTTTCACTAATATTTAGAGAACTTATTTCGGAAGGTTTAAAATAGGGCAGGGGCCCGGTGTTAGGTTTGGTATTTAACTTAGATAAAGCACAGAAATGTTTTATTATAAATTTGTAGATCGCTACCGTGCGAAGCTAGGACGGGTGACTAGTCCATATCCTTACATATTATAAAACAAAGTCCTCCGCCGCGTCTGTCTGTCGTCCTGTACGCGATAAACTCATAAACTACTGCACCGATTTTCATGCTATTTTCACCAATGCATAGAGTGGTTCTCGAGTAAGGTTTTAGTATATAATAACTGACATCCACGCAGGAGAAGTCGCGGGCATCAGCTAGTAAATTATAAAATAATGGTAGAGAAAATTAATAGTACCAAAATAGTTAAGAAATTCTTATGTCATGGTTGGTTTAGAACACATAACATATTACCTCATCAGCTCAACAAACAGCCACACTTAGAACAACCAACTGGGCCTATTTGGCGCAGCCGTGAGACGCACTACAATTTTTATTCTGTTTTTTGTTTTTTGTGTGAATATTGTGTGCCTTACCTGGGTCAAATAAATGTATTTTCTTTCTTTCTTTCTTTTTGGCACTCCACACAAATATTAGTTCCTTACGGGAACCGAACTCACAGCATGAAGCGCAACAGCCAATCGTTAAGCCACATTTTAATACTCAAAAGTCCACATAACCGATCAGGAAAAAACACAGTACCTACATACCATAAATACTCATTTGACCCAAATAAAGATGGCGGCTCCATCCCCGCAGCGGATGGGACATATTTGTATAATATAGTCCATAATTTTCACGGTTCAACTCATCTGAGTGATCAAAGCTTGCCTAATCGTTCGGGTCGGTTTGACCATTAAATAGAGTGGTCACTACCTAAGGTTATAAATAGGTACCTACTAGATATTGGTGTATACTGGGTTATTATTTTACGACTGGGTAGTTGGTGTCTGTTACCAAATTCTGTCTTGTAACATTGTAAATGCGTTGTGTTTCTCTGTTTGGTATGGTTTCACTGCTAAACTACTAATCCCATTTCGGCAAAGACGTAGATAATTGAGTTTGTTAGGGGTGTTATTTCCATAGTCTTTTCAGTAGAATAAATATAGTTAAGTACTTAGGAATTAGAGTTTTTTACGAACTGTCATATTTATTCTGCACGAAAAAGTTATCTGACTATTGAATAGTTTGCCCTAAGCGTAGTAAATATACAAATTGCTCAAGTCCAATATTATAAATGCGAAAGTGTGTTTGTTTGTTACGCTTTCACGCTAAAACGGCTGAACGGATTCGGATGAAATTTGCCACATGGGTAGATCTTGACCTAGATTAGGAAAAATGACTATTTTTATCCCGATATTCCCACGGTATCGAGACTTATGGGGGTGGAACCGCGGGACGCAGCTAATAACTAATAAAAAATACTTTTGTCATGAAAACTAAAAACAGCCGTTTAATGATTGGCAAAAGATCAACCCTCTAACCATTTCTTTGCTTCGGAGTCTGCAAGATGCCATTTAATGCTAATACATACAATAAAGTCCTACAATTTTCTTAATACAGTTATGTGTATACCATTCCCTGGTGCTTCAAGAACGACCTATATAGAAAGCATTAAGATAAAATAGAATGTTAGCACAGCGGAGAAACCGGTCTATAATGGCGGAATGGCGTGACAACATATTAAATTAAATAAATAAATCTTCACACTTACTCGTAATAGCGTATTAGGTGTTCCTTTGTCTGGGTTTAACATGCAAAATAACATTGCACATTCAATCATCATCTGCCTAGCGTTTTCCTAACTATGTTGGGGTCGGCTCCCAGTCTAACCAGATGCAGCTGAATACCAGAATTTCACGTGGAACGACTGGTTATCTGACTTTCACAGCCCACTTACTAAGTAACACGATACCCCTTGGTAAGAGTGGTTATTAGACTTTTCGGCTGCTGGGGCGTTTTTTGCGCCACTTCTTCTTCCCAGCTAAAGCACTAGGAAGTGGTGAAGGGTGGACGTTTTGGGGGACTGTCTTATGTACTTTTGACGTTCGAAAAGTGCTGATTCTCAGCCTAATTTGAATAAATGACTTTTGATTTTGATTTGATTTTGATTTTGATTTTCCGACGACCCGTAATAACTGTCAAAGATCTACAAATGACAGCTGAGACTAACGGCTTAACGTGCTTTTCAAACCATGGAGGGGTTTGTAAACATGGTCACCCATACACGGACCAACCGCGGCAAGCGTAGCTTAACCTGATCGATTGACCCCTGCGGCTGATATCCACAAGCCCCTGTATCACTATGTATATTTAATAAGGGACATAAATTGGTATTTAGCTGCATCCGATTAGGCTGGAAGACGACCCCAACATAGTTGGGAAAATGCTAGGCAGATTGATATTCAATAAGGGGCATAGTGTACATTAAGAATCTCGAAGAAAATTCGAATTTGATTCAGGAGTTGAAGTTTTTTAAGTTCTGACGCATCGCCACTGAGTTGGTGCTTGACTTTCAATGGGTTATCAAAAAGAATATTACTACATAGTACCTAAAGTTAATTTTATGTGGCAAACGTGAACATCTAGAAGAACACAATACTATCCGAATTCTGTGATGTGAATTGGATATTTAAACAATTACCTACAAAACGATACAAGAAATTTTATTTCTGGAAGTGTCATGATGTTTAATACTTACGATAAAATTTTATTGCATTGTTAGTTTTATGCAAAATTAACAATGATTCACGCCTTTCGTACCATGGGGTAAGGCAGAAAATACAGAACGCCATCTGATACGATCCTTACATACTCCTTTTACTTCGTTTACGTTCATACATCTGCATTGCTATTCTGTAACCATCTCACCGTGTAAACTTAGGTGAAGTGATCGTGGAGTGAGCTGTCATTGTCATCTATACCTACTGATACTAAGGCAGTGACAGTTCACTCCAAGCTCACTTCACCTGCGTTTTCACGATGAGATTTTTACAGAATAGCACAACTGGTCATACACGCACGCCGGTTGCGAGTACTATGCACCTATATGTCCTTCTAGGGCATTCCCTCCCGCCGTTTCCACTAACATCTGCCTTGTATTGTAAATACCTTTTATTAGTCGGCTTTCACTCATCTTCTCCATTGAAGTCTGATCTATAAAATACGAGAGTTGGTATTTTATTACCTACCTCTACAGCAACAATACACATACATAAAATATCTCAAACATTCCTCTCACACGCTCCAAATATTTGGAACATACACACAATTCATCTAAATATGTAATCAAGAGGCTTTGTAAACTGGATTCTGTTTAAACTGGAGCTTTCAGTGAGTTAGATTACAAGTATACCTTTGTGACGACGAACTTGCCGAAAGTGCTGAAACTCAATTGGAAACCATTTTGATTCTCGTATTGGTCCGTTCGAGATTCAATTTTGATGACAGAGTTCTCTTTTGAGGTAGAAATATATTAGGTACCAGTTTTCGCTCGCGATTTTCCGCCCAGATAATATTGAACCCTAAAATGGGGACAGTCTAAGGGAAGGATGGTTCTCAAAAAAGTGGTTATTTCAGCTTCTTTTTGCTTGAGGTTTCTACTGTTCATTATTGACTTTTCTGTAGTGTATCTCGTTTCATATGCTGACGTCGACAGAATGTGGCAGTTATTTGATATTATATTTGGTTTATTAACTATTTTTATCTGGGGTTTGGGGAAAAAAAATACGTTTGTGTCGAATCTCGTGATATTTTGTTAATAAAAACATGCGGGGCAGTCTTTGGGGACTGCCAATAGAAGTAATTCAAACGGTGACGGTAGATGGCGCTAAAAAAAATCATTTCAAGCGTGACGATGACGCGAGTTCCATGATTGTTGCAGTAAAAGGTGCTCAACGCGCATAAAGAAGTTTTCACTTTTCACTCAAATCGCTTGCTGAAACTGTAAAGGAGGGCAAAGAAGGCTTAGCTAGGTGGTAATAGCTTTCAAAGCTTTTCGCGTTTCTACGACGACTTTCAACAAGATTGACGTAAGCTTTTCAGTTGCATCTAAATCCAATACATTTTCGACTTTTCCATCACCGTTATCACTGATAGAATGTCTCCTTGTCTAGGTCCAAACGTTTTTCCAGATCGTGTGGAAATCAGAATTTGAATTTGATGAGCAAGTGAGGCAGCCAATTCTTTTTACAAAAAAAAAGAGGCTTTCGCTCCGCATAAACGCAAATAGGTTCAGGTCTGTAAGACAGTCTTCTTTTAAAAAATCTACTCAAATTTCCTTCTATAATGCAATCAAACCACCAACGGACCTTTTCCCTTAAAAATAAAAGCAGAAATCTTTTACAATATTACGATGATATTTTTTTCCTTTTAACAAACTATGAATTTTAAAAGAGTAATTTTGAACATCGCGGCTGTAAAATGTAACGGAGGATAAAAAGTCTAGGCTATAATATTAAAAGCCGGGATTAGGTTTGTGGAGAGCCGGAATAATTTAGTAGTATTAGACAACATTTGGATTACTCTGCATTCTCTAGTAGACGGGGGATCCATAGGATTATTCTTTACTAGCTTCGTCCCGCGGTTCCACCTGCATAAGTCTCGATACCGTGGGAATATCGGGGCTTGTTTTCTCGTCTGCCTATCGTTATTTCTCCTGACAAGTTTATTCTGTCTATATGTATGTAATTATATATTATGTATTACTTTTTATCCTTTTTCGAGTTATCTATCCCGTATGTTGCACCTGACACGTTTGTCTCTCCATCACCCTAAGGTTAACTGGTAGAAAATGCCTCAGGCTTTAAGTCCGCCTTTGTACAGTATTTTTTTTTACTTGTTCGTAACGTTTTAATAAATAAAATAAATAAACAATAAAAGTATCCTGTGTCATGGTCCACCCATACCTATGCCAAATTTCATTCAAATCTGTTCAACCGTTTTAGCGAGAAAGCGTAAAAAAAAAAACAAAAAAAAAAAAACTTTTGGATTTATAATATTTTTAATATATACATAAGTTAGGATTTTACATCAGTCAAATTACAATTAGAGTCTTTTATAAGGAGTTACGAAAGACCTTGGACTTATTAAGACAGAAAGATAATGATAATCTTTGTTTAATTACCGACTCTACTTTTAGTGATTTTATCGACTTCCCCTGGCAAACATTTTGTGATAAATAAGACAAGTATAATTAATTGATCTAAGTAATGATTAACATTACATCATCACGCCTGTAATCCCGAAGGGTTAGGCAGGGAGTACACCCACATTTCGCCAGTTATGTTTAAGTCCCATGTAATAGGGACCGAGCCTATTGCCATCAACCGGGCACAAATTCAGACTCCGGGCTACAACTGGAAAATTCTTAAGGGAAAAGCAATAACACTATTAGTTTGTAGGTAAGTAATACCATGAGGAATTAAAGTGCTTCTAAGAGACTGTATATTCTGATAATAAAGACAGAAAAAAAAATTGTTTGTTCTTCACAAACTAAACGCACATTACAAAATGAAAAATGACATTATAATATTTAGTACAATAGCCTCGTATTCAATATTGAAAACGTATAAAAGTTTGACAAATTTGTCTATTGCTTGATGTCAGGACCAGAGGCCAAAGACAATTTAGTCTGTGGTTGCGTAATTATGTTGTGATACACACATGAAAACAACAAAACAATCACAACATAAAAACAAAATACCGATTGCAGAGTGGAAAAATATATTTTTTTGTAACAAGCAAACAATATTATCATAAACAATTAAGCTGTGCGTCGCATCTGTGCAAGAATAGGTCATAATCAGATATATCTGATCGTTTTTTCAGCAGTTCTTACCATTTCCTCCAACACCATATCTGCAATTATTCTAAGATCCAAAAAAATTAAAGTAATAAAAACTAAAAAATCCGGAGTCACACGTAATCTGTTCGATTTATGCCCTAACACGTGTGACTCCGGATTTTTAATTTGTCTGTCGGTGGTGTCTTGTTTACACCTTTTTAGTCGTAGTTGGGTTTTAGTTTTTATTACTTATTTTTTTATTTTATTCTTTGGGTTTATAATATATATATTTTTGAAATGTGCTCGTTGAGCCCTTTCATTAATTTGATACCCAACATGGTACGATTAAACAATAATTTTTTTTAGTTCTTGACTTTATTTCCTCTAGATGGCGCCAATTTTATCGCTTCCAACGATACCTCGTTTGTCAAATTGAAATTGTGATGACTGGTTTAGAAGATAAAAGGGAACAGATGAACATACTTCCATACATACATACATACCGGTCAAAATCATAACCCTCCTTCTTTCTTCGCCGTAGTCGGGTAAAAAGTGAGACATATCGAATGCCGTCAAGTTTAACATTTCAATCTAAACCTATTTCTAATCTCTCGTGACCAAAATGGCTGTGTACTCCATCTCACTCACACCCACGCATTCATTACATTTCTCCCGAATAATGGCGATACATCCAACATCCAAGTATTTCTCACAGGGTCTGTAATCCGTAGCTTTTCGTAACTGCCGAACAAATGTGTATGGGTCTCGAGATCGATTGTTCTGAGCTTTATTCCTCTACTTAGATCCAAGTTAAGGGGTGGACCGATTTCTTTATGCACTTATCTTAAGGTCGCTGTATAGTGATGGCTGTGAGAGCGAAGCGAAGCTATAAAACTTTTTTATAATTTTTTTTTGTAAAAAAGATTTTTATTTTTCTCTTTTGAGTTACCATCCACTCCAGGTTACTCCAGGGGGTTACTCCAGGTTAAAGACCTGGAGTTGATGATGAGTGGTTGTGTCATCAGAACTATGTATGTGTGCGAAATTTCAACAGAATCGGTTCACAGTTGAAAATTCAGTTGGTCAAAAATCAATCAACCCCATTTTTTCTACCTTTGGTGGATTATAGTTTCCAATTTTAAATGGGACCAACTTCGAGGTATACCCTTCCCAATAAAAAAATAATTTTTCAAATCGGACTACTTACTAAAAAGATATGCGTGGTCATACAAAAAAAAAAAACCTCCTCCTTTTTTTTTCGTCGGCTAAAAATGAGGTGTATTCTTGATTCTTAAAAAATAAAATACTTTAAATTGATAAATTCTTTTAATTGAGCGTTGTATAGTTACTATTAAAGCTGACCCAAAGTAAATTGGACACACGGTCTTGGAGAAAGAAGAAGTACTATTAATGAACGAATTGTATTCGCAGACATGAAAAAAACTCTTGTATAATATATATGAAACTAGCTGCGCCCCGCGGTTTCACCCTTGTAAATCTCGATCCCGTGGAAATATCGGGATAAAAATAATTCTATGTCCTATTCCAAGTCATGGTCTACCCATGTGCCAAATTTCATCTAGATCCGTTTATCCGTTTTAGCGTGAAAGCGTAAAAACAAAAAAACTAACTCACGTTTTACATTTATAATATTAAGTTAGGATAAAAGTTTATCATAACTTTAGGGGTATGAGGAACAGGGTGTAAAGTTCACTCATCCACCATAGAAAAGGGAGGATCCTCCGACCAGACGGGCGTTGTGTCTGGCGGGCAACTGCCCAACGACTGATGTTGGGTTCTTGTATATATGTCCATTGCACGGTAGGTAAACTTTAATTGCGCGATGTCGATTTATGTGACGTCAGGATTTTTGTGTGACGTCAAGTTTTTGATGCGTAGTTCGAATGTGGCGATGTAGGTACCGCCATACATCATATACCTTCCAGTTAATACTTAATTCCATCCTCCTACTGACCAACCACTCCTACTGACCACTTCTCTTGCCAATAGGTATCCCGAATCAGCGATAGTCTTCTTCTCAATCGGTACAAGCTTTCATCTTTGCGTTTCGCTCTTTCTCAGACATATATTATTATTATCATCTCTATCACAATCTATCAAAGGACATTGACCATCCATATATGGGAGTTGGACCAAGTGCTGCCCAAAATGGACACATAGTGCATTATATACCTTGGGCTTATACTAATCTGAAAACCAAAGCTCAATAAAATCTATCCCAGGAGTTTTGAGAAAAACTATTTTTTGTTTAGTATTTTGTATTGATAAATACCAACCAACCAATGGCGCATTTTATTAAATAATGGCAGTAAGTATGTCAAACAACGCATTATTATTTCATTTGTATGCATATCGTTTACATTTTAAATATTTTTTACTGACCTTCCACATAAGGAAGTTGGGCCAAGTGTTGCCCAGAATGGACGCATAGTGCATTATATACCTTGGGCTTATACTAATCTGAAAACCAAAGCTCAATAAAATCTATCCGAGGAGTTGTGAGAAAAACAATTTTTTGTTCAGTATTTTCTATTGATGAATACCAACCAACCAATGGCGCATTTTATTAAATAAAGACAGTAATTATGTTAAACAACACAGTATTGTTTCATTTGTATGCGTATCATTTTGGTCTAAATTGGTTAACATCCTTTTCCTACTCTCTGCCTTTTCTTAAATATGCATCCACTTTCATGTTCTCAAATGTTTTCTGTAACACGCTCTGCATTACGGTCGTTTCTGTCACAAATATAATAGTCCTGGCATTAAACGTGTGCTTTGAGTAATTTAAATCTTTTATGTCCTCGTAAAAGGGGGAAAATATATTTCATTGCACGATAATTCATATCTCTAACATTAGGTTTCTGTAGCCATTTCGGGAACATTATGCACGATAAGAATTTATTGGTATTTTCCACGAAATAACTGTTTTGGCCTGCTTTTGAATGAAAGAATATCAATGATCTTCAAGTGGATTAAAACGCTTGGTCTAACCAACGGTAAAACTACAAATAAAATTGGCTAGCTACAAACTTTTTCGGTGTTGACAAATACGTGACATTATTACCAAAGATATTATATATGTTTAGATAGACTGTCAAAACTGTAAACTCGTTGAATAAAATAGCGTCCAACTGTTAGCCTCTAAATGCACGCACAATGACAGCACGATGACGTGGTGCGAGTTTAAGACGTAGCTGTCACGCACACAAGCGTTACAAAAGTTTGCTTGTTTTTTTTAGTTCTTTTGCAGCGCGACACTCTATCTAGACATAATTAATCAAAGATTATTACAATAAATTTTCGAAAAGATTTCTATTAAGTACCGAAAAATATGTAATGACGTAAAACGGCTTACGAACTAGTGAGTTAAAAGTACTGTGGAAAATGATGATAATAATGACCAAACACTGGGGTCCGAGTGCTCATGGACTATTTAAGGAAATCTCCAAACGGCGGGGTCCCTTCCCGTGAACAAGGCCTGAATTATACTTTGGACAGTGGCTAAGCATTGACATATAACGTGGCAATGCCGCCAGTCTCTTGGAACATCAACTATCAACAACAATGCAGAACAATTTTTCGAGGCAATATTTTAGTTTTTTAATAGTTTTAGTTAAGTTTGGATATTATTATTTATAAGTAACACCTTCCCTCTCGCCAATTTGTGGGAGTGATTTCGTGAAAAGGGACGGAAGTGAGTAACAGGAAGCCGGGAAAGCGCGCGCTTTTTGATTTGACTAATGACCACGGGTGGTGCTAGAGTTGGCCATCTGATGATACCAACCCATTTACCGAGAGGTTTATGTCAGCCAAGATGTCAGATGTTACACATTATATGCGACAACTGTAAGGCTCGCTTGTTTTTGAATAAATAAATTAGGTATACGATGTTATTTATTATTATTTATTTATTTAAAACACATACAACTATCATCACAGGCTTACATAATACAATAGTGTAGTTATATTTAAAGATTAAACTTACAATTATTTATTTATAACATAACATAATCAGCCTATAACTATTACTCTCTATTTATATAATTATATTTAATTTTAATTATTAATAACAAAATACTGCCAATCATTAGAAAATAGTTATCTACGATAAGATGCAATGCATCTTTGTAAACCAGGAATCTCAACACAAACCGATAACCCGAAAACGACCTACTAAATCGCAACCCAAATCATCCGCTTATCACTGGAGCACAACACCACAATTCACTATCCTTATCTAAATCCTTACGTGCTCCCTTAAACTTATTTATTCCCATTGATTGAGAGGCCTTCTGTGACTGATTTCTGCGACAACATTAACACAGAATAATACAGAAGGTCAGCCCCAAATAACGGGAGAAAACTCCGTCTTTTCCAAAAGTATCTGATGAAAATGTAAACAAATGGATCTGAAAACATACCTCCGAATGCCAATTTGTAGATACTGCCACAAACAAATAAACAATAAAAGTACTCAATTTGTATCAGTGCTTTTATTGTTTGTTTGAGACTCGAAATTCGAATGTAAAACCATTTTTAATACAAACTGTCATTTGCCAATTTCCTTTTTACTTTTATCCTCAATTTTCGTTGACGGTTTTCCAAAAATACTTAATTGTTGGAAAAAGTAGTGAGAAGCAAAGTTGCAATCTTCCAAATAGAGATGAATGTGGTACAAATCCCCTTTAATAAGTGATTGCGTCAGAATTTAACATGAACAGAATTTGTTTACACTTTCATTCGATACCTTACAAAATCGTTGATCACTTTTGGACTTTATCACAGTAACTTGTGACTTACTTGTCAATAGATTCGTAATACATTTTGATATCTGCATCATTATAATAATATGACTAGACCTATGGTAATGTTTTTCGTAAGTGAACCGGACAGCAATCGCAGTCGATCGACCAGTCGCGAGTGCGCTTGCACTTGCTGTACGTGAACCGTGTCAAAGGTTGCAAGCGAGGAGCGATGGCCGAGAACCATTTTGTACCGTCGCCGCCACGGGCTCGGCCACCGCTCCTCGCCTTGGTTTCATGCCCGCAGCCTGCGTGTGTTTTTGCTTTTGTATGGAACCGTCCTTCTTTACTTATCTGCTTTGTAATGTTAATGCGGGACACGTCTCACTTAAACCGAACGATGCCGCAACGACAACGTGACGTGATTACACGACTTGTGTCGGCTTAAAACACAAAGACGTTAATATCCTTCAAGGTAAATAGGTAAAGGATTTTTGGGAATTTCTGGGACCCTTTTTTGTTCCTTTTTAAATTAATTTGTGTCATGCCTTGACCGTCGTTCGACTGTGTATTGAATATTTAGCAATTTGTTGTGTATTGCCGCTACTTTGCTTTGTCTCTGCTAAACTGGTACCTAGGTAGTGAATACCTAGGGCATAAATGTCGTCTTTATAAAATCAGGGAAAATAATTGTTTATCAAATTGATTACCAACTTAAATTGTTCGTATATTCAAATCAGAACTATCACTCTTTGATAGCTGTATGAAATGGCTATAACAAGGCAAATTGGCGTAGTGTACCAATTTGATAAACAACTAATTTCCCTGGTCGTACAAGAAGATAAAATAATAAGTAGGTATTTTGATACATAATATAGTCAGGGCTATGCTTGCAGTGTCTCTAAAGGATCCGATCCGGAAGGAAGTGAACCAGAGTGGTCGACAAAGCACATAGAATGAGCAAGCTGAAGTTGTACACGATCTATAAAATTATGACCTAGAAAAGACTTTATAGCTTTTAAACAGATGAGAATAAGTTATAAAATCCCGTAAAACTTTAAACTTTTTAAGATTAAAAAAACTGGCCAAGTGCAAATTTGTCACGCTCATGTTGGATTCCTTATCTTATACAGAAATAGTTCTGTAAATCTGTGGTTACAAAACCATATTCAGAGCATGAAAGCGACACCGTGTCTTAATGTAAGCAAAATGTGTCATCTTGCACGAAATTGCTTTTGTTCGTTTGTCACGTAAGAATATCACGTTTAATAACAATAACGACTTGCTTCAAAGTGCCCAAGTGCCAGGATAGGTACTATTCAAGAAAAGGAAATACCAATTCAGAAATGATTTTGATTTAGATTTGTCTTTAAAGCATTGCATTGCTGTATATAAGATGAGAAGCTTCTGGCTAAGTAATAACAGCCGCACGGGTCGATCAGGTAAGCTACGCTTACCGGGGTTGGTCCGTGGATGGGTGACCATCTTTACATACAAAGACTCCTCCGTGTCTCGGTAGGCACGTTAAGCCGTTAGTCCCGGCTGTCATTCGCGGATCTTTGACAGTCGTTACAGGTCATCAGAAGCCCGAAAGTCTAACAACCAGTCTTACCAAGGGGTATTGTATTACCCAGTTACTGGGTTGTGGAGGTCAGATAGGTAGTCGCTCCATGTGAAATACTGTTATTCAGCTGCATCCAGTTAGATTGGAAGCCGACCCCAACATAGTTGGGAAAAGACTTGGCAGATTGATTGCTGTATTAGATGAGAATGCTAAGAGGAATGTGTGGTGTTACACGAATGGATAGAATAAGAAATGAGTACATAAGGGGAAGTCTGAAAGTGGCACCGGTGACTGAAAATTTGTACGAAAATCGGTTGTCAGGGTATGGGCATGTAATGGGTAGCTCGCCGTCCGATAAGGACCAGGCCCGGGTCGACGGTGCGTTGTATTCCACGCGCGCCTCAAAGAGATGTCAGCACAATAGGCGGGGTCCGCTAGGACCGATGCATGCCAGGGTTGCGGGAAAGTCCGAAAGGGATACCGGAATCTTGGTAACAGGCAACTGAAGGAACACGGGTGGGTTTTAGTCAGTAAAAGTCTGACACGCTCAGAGCGGGAGAAGTCATTTGACGACATACCACGGTAAAAAAAAAAACGGGTATGGGCATTTGAAATGGAGGAATGAGGAAAATATCGTGAGGAAAGTTTTGAGTATGATATAATATGTAGGGGAAGGCCAAAAAAGCGATGGATGGACTTTGTGAAAGATGATATGGCTAGAAAGGGAGTGACTACCGAGATGAAGACTAATAGAGGAGTATAGCAAGAGAAGGCATCATGATGATCGCTGATTATAATCTACATCTGGAAACCTTTAAACTTCATAAGATTTTTTACAGAAACGTGTCAGACATAAAACATAATCTCTTATTATGTAATGGCTTCAGTCTTTTTATTGTTGGATACGGAACCCTAGAAACGTAACGCCCATCCTCGTAGAAGACAAGACATTCGAGTTGTAAAACACTTTTATTTTTTTATGAAAGTAATAAATACCCTTTTTGGGCTATAATTGGGAATCAAACGAGCTTACCTGTTAAGCGAAGTCTTGATTCTAATTTTACGAACGGCGATCTGAAATATAATTAAGTTTAACACAGTAGTATTTCTTACACACACGTGGTAACATCGCGATTTTTAGAGATAAAGATATTAAAAATATATTTTTAAATAGAATTGTTTCACCTCATCGTTGGCAACACAGGAATGTCACTTATTTTAGAGATCCTTAAGGTATGGAACAATCTCTGTTTTCTGTACAGAGTGGTTCCACATACTTAAATTCACTAGATTTTCCTGAAAGTATAGGTGAGTTAAGTAGGCTAATTATTGCAGCTTTGGGGCTGTAAGCCAGTGGCGGGCGGGTAATTATATTTCAGATCGCCGTTCGTAAAATTAGAATCAAGACTTCGCTTAACAGGTAAGCTCGTTTGATTCCCAATTTTACTTCACGGCGATCTGAAATATAATTAAGTTTAACACAGTAGATGTTTAGAGCTAACTGCAATAATTCAGTTATATAATAAATTATCTGGTTATAAATGTTCTGGTTTATAATTAGGTGCTCTACTATTCTCCTTCATTAGCATTGCTTGTTAAGGAATAATAAACTATTGTATATCAACAAAAATAAACATGATTGACAACCAGTAACCCCACATTGTAACTGACTCAATTGATGTCATCTCTTTGTTGGGCTGCTGTATGGGTTGTACTGTGAGAGGAAGAATTAATGTTCTTCTCACTTATTGGTACTTACCTAGTTATAAAACTTTAAAACAGTCTCAGTATTTGATTCATTGGTCCACAGAGTCGACATTAGAGTCGAAAGGACAGGCAACGGAGCAGAATACTTATGCCATTGCAGGCTATTATTTAAAGAATTAAAAATTCTTCCACTCCCGTGCCTTTATATTTTTAAGCCTTGTTTATTTGTTAAAAAATACCCACATTTATTCTTATTAAATGAGCAAGTCTCCCAAAGCCGGAAGAAAATAATGCCGGGGAATTGCTAGTACCTCCTCAGAGATTGCAACTATACAGTAAAAATGCCAGTTGTATGACAGTAAAAATGTATAATAAATTACCACCTGGCTTGAGAACGTTACCAATTAATAAATTCAAATGTAAAATGTTTACTTGGCTCTTAGACATGTTTCTACTCTGTTAATGAATTTTTAAATCATACTTTTTGACATTTTAATTAATATTCGATGATTTCTGACATAATAATTGATATTTTGGCATTACGAATAATACTATTCAAATAATCTGAATCAATATTATTGTATCAAATTAAAAATATAAGTTCAGATCAATTTTATTAATTTAATGTAACTTTTGTTGTAATGTCTATGATTTGCATGCACTTAGCTTATTTAATTTTTCTACGTCAGCAATGGTAGTATATGTGAATCAGTATTTAATTTTTTAGATCTCAACTACTTTGTAGGCTTCCCATAAGTTTGTAATGTGGTTGTTTTGTCAGCATTTGATTGGTGCATTTTAGTATCAGTTTGGTTGAGTTGTTACTTTGGAGTGTAGATATACTCCGGGTTGTTGTTGAGGTTCTCCACAAATATTCATTTTGTTTTCAATATTGGCTGATTCCTGTTATTGACTTAGTTGTGAGATGTTTTAATTTGTTATTAACTGTAACATATCACTCTTGTTGTGTTAATTTTGCATTTGCTCAATAGAGCTGGTAAGATTCTCTATTAACATAGGGTCTTGTGGTTTTAATATTTATTGATTAATTGTTATTGTTTGTAGCTATAGAATTGTATACTTGAGTTTGTTTAGCAAGTAGAATAATTTAACATTCTAACATTCATGTCAATTAGGTATGATATTACTTTTGTTTGGTTTTAATTTAGTGAAAGTGAACATTGTTGCATCAGCCAAGTCTTTCAACAGTTTGTATTTGTCTATGTTCTTCATAAGCATAGGGTTAGTCTTTGTTTTACCTATGGTGAAAGTAACCAGTGCAGGTTATTTATGGAATGTAGAATGGAGTATGTTTTCCATCTTGTTATGAATAAATAGGGCAGCATGGAATAATACTTTGTGTTTGGTCCATTTCAGTTATATTTGAAATCAAGAGTTACCAAAGATATCTCAGCATTTGTCATCAGCCAGTATTGTAGAATCATGTTAACCAAGTATTTGAATGTGTGAGTGTAAAATTATAAAATTTTGCTTTAGTGTTTGGTTTACAAAATTGATATCATTTATCAATTTGTTAGGATAATTAAACCACCTAGTGCTTAGATAAGTCACTAAGTATTTTGTACACGGTGATTTCTTTTAGATATATTTGTTTGTTAAAACTGACAACTCAGCAACATGGTCATAAACAGAAATGTAATAACATTCATTCATTTAGTAGCAGGCATGTGTAGCATTAGCTGATGATAGGTAATCAGTCAAGATGAAGTGTGTTTCCATAATATCGTCCTCGATGTGAAAGTTAGATAACTAACCTAGTATTGAGATATCTTGCTATGAGCAGCAACCATTGTGTTAACATCCTTGATGAGAATGCTAGATCATCTCTTTTTGAGATAACACACTATGAGCATCCTTGATTCGAAAACTAGATCACCTAGTATTGAGATAACATGCTATGATCATTGTAACAATATTCTGATTTAAAAGAGTGTCTGTGGAGCTTCTTGCCCGTTCCTCTCCATGGGAACTTACTATGCTTTGGAATGGGCAACTAGCTTCATCTTTCTGACTGACCGATTCCTTGATGATTCAAAAGTGTCTGTAATTGGTTTATTTCTGACTGATGGTTTGAAATAAATGCTTTGAGTTTGAGTTTGAATTCATCTCGTGTTAAGCATTAACAGGCCATGATGCATAGGGTACCCCATAGTCACTGATAATAGTCCAGGTGCGGTAGAATACCACACTTACTGAGTAAAATGTTTTGCAATTGAATAACCTACAGACAATGTGCAGGTCGAAGTAAGGCTGTCTCGCAGTCTTCATACTTGTAAATTAAAAGCATATTGGACCACCTTTTAACAATTTCTTAATCCATTCCATGCCAAATATGTACTTATCAGCTAACAACATTGGATCAATGTTGTTAAAGTATCGCGTACTAACTGATAACAATCCAGGTGCGGTAGAATCCCGCACTCAGAGTATAATGCTTTGCAAATTAATAACCCACAGACAATGTGCAGGACTAAGTCAGGCTGTCTCGCAGCCTTCATACTCGTAAATTAAAAGCATATTGGACCACCTTTTAACAATTTCTTAACCTAAGTCATAAAAATGTGGCTTACCTGTTATGACGAGTACATAACATACCAGGTTTAGCTATGTGGAGAGACATTGCTAAGGGCATCACGTGCCACCTTGGTAGTTCTTCCAGCTAGTAACGTGGAAATAACGTTTCGGAGAGTATGTACTCACTGGAGGGGTAGTTGACAAGCGCATACCAGCTAGCTATGTACAGTAACATCGCTAAGGGCATCACGTGCCTCTCTGGTAGCTTTCATCCAGCTAAGTAACATGGAGGTAATGTTACTAAGGACATCTCGTGTCCACTGGAGAGATAATGCAAAAAGTTTGCATCACGCACTGTAATGTGCATTGTTGTCCATCATAATGCTTGTATCACGTACAAAGTGGTCAGTTAAAGCCAGGCATTCTCGTCACATTAATGTTTTGGGAGTCCTCAGGTTAATGGTTCATCCAATGTTGGCCAGGAGTCAGGACTAAGGGTGCCTCTGATGTTTGTAGCTGCTCCCCTTGATGTCTTTGGTGAACGCCGCGGCAGTCTCAGGTTTCCACTAACGATGCATTTAATTCATCTCTGTATATACTAGCTATAATGGTATTGAGTAGTTAAAATATTGAATTTGATAGGTATCAAATCGTTTACTGTATCTTTGTATCCACAACCAATAACAAGATCAGTGGAGTATAGTTCTTAATACACTTGCCATCACTTAACAAAGTTAACATTTTGTTATTTTAGTAAATAATACCGAAAAACTTATTTAAAATAATAATTTGATTAGCGAGAGCCTATTTCGATGCGATGTCACAGAGCGCGCGAAAAGAAAAGTGACATTCCTGTGTTGCCAACGATGAGGTGAAACAATTCTATTTAAAAATATATTTTTAATATCTTTATCTCTAAAAATCGCGATGTTACCACGTGTGTGTAAGAAATACTACTGTGTTAAACTTAATTATATTTCAGATCGCCGTGAAGTAAAATAAAAATTTAATTCGCTATCTGAACACCTACTATTATTGTACGATCTTGGACGATCAAAAGACACCATTGTGTTATAAATTGGCTATCAGGATTTGTTTGGCGATATTGTAGGTAGATTTTAGGAATAGTTTTGTTACAACGGCCTTGGGGGAGGGTTTTCATTTTCCACTTGGTGTGTCGGTATCTTCTCGCAAAAACCTCTTAAGGGGCCGGCGGAGCATCGGTCACAACTACAAATCGAGTGCTACAAATGTTGCGCTAGTGTGCCTGTCGGAGCGATACACACAGCTACCGTGAACTGTACGACCACGCACACATTGGTATTGACATGAAATTTACCTGACGCGAGCACTACTAGCTATTGAAAATTTGTGATATAGGATATGTTCTGTAATAGCTAAAATTATGAATGAAAACTTAAGTTTTTTTAATTTTTTTTCGATAATTTGTAACTTGATAATATAAGCTATGTTTCTGCTGAAACAATATACAAATATTGTTGTTTATAATACAGAAAAAACAATATTATGAAAACATGTCATTAACGCTGTAAAAATCTGCGAAATTCAATTCGCTTAAACTTCATTTTAAGTAAGTTTTTTGGGAAAAAAAATATAGGAACCTAGATAATCACTGTCTAAATCGGAATATCAACATAATATGGTGGAAATATGCTCAAATTGCAAATGAGTTAGGTACATTTGTATGGGTAAATTCCTCGGTCGCCGCATTCTTAATGATGGCTTGTATCATTTACACATTATTATACTTTGTGGTAAGTAGTTAGCGCGAAAACAATGACACCTCTTTATTCAAAGCCTCAAGTCAAATCCTAAGTCATCATCGGACTAGCCTTTTCCCAACTATGTTCAAGTCGGCTCCCAGTCTAACCGGTTGCAGCTGAATACCGGTATTTTACATGAAGCGAGTGCTTATTTGAACTCCACAACGCAGTTACTGGGTAACACGATACCCACTGGTAAGACTGGTTGTCAGACTTCCAGGCTTCTGACTACCCGTAATGACTGTCAAAGCTGTACGGATGACAGCCGGGACCAATGGCTTAACGTACTTTCCGAGGCACGGAGGGGTCGCGGTATGTAATGAATGGTCACCTATCCACGGAAAATTCTCGGTAAGCGTGGTACCTTAAATTGAGCTGTTATTATTTATCCAGGAGCTCCCAAGTCAGGTAATTTTTATTGGCTGCTTTTTCCTATCACCAACCTAACGTGACGTTATACATTTCAGTAACAGATATGAGGCTTGATTGACCTATTCTAATCCTCACTATCTTTACATATTATAAAACAAAGTCCTCCGCCGCATCTGTCTGTCGTCCTGTACGCGATAAACTCAAAAATTACGGCACCGATTTTCATGCTGTTTTCACCAATGGATAGAGTGGTTCTCGAGTAAGGTTTTAGTATATAATAACGGACACCCACGCGGGCGAAGTCACGGGCATCAGCTAGTAATATTATAAATGCGAAAGTGAGTTTGTTTGTTTGTTACTCTTTCGCGCTAAAACGCCTGAACGGATTTGGATGAAATTTGGCACATGGCACATCTTGAGAAAGACATAAGCTTCTTTCCATCCTACTCCGCAGATGAAGTCGCGGCCAACAGCAAGTATTAAATAACTAATGTTTTACAAATTACAAAATTAAAGCTTGTGTCATCTATGTTTAGAGAGTATCTCAACGAGGGCGAGATTCCTAGATCGAACGTTGAATTTACTTGTTAAAGTTAGGGTTTTAAATGAATATCCATCTTATTAAAATCTCAAAAAGTAAAACCTTTTTTGAAGTGACTCTAAAGTTTGAGAACCGCAAGGTAAAATTTTTTATTACAACTCGCGGATTCCGAGAAATACCTAACTCGTGCACGTGTTCGACGCACCTGCATAATTTTTTAGAATATTATTTTTATTTTCTAATTTGTTTTTGTTTTGCTAAATTCAATCTTGTTGTGTTCTTTTTAATATTTAATTTCAATTGTGCGTTACTGCTGCTTATTGCTAACTGGTACTGGTCAACATTCGCTATTTTTTTTGTTGATTTCGCAGTTATTTGTCATATTGCTAGCCCCATAGAGATGAATGTTCTATGCGTGTTACTAACACCTGTGACTTATCGTTGCTATAAAAGGTTATTTTGTTTATTTAAAATAATTCCTGCAAGGTTTTGGGACGATATTCGTTGGGCATTGCTGTGTTTGTTAGAATCTGCAGGTTCGTTAAGACGTAATTATTCAACTTGCTATTATGTACGTGGTCTTCGTACAAAAACTAACAATCTATTCCGAAATGTATGCCTTAAATCCTACGATGTTATAGTATTTACAGAAACTTGGTTAGTAGATGGTATTTTCAGCAGTGAATTATTTGATTCGCGGTATGTCGTTTGGAGACGCGACCGCGACTACACCCGCACCTCGCAAACTCGAGGAGGAGGTGTGTTGATTGCCGTGCGGAATGATTTGACCGTTGTCGAGAAATGTAACTGGCGTAGCTCCGCTGAAGATATCTGGGTAACTATAACCATAAAGAGATCTAGACCCCAAGTTACATACAACATACATATCTGTGCCCTTTACCTTTGTAATGAACACACGGGCAATTCTTATGTTGTTCAGCTCCAGAATTTTACAAATAATTTAAATAACTTAATGATGACTAACCCATTAGATAAATTTATTATCTTAGGTGACTTTAACTTTGGTAATGAAGTAGAATGGTGTCATACAAATGACAGCGCTGAATTACTACCACAAAACTATTCAAACCGCTATCTTATTGACTTCTTCGATACTATAAATATCTGTAACTTATCCCAATTTAATAATGTACGGAACGTGAATGACAGACTATTAGACCTCGCATTTTCTAATGGGTCCCTGAGCATACACGAATGTCTTGACCCACTAGCAGTACCTATCGACATGCATCACAAACCCTTTACTATTCAGGCTGATTTTGTTCAAATACACTCGTTATCAGAAAAAACGAACACTAAATATCAGTTCCATAAAGGAGACTATGCTGCTATCATGTCCGCGCTTGATGACGTTAACTGGGACGAGTTGCTAAGTGCTGAGCCACTAGACAGTGCTGTTAGTCATTTTTATAATAAACTCTATAAAATCAGAGATCAGTACATTCCAAAAAAGTCTGTTAAAAATTCATCACATCCTCCCTGGTATACATACGCATTAATTAAAATCCGAAAAGAAAATATAAATATCACCGGAAATTTAAAACTTATGGAAATATATCAGATTACCAAACCTTTTCTTTATTGCGTCATAGAGCTGCTGAAGTAGAGAAGTCTTGTTACCGTACGTATATGGATAAAGTTGAGTCATCAATTATCACGAACCCAAAATTTTTTTGGTCCTATATTAAAAGCAAGAGGAGTAATAATAACTTCCCTAATATTCTGAAATATCAAGATACAACCGCAGACACTGGAGAAGAAATCAGTAACCTGTTCGCTACATACTTTCAGTCAACATTTCAAGACCCAGACACAGACGACCTGGATCAAGCTACAACACCATCCACTGCAAACATCAGCTCCATAGAAGTATGCCACGAAAAAGTACTAAAACTACTTCAAATGCTCGATCTCTCTAAATCAGGTGGCCCGGACTTAATACCCCCTATATTCATAGTCAAATGTGCAAAAAGTCTAGCCAAACCTATTTGTATTATATTCAAGCGGTCTTTAACAGAAGGCATTGTTCCTAAAATCTGGAAATCTGCATTCGTAACGCCGGTTTTTAAAAAAGGTGATAAGTCCCTTGTGGATAACTATCGTCCTATCTCAAAGCTATGCCTGTTCTCCAAAGTACTGGAGCGTGTTGTTTACTCGGCCGTTTATTCAGCCTTAAAATGTGACTTTGGTGATGAGCAGCATGGTTTTCTTCGTAAGCGATCTACTACTACTAACCTTATTCTTTCTAATGAATTTATCTCTGAAGGTATGGACCAACGTGCACAAGTTGATGTAATTTATACGGATTACAGTAAATGTTTTGACCGAATTGACCACAGGGTACTTTTACGTAAACTTTTCTCAGCTGGAATTCACGGCGACCTATATCGATGGTTTTCCTCCCACATTGAAAACAGATCACAAGCAGTAGTATTACAGGGTTTCACCTCCAGTTGGAATCTGATACCATCTGGAGTTCCTCAGGGATCCATTTTAGGACCTCTTCTATTTAATCTATTTATAGCGGATATTAAGAAATGTTTTATTAACTCGTACATTCTGTTATACGCCGATGACATGAAAATACTTAAAACAGTGCGTTGTTTATCTGACACATCACTACTCCAGGAGGATCTCAATAGATTTGTAGTTTACTGTAGACTAAATAAACTGCAACTAAATGTATCCAAATGCTTCCATATCACTTATACACGGCAAAAGAAGACAATTCGTTCAGGGTATGTATTGGATAACCAGACTATCACTAAGGTGAACAATATTAGGGACTTGGGTGTTATCCAGGACAGTAAGCTCATATTCGAAATGCACATTGATGAAATTGTAAAGAAAGCGTCCAAGTCCTTAGGTTTCATAATAAGATCTTCCACTTGTTTCAGCTCTCTAAAACCACTTAAAGTATTATACTGTTCATACGTACGTAGCCACCTTGAATACGCATCACAAGTGTGGAACCCAAAATACGACGTGTATAAGTCAAGAATAGAAAGCATCCAGAAAAAGTTTCTAAGATATTTAGATTTCAAGACAAAGCAATGCTCAGCAGATTACACCCATCGTTGCAAAAGATGCCATTTTCTACCTTTGGAAAACAGGCGCTATGCTAATGATATTACTTTTCTGTTAAATATTGCCAATAGTTATATCGATTGTTCCCAACTTCTCTCCAAAATATCACTCCGAACCCATCACGTAGGCGCCAGGCAGCGGCCACTTCTTCACATTCCATTCGCATCAACAAACTACCGACAGAATGCCTTTTTCTTACGTAGCGCAGCAAGCTTCAATAATCTGCCCTCTCATTTAGATGTTGATCTTTTTAGAACTAGCCCTAGTAAATAAAGAATACTTTGTTAAAGACCGCAATGAGTAGCATTTTTCATTTAGAACACGTAACATGTGTGTATGTTTCCTTTTCTTTTTACTGTTTTTAGTACTTACAATTTAACTGTCACATTATTAGATACTAGTTTCGATCCTTAAATTCCAAGATCCTTTTATGTTTTGTTTCAAAGAAGAATTTATTTTGTTTTGTTTAAAGAAGAATTTGTTAAGTTCTCTGAATGATCTTGTTTCTGTTTTTAATTTTTATTTTTATCTTAAAAATCCTAGTATGTTTCTTTTCTTTTTAAAATTTTAGGTACATAGTTTTTAATTTGTGGAAGCTTGTAAATGGCAATTGTAAGCGCTATTGTACATAACCTACTTTAAAGATATTAGTCTGTAAGCTTTCTGAAGAATAAATAAATAAATAAATAAATAAATTAAAAAATATAAAAAGTTAAAATTCGTATGTTAAAGTGCGGTCTGTGAATCTTGCTATTATCAAAAATCTTTCACTAAACACTCTGCGCTAACGTATAATAAAAAGTAAAAATGTAAAAATGTGTAAAAGTGTCTAAATGCTTAGTCTGATAACTTCCAAAAAACCCGCAAAAAGTAAGGCAGTAGGTATTAAAATTCTCTGGCAGAAATAACTCTACCTATACATGTAAACCTATCTAAAAAGGGTTGACACATTCTAGCAAAGAGTTTATATGTTATTTACAAAAAAACACAGCAAATGAGATTAGCCCAACTTTATGATATGTTGACGAGGGCCATTAAAAATAACGCGACAACCACAGTTCAGTGACCTTTCAGCATTTCAGTTGACTTTATACAAAAAGTTGGATAACGTTTGCGTTAACCGCGGTGGAAAAAATGAAAGAAGTTTTGCAAACAAAAAATGTAAGGTTAGTGACTTTTTAGTACCAGTTTTTTTTTTCACGTTTTGTTACTTAACTCTGGAGTATGTTTGTCTAAGTATTTTTTTTATTTCAGCGTTTGAAGACGTGGTTTATGACAAAGCGCTCTAGAATAAGTACCTACGTATCGACATACGTCTTACGGTCAGGTTCAGTTGTAAAGCTAGATTTAAGGCTAGATTTGAGTTAAGAAAAGTATGAGATGTGTCAGTTTTACAAGAATACCTACCGCTTTATTGATCGCGCAGAAACTTTGGTACCTACTGGCTTAAGTACATAAAGATAAACTAGGAAGATGATACTCAAAATCAGCAATCAGAGCTGTGCTGTGCTCGACCTAGGAATCGAAGACAGGACCTCAAGCTTAGCAGTAATGTTTGTGACCACTGCACCAACGAGGCAGCCGATAACTATACGTCTGTACAAAATGCAGATTGCTACAAAATATTCCACATAGATTCAGCATCAACAGCAAAATCACGATTTTCCATTGTCTAAATAATTAAGATTAATGTTTCGGAATTCGTGTATTCGGCAAATCCTGACAAATGGCGTGTTTGATGTATAACTATAGGACTATAGCCTACAGCGATAAATGCGACGTGTGAAGTGCCTATCTAGGTGAATCAGTAGGTTCACGATAGAAGCTTCGTAACTTTAATTTATTTAGCTTCCGCCCGCGGCTTCGCCCGCATGGTATGTCGATAAAAAGGAGCCTATGTCCTTTCTCAGGCTCTAGACTATCTGTGTACCAAATTTCATTTAAATAGGTTTTGTAGTTTTGGCGTGAAAGCGCGACAGACAGACAGAGTTACTTTCGCATTTATAATATTAGTAAGGAAGTAAGGATAGTTAATTGATTCAGGCGTGACTTTGCGGAAATCCATTATAAAATCCTTTATCAAATGTGTGTAAAATTTTGAAAGTGTGATTATTATTGTTACACACATGTGATAAAGGATTAAAAATGTCAGTCAGTATTAGAGAGTTTAGAAATCGTAAAAAATAATACAGCGAACGTTACACTATTGAACGAATTAAATACCAGTAATCCAAGGTCGCCTTTGTTGCGGCTGTTCGCCCCTTATTGCGCTTATCGCACTGATAACGATCCAAGCCGAGTAGCGCCGAGCAGCAATCCTATATAAGTGGGGATGACGGGCGATTTGACTCACTCTGCGTCCAGCGCACGGTGTGGCAACACGTCGTGTTCTCGTTTGCAATTGGTCAATCGTCATCCTGAGGTTGGCTCGTTGAGAGGTGAAACACGTGTCGATTTCTTACAGGGTTTTTTATGAATCTTGAAGAATAGTTAAGCGGAATAGGTTACTAAATATATCTATGTCTGTTGTATTTTATTTTTATATCCTTTGATGTCCCACTGCTGGGCAAAGACCTCTCTAATCTTTTTCCATCTCTCTCTGTCCAGAGCTGCCATGGACCAATCCTTATTAAAGGAGTCCAGCTCATCCCGCCATCTCCGCCTGGGCCTGCCGCGATGTCGTTTGCCAATAAGTGGTATCCACAGGGTACCCATTGGTCGTCTGACATGCGGCAGATGTGTCCAGGCCAAAATACCATTTAAGTGTGGCAGCTTTCCTAGTGACATCAGTTATTTTAGTGATAGAACGGATTGTTGTATTCTTAGTGAATTTAAATACATACTATCAATACTAATAAATAAATAATATTAAAAACATTTATCCGTTTTTAGGATTCTGTACCCAAAGGGTAAAACGGGACCCTATTACTAGAGACTCCACTGTCTGTCTGTCCATCTGTCATCAGGCTGTATCTCATGAACCGTTATAGCTAGACAGTTGAAATTTTCACAGATGATGTATTTCTGAACAACAGGCAAACATACAAAAAAATAAAATAAAAAATTTGATATAAGTAGGTACCGTATATACTTTCATACGCATTTAGAAAAAAAACTGTTTGTTTGACATTACAAACAGACACTTTAATTTTATTTATTTGTGTATGTATATGAATTATATTTATATGTATATTGCATGTATATAGAAGATTGAACTACATTCCGCCAACAGCTTCGTGCGCGTAGAATCTTTAGAACAATACATCTACAACAATATTCTAAAATAACTGCGCTTTTAACCGATATTTATCTCATGAAATGTTTATACTCGTAAAAAAGGGCAACGCCAACTAAATTTTTCGAAACAATTGCAAACGATACCTTCAATACATATCACTAATATAACATTGAAAGAACCTTCCTAATTTACTGCTGGTAGTACGAATAGTACGATTCAGTCAAAACACAAATCAACATTAACTAGTGCTGTTTGTCGGCAATCGCTTTTAAACGTGGCAATTGTTGTTGTCAATAGGTTCCTGATGAATGCCAGTTGACACTACAAAATTAAGGTGTTTTAGGGTACCTTTTCGTTTAGTATAGAATAAAATATCTTTATTTTGCATAAAATATGGTACACTAGCTTCCGCCCGCGGATTCGCCCGCGTGGCATGTCGATAAAAATTGCCTATGTCCTTTCTCAGGCTCTAGACTATCTGTGTACCAAATTTCATTTAAATCGGTTCAGTATTTTTGGCGTGAAAGCGCGACAGACAGACAGAGTTACTTTCGCATTATAATATTAAGTAAGATAAAAGATCTTAAATATAAGAAGTCCCACATATTTGTTTTAATTTCAATAGTGTTTGCTAGATTAACTTTTCAAATGAAACTTGCAACATCTCATTTGTTTCCTCTTGGGTCGATTCGATAGCAGAGTCGAAGCGCTGCGAAGCTTTGCCTGACCTGGGAATCGAACCCAACTAACCGACGAGACAGGCATCGTAGCTTAGATTCCTATGTAGTAGAATGAGAATTTTACTCCAAGAAAAGTAGCAATTTATTGTTCCTTGAGCCTTATCTGATCCTCTTATTTTAGACAAAGTCCCTGAAAACGACACACGACATAAAAAAAAAGAAAAATTGTGCATTCTGCACAAACAAAACCCAGAGTACAAAATAAAAAATGACATTCTGTTCTAAGTACAAATTAGCCAAAAGCCTCGTATACATTCATAAAAACTTATAAAAGTTTGACAAATTTTGTCTATTGCTTGATGTTAGGTCCAGAGGCCAAAGACAATTTTTTGGTGCTTAATGTGTTGCGACATTATCAAATGAAAACAATCACAAGTTAAAAACAAAAAGCCGATTATAGAGTGGAAAAATATCAATTTTTGTAACAAGCAAACAACAATAACAAGAACAATTAAGCTGTGCGTCGCATCTGTGCAAGAATAGGTCATTTTCAGCTAAATGCCGTGACTTCGGACGAACTTATCGTCAACAGCGCTGATTTTCAGCAAAATCCTCGCGAATTACGTAATGACGTCAATACTTTATCGGGTACAATGCCGTGTCAATACTTTATCGGGTAAGCAAAATTTAACACACACCTTTACCTAGCTTCTCACTCAAAGGGAGGTTATATCCGGCACTTCTGTTATCCTTCCTCGCTCCAGTGCAAACACGGCACAATTCCATCAATTCACGAGCGAACAGTAAGCGCTGTCCGTCAGCCTGTTTGTGCTGTGAATTGCTTTTAAACGTTGCCAGTACGATCGTTACCTATGTGATGTTACCCGCATGAATGATGTTACCCTGTGCCTATGCCGATGTTACCAGTAGTGAGACTGGCATGAATGCACGAAGTAAACGTAATGTAAATTCGAACGATATTGAATTTTGAAGTTGAAAGTACTCGTTTCGCGCATAATAGTTTTTTTAGTTTTAAGACTATTCATATCAGTCTATTGGTGGTTGGTTAGCATAAATCTATGCATAATCAGCCTATAATGTTCCCACTCCTGGGAAACAGACCTCCTCTCTGTGAGAGGGAGTGGACTGTAATCGAGCACGCGAGCCCAGAGGGTTGGTATGTGTCACATGTCTTGTTGTCTTCGAATTTTAACAGTTGTCGGTTTTCTTACAATTTATTCCTTCACCATTTGAGAGCAGTGGTAATGAAATGCTAACTTTAATATTATAAACTAGCTGATGCCCGCGACTTCACCCGCGTGGATGTCGGTTATTATATACTAAAACCTTACTCGAGAACCACTCTATCCATTGGTGGAAACAGCATGAAAATCGGTGCAGTTATTTTTGAGTTTATCGCGTACAGGACGACAGACAGATGCGGCGGAGGACTTTGTGTTATAATATGTAAGGATGCGAAAGTGAGTTTATTTGTTTGTTTGTTACGCTAAAACGCCTGAACGGATTTGGATGAAATGGCACAGGGGTAGACCATAACCTGGAATAGGACAAAGGATACGTTTTATCCCGATATTCCCGCAGGATTGAGACTTACGCGAGTGAAACCGCGGGGTGCAGCTAGTTATTTGCTTATAGTAAAGTGCCTGTCTAGGTTCAAACCCACGCCCTTCAAATCGTAAGTCAGGCCAGGGTTGCGGGAAAGTCTGAAAGGGATACCGGGGCCCTTGGCAAAAGGCAACTGAAGGAACACGGGTGGGTTTTAGTCAGTAAAAGTCAGACGCCCTCCCGCTCCGCCCAGAGCGGGAGAAGTCATTTGGTGATTTCCAAACCTCAAAAAAAAAAAAAGTTCCGGTGGTTGGTTGTTTGTCGCAAAAACTAAGATGCTATAGAAAATTAATTGTATTTTTGATCGTCGCTTGAAAATTGAAACTGAAAATTCGAAATTAAGAATTTGAAAATCGTCCGAATTTACTTTACGTGTACTACGCGCGTTCGTGGTAGGGCGTCAGTATAAACGTTGTGTGTGTCTACGTTACTGGTGTGTGATGGGACGCAAATGAGAATCGTATGCAGGTGAATAATGACCATCAATGTTATGTAGTGGACATAGGCAATGATTGTTCCTCTATGTATGAGTATGTACGCATGTCGGGTAAAATAGAAAAGTAGATGAAACTACTCTAAAGGTCGTCTGCAAAAGGGAAAATTTGAGGCTGGTAGAAAAATTTGAGGATGGTAGAAAAATTTGAGGATGGTAGAAAAATTACTCTGGAAGCGGCGATTGTTTTCATAAAATCCATACTTATGTGATAGGAACATGAAGCATGTCCTGAAATAAATAGCGTTTCAATATTATTTCTTATTTTCTTATGTAGCTCCTAGCCCATTTCGATTCCGGTACTGGGCATCTACCTATGTTCGTAATCCGTAGTTTCGGTCGAACTTATTTATGGGCTTTCCCTACTCCGTATCACTTCCAGACATATTATGATTAGCTCGGGGCCCGAAGAATCAATGACAACACGATTTGACAGTTGGCCCTACTCTCGACGTGTCTTTGTCCGTCCGAAAAATTGAATTTGAAACTTGTGTTGACGGATTAGAAAAAAAACACTTTTTTAATTACAATGTTAGAATTTATTCGATAGTTCCTAAATACTGAAACGCATTAGTATTGTCAGTGTTTTCATGTATTGTCAAAATATCAAGTTTCTCATATTACCTTTAATTTTAACTAAGTAATAATAATATTATAAAAGCGAAAGTGAGTTTGTTTGCTTATTACGCTTTCACGCTAAAACGGCCGAACAGATTTGGATGAAATTTGGCACTGGGGTAGACCATGACCTGGAATAGGACATAAAATACTTTTTATACCGATATTCTCACAGGATCGAGACATACGCAGATGAAACCGCGGGCTAGTACAAAATAATAGAGAATGTCAATAAAACCGATTAAAGAAATATTCCACCGTTTGCGTAGGCATTATTAGGTATAATACAAATTATAGCCTAAAACCATTGAAGCCAATACCTCACAATCAACCGAATCATTTACGGTTTTAATGAAGACTTCCGAAACACCGGAATTTATCGGAAACGAGAGGGCGTTATAACGGTTTCTGGCATAATATTAAACTTTAGACGGTTTTAATGTGCAATTTAACTTTTTCGAAGTGCCGCAAAGCTTAGTGAAAGGAGGATTTATATGATAACTTGACTTCCATTGATATAATGGTTCGATTTTCAAATGTGCGAGTTTTGTGATGATAGCTACTTTTGTTATTAGTTAGTTTTCGTGTGAGCACGAATTTCAAATGTTTGAATAGACTTTGATTTTGGAACAAGGGATTTCGATTTGATTGCGGCTTTTTATTTTTGGTGGGAAATGTCAAAGAGTAAAATTCAATAAACTAACCACCAACTAACTAACCATTTTGGTAGTTAACACCGGAAGTTAACAAGCTTTTACAACAAAGGTATCCTACACATGCTAGGTGTATGTCTGTCTAGGATTAGAAAAAAGTATTTAGTGCGTGTAGGCAATTCTGTAAATCTCGTGAGATTTCTTGCAAATAACAATTTTATAAACATCAATAATGCAAGGGGTGATAATATTTTTTTAGGCAATTTATAATAATGGCCCGAAAGGTTTTGGAGTGGCGACCGCGTACCGGAAGACGTAGCGTTGGAAGGCCCCCCAAAAGGTGGACCGATGACCAAGAGAAGGCCGCGGGAATTCGCTGGATGCGAGAAGCACAGAACCGGTCGAAGTGGCGGAGCTTGGGGGAGGCCTATGTCCAGCGGTGGACGTCTTTCGGCTGAAATTATGATGATGATGATAATAATGGACATAGTTTTAGGTTACCAATCCACTATAGCCACCCAAACCCATATCCCAATTTGTTTTGTTTCCATGTTCTGCAATAGTCCTACACCAACCGGGGGTTGCCCTTGGGTGTACTTGCATAGTGTATACAGGGATAATCGTCGGTTGGTGCCTCATCCCATTTAAAATTGTCTAAGGGGCCTCTGCGAGTTGGCTTCGGCCCCTCGTACGCCTTCCAAAAGACCGGGACGCCATGGTCCCGAGATATATAAACACAAAAAAAGACATAATACAGATACATAATACTTATAACAACCGGAAGTAGGTACTACATACCTACATACACTCACGCCTTCGCCCCAGGGTAGGCAGAAACTACAGAACGCCACCTGCTACGATCCTTACATATCCCATTTGCTTCATTTACATTCATACATTCTGGTCGAGTACTACACGCCTAGTCTCACAATGATGAGTTTTTGACAGATTTGCCATACAAAATCTGTCAAAAACTCATCATTGCGAGGTCATTGACACGTTAGTAAATTAGTAGACTTGGCCCCCTGATCTATCTGAAGAACATTACTATACTATATAGCCAAATAAACTAAGCGCTAATTGATACGGAAGACTTCATCATAATTATAATTACAATCAGCCTATTATGTTCCCACTGCTGGGAAACAGGCCTCCTTTCTTGGAGAGGGAGTCAAACAGAAGGCTTACATAGACATAAACTCGCAACTACCGTCCAATCCAAAAAAAACCTCTAAACTCAATCCAGTCTTTATTACCCAGTTCTGCCCAATCTGTCCCACAAGACGTAGGATCGCTTTATTTTCCCGAAAATATTTCGAGATAAGATAAGACGATTTTCTAATAGATAAATAGATAAAACGTTTATTTGGTGCACATAAAAGACAGCAAAACATACAAAAACACGGCTAAATAATAACTAATTACATTAATAAATAGCTACAAGGCGACAATTTACAAAAAAAAAAAAAATAGGTACAATAATAGAAAACTAAACTAGACACAGTGATGACAATATTGTCTATGACACACTTTAAAAAATAAGGAAACATACAATATACGGTACATGCTCGCCTGGCCATGTAGCGAAAGCCGATTCTACCCTATTCATACGTATTTAAAATTTGCACGCGTAGGTGCACCCCTACCTTTATATGCCCCTGGCTGGAGGCCCTGAGTGTAGAAGCTTAAGGCAGCCACAGGAAAGTCCGGTTAAGAAGTTATGATTTCCGAAATCACACTTCAAGATGCCATAGTTAAAAAAAAAAAAAAAAAAAAAGGTGCACCCCTACCTTCATATCATAAGTCATTGTGAGGCAAAGATTACACCGGGATCGAGATAGGGCCCTTAATATTTTATTAAGAAATATTGGGGATTGGTGTGTGGTACAAGGCATATGAGTTACTGTATTGAAACACTTTAGTAATAACAAGGCTGGGTTTTCATTATGTTAGGGAAAAAAACCTATTTTCCAAAAAAAAAAAAAAACAAGCGACTACCAAAATAAACACTAAACATATTACTGAAAATACATTTTAAAAAAAACATACAGACGAACATAAAACCACCTCCTTTTTATTTCTTACCGTTATTTTAGTTTTATGTTATTTTGTAAAGGAAATCAATCAGTAGAATAATAAAATTAATCAGAAATAATTTACTCTTAGGTATATAATAATGCTTGCTGTTAGTTTTTATCTTGCAAACCACCAACCTCTGTTTTTTTTTTCATGTAAATTATAAATAAATTAATATCTTTGGGTAAGATAAGATACTGCCAGTTAAAGGTAAGATACACTGTTCGAATAAAAGAAATTGAAAAAAAAACACATTAAAATATCAATCACTGTACAATGTACATAAAGTCCGGTTTCACATCGTTGCCCATATTTGTTTTAATTAACCTGAAACGGGCAAGTGTAAAAGAGATTTATTTGCACAAATATGGCGAAAACCAAACACGCGTTCACCTTTGCTTGTCTTTTTTGCCTCTCACAGATAGCAGGGCTGTGTTCCAGCAGTGGGAATGTAGTGGAACATAAAAAAAGAAGTTTCTACAGATTTGGTATATTAAAAATATGGACGAAGTGTTTTATATTTGAGATAAACTTAAGTGCGTATCGTACGAATATAAACTTTATTCGTATTAATTTAATGTTCAGATTCGTATGACATGCTTGATCAGTTTCACTTATTACATTTTTAGTAATTTGCCCCGCGGTTTCACCCGAATAAGCCTCAAAACCATGGGAATATCGGGATAAAAAGTAACCTATGTGTTAATCCAGGTTATAAACTATCTGTGTGCCAAATTTCGTCCTGATCCGTTCAGTACTTTTAGCGTGAAAGAGTAACAAACATCCATCCATCCTCACAAACTTTCACATTTATAGAATTAATAAGTAGGATTATCAGCATAAAAATGAGGTTCATAATTATTCGTATGAAGAGCAAAAGTAAGCGTACTTTACTTAGCAAAGCACAGTCAAAGTGCGGTCTGTGAATCTTGGCCTAGGTATTGACCCAAAAATAACAAATCCTAAAAAAAAATGCTAAGAGAAGTTCTAAAAACCAAAATTGTTAAATAATGATTTGGTAGTTTGACATTATTTTATTTTTACTACAAAACCTTAGCAAACTTCAAACAATGTAATTAATATTCCTAATGTACTTGGATTTTAAGGCCGATTTTACATTGAAACTTTTTAGGGTTCCGTACCCAAAGGATGCCAACGGGACCCTATTACTTAGGCTCTGCTGTCCGCCCGTCTGTCACATGGCTGTATCTTTGAACCGTAATAGGTAGACACTTGAAATTTTCAAAGAGTGTGTACTACTACTATGGCTGATAAAATAACAAATAATAAAAGTCCCTATGCAAGAAACGTTTTTCGGTGTATTTTGTCTTTCTTTTGTTGTTTGTTGGTTTTGTTTGTGAAGAATAAACAATTTTTTTTTTTTTACTAAAGTTTAAAAGAAGTTGTAGTCTTACATATTGTTCGGTGGTACCGAACCCTTCGTGTGCGAGTACGACTCGCATTTGCCCGCTTTTTATATCATTAAAACGCTTCCAGCAACAATACCTTTGTTACTTCGAAGTTAGTAGGCCTTGGTCATTAATATGCTATAAAAACTTTAATTTCAGTTTTTTTTTAACTTTGTTGTTTTCTTTGGTCGTATTTTTTTTAACCTACATTGAAAATCCATTACTATCTTCAACATAATGTTTCGGCAAATGGTTTTAACAATTCAAGTGGGTGATTCTACGACACCGAGCATAAATAGGTATGCTTTCATTCAAATAAGTGGGAACTAATATATTATGATCTGTAGTGACTGTAGTAGATAATTATTAAAGGACGAATTTTACTAAAGTTTTATACCGAGTCTGCAAATAAATTTTTAATTTTTGGCAGGTTTTCCATACAAAAACTGTCAGACGACAATTTTATTCCACCGTAAGATATCTGACTTAGATAAAACCAGTCCTAAGGGTGTGTACCTTATTCTGTCTCTGGAGAAGTTGCCAGAACCATTTTATGATAGAACGGACAGGCCTGTCTAGGATCAAAATAACTGACAGGTCACCTCGGGAAAAACTCTGGAGACATTTAATCAGGGTCGTTGTCAGAAGCCTTCCATAACTAAATTCTATACCCAATCAATCAATTAATCTTTCGTCTTTCTCGGGCGAAGTACGACCTATGTATGAAGATTTTACTGTGTTTTGAAATATTCTATTCGTAAGCTTTGCATATTTCGGTAACGGTATCCTAACATAATATTATAAAGGCGAAAGTGAGTTTTTTTATTTTTATTGTTTACTAGCTGATGCCCGCGACTTCGCCCGCGTGGATGTCAGTTATTATATACTAAAACCTTACTCGAGAACCACTCTATCCATTGCTGAAAACAGCAAGAAAACCGGTACAGTAGTTTTTGAGTTTATCGCGTACAGACAGACAGACTGACGCGGAGGAGGACTTTGTTTTATAATATGTAACGATTAATTAGGGAACAAAACAAAATATAAACAGAAACATTACAAAAACCACAATAGATTTGTTCGGATGTTGAAACACATTTAAGCAATATTAATAGTAACGCAATACATAATTTATGGTTAAAACATAGTTTATAAAAACATTTTGAGGTTGCTTGTTTGTTACCATTTCACGCTAAAACGGCGCAACGGATTTGGATGAAATTTGGCTAATAGGATGACCTGGAGAAGGACTACTTTTCATATTGGATCTCGGAAGTCGCGGGCAACAGCTAGTATTTTCTTAAAAACAAAATTTATCTTTTTTAAATACTTAATTCTTCCAGCCCGCTCGCTCTCATACCTTGTACCGCCATATTCGTTATCCCCAAAGCGATGTACACTGATTGAACTTAATAAATAGATATCCAAGAGTAAATACGTGCCGTTCTCTTATTTACGATAAAAACGAAGACAATGAAATTACCGGCCGGCTTTGTTTGGTAGCCGCCCCACTTTAGGCAGCCATCCCACTACCGACGAGGAGCTATCAACGATTATCTCGCTCAAGAAACATACAAAAGGTTGCAGGTCCCGTGGAAGTAAAAGAGATACTTATATTAATAGTTGATCGCTGACTGCTCGCACCGCCCGGCTAGTACCCGTTTGTCACAACAAAAAGACCTATAAAAAAAAACAACCGAGTTCCAAAAAAATCACAAAAAAAGTAAAAAATTACTTTAATTTCGGAAGTCGGTGTCTTTGCTTTTCAATTTTTGATTTTTGCCACCGTCTTTCGAAATTAAAGTTATTTTTCCCTTTTTTAGTGTATTTTTTGGAAGTAGGTTGTTTTTTTTTTTTTTTTGAAGTTTTTATTTTTCACTTTTTAGCTGTGGTACCTACTCCACACAAATCCGAATACCACTACTCTATGTAAATATCAGTGACGGAGTCAAATAAGATATCTACATAGACTAAGTGGGAAAAATACGTAATTATTGAAGCTAACTCAAACACTACGCAAGCAAAGTTAATAAAATTTATATGGGACCACCGCTAAAGCATGACCTACCAAACAAAAAATCGATTCATAATTGGAGGAGTAATCGCGTAAATACACAAAACAAAAATTATGTACAGACGAACATAGAACCTTCACCTTTTTGAAGAAGTCGGTTAAAAAGAGTACTCGTTAAGTAACACTCGTTTGGCGGGTAGAAAACTCGCTGAGAGACTCACGCTTAGTAGCGAGTAATTGATGGTCGCCGTCGCGCACTGTCTGCACGGCTGCTCGCCAACTCGCTTTTAGTTGCGAGCTCTACTCGCTTCTTGTAAATCGCTGGTGGGACAGGTGCCTCAGGTAAGTTTGTTTTGGCTCTGTTTGTTGTTAGTCTTTGGTCATAGAGTATTTTATGTTGAGTGCACAGACTGGGCACATCTTGTAAAGCATGCAGGTGCCGTATTATGAAGTATTAATGCCACCATTTTTCCAGTGTGAGAGAGAGACGGAGCTAGACAAGGCCGCTAGCACCATCCCGTTTTCGCGGTGGAATAATGATGGTATTAATACTTCATAATAGTACCCCTGGTATGTTACGATATGCAATTGTTTTTTTTATTTCTTTGGTTACTTGGTTTACTTTAGTGATCTGTTATTATGTTAGGATTCAATCTTAGCCAGGCCAGACGCACTCCGCATTTTAGGTATGAAATTACAAGTAGGTACATGGCGGGCTGGACTTGTCGGGCCAATTCAGTGGGTGTACCGTTTTCAGATGATATAAGAGTTACGCCAAGAAAGAGAGGCAAATACTAGGTGAATATAACTGTTTAGTTGGTAATTATCGCTGTGCGACCTGAATTGCACTTTATTGTATCGTATCTAGAGTCGCTATTTATTTAAATGATTTTGCGGAGTGAATCTTCTGTACTTGTATTAATAAGTATTCTGTGTCTTAGCTTAAAAGTATTGGCATTTACTGAGAACCAGAGGTAATCTTACTTCCTGTAAGTAAGCGTAATCTTTCCCTGTTTTTCTCAGAAAAGGGTGGTTTAGGAAACCTCGGCGATTCCATCCAGGAAACGTGTAAGCGTTCTGGCAACATTGAGTTTAATCATGAGAAAATAATTGAGGAAAACCTTCTTTCGTAAACAATATCATTAAGTAAGTGGCATTATATACCTAGGGAGGACGGCCTCCCACAGGTTGAACCGATGACCTTGTGAAAGCCGAAGGAATCAGCTGGATGCGGTAAGAACCAGCCAAAGTGGCGGTGCTTGAAATGAAATGAATTTTATTTGCAAGAATTGTAGTACATTACAGATGGTCGGGTTTTTTAACAGTTTCTGAAGCAATTCGCTAAATCTAGCATGTAAAATTAAATAAATGAATGAAGCTAATAAAATTGGAACATAAGTACATCATATTTAATAAGAATGTCAATCATATGTCAAATTATAATAGTAAAATGTCAGTAATCATTAAATATTAGTAAAATGTCAGTAATCTTTAGAGTCTTGAGGGATTTTAAATATAAATTTTATAATGATGATATACCTGAGTAATAGAATAATTATTATGTTAGTGAGTGGGCTGCTCGTTTGTGGTAAGACTTTAAACTTGACCTCAACCTCCTAATATTATTATTTATTACATATTATTTACCTTGTTTTTTTTTTACCTTAGATACCTATTTTTCTTTCTTTCTTTCTTGAGCTGGCCTAGCGTAGTTAGAATAAGAGGCCAACTTATACTGGTTTTGTTAAGTGCGGGTTGCCGTGCTAGATAAAATTTAAAGCCAAAATTACATTAAAGTGCGTTTTATCAAATAGTTTGCTGTAACGTAGGCTCCACTGTTTTTTAAAAACGGACTTTTTAAGTAGCGTCGTTGTGTATTCCTATTGGTCCTACAACAGTGGAGCCAACATAACGGCATATAAACTATTCGATGAAACGCAATCTACAAAATTAGTGACATGAAATGACATAAAAATAAAGGGCGACTTTTTCGTTGGTGACAGTTCCATGGATCACGCAGACGAGCGACCGTTGCGCCAATTTATGTCACTAATTTTGACTACTAAATTTGTTTCGCACTCCATGGTTAAATTGATTCAGGCGTGACTTTTCAGAAATCCATTATAAAATACAATAGACGTAGATATATTTAGTAACCAATTCCGCTTAACTATTCTTCAAGAGTCATGAAAAGCCCTGTAAAAAGTCGACACGTGTTTCACCTCTCAACGATAGGTTGCTAACCTAGGTTGGTTATCTACGTCTATTGTATTTTTATCGCACTACATGCATGTAATTATGGAACAAAAATATTTCATTGCGTTCGGTATAAATCGCATATACATAATATGTATGTGCACGAAGCTTAATAGATGTTTTTCAAAAATGACTGAAAAGGGATAAATTAAAACCCAATATTTCTATTTTTAGCACGGAACAGACAAAACAATACATTGTTCCGAAAATGCCTGTTTCGCGGGAAATGGTTTGGAAATTAAAAAACCACAAACATTTTTGTAGAAACAACACAGTTTATTTTCAGTCAACCGACAGTTTTGACGTTATTTATAAATATGGGGCTGTCACCGGTATTTTCGGGTAAAGATAAATATATAGGTATTGAATGTGCCCTGGCGACTGGGAATGTCATGCTCACTGAAATGTCTCGCTGGTGGTGGCGCGTGTGTCGGATCATTTAGCTTCCTTCAAAATGGTTGAGCTGAATGGTGCTGATCCATGCGTCATGTTCGTGAACGGGCGCCGTCAGTTGTGACTGGTCATCTCTTAGCTGCCATGGCTTATTTTTAATTTTTGAATTGTTTTATGTAATAATTGCGGACGCTTTTAACGTGCTTTCTACATTGTTCTCACATGTATAATTTCAACATAAATGATGTAACCCACATATTGTAACAATATTTTGATTTAAAAGAGTGTCCATGGAGTTTCTTGCCCGTTCTTCTCCATAGGTACCTACTACGCTTTGGAATGGGCAACTAGCTTCATATTTCTGACTGACCGACTCCTTGACAATTGAAAAGTGCCTGTGAATGGTTTAATTGAAATAAATGCTTTGAGTTTGAGTTTGAGTTTATGTGAGTACTGATGTCGGTCGCGTACGCGTAGCAACGTAGTACGCGGCGCGGACGTCAGCGTCGTAGTACGGTGCTATATAGGACACAATGTATATATACGCACGCGCGACCGATGTACGCGACCAACATCAGCGTAAGAGGAATTCAGACCTTATACTAGCTTCTGCCCGCGACTCCGTCCGCGTTCATTTTAATATCAAATATAGTATCGCATCGCCCGCGCTATAATTTCGTTTTCTTTTTGCTCGGCTCCTAAGGTTCATCGTGATGTTAAATAGCCTAACCTTCTTCAAGAATTGGCTAATCAAATGCATATCAGATTATTTCAAATCCGACATGTAGTTCCAGATATTAGCGCTTTCAAACAAACAAACAAACTCTTCAGCTTCTTTATAGATAGAATATCAATTTATTCTTCTATACATAGATATAGTTTAGCGGTTTCGAAAAAGGACACCTCTCGTCGTAGAATGAAACCTACGCATTCATAAAAACTTGACATTATAAGAAAGCTATTTTCGGGAATTTGCGAGATATATTAGATTGTATTAATACATCAAGGAAGTTGGGATAACGTGGCATTAATATGGCCGCCCTTTTTCCTGACGTGGGTGATGAGGGGAGCCGGTAAAGGAATTAAGTAGGTAATAACATCAAAAGAGTGGGAAGCAGCGTCCTCTTAATACCCGTTACGACTCAAAGATCTACGAATGACAAAGTCAAAGTCAAAGACAAAATAATTTATTTCAATGCACACATAAAAGGCTTGTAAGCGCTCTCAAAATGGTGAGGGATAACATCATGACGAAACCGGCATGTCCTAGAACAAAACATTCGAAGACATTGTTACATCTACCAACCCGCTCTGGGCCCGTGTGGTGGATTGCGGCCCACTCCCTCTCACAGAGAGGAGGCCTGTGTCCCAGCAGTGGGAACATTATAGGCTGATTATGATGAACTAAAAGGCACTTTTGAACGTCAAAACGACAGTCGGGATCAACAACGGCTTAACCTGCTTTCCGAGGCACGGAGGGGTCTCGATATGCAAATAGTGCCATCCACGAAGATGCGCCACACTCCGCGATTACTGCACTGTAAGTTGTACTTTTGTATGGAGTGGAACTGAGTGGGGCGCGTCTTCGTGGAAGGCACTATCTATACCACCATCATCTGCCTAGCCTTTTTCCCGACTATGTTGGGGTCGGCTTCCAGTCTAACCGGATGGCATTATACCAATACCGATAATTGATTCAGGCGTGTCTTTGCGGAAATCCATTATAAAATACAATAGACGTAGATATTTAGTAACCTATTCCGCTTAACTATTCCTCAAGAGTCATAAAAACCGTGTTAGAAATCGACACGTGTTTCACCACGAGGCATCCTCAGGATGACGATTGACCTGTCGCGAAACCGAATACGACGTGTTGCCATGCTCGGCCGGACGCAGAGTAACCTCTGGTGCGTCCGGCACTCAACGTGTCGATTTCTAACAAGGTCTTTTATGACACTTGAAGAATAGTTAAGCGGAACAGGTTACTAAATATCTACGTCTATTCTATTTTATACCAATCAATGCCATCAATGCAATGGCTATTGCCATCTGCCATCGTCGGTATAGCTATTTTCCCAATTTATCATTCAATTGTCTCGTATTTATTCCTCCCCTTTCATTCAGTTAAAAAACCTTTTAAAATTATTACTTACTATAATTACTTTAAGATCTTTTGATTATTTATTGGTAATCTCAACACTTTTAGCGAGATTAATCTCTGTAAACTTTTATGTTCAAAGAATGCAATTACCAAATTACTATTTTTCTAAATCGTCGTTTTAATATTCAGAGAATTATTTCCACACTGACTGTCTCGTTGATCTGACTTCATCTAGTGGTCGCATGTGCTATTGCTGAGCATGAGGTCCTGGGTTCGATGCATAGGTCGGGCAAAGTGTTATTGGAGTTTTCTATCTGGAATGACTATGAAAATCAAATCCAGATATGTTCCCGGTTGACGGCAATAGGCTCGCCCTCTATAACATGGGACTTAAACAAAACTGGTAAAATCTGGGTGTACACACGGCTACACATCAAACTATACATTTCCAGTTAATGCTGATCTCGCATTGTATAGAATTTCCGCACAATGCGAGATCAGCTTATACTGGTAATGTATAGCTTGATGTGTAGCCGTGTGTACAATAGGTACACCTCTGCCCTAACCCTCCGGGGAAACAAGGCGTGATGTTATGTTACTTCTAACCTGATAATTATCATTTTTACATTTACCATAATTGCTCAGTTTCAAAGTGTATGATCGATGTTTTTACATTTTAAATAAAAAATATCTTTCAACCTCCACGTAAATTTTTCGAAAGCACCTCTGTCCGACGAAATGAAGGATCTTTTTATATTCTTTTTTCTTGTGAAGGGGAGAAATCAAAGAATCGAATCTATAAGGGATTGCTCTTTATTTACACTAACACCGACAGCTTTCTTATTATAATATAAAGGAAAAACAATAACCCATTTTTACTTGGATAAGCACAAGACTAAAGGGAGGATTCATCTGGAATTTCTTTTTGAAAGTAAACATAAACGCACATATTCGTCCCGCAATTTTTATAGGGAAGTGGGTTGCGGAGAGCTTTGTCAATAATTATGTCAATATTTGTTGTAAATAAACGTTGTGTGGCTCTTTGTGAACAGTTCTAAATCTGGTACAGGTAGGAACATGAATATACTGAGAAAATATAATAAACGCTTTCATTTATCAGAAATATATCCTAATTATAATATACCAGGGTGTTTAGCGCATCGTTTGCCAAATGAAAATGGCGGATAGCAGTCATGTCGTTTCAAGCTCCAAAAAAAATTATTGGCGCCACGGGATTTTTTTAAACCCAGTTGAAAAAAAAGGGCGGTGTATGGGGCTACTTCCTATCTGACCTCCACAATCCAGTAACGATACCCCATGGTAACACTGGTCTGACTTTCAGGCTTCCGACGACCCGGAACGACAGCCAAATATCCTCGAATGACAGCCAGCGGAACAAAGGATTAACGTGTTTTTGAGGCATGGAGGGGTCTCGGTATGTAAAGATGTGCACCCATCTACGTGCGGACCGTGACAAGTGTAGCTTAACATCATCAATCGATCCGTACCTATGGGTGTTATCGGTTAGCCATGGGACCTTCTCGACGTCTTATCAACTAAAATCTTCTATAAGTATATAAACAACGTGTAACGGAATAAACGCAAGAGCTCATACACCCCAATTAGAATATTAAATTATAAGAATAAAATAATATCTGTAATTTAATTTAATTAAACCACATCTTAAATTAACAATTTTAATTAACGCGCACTACACATAGGATAGCTATGAGCGTTTTACAAATTTGTTTATGCATTTCATAGGCTTTATTCCTTTGAGATAAGGCTTAAATTTCCTTAAATAAAATATCTTATTACCTTGTTATGACGCAGTGGTTCTAATTTCAGTTAAATAAAATATTTTTTCATGAAAAATTGACATATACTCGTATAAATAATGACGGAAATCGATTCAGAAGCCGATTCTGAGCAAACTACTTTCAGGTCTTGCGCTTATTCCGTTACACGTTGTATATACAGTAAGCTAACTAACAAAGAGCTTTCCTGTTAACCCGAAATAGTATGGCGTCAATAAATGACAAAAAAAAAATATTATCACCCAAAAAAAATTTTTTTCTTAAAATATTTGATATAGTGAAAATATTCACAAAACTAAAACACACATAAAAGAAACACTCTGTACACGCACACTTGTATTTCAACGTAGAAAGACAAGTGTGACAAGTGTGCGTGTACAGAGTGTTTTTTTTCCGAATCAATTTAATATTTTTTGTGAATTATACTATAAAAAAATAAAAATAAACTTTTTTTTTTATATGGTATTTTGTTTTTTTTTTTTGCATTTAATGACGCTATACTATTGCAGTTTAATGGGAATGCCCTTCGTTAGATAACATCTATCTATACCTACATATTATCGCTAGTTATGAATAAAAAAAGCCTTATCGTACCCTCTGAACCTCATACGATATTATCTCATAGACAGTAAAACCAGAATCATTGATGTCTGTAATAACGCCGGTCCCCGTACCACAGACAAAATTAATGGTACATTCGATTCCACTAAAAGTAAAATACGTTAAGTTAATGTCACGGCAATTTGGGGAATCAGACGTTTTCGGGGTTTTCTGTGGCCAGGCCGTGGCCTCGATTTTGGCCTCATCGGTTTTGTAATTATTTTTATGTGGTGTATTTGTTACTACGTACTTATTTAATGACCTGATATGGTTTGGTGTAGTTTAGGGCAAATAAATAATTGATGACCTTGGTGGATGATCATTTTCTACTGGCGTAGAGGACTTATTTCGGCTGAGATGATGACTAGATCTCAAATTCTTTGTAGTTAGGGGAAAAATAATCTTAAGTAGCCACCTGCCCCTGCTTCTCATGGTTTTTACGACTTGACAAAACATCGAGAGTTCTTTAATGTAGGTACAGTTGTCGCACGTAACTTGACAAGAGTTGTAGATGCGCAGACTTCGTTTTCGCTTGTTTTTCATAACAGACATATTCAAAAATAAATTATGGTAATAACCATAGAATAATGACATGCAATAAAAGTATCAATTTGTTTGTTGTACCTACTAAATGTACAAGCGCAAACATACTAGCAATATGCTAAAACCTTGCCAAGTTACGTGCCGGCAAATTTATGTATGTTATTATTTTATCAAACACATAAACCTTCAAAATAATGGTGAAAACCGCATCAAAATCCATTGCGTAGTTTAGAAAAACAACGTGGTCAGACAGACAGACACGAAAAGTGACTTCATTTTGTAATATGTAAAAAAAAAAACAGAACAATGACATAACTAACAAAAATAAATCCAATTAGTTTTCAGTACCTACGTGGATAAAAATTATCCTGCGTCAAGCATTGCAGGTAGATCATAACTTGCAAATTGTTTGAACGAAATATATTTTTATCAATCATAATAAAATTTGGTGTTACGGGTGTACGAGTGAATGAAAATGGAAAATTCATGTTTGCCATGACAAAGGGTAACGCCTGAGCGACTCAGCGATTATGGTTTTAAAAACCACTGCACTGAATTTGTATTTTCTATTTCTGGAAAAATGCTTTCTCACTGTAATTGTCTTGTTGATTCTTTTCAGCCAATTGGTGGTTTGAAAGAAATTGCTTTGCCATTAGCGTTCTCATTTATGTTTATTTATGATGTATTTCCTTATGGTTCTGGTATAATAGCTACTTATGTATTAGTAGCTGCGCCCCGCGGTTTCACCCGCGTAAGTCTCGATCCCGTGGGAATATCGAGATAAAAAGTATCCTATGTGTTAATCCAGGTCTTAAAGTATCTGTTTGCCAAATTTCATCCAAATCCATTCAACCGTTTTTGCGTGATTGAGTAACAAACATCCAAACACACAAACACATAAACACACAAACACACAAACTTTCACATTTATAATATTATTATTTTTTATTTCATTTTTCTTACATATAAATTATATTTTTAAATATTAAAATAAAGAAATATATAAAAACATTTAAAAATATAAGAAATAGTAGCCCACCGGTATCGGGAACAGGGTCCAAGCTACCGGCGGTCAGGGCTCCAGAGAAAGGAACCTCCTAACAATGCGAGCCGTGTCCAGGAGTACCGCTTTCTGAATCAAGCCCTTAACCCAGCTGCCCAACGAGAGCCTCCTTAGGTGTTGATCGAGGCTCTTGGCAATTAAGCCATTGGCTGATACGACTATCGGCACAATGATCGCAGAGTCCACATCCCACATATCGACAACCTCGTGAGCTAAGTCAAGATACTTGATTTGTTTATCTTTCTCTGCCTTCACGAGGTTCCCGTCATGGGGGCCGTTATGTCAATGATCATTGTGCGCCGCTCTGTTCGATCCACCACCACTATATCAGGCTTATTGGCAACAATAGTCCTGTCAGTGATGATGGATCGGTCCCAGTACAATGTGATATTTCCATTATCGAGGACTGGGTCGGGCACGTACCTGTATTACGGCACTTCCGAATCCACAAGGCTGTATTTCAGAGCAAGTTGCTGATGGATAATCCTGGCTACAAGGTTGTGTCTATGTAAGTACTCTCCGTTAGCTAGATGAGAACACCCGGAGATAATGTGACGGATTGATTCTCCCGGTCGGTGGCATGCCCGACAGATGTCAACCGTGCCGTCCTTCACAATAAACCTCCGGTAATTGTTCGTCATGATAACTTCGTCCATAATTGCACAGACAAAACCTTCGGTTTCCCCAAAGAGGTCACCGAAACGTAGCCAGGCTACGGACGCTAGTAAATCTACATCGGGTCCATGCAGGGCCCGGAAAAAGCGTCCGTGAAGCTCCTTACTCTGCCATACCTCCTTGCGATCGTTAGTGTCAAGCACTACAGGCTTGCGCCAGTTCTCTTTCGCCAAGGAGAGCGGGGTGAGGCCCTTGTCCACTGCGACCACATCTCGATGCATTCCCACGTCGGCTTCTAGGAAATATTCCCTGAGACTGCGTATCTCGCGATTGTGGAGGGTCTTAGCGTTTAAAAAGCCTCGACCACCACACTTTCGCGGGATATACAGTCTCATTACCGATGACCGTGGGTGATGCATTCGGTATGCAGTCAGCAGCGTACGGACCCTCCTATCCAGGGCGTCAAGTTCAGTCTGAGTCCATTTGAGTATGCCGAAAGAGTACATCAAAACCGGCATGACCCAGCCGTTGAAGGCGCGCACCTTGTTCCCGCCCGATAGAAGACTATTAAATACTTTCTTCAGGCGGCCAAAGAAGCGCTCCTTCAACGATTGCTTCATGTCAGTAACATTGATGCCTAACGCTTCCGACATACCCAAATACTTATAGGTTTCGGATGCGGAGAGGACTCTTAGGTATATGGAATCCGAGAGTTGGGTTCCCACGGATTCCACAATCTCCCCTCGCTTTACATGCATGACCGCACATTTGTCCACACCAAATTCCATCCTGATGGCTCTACTGAAAGTTTCAGTTACTTTCAGTAGCTCCATCAGTTGTGAATTGTTGGGGGCAAAGAGTTTTAGGTCATCCATGTAGAGGAGGTGAGATATAACCTGTCCACCTCTCCTCAACCGATAGCCTAGACCTGAGTCCTCCAGCAGTGTGCTTAGCGGATTCAGGGCCAAGCAGAACCAAAGTGGACTCAGACTATCGCCCTGAAATATGCCTCGCTCGATACTTATCGGCTCACTATTCCTCTGGATATTTCGACATCCTGGATAGCGAAGGACTGTCCTCCATTGCCCCATACACGACATCAGGAAGGTGCGCAGAGATGCATCTACTTTATACAACTCCAGCACCCTCATGAGCCATGTATGTGGCACCGAGTCATAGGCCTTCTTATAATCTATCCAACATGTCGACAAATCCTTTCGGGAACGACGAACCTGTTGGCTAATGGCCATATCAATGAGGAGTAGCTCCTTAGTACCGCGGGACCCGTTCCTACATCCATTTTGTGAGGCAGACATGATGGAGTTTGTGTCGACATGTTTGTTAATTTTACTCTAATATTATTATTAATTATTATATTATTATTACTAGCTGCGCCCCGCGGTTTCACCCGCGTAAGTCTCGATCCCGTGGGAATATCGAGATAAAAAGTATCCTATGTGTTAATCCAGGTCATAAACTATCTGTTTGCCAAATTTCATCTAAATCCATTTAGCCGTTTTTGCGTGATTGAGTAACAAACATCCAAACACACAAACACACAAACTTTCACATTTATAATATTACTAGCTGCGCCCCGCGGTTTCACCCGCGTAAGTCTCGATCCCGTGGGAATATTGGAATAAAAAGTATCCTATGTGTTAATCCAGGTCATAAAATATCTGTTTGCCAAATTTCATCCAAATCCATTCAGCCGTCTTTGCGTGATTGAGTAACAAACATCCAAACACACAAACACACAAACTTTCACATTTATAATATTAGTAGGATTACTAGTTGCGCCCCGCGGTTTCACCCGCGTAAGTCTCGATCCCGTGGGAATATCAAGATAAAAAGTATCCTATGTGTTAATCCAGATTATAAACTTATCTGTTTGCCAAATTTCATCCAAATCCATTTAGCCGTTTTCGCGTGATTGAGTAACAAACATCCAAACACACAAACACATAAACACACAAACACACAAACTTTCACATTTATAATATTAGTAGGATATTATATATTATATAGTAGGATAATATAGGTATATTTTTTTTGGCTCATGGAAAGACGGAACATGGGGTTTTGTAAAAGACATTTAAATATATAACTAGGTATATCTCTAAATATTATGTATAATAATATAAAAACAAAATCGCTTTTCGCTTTTGTCTCTATGTCCGCGTTGTTCTTCTAAACCACGCAACAGATTTTGATGAGGTTTTCTTCATCGTTTAGAGAATTGATTCCGGAAGGTTTATGTGTATGATACGTTTATATTAAAGTTTAATATAAGAAAGAAATCTTAGTCGCAATAACCGAGCGAAGGCTCGAGTCGCGGGCGGGTCTAATTATAAATAACAGTGAAATACTGTATGTTGGTAAGCGCTGACGAAACAAACTTATTAGTGGACAAAATTAAAGTCAATATTTATTTAAATAGTATCACATTTAAATATGAATTTTATACTCAAATGTCCAATAATAAATTACTCGAATACCGGTAATCGTTCGCGAGACAATTAGCAAAGATTAAATAATTATTTGTTTTGGATATCCATTTATTTAAAACTACCTGATGCCTGCGACTTCGCCCGCGTGGATGTCGGTTATTATACAGGGTTACTGGTAACTCGACGTATTCCTTGCAGGACGTCATAGTAGGGTTAAAATGCAACAAATTAAGCCACCAAATGTTCTACCGAAATTCAGTAGTTTTTGAATTAGTTAAGAGTTTTAGAGCTAAAAATTACAAAAAATTAAATGTTTTGTTAGTGATATTTGCCAAAGTTTTAGGCATTATTGAACTTTTAATTATTAACAAAGGTCTGCTACGGCGTCAACTATGATAATAACTTAAATTTCAGTACAGTCGCGCCGTAAATCATTTTTAAATTGGTTTCCAATGGTTTAATCTGGGATTTTTCATTAAAAAACTAAAACTTAACTAATTCAAAAACTACTGAATTTCGGTAGAACATTTGGTGGCTTAATTTGTTGCATTTTAACCCTACTATGACGTCCTGCAAGGAATACGTCGAGTTACCAGTAACCCTGTATACTAAAACCTTACTCGAGAACCACTCTATCCATTGTTGAAAACAACATGAAAATCGGTGCAGTCGTTTTTGAGTTTATCGCGTACAGGATGACAGACAGACGCGGCGGGGGACTTTGTTTTATAATATGTAAAGATTATTACGCCCACTAATTGGTTCGATGACACCATAAGATAGGGGATTTAATGTTACAGCCGTTTTGCAACTTGCCATTTAATTTTAAACTTTATTGCTGGTAGTTAATGCTGAGTAGGTATTGCTTTTTGTTTGTTTTAAAGCTTTTTTTTGTGGAGTCATTTTATCGAAGGACTCACAGTTTTGAAGCCATGATTTGTGGTAGGTACATTTTGTTGTATTAGCAGCATAGCACATGTGTCAGGAATGTGTAGCATTATATAAAATTAATCTTTGATTTAATTCATAATCTAAACTGTCGCAGTATTTCTAGATGAACAATCAATTCCGAACGAAACCTGTGATTTTAGGGTCGGTCTAAATAAATACAAAAACATTTACTTTTACATAAAATTTAATGATAACATAATTGAGGCCATGAGAACCATAGTGGCCTAACCAAAGTCTATGATTTTTTCCAATTAAGTTAAATAATATATAAAAGTAATAAAAAGTATGTATATGAAGAGTGCTAGTTGATTTAAAAAAATACTGTTTCTGTTTTCATAAAACTTGTCCATTGGATTAGGCCGCTTTGGTTCTCATGGCCTCAATTATAAATTGTAGGTATTTAAAATATAATTATCCTTGATTTCATATTGGTACTATTTCGATGTATAAGTTGTTCTTAATGGTTTTTCTTGCGATATAAAAGACTTCTATCAAAAACAGCGATTCTAGGCGAAAAGTAGGTCAATCAAACTTATGTTTTGAATAACCAAAACTTAATGTTTATTAATTTAGAATTTCAATAAATGAGATGGTTGTTAAGCAGTGCGAGCAACATAGTTATTATGCTGTAGTCTATAGTCTAATTTGGTGTGAATGTCCTTAGAATTTTACTTTTTTTTCTCTGTATTTTATACGTGGAGATCTGTAATTGGCTTTCTAACTAATATACTGTTCTTGATCTGTTTGTTTTAGTTGTACGAGTAAGTCTCCCAAGTTACTTAAATAAATAATTAAGTTATAATTAATATTATGATATTTATAATTTTAATTAGGATTTTTTATTGTAATTTAAAAGTAACAGTAGTAGTTTCTAACGATTTTCCGAAATTCACCGTTGATGTCAATAACTTAGCTGGTTTTACTATTCAATTAAAAATAAATAGCTAAATTATCGTATTAAGTTTTAAAATGGTTCCACTATTTAAGAATTGTTCATAATTAGCTATGTTACAGATTAATAAACAATAATTTATGACCATCTGCGATTGGTCTAAAATGGCGGCAATGTTAAATGTACTTGAGAAATATTGGGAGATTATAAAAATACGTGTACCCGACAAATTAGGGAGTTTTTGATACAACTGTGGTGAAATATGGACTAAACTCGCGACAATCTAAGAAGTCCGTTTTGACGTTTCGTTCTCGTGCATGTAATAAAACGTTATGCCTTGAGAATCAGTTTTAATCAATGTAGATAAGTCTTCGACTAAAAACTCTCTAAGTACGTTCAATAGATATGTCTCGAGAATCAGTTTATAAGAAACCAATTTTTTTTTCATCGCTACACCTATTATTTTTGAAGCTGTCAAAACGGACTTCTTAGATTGTCGCGAGTTTACCTATAATGTTCACGTAAGTTAATTGATCATATTTCTTGATTATTGCTGATAGCGATGTTTTTCTGTACGTGATATAATATAATATGTCAAGTGTTAAATTTAATTAGGGAATAATCATATTCTGTTTCTTCCAGTTGATAAGTTGCTATAACTTTGTGAAATAATCCCAGAGATTAATGTGATAACAATGATTTATGTTCAAGTAAATATGAGTGATCCAATACTTTAAAACAAGCTGCCACGGAGTTTCTTATCCATCTTCTCCATGATGACCTAGATTTGGAACGGACAACAAATTTTCTCATTACCGTATTTGATCGACAAGCCTAATTGAAATAAATGCCTGGTCTTGTCTTTCTGTGCTTTTCTTCATAAAACCCTTTCCTTAAACACCTTATAGATACATACTTTCATACACAGGAAATAACTAGTAACCATTCTGACACTCAAACCTTACTAATTAGGGGAATATCATAATACTATACATATAGTATTCATAGGAGCCTAGGAGGTATAGGTGCTCGTGGCTAAGTAATAACAGCCGCACGGGTCGATTCATCAGGTTAAGCTACGCTTGCCGGGGTTGGTCCGTGAATGGGTGACCATCTTTACATATCGAGCCTCCTCCGTGCCTCGGAAAGCACGTTAAACCGTTGGTCCCGGCTGTCATTTGTGTATCTTTGACAGTCGTTACGGATCGTCAGAAGCCCGAAAGTCTGACAACCAGTCTTGCCAATGGGTATCGTATTACCCAGTTACTGGGTTGTGGAGGTCAGATAGACAGTCGCTCCATGTAAAATACTGGTATTCAGCTGCATCCGGTTAGATTGGAAGCCGACCCCAACATGGTTGGGAAAAGGCTAGGCAGATGATGATACATTATAGTATTTATTCCCCTAATCTGATACATGCGTAGCGCCCTGGGGTACTGCGAGTGGAGCGAGCGCTCTAGGCGGCAGGTGGCAAGGGGCGCCAAAAAGCCAAATGCGCAAAACAATTTAAAGCGCAAAATAAAATTTTGATGGCGCCTTTTGAGAGGCGCGTGAGCAGTGTCGCCAGATAAGATTTTCTGTTAATCCGTAAGCTTTCTCAATGTTAAAGAGGCATTAGTACCAATACTAATTAGAGTTACGTGATTTAATTTAAATTCAATTTCAATGAGCACTTCCCCTTTATTTTTTCTTTTTAATTTTGTTATATATAATTGTACATTCTATACATATTTATTTTTAAGCCTGTTAGAGTAGATATTATAATTATGTAAATACCGTATGTTAATAAAGTAAGTTAGATCGGTTACCTAAAAAAAATAAAAAAAAAAAAATAAGTATTGATAATTGCAATTAAAGAATAGTTTAAAACTTGGTTATTATTATTTACTTATTTAACATGAAACCGAAGTACGACCGAAGTTGAACCGAAGTATATTTACGTGAAGTGAAAGCGTCGATCTAAGGGCGCCGAAAGACAATCGTGCTCTACCCTGATTAGGCTGTCTGTTTATTTCCTAATTCTCCAATTAAAGATAGAACTGTCCTTAGTTTTGGCTCTCCTAATCGATAGCCCCTACCGCTCAACTAGGCCCCAAACACATCGCAACAATGACCAGTCCTGCGTTACCAGCATCAAAAATAAAAAATGTATTTAGGTAGGTACTTACTTACAATAAATATTATAAAATCAAACAGTAATTACAGAACATAATATTAATTTCATCATTAACTGTCTAAGTTGCCGTCACCGAAATTACGTCGCGCAAAAAGTGTCAAACCCAAGCTGTGTGTTGTCTCACATTATTATAGCAGAACGTTGTCAAAAAACAAAAGACCAATTCTCGTACATAAAAAAACCGTTCACACTCAAGTTGCAATCTGTCAAAAATGTTGGTAAATTGATTGTATTTTTGACAGATTGCGAATGAGATTAGCATGCGAACGTTCTTAAAAATCACGGCAATTGCCCCTCAAATGTCTGACAGATGACAACTTACGCACAAACGTGATCATGTTTTATCGTGGTGGGGCATATCTTTCGATGTAAATCGATGTCCCAAGAGAACTTTTTTACTTACTTACTGTACCTACCTGAGCATTCAGTAAGTACTATGTTGTATAGAGTATCTATTTTGTGAAAATGAAAATAGTTTTATTTTAACAAAATGCTTCATAATTTGGATCCTCCTTTTAGGCAAACAATGCCTGTGTTAGGAGACTCCGCTCCCCCATAATCTTAGATATATTTTACATATATTATCACACCATATTGTTATTTTTTTAATTAAACATAAGTATCATGTGGTAAGAAGCGTGGTGTACTTTAGTCAGGTGTGACGTGTGTGTAAGTTGTAATGTGGTTTGATGTGATCTAATAATAATAATAATAATAACCCCACCGCCGTATCTCTACGTTGACGTCGTGGTGGGGCTTGCGCGCTCCGAACCCTAGGTCTGTGCCGGTAGAGTTTACTTTGCCGGAACGGGTCTAGGGTGAGGAGCCAGACCAAGAGAGATTCAAAAACCCGCAGGGCAGCATGTGGCGAGCTGTTGGGCAGTAGCGACCCCACGGACCCTAACTCCCGGGAGAAGTCTTGTTCCTCACCTCTGGCTTGCCTTTATTAGCCGGCTAGAGTGAACACTGACGAGGAACAGAGCTCCCACCTCATTCTTGCCTTGATTGGCCGGCTTGAGTGGAGATTCGCTAGAGCAAACGTGCTCGGAGGAAGGAAGTATTCCAGTAAGATGCTGGTAGGGATCTTGACCGTACTTCCGGGATTGTCCTGATAGCCGTGGAATACCTCTCCACTCCTCTCAAGCACCTCAGGAAGTGTTGCCTCCTTGTCGCTACGTCACTATGTGCTAGCGACCGTTTTCGGGGGCCCATTATTGAGTGTGCAAGTCACCCCCTGCCATTTTATCTATGTATTTAAAAACATTGGTCAGGCAGGGGCCATAGTCTTTCCATAGTTCAAGATAACTAGTTCACCAAGCCACCCAAACCCATAGCCCAATATCTTTGTTTCCATGTTCTGCAATAGTCCTACACCAACCGGGGGTTATCCTTGGCTGCACTTGCATAGTGTGAACAGGGATAATCGTCGGTTGGTGCCTCATTCCATTTAAAATTGTCTAAAGGGCCTCTGCGAGTTGGCTTCGGCCCCTCGCATGCCTTCCAAAGGTCCGGGACCCCAGGGTCCCGAGATGTACAAACATATAAAAATAATAATAATAATAACCCCACCGTCGTATCTCTACGTTGACGTCGTGGTGGGGCTTGCGCGCTCCGAACTCTAGGTCTGTGCCGGTAGAGTTTACTTTGCCGGAACGGGTCTGGGGTGAGGAGCCAGACCAAGAGAGATACAAAAACCCGCAGGGCAGCATGTGGCGAGCTGTTGGGCAGTAGCGACCCCACGGACCCTATCTCCCGGGAGAAGTCTTGTTCCTCATCTCTGGCTTGCCTTTATTGGCCGGCTGGAGTGAACACTGACGAGGAACAGAGCTCCCACCTCATTCTTGCCTTGATTGGCCGGCTTGAGTGGAGATTCGCAAGAGCAAACGTGCTCGGAGGAAGGAAGTATTCCAGTAAGATGCTGGTAGGGATCTTGACCGTACTTCCGGGATTGTCCTGATAGCCGTGGAATACCTCTCCACTCCTCTCAAGCATCTCAGGACATGTTGCCCCCTTGTCGCTTAGACACTTTGTGCTAGCGACCGTTTTCGGGGGCCCATTATTGAGTGTGCAAGTCACCCCCTGCCATTTTATCTATGTATTTAAAAACATTGGTCAGGCAGGGGCCATAGTCTTTCCATAGTTCAAGATAACTAGTTCACCAAGCCACCCAAACCCATAGCCCAATATCTTTGTTTCCATGTTCTGCAATAGTGCTACACCAACCGGGGGTTATCCTTGGCTGCACTTGCATAGTGCGAACAGGGATAACCGTCGGTTGGTGCCTCATTCCATTTAAAATTGTCTAAAGGGCCTCTGCGAGTTGGCTTCGGCCCCTCGTACGCCTTCCAAAGGTCCGGGACCCCAGGGTCCCGAGATATGTTAAAGACATTTTAAAAATAATAATAATACCATTTATTTCAGGCGACACAGGCCCATAGAAAAATACCTTAATCTAGACATACATATTTTTATGATCAAAATGCTTGTGTTAATAAATAAGGCTTAAGACTATGTTAGTAGCACTTCACTTTGCACTAGCTGGTCTTAGTGCTGTCCTGTGGCACTTGTCCGCGGAAGCGACGGAACACCACGTCCTGCGGCCAGAAGTCTTCTTCCATGACAAGGGGCAGATAACAGTTCGGTACACGCACCACGAATGCCTTGAAGTTGACGTTCCGGTGCGATTCCAGCAACTGCACCCTCGGCGTGTACTTGATCTTTTGGCGCACGTACTCCACGATGTTCTCCGCCTTAGTGGTGTAGTGCAGGCGGGAGATGTACACCGGTGTGTTCGGCTTTGCGGCACGCAGGTTCACTGTGGGCTCCGTAGGAGCTTTACCGCAGCGGTTCTTGTAAGTTCGTGATCGGCGCTTCCTCCTTTGCACCGTCACGAAACCGTCGTCAATATCGGCCTTTTCCGGCATGGACTTGATACTTGGAGCGCCTGGGGCGCTCGCGGTGACGCTAGCGAAATCCCTTTGCAGGGGTTTCGCTAGGGCTGCAGACACTGGCAGCGGGACGGGGCGAGGCGATCGGGTGGCGCCGCGTGGAGGAGCTGCAATGACGGGCGCGGGGCTGCGGGGCGAGCGGGCGGAACGCCCTGCAAGCTCAGCAAATGACGGATGCGCTGGCGGCGAAACTGCTGACGCGGAATTTGACGACGATACATCGAGGCCAGCTCCGCGACACATGTTTACTGTAGACGCATCGACTGATGACCTAGTTACCGCCACACTGTTGCGCAACTCGCTAAATTCTTTGCGCAAATCGGCAACGGTATTTTGGGATGCATCTAATTTCGCCACAACATCCGCGAGGCGGGCCTTGAGAAAGACAATGTCCTTCAGAAGGCTCGTTACATCGACGTGGTCGAAGGTGACGGGAGGAAGCTTGTGTAGCTCCTTCGCCACAAACGTCGGTACGTCATCCGGGTCGGGATCTGATGTGTAGTGCGGTGTGGTGTGTAGCGTGGTGTGGTGTGGTATAGCGTGGTGTGGTGTGGTATGGTGCGGTGTGATGTGGTGTGGTGTGGTGTAGAGTAGTGTAGTGTGTAGAGTAGAGTGAGGTGTGTATCGTTATGGTGTGTGATTAAATGAAAAAAATATTTTCATTTTTTATTTTTCATTAGGTACATAATTATACAAGTCAACATACAACATGGAAGGTTATTATTACTGTTATTTGTATGTTGAATTGTACGTGACGTATGAAGATACGTGAGGCCCCTTTAAAATCCAATCCATGCGTCATGTTCGTGAACAGGCGCCGTCAGTTGTGACTGGTCATCTCTTAGCTGCCATGGAATTGTTTTTTGTTTTTATTTTTTAATGTCGGACGCTTTTAACGAGCTTTCTACATTGTGGTTGTTTTAATATGAATGGTGTAACCAATGTTTTGTAACACTTTTTTTAATTTAAATAAAAGAGTGTCTGTGGAGTTTCTTGCCCGTTCTTCGCCATAGGTACCTACCTACTACGCTTTGGAATAGGCAACTAGCTTCATATTTCTGACTGACCGACTCCTTGACAATTCAAAAGTGCCTGTGAATGGTTAATTGAAATAAATGCTTTTAGTTTGAATCATCCCAATCCAATCCATTTCTCGAAGGAACAACAAAGTGGTTATATCCGGTTTCATCTGCTCCGTTTACTTCCCCCCTTCCCCCTTCCCCCTTCCTCCCATTATTAAGGCCGGAAGTTTGAACCTGCTGTTCTTGCAGTTCTCTTTTATTTGGATTATGTTCGTTATTGATCTTAATATGGCAGCGAACGTTGGTGTTGACAAAGCTAATTTTGCTATAGTTACTTATGCGTAGCCTTTTTCCAACTATGTTGGGGTTGACTTCCAGTCTTACCGGATGCAGCTTAATACCGGTATTTTACATGGAGCGACTGCCTATCAGACCTGTACAATCTAGTTACTGGGTAACACGATACCCGTTTGTAAGACTGGTTGTCAGACTTCCGGGCTTTTGACTACCCGTAACGACTGTCCTTAAGTTCTGAGTTGAGCTCCACTATTACTGACAAATGCTTGCACTGACTGGACAGGTCCACTCAAATCTGTGTGATTCTTTCCTCAAAAGATTTGTATTCAGACGCTAATCTACATGGTCCTCATTATGGCCTGACCAAGATTATGTCTGAACTTTAAAAGAGACTGCGACCTCTGGGTTTGTTTCTTCTCAGAATAGTCAGAAAGGAAACGCCGACCTCCTCTAGTTTAAAAAAAATATGATTGACGTGTAAAATTCTTTGTAGAAATCTACATTTAAAAAAATATGATTGACGTGTAAAATTGTTTGTAGAAATCTACTTGCAGGAGTAAAATCATTTATAATTTTAAAATCAACCACAAACGATGAAAAGTTTTTTTATATTTGTGATAATAAAAAAGAAAACTCTTGATAAGTCATTCAAATGAAACCAAAAGATAGGTAGATAATTAGGCATTACTTTTATACCTCGACTAAAAACAAGAAACCTGCAAGTAAATACTTTTAAGTCCAAAGAAAAACCAACTCATTTTTATGAAACTCATAAAAGTCTTTGCTCGCACAAAAGATAGTCATAATAAAAACCATATCTCCGTCCCGCATCAGTTAATACTAGCACTAATCCTTAACCAAAAACTCAAAAGATATAAAAAATAAAATCTTTTATAAAATAGGTATTTTTATTGCACATAAAATCCCGAACGTAAAGCATAGGTACCTACTAGAAGTAAATGAGACGTTTCAATCTGCCACATTGGTCACGAAGGGGCTAAGATAATATGAAAATGTCCTAATAATTTATAAAGGTTTTATAATTTTAAACCCTTGCACAGAATATATAGCTACAGAAGGTCGATTCCGTACGATGAATGAAAATGCAGGCATACAAATAAAATTGGCTAGCGAAACAAAAGATTTTTTTTCGTTTTTCATGATGCGGATATTACGAAACATTGATATATTTTTTTTTAAAGTTTCCTGTCGTTGCGAAGCCGGAGTTGAACTCTCGCGCCAGAAATGATAGAAACTATCGATTACTTGAATAAAAACAGAATGAAACAAAAATCGGGTTCTTAACACACGGTGCGCCTGTTTTCGCTCTTTGTATGGAGCAGACCTACTGTACGTACTATTCTGTGCCCGTACATAGCATCCCTTAGGTACAGTATTATAAAATAACAGTATTATATATCGGCAATGACCTTGAAATAATTACCTACGGGCGCTCGCGCTCGCTAGATAAACTTTCGGCATCCGTGCGTAACTGCCGCGCACTTGACATTGTGGCGTACTGTTATACACTGAGGTTTCTAAGCGCGTCATTTCGGCTGTTTTCTATGAAGATATAATACTGTTGCTTATTTGTACTGTGCGTTACTTAGGTAGAGAAGTATTCGATCTTAGCCATAATGGATTTGATACACTTGACTGAATAATAAATGAAAAGGTTCCAGGATTCGTTATCGAGCTTGACTTGGTTAGTGTGTGGTTGAGTGGCTAGCCTAGTACCTAGATACTATGGCGATTTTCAGTTATTGATTAACCTATATTAATTAAAAAGATTGGATGGATTATTATATATTTTACTTTCTGTTTTTTTCGGACTATATTTTTGGAAGAGCTCGTGGCTAGCTAAATAATAACGGCGGCACGGGTCAATCGATAAGGTAAAGCTACGCTAGCCGCGGTCATTCCGTAGATGGGTAACCATCTTTATATACTGACATGGAACGGAAGGGCGTTGCCTCAGAAAGCACATTAAACTGTTGTTCTCAGCTGTCACTCTGGATCTTTGACAGTCTTTACGAGTCTTCAGAAGCCCGGATAACCAGTCTTACCAAGGAGTATCGTATTACCCAGTAACTGGGTTGTGGAGGTCAGATAGGCAGTCACTCTATGTAAAATACTAGCATTCAACTGCATCCTCATGGTTAGACTGGAAGCCGACCCCAACAAAAAGGAAAGGGCAAAGGTTAAGCAGATGATGACGGTGATTGCATTAAAGTCTATTTTACGATGGCTATACAAGATAGTGGACGGCTCCCCGACCGCTCAGTGCCCGTGAACCATCATCATCTGTCTAGCCTTTTCCCAACCATGTTGGGGTCGGCTTCCAGTCCAACCGGATGCAGCTGAATACCAGTATTTTACATGGAGCGACTGCCTATCTGACCTTCACAACCCAGTAACTGGGTAATACGATACCCCTTGGCAAGACTGGTTGTCAGACTTTAGGGCTTCTGACGACCCGTAACGACTGTCAAAGATCCACAAATGACAGCCGGGACCAACGGCTTAACGTGCTTTCCGAGGCACGGAGGAGTCTCGATATGTAAAGATGGTCACCCATCCACGGACCAACCCCGGCAAGCGTAGCTTAACCTGATGAATCGACCCGTGCGGCTGTTATTACTTAGCCACGAGCTCCTCCTCAGTGTCCGTGAACCGTCGCACGTAAAATAGACTTTAACGCATTCGATTTAAAATCCTTACTTGATTGACAAGTTATTTGCCGTGTCGGAGCGGTGCTATAATAATGAGCGATGTTCTTATCACAGAATTCTCAGTGGCATCCCTACCTTCAAAATCATAAACCCATCCATTCAATAATACAAAAAATGGAGCTACAACCAATGAGTGCGAGCGAGAAGCAACTACGAAAGCAATAGTGGAGCAGCCATTTCTATTCCTATTATTTATGTAGGTTACCTATAATTTCGTCTAAGCCTTTTAGTTTTCCGAGTAACGTAATGTAAAAATAGATACCAATGTTCTGAATATAATACTCGTTTAAGAGAACGTTTATTAAACAGCGTGGCATGTCTTTATTGTTAGCAAAAATTGTCTTTATTCCTTAGCTATGGCACATAAAAGATTGGTACAGAAGGTCGGCCCCATACAACGAGTGAAGACGGGCGCACACGTCGTACGTACGGACATCTCACACTCTATCAATCTACCTAGCCTTTTTCTAACTATGTTTTTTTTTTTTTGCAACTAAATACCAGTATTTTACATAGAGCGATTGTCTATCGGACCTCCACAACCCAGTTACTGGGTAACACGATACCCCTTGGTAAAACTGGTTGCCAGACTTTTGGGCTTCTGATTACCCGTAACGACTGCCAAAAATCTACAAATGACAGCCGAGCCCGACGGCTTAATTTGGTTTCCGAGGCACGAGGTGTTCTCCATACGTATGAATGTTCACCTATCCACAGACCGACCGCGGCAAGCATAGCTTACCCTTCGAACGTCCCGTAGGGCTGTTATCATGTAGTCACGTCATTTATAAGTCCTTTCCGTTGGTCCGATGTACGGACATGTCATACTATGACAATCAAATGCCAGTCGTGAGTGCGCGTGCATGCACTTAGTGTAACTGAAGCGTGTCTATGTGTGCGTGTGTTTTCGGTCACTGTAACGAGTCGACCTTCTGTAGGTAAGTATCTATTCCCTGGCTGTTGTTAGTACGTCCTTGGAATTTTCGGGAGAGCGACATTTCCGGCCCTGTATTGTTTCGTTCTGTCATCGATTCTTCATGATTCTGTGAATCCGGGACGGTTTGCTTTTGTTTTATTTTCTTTTCTTTATTTACGAATGTTTGTACGGAGAGCCTGGTTTTTATTGGCTATCAGAATAAAATTTTTTTTTATTAATAATGTTGTGTTAACGTGCTTTTTAAGAAGATATATACAAAGTCAAATTAAATCATCTGTTGAAACCTCACAGACGTGATCGGTATCGAAATGTAAATAAAATGTTAACGTTGGTTAACTAGATTCGATAAATCGAATCAACCCCAAGATTTGCAGTAGCCCCTGGAGCCCCATGCTTCATTGGGCTACAGAGGCCATTGTTTATCAAGGAGTAGACCGGGGGGCACGGTAATGGTATCCAGAAGACGTGCCCTTTAGATATGGTAACTAAATACTCTTATCGTTTCTTTTCTTAGAGGGAATTAAATATTCAATAATTTAATATGATGCACCGATTGACGTCATCATGTCAACGCCGGCTGTCACTGAAAACCAGCGCTGGGGCTCTGTCTTGCATAGGGTCGCAGCATTATGCTGAGCGATGGCCGTTTTGCGTGAATGTAACACATATTTTCCCCCAATTTGTTATTTTCCGTGTATTTGTCCTTCCTTAGCGTCATGTTTGCCGCAAATAAACCTATTTTCTTTCTTTCTTTCTGTTCATTTGAGGAGTTATTGAGGTTAAAAAAGCATTAGAGCTCTGCCCCATTAGTGCGTTGCGTTGCGTCGTCGCAGCGTCAACTCTGCGTCGTTTTCCATATGTATTAAATGACGTGCTACATTAAAGCGTTGCGTCGTCGTACGCGACGTTTCAACGGATGAGAGACGAAGCAGGGGAGGATGATGCGCTGTCGGAGCTCCGGTGCGACGACAGACAGTGTTCCACTGTTCCGATTCATTGTGGAGACTGACTGAGGTGCGTGCTTCGTCCTCTTGCGCTGCGAAGTCGTGCGCCGTTGCAACGCAAGTGTGGCATACAATGCGTTGATCTGTTGCGACGACGCAACGCAACGCACTAAAGGCTCTTACATACTGGGGCGATTCGTCGCGCGACACGACGCCGCCGCATTGTTTGCCGTGAGAAATTGTTTTGTTAAAATTCGCGTCGCGCGGCGAATCGCCCCAATATGTAAGAGCCTTAATGGGGCATCGCCCTTAGATAGCATTGAAAACAAAATGGGTTCTCTTACTTTGAATAATAATTGAATATGGAAGACCTAAACACTAAAGCCAGGAATGAATCGAAACTAAGGCTAGCTAACTTCTTGAATTCTAGATGCGATAAAGTCACCAACTTAGCACATTCATACTTCATCTATATTCGAGCGCTAGTTTCTAATGCCTTTCAAGATTCATACTCTAAACGTGATCAATCGGGTCGTGAATAAATCTGAATTTATCTATCCGTACGCTTGGCTAAGAAAGCGAACTACGTGAAAAACCTCATTAAGTTAAAAGGGCGAGAATTAAGTTTTCTCAAAGAAACATTTTTTACTAAAAGTTGAGTCTGTGGCCAAATTATGCAACGTAAACATCTATTCTAAACCACCCCTTATTTAGTATTCACTGTACATTTTGCCCACTTTGATAATTACGGAGCTACAGTTTTGAGTTAAACCCATCAAATTAAAAATTACTCACACTCTGAAGTAACGTTCTATGGCTGGTAGTCCTAATATCGTAACAATAAACTACATATAATCCTATCCTAACTATAATAATATTATGAATGCGAAAGTGAGTTTGTTTTTTTATTTGTTACGCTTTCACGCTAAAACGGCTGAACGGATTTATATGAAATTTGGCACATGGGTAGACCATGACCTGGAATAGGACATAGGATACTTTTTATCCCGATATTCCCACGAGATCGTGAATTATGCGGGTGAAAACGCGGGGCGCAGCTAGTTAACCTATAAATGTTCCTACTGCTGGGATTTCGTAGTGCTCTCTGTGAGAGGGAGTGGAGTGGAGTGGGCCACAATAATCCACCACGTGGGCTTTCGGCGGGTCCCATGTATTCGAATGTTTGCTTCTAGGACTAAGCAATGATCGAAGTTTTCCTTTTCCAAAAAACGGTTCAGTGATTTCATGACTAGGTATGGTTCTTAAAAAAATATCGACTGTATCGCCCAAAGTGCCCTTAGGTACTTCTACTGCCTGCCAGGGTTGCGGGAAAGTCCGAAAGGGATACCGGGGCCGTTGGCAACGGGCAACTGAAGGAACACGGGTGGGTTTTAGTCGCCCAGAGCGGGAGAACTAATTTGATGATTTCCCACCCTCAAATAAAAAAAAGGTACTGCTACTGCGCCGTCACTGTCAAATTGTTACCATAGACATGATATTGAGCAGGGTGATGAAATAAATTGTAACTAACTCGGTAAGTCACCCGACTTACGAGTTAGCAGAAATGTCAAGGTCGTCACTGTACAAAGTGTTCAATCAGAAAGATAATCCATACAAATTAAAAAAAACCTCGATAAAATATAAGTTAGTAATATATTATTAACAGTGTGTTTAAGTAGGATTTGTAAGTCGCATCCGAGTTTACTTGAGTCTTCCATAATATTAGTAGGATAATCTGCATTTTGCGACGGCTTAAACTCGTAGCTGGAATAAGCTGGGATAGCGCACGGGCCTTTCAAGAGTTACCAAGTGAAGGAAACGCGCATCGCTGCTTTAATAGCTTTCAAAGAGGAATAGTTCGATTCTATGTAGATCAGATGGCGAGTTTTGTTTTTTTTATTGTCTTGCTTGTTGAGTTATTTGGTTTTAGAATTTTCGGGGCTGTTTTTTTGTTTTTGAAAAAGAGAATCGAGAGTAAAAGAAATTGAGAATCATTTAAGAGTGTATGTAATTGTACAGTGAAGGGATAAATATGTTAAGAAAAGTAAAATTATTTTTTACTTAAAACTTACAATTTCACCGACTACGTCAATGCTGACCTTTTGAACGAAAATGACAGAAAAGGTGACATGCGCCCGCTATTCGGAAAAGGAATTAGTTCGAAAATTGATTTAGACTTTTGCTCCGTAAACGTAATATTACATATTTTAAAAAAAATCGTAGACTTCAAATAGTCCACTCTCTGGAAAAAGAAAGAAAAGAAAAAGAAACAAAACAAAAACCAATAATTTTTGAATGCAGAACTTAATTTTTTATTAATATAAGGTATTTACATTATTATAATAATATACTCTAATTAAAAATAAATATTTATAGTGTGTACAATTATATAACAAAAATAAAAAAATAATTTTTTTAGAGTAGTAATTCAAATTAGTATGAAGAGAAGTAATTTGATTTTCGAATCAGCCCTCAGGGCAGTTAGGCCTCACTAAATAACATGCCAAAATTCTCCAGTAACGCAATATCCTTACTGTTTGTGTTACTAAGTTAAAGCCTCTGAATCTAGAATTAGTGGTGCGAAAATTTACCTCAGTACGTGTTTACATTTCGGTACTAATGCCGAAACTGTTCTCATTTGTTAGCTGGTACAAAGCAAGCGAAGTCGTACCACTATCGTATGTATTCTGTAGTTTGAATACAAATTGTGTCATTCATGTCACCTCTAATAGATTTTGCAGTCTGTGCGGTTCTTGAATAATTAACTAGCTTGGAATTTTTATGTACAGTCACGGACTTTAATTGATGAGCCTATTTAAAACTTTTCAATTTTGCAGTTTCATACATTCACGAGATTACACGATTAAACACGAACTCAAATCGCATGCTCGTAAACAAGATGACAAATTACTAGTAATCGGAAATAGTATTATCCATAGAGGTTGACAAATAAGTTCTCAATGATAAATAAATACAATGTTTATCCAATCTATTTGTTACTGTCCTTCTTTGAATCAGAGCTCAATATCTCGATATTTCTGAAAACTTAATCGAAGACAGTGACAGTTGAAATGTCGATGTCAGAGACGTTATTTTCGAATTTGTCGAAATGAGTAAATATTAAAATTATTCCGTATGCTAACGTTACTATGGCTACGCTAAAATAATCGTCGCTAGGTTACGGTTGCTAGACCTGCAATTGGTTGACTTTGGGTAGTCACTCTGCTGTCAAGTTTGTCGTTCTGGCTCTCAGGTTAGCCAACCAGTAAAGATATTAAATATAATTTATTCTTCTTTAATACGAAGACATGACTTTCCGTGTCTGGATGTACGAGTATAACCGACTAAGCCCGATTTGCATTACACGGCAAAAATACGAACAGTGCCAAGTGGTTCACCAATAAAACTCGGTGACTGTACACCTTGAGGTTAAAGAAGCTTTGATTTGTAACATATTTTTCAGCTGTTTTGCATGTCTGACATTGGAACTGTAGTCTTTGCCAGAATTAAATAAATAAATAGTTCGCAAATTCAAATGACAGATTGCCGTTCTTTGTCAATAAAATCGGGAAATTGAACTAGTGTGTCAATCTGCTCAAGAATCAACGTTCCTGACTGTAAATGTGGGCAATATTTCATATTTAATTGATTCAGGCTATTCGTGTTCGGGTTCGTGACTGGTCAATCGTCATCCCGAGGATGCCATTTTGAGAGATGAAACAAGTGTCCATTTCTTACATGGTTTTTTGTGACTCTTGAGGAATAGTTAAGCGGAATAGGCTAATAAATAAATCTACGTTTATTATATTTTTTTTTGAAAATTTTAAGAACTTCTGAACAATTCAACATTTGTATGCGAATTGAGTTACGGGTTTAGCTAGTCTACTAACTACATGCAGCCTTGATACTTTAATTATGCCTATACTTACCTTCGGAGGTGTTGTATGTATCAGTTATGCCCTATAAACACAACAGAAATAGACACTAGTTTCAACCAATAACAACTGTTTGTTTATGATGACCAGGCCAGCGTTTATATACATAACAGCATGCCTATATTCCCCGAAGGGTTAGGCAGAGGTGGACCTATGACCTATAGTAACACCAGAACAACAGCACAATAACAGCAGAATATCAGCGTCAGGTATATTCGCCTGACACATGCTGAGTTGGACTCCCATTTGGTGCAACGTTGAGACGCACACCGCACTTTGTATAACTGTTTATTTTTTAAAGTTTTTCATAGACAATATTGTCATCACAGTGTCTAGTTTAGTTTTCTTTTATTGTTTCAATTTTTTTTTTTTTTGTGAATTGGCTAACCTTGTCTTTGTATGTTGTGCTGTCTTTTGTGTGCATCAAATAAACGTTTTATCTATCTATCTATCTATCTACCCACATTTAATCAGTTATATTTAAGTCCGATAGGGGCGAGCCTGTTGCCATCAACCGGGCACAGATCCATACTCTGGGTTGCCACTGAGATATTCCAGCCCAGCGTTCATTTGACCAATATCTATCAATATAATCAACACTATGTAGGTATATCAATAGTGCCTGAAGGCATATCGGCACTACTATCCTTACATATTATAAAACAAAGTCCTCCGCCGCGTCTGTCAGTCGTCCTGTACGCGATAAACTCAAAAATGACTGCACCGATTTTCATGCTGTTTTTACCAATGGATAAGTAAGTGAGTGAGTAAGTTCCTGAGTAAGGTTTTGGTAAATAATAACCGATATCCACCCTGGCAAAATCGCGGGCCGCTAATTACACATAAATGAACCCCTGTTTCCCATGGGCGTAGGCAGATAATACAGAACGCCACATGATATACCAGAAAAGGCCAGTATAAGGGTTGCCTGTTAAGAAAAACAGGCAGACAGACCTTTAAAATACTATGGAAGATATAAACCTAAGTTACTACTACATAACTATGAATAAATCTTTTTCTCAAACATGCTTGGAAATTCGAGCATTATTTTGACAACCTTCTTCGTGATAAATCGAAATTGCTGTACTGGTCAACAACAAGCGACGATGCGGCCCTATGAAAATACATATCTGGCGTGTTTAGCGGCCAAATAAATTATTATGAAAACTCATATCTGTCTTGTTATTTAAAAATGGAACGAACTCTTTACTTCAACATATTATGGCAACCAAGGAGATATACTTATCAAAGATTTTTATTTAAATTTCGATTTGGCTTACAAATAGCAAAGAAGAAACAAATGAACATATTGGCGCGTGGAATGAAAAAAATTGTAGTTGTTCGTCATTGATTCCGGAATTTTTTATTTAATTTACTCAGTTTGAATTTCCGCGCATTATTTGAGAAAAGTACTATTACAAGCCTTGGCCGCAATCAGGAATTGATGGACTCACGTATGTGTGATCGTCCATCAATCTCCTTATTGCTGGCTGCTACAGTAATGTACTATATCACTACGATTCGAGAATATCAATAAAAGCATTAAGTGCAACTTCAAAGTACAATATTGATTATAATTATTATTCCACGAAAAACATTCAATTATAAATAAAATAGTGAAAACCTCACTTACGTATTTAAATCAACTGACTTATTTGTTTTCATTCGTCCCCTAGGGCGAAACGAAACAAGATGTCTGACAATGAATTATTTTACTAAAATTGAAGCAACATTTCATAAAAATATAATTCACAAAATGTAATACGAACCTACTCTTAAATAAAGGCAGTAACTCACATGCGCGAACGATTCCGGAATAAATATTATACATTATCCAGTTCTCGTACAAAAATAAAAAGAGTTTTCCTAACATAATTAGGAACACCAAAGTTTGTACCAAAAATACATTTGTCGCCGAACCCTTGGTACGCCTCAGTGGGCACAGGCCTTGAAGGACATTTACTTCGCTCCCGTATAATTCGTTATCTATCTATATTATAATAAAGCTGAAGAGTTTGTTTGTTTGAAAAATCGCACCATGTAAAATCAACAACCAGTCTTACCAAGGGGTATCGTGTTACCCAGTAACTGGGTTGTGGAGGTCAGATAGGCAGTCGCTCCATGTAAAATACTGGTATTCAGCTGTATCCGGTTAGACTGGAAGTCGAACCCAACATAGTTGGGAAAAGGTTAGGCAGATGATAATGACTTTTGTTTGTTTGAACGCGCTAATCCTCGGAACTACCAGTTGGATTTGAAAAATTCTTTTTTGTATTTTATAGCCCGATTCTTGATCTTGACGAAGACTATTTAAAATCACGCTATTAACCTTAGGAGCCGACAGAAAGAGCGCTAAGCGAAAATGAGTTAGTGCGGACGGGCGTTGGGTCAGGTGGAAATTTCATGAGGACGGAATCGCGGACTGAAGTTAGTCAAATATGAAATGAATTCAGAAACTTTTTCAACACATAACAGGGACTTTCGTATCGTATACTTTGTAAGTAAATTATATTAAATCATGAAAGTTTTTCTCTAACTTATGTGCTACTGAGTCCGGAACTCCGGAAATAAATTGAAGATTTTTGTAGGATGTGCCGTTATTCTTCTTCAATGAAACCGAATCCATACTTCTGTCTTTGTCTGTTTGTGTTACGGAACCGTATTACTAAGCCTCCGCTGTCCGTCTGTCTGTCAGCGGGCTGTATCTCATGAATCGTAATAGGTAGACAGTTAAAATTTTCACAGATGGTGCATTTCTATTGTCGCTATAACAACAAATAATAATAATTTAATAAATAAAGGGGGTCCCCATACAATATACGTGCTTTTTCGGCGTTTTTTTCGCTCGATCTTAATACGGTACAAAACCCTTCGTGTACGAGTCCGATTCGTACTTGGTCCGTTTTTACGGCTTAACTACTGAATTGATTTTGTTGTCCGTCCCCGAGAACGTCTTAGGAACATAGACATTATGTTATCTAAAGAAGGGCGTTCCCGTTAACCTGCAATAGTACAGCGCCAGTATTGAAAAAAAAAAAAAAAACACAAAAAATAATAACTTGATATGGAAAAGAAACACTTGTCACACTTGTCTTTCTACGTTGAAATATAAATGTGCGTATCAATTTAATAGCTTTGGGAACGTTTCAAAAAAAAAAAAAAAAAAATGTTTTTTTTTTTGCATGTATGGACGCTTTACTGTTGCGGGTTAACGCGAACGCCCTTTGTCAGTTAATATACTGTATAGTGTTCATATTGGTGATATTCTTCAGAAAGGTCAAGTGGCAACCGGGCGGCGTGCAGTACTGGGGGCCAAGTCTACTAATTTACAAACGTGTCAATGGTCTCGCAATGATGAGTTTTTGACAGATTTTGTATGGCAAATCTGTCAAAACCCCCCCCCCCCCTGGTCACCTTCACTCTTGCTCGTTTATGTTCATACACCCGGATGTATGAAGCAAAAGGAGTATATAAGGATCGTAGTAGGTGGCGTTCTATAGTTTCTGCTTACCCCCGTAGGTCTTAAGACGTGAGTTTATGTATGTATGTGTGATTTTGATGTTTGGTAAAGAAATTGCTCGCTCAGGGTTCAAGATATTTCATTAAATTTTTAAAGGACATTTATACTTACCTTCGAATTTATGTTTAATGCCGTAAATAACCTTGTTGGGGGTGGAATGGGTATTGAAGTTTGGGGGCAATTTCAAAATTAACGGAGACGAAGTCACGGACGAAGAACTTTATAGCTACTAATAAATAGTTTTGAAATTATTTTAATATCAATAAAATGTTTGTGGTTTTGTTTGTCGGAGTTCGAGAAGATTTTGTGAGTAGTTGGAATTAAAATATACTCTAAATAATTTAAGTGGGTTTTGTATGATAACATAAAATGCAGTAAAAGTATTCTAACATAAAATACCAACATTACCAAACTCTGAAATACGAATGGTGTCTGTAACCATACTTAGGGGTAATTCCCGTATTTTTACCCGACTGCCAAGGAAAGGTTATGGTATTTTTATTTAAAAATGTTGGTCAAAATTCTATGAATAATAATGCTGTTTTTTTCATTTCAGCTAAGTGGGTTTGCAGTCGGGTTTTTTAGTTTCTAAATTACTTTTTTTAAAGAAAGTTTACATTCTAATCTTATTAACAATCCGAAACACTGAAAGGGAGACGCTGTTGGTAAAAAATCGTCAAATTCTGTAGAAAAAACAAGGTGTGCAACTACACATTTATGAGCATTGAATATCGCTGAGATGGATGAACGTGTTTTTTTAATTTGACCAAGTCGCTGTTCAGCGCCTTAAGTATATACGCAGCGAGCGAGTGCAGGCCGCTCATACGTCAACGCTGCCAGCTTCGCCGCACATTCCTAAGGCGCGAAACAGCTCGGTCTAGCTATACCGTGTACAAAAAATGGCCTTTTGATTCTAAATTTTACTACAACGTCTATCCTATCCAATAAAACAGTCTAAAAGTTCGACGCGTTTGTCCGTCCTTACTCGTGACTCGTATCGTAATGCGAGCCTGTCCGAGGTATTTTTAATAATCCGGACAGCTTAACGGCACAACTTTTCACAAGGTGATTGATCACACAAAAAGTTAGATTACAAAAACGTCATATTTGGAATTTGGTCGCGTTTCGGACGTGGAGTTGTTTTATCTTTTTTTTTCATAGTCTGTCCGCTTTTCAGTCTGATGGCTGTTATAATGAGGTCATGTTATGACTCTTTTTGAATCGAAAAAGTTTTTTGTGGTAGATTAGGTTTAATTTGATTTGTTGGGGTACCAATTGGATTCGGTTTGTTACGGCGTTTTGGTAAAACGCTTTCTGGTTAGGTGGAAAGACGATGTTTTTATTAAAATGGCTGTTGCTATGGTTGTTCAATTTTGAAATTGTTTGATATTTTGTAATTACTAATTTAATTTTGCATGAAATCAATTAGGTAGTTTGATGATTTGAAAACTGGTTTTTAGAATAGTATAGAATATAGTTTATAGCCATTTTATAGGTAAAATAAAGCTGGTTAAAATAAAAACACATTTTTTTAACATACTCCTTGGGTGTACAATAATTAAAAAAAAAAAAAATATCCTAGTGTTGAATCTTGCAAAAATCCTTACATATTATAAAACAAAGTCCTCCGCCGCGTCTGTCTGTCGTCCTGTACGCGACAAACTCAAAAACTATTTCATGCTGTTTTCACCAATGGATAGAGTGGTTCTCGAGTAAGGATTTAGTATATAACAACCGACATCCATGCGGGCGAAGTTGTGGGCATCAGCTAGTTAAATATAATGTAAACTTTTCTACCAAAAGCAGTTCAATACTTTTCACCAGTATACACTTTGACTTACTGTCTTCTAGCAAAAACAATGATTGGCACGATGAACTTCAAATGACCACATCATGTAACAACTTTATCTGACATCACTCTGCGTCCGGCGCTCGGCGTGGGAACACGTCGTGTTCGGGTTCGCGACAAGTTAATCGTCATACCTGAGGCTTCGTTGAGAGGTGAAACAAGTGACAATTTCTTACAGTGTTTTTTATGACTCTTTAGGAATATTTAAGGGAAATAGGTTACCTAATACTACTAGGTTATTAATATTTTATCCGACTGTAGCAAGAAATATCTACTACTTAGCCATGTAAGTACCTATCTACATGCAATTAAATTCTTCCATATAACCGGATAACCATCGACATTTCCTATCCTTCCACTTAAGTAAAATCCTCTTTTAACAATTCTCATAAAAGCAAGTCAAGTACGTAATCAAGAAGAATAGTTAGAGCTAATAGACAGTTAAAATGAGCCGTTAACGAGAACATTGTTAAAGTTTTATTGTACATTTATATGCCAATGTAGGTTTACGATGTGGTCGAGATCTGGTTTTAGACGTTTGAGTAAACAGTTGGGCTGGTGACAGTGAGGCAACTGAGTTTTAACCGATTTTGAATAAGGAGGAGTTCCGTGTTTTTTTTTAATGTTTTGGTTATGCACAAGGATACATTCAATTTCGAATTCAAATACTCTTTATTTGCATGAGTATATTTATGTACCTTAATATCTAAACAGATAAATTAAATGCAATTGTCTGTTTGTAATGTCAAAAATAAAACAGCTTTTTAATAAAAGTATATACGGTACTCATTACAATTTTATTTTAAATCTCTTTTTGGCTTATCTCTGAAGAATTTAAGTCTAAAAGTTTTTTTTATAGAAATTGTAAAAAGATTTTTTCAGACTGACCGAAAGTTCCTGTTGTTGCTGTTTTTCCATTTAAAATTAATGGTTGACGGTGTAATCGCAGGGATTAAATTTTTTGTTTCGGTTCCTATTTAAAATATTATGCTGGTAAAAATAATTCGTCGTTGCCCGGAATGATCTCAAAAAACAGTGGCTTATTTTTAAGAACCCTATCAACTTGATCCACTGTTTACCTAACCACGACAATTAAACAACGCTCACTTTTATATAAAGTCGGATAAGCCTGTACCTAATTGTGGAAAAGAACAATAAAATCCGCCGGCAATGTAATCCCGTGATCCGGGACTTATTTCCGGGAATTTCAAGATTTGAACGTTGATCTCGGGATAGTACTTCGTAATATTTCCCGGGAACTTTATGTGGGTCAAGCTCTTTAAGAGCGTTTTAACTATAAGTTCTCAAGTAGTTGTGAAATCCCGGGAGATTATCGGCCCACCGATGCAATGTGGGGTAGTTAGAACATTGTTTTGAAGCAGGTAAAGTAGGTTTGAGATAGGATATTGATCGAAATATTGAGAGCCGATTGATGAATATTCAACTAAGTATGAATTCGTGAATTAAAATAATAGTGAAAATTAGCAAGGAGCATACAATTTGGATTGTACTCCTCAGACCAAATAAAAAACCAAGACAGAGCGCCGTCAACAGTGACGTGAGGCCGGTTTCGTAAACATGTGTGCACTTAGTTTGGTGTAGTTTGATTGTAGTGTCATTGTAATTAATTGTAAATGTGTGTGTGTGTGTGTGTGTGAGCATGTATGAACAGAGCGTTGGTGTAGTTTTAGCATGCTTCACTTTGTTGTTCGCAGCGCTCCGTCTTGGTTTTTTACAAGAATACCCTTGAAATTTCGCGGATTTATCTATATATTAAAGAATAAAATTCATATTCTTTATGGCATATATCCGAATCCTATCCGAATAACAACAACAAAGAACAATGGCGAGAAAATTGTTGATAAAATTATTAAGCGTCTACTTATGTAGTCGTGATAGAAACTGATGAAATAATTTACTAAGTTTTATCTAAACAAGCATAAGGCCTATCAAAGTCTGGAAAAAATTTTGTTAAAATTGAAAACTCAAATGACTAGACTTTGATGACAATAAAATAAAATCAAGGGTTCTGGCTGTGTTGCCATAGACAATCAATTCCTCTGTCAACCGGCATAATGACATTTACTGACAGTGTAGCCAACTTAGAGCAATTACCTGAGATTCAGGGTAAACTTGCCACAGCAGATTTTTTTTAGGGTAAGATTTGTTTCGAATACAAGACTATGTACTTAATATTATTTCGGAATGTTCCTTGTGTCATTGTGCACATCTGTGTTGCACTATTGAAAGATATTATCTGCTTTGTAAATGAAGATACATTTATTAGAAGAAACAGTAATAATATATTTTTTTTAATCTTTTATATCAAGAATTTTTACATCACTTTATGATTTCACTTTTCTTATATTCATTATGTTTCATATTAAATATTTACTTAATGTACTTATCAATGAAAAGCTAATAGCAATTCTTCACGTTTGGAAAGAAAGTAGAATTTGGAATTTCAGTAAACAGTACAAAAGTAAGAAGAAAGAAAACATTTATTGCCACCAAAAAAAAGAAAAAGCTTAGGAAATTAATTTAGGATATTTTTTGAAGTTAATACTGAATCCCGGCCAAATTGAGACTAAGCTTGGGGTAAGGCGGAAACCAGACCTGGCAACACTATGTACATATCAATAAAAAAAACTGTCACTGACGTTCGATGCTAACGCGTGCGTGGTGCGACTTGTTGAGTTTGTTTGTTTGTTTTGATTCTCCGTTTTTCCGTGATTTTCCAATTTAACGTCTGCTTCTGCTTATGGACACTGATGATTTACCAGCTTGATTGACTAGTACTTGCCTAAGGATTTTGTTTATTGGCTATACGACGACGTATTTCTGTGACTCTGGATTGCGATTCTGTCTGATACTTCAGATTTACTTAAAAATAATTCTGAATACATAGTCCCTAGTCTAGTTTGCTGTAAAAATGCGTTTCTATCAATGATATTTTAATTTTATAAAGATGTACGATTTAATTTTATAAAGAAGTACCTACCTAGTAACTATCTCTTGTTGACCAGACATAACCTCTGTATTTTTAGAACTTCAAACTTGAATATCTTTAATTCCTGACTTCCTATAAAAGTATGACTCAAGACAAAACTGTAAAGGAATTTAAAATCTATATTTTTACATATTTTTCATAAGCAGACGCTAAAAAAAAATTTCAACAAAAATTTGTTTGGGCGTTCGCCATTGTTCTTTAGAGCGACTGAACGAGATCAGCACATCTGAAACCGCGTTCAAAAGCTGTCAGTGTCAATATTCTACAACAATAACTTGACACTGACAGCTCTTGAACGCAGTTTAGATGTGCTGAACGCGTTCAGTCGCTCTAAATTTACTACTGTTCGGCTTTCATACAAATTTCATTCCCACTATTTAATATTGTATCTAAGCTAAGCTCGAAGCTTCCAAAAATAAAAGAATCACAGCCCTAAGTTAGAAAGAGAAAGAAGTATATAACCTACATACCATTCCCAAAGATCAGCAGCTGATACCACCAAACCCCAGATAAGCGACAAACCGAAGGATAATTACTAAAATATGATAAGAATCCGACCTTTTCGTTATAATCCTAATTAACATAGAAGAAAATTCCAAAAATGATAGCTACGCCCGATTTGGGACCCACATTAATATACGCGAATGCATTTAATGAATCTAAAGAAATTTTCCATATGACCCTGATTTTTAGGATTCCACAAAATTACAAATTTTTTGTTATATGTTGAAAAAGAAAGAAAGAACAACGTGTAAATTGGTCACAGTAAAATAAAAAGTGAAAATAATGTTTTAACAACAATAGTGTGTGCCTTATGACTGTGCCGAAAAGGTTCATTTTGTCACTGTTTTGTCAAAAGTCCAATTGATGGTGGACTATTATTTCACAGGCACTTCACTATTCAAACTGAAATACAGCATTCTTCTTTTCGTTTCGACAGTACATCTATACTGTTTCGGCTCAGTAGGTGGCCATATTTATTCCGGCGTCCGAGGCTTTGTTCTGATCGTCAAAGGTACAGGTGAACGCACAATTGGGACACTGGGACATAGTCTGTTCAGGAGCACCGCACTCGCATTGAATGTTGGGTTAATCGATTATGCCCCACTTTGCCTAATTATGTTTTTTCAGCGGCCTACTTGGATACAGAATCGATTCAGAGCTTTCAAAAATATGCCACTGCAGTGCGTGACCGGGAGGTGGTGGTTCTTGGGGCTTTGCAATGTTTTGAGGAGGTGGATAGGTACCTCTCTTTTCACAATTTACTTCGCTCTTTGGATGGCCTGTCTTGGATCGCCTGTGTGGACCGAAAGAAGGTCCTGCGACTTTTTAGTCTACCCGGAGTAGTCGTGTAGTCGTAGAGGGGATGTCGGGAATACAGCATTAGGTACTGCTTGCCGATAGAAATGGTGCTACTTATGGTAGAAGTTCTTCCCTGGACGGCTTTTCTTTTCGAGGGTGGGAAATCATCAACTGACTTCTCCCGCTCTGGGCAGAGCGGGAGGGCGTGTCAGACTTTTACTGACTAAAACCCACCCGTGTTCCTTCAGTTGCCTGTTGCCAAAGATTACCGGTATCCCTTTCGGACTTTCCCGCAACTACCCTGGACGGCTGTTCCTCTAATTTGTTTAAACTTTATATATGTATGTGGATATATATATAAAGTCACGTTTTATTCCCATGGGGGCAGGCAGAAACTACAGAATTCTCACATATTCCTTTTACTTCATTTACGTTCATACGTCTGGGTTATACTCGCACGCCGGTTGCAAGTACTACGCATCTGACTTTTCTGAAGAACATAAAAAATAAGGACCACTATAAATATGTTCTTCTAGGGCATCCCCTCCCGGCTTTACCACTCATATCTGCCTTGTAAATAACTTACAATACTTTCAAAAAGAAATATCTACGGGACCCAACTTCGTCCAAAAACCGACACTTGGCAAATTTTCCTTCCACAGTGGCTGTACGAAATATTTTAATATTCCCAAACGAATCTACGGTATGGAATTTTAATAAGAAGGCCGAATTTTTCTACCGTTTTTCGGATTACAGAAACAAAAGGGGGAAGCTATGGGAATTGTAATTTGTCACCGTTTTACGTAGCAAGGTCACTTTGTGAAAAATTCACGGAAATGGGTGTTTACTATCTAAGGCGCCCCCCTAATAGATCAATTATATTACACAATATCACGAATTGCGGAATGTTTTTGACCGTTTCAGGAGACTGCGCAATGATTGAACAAAGGTTTGAGCGAATTAATTTTTTATTGCACCATATTTCAAGTGCTCTGTATACGATAAGTATTGAGCAGGTCTTGCTCACGCGAAAACATTGAAGCCTATTTGGGCCGTCAATGTTATTGCGTATCATTTGAGTTCAAAGGGTGATTCAATCATATCGCTCATTATAAATATTGCGCAATTTTTTTATGTAAAGGCTGCCTTACGTCTATTACTGACCTTGCCTTCGGGAATTTGGTGTCATTGGTAGGTATTGTATGGAATTTTGACCTGGAGTTGTCGATTTTTTGTGCGAAATTGATTGTGTTGAAGTTTTTATCAGATAAGAATACCTAGTAAATTGATTGAATGTAGGGATAAAAAGGGAAATAACAAGAATACTGATGATGGAAATACACTAATTCGCAGACATCAAGTACCGAAAGATAGTACGCAAGCCACTCTCAGAGTCGAAATCGTGATCGGATTTATTGTATTGGTGATTAGCCAGTCCAGGGAGGCGGTAATGAAACCGAATGCTCACTAAGCAATATTACAATAAAGGTGATTCACACATTTCATCGCAAAATATTTCACACCGTACGAAAAATCAGGAACATCTCTATTATTTTCCAACCCGTGCGCCGTCGCGCAAGGGTTTAAAGTACGAGTACCTACCATACTCCCGCCGGGAATATAACACAGCGAGTGATCTGTCAGGCGAAAAATTACGACGAAGCTGTTTGGCTATAAAAGACAAAATTCTTCCACTAAATGGTCGCCTAGAAGGCTGTTCTAAGGGTATGTACATAAAGTTGGAGCGGCGGGACCCTTAATTTTAAAGCTTATTTCGGGTACTCCCCGTTGGACGTATAAATAATTTATTTAATGTGTGGAGTTGTACAGTTGGGGTTACTGATCTAAGATGTAGACAAGATGGCGTCGGTATAGTACTTGAGAAATATGAGGGTATGTACTCGCCTTTATAGCAACTGCTATAGATAAATTGCGTAGATTTGCTCACTGAAGGTTTTGAAATAACCCCCCGTGTTATCATCCCACTGCATATCCAAGGCATCTCTTTATAAAGAAAGACACGAGTATTCACATACGTCACAGAGTATTGGTACCGTTATCCGATTTCCGTAAGCCAATAAACGTAATTAAAAATGTTCAAAATATACAGACCGTTCAATATATCTTATCCCTTGCCGTCATTTTGGCATCATTGCTTGTCAAGCTTAGTTTCAATACTAATAGAGTTCAAAATAGCGATTGACAGAGCAGTGCTACCGATAGCGTCATGGGACAAGTTATAATGAACACACGGTAGTCGCAATCTCATCTCAGTGACAATCAATGTCAAACATTTGACAATATAGCTGTTGTCCGCGAATTTGTCTGCGACTCAGGATGAGAAGCCTATGTCCTTCTCCAGGTCATGATGTACCCATGTGGCCAAATTTCATCCAAATCCGTTCAACCGTTTTAGTTTGAAAGCGTAACAAACAAACTCACTTTCGCATTTATTAATATAAATTAGGATTTTGAGAGATTGAGTATGGGTTAGGAACGTTCTAAAAACGGGGATTGCTCTACTGGGTGTAGCTGATTCGAGTCCGGTACACAGGAAAGAATGGCTCTTCTAGAAAATTATGATTCCTGTTAATTAATATTCAAACCTACTGGCAACATCATGTCAGCCATGCAGGCATGACTAATATCAAAGCTCACTGCGCCGTTCCAAAGGGGAAAAATAAAATAAGTAAACATTAATTAGTGCCAGTACAAAAGTAGAAAAGTTCAGTATGGTTGAGACTAGCGTTTTTTTTTTTTTAATTAACTCGTTTTCCCTGGCTTGGCATTCACAACTTACGTGGGATGACAAAATGGCGATATTTTTGTGTTCCATTTTCGAACAGAATTATAATAAAAAATAGACTCTTTATTTGAAAACTGTTCTATACAGGGTGAAGTAGTGATGTTCCTTGATGGGACATATCAAACTGTCAACTTTTTCTATATTATTTATTAATATAAATATATATTATACTTTATTGTACGCCACAAAAATATATTACAAAAAGAAAAAAAACAAACACTAAAAAATATTATTAATCATTTACCCCTTTATTCATAAACGTTGCTTAAAGTTAAGTAATGATTAGCGACTGTTTAAGCATACATTTTGACGTTTGAACGTCACTTAACTTTAATCATCCCTAAGTTATTATTAGATATTTATGACGACGTTACGGGTAGTCAGAAGCCCGAAAGAAAATCCAGTAACTGGGTTGTGGAGGTCAGATAGACAGTCGCTCCATGTAAAATACTGGTATTCAGCTGTTTCGGGTTATTTCGGACTGGAAGCCGACCCCAACATAGTTGTGAAAAGGCTATAGGTAGATGTTGAGTTAATAATAATTATGAAAATATGTTAATGTTTAATTATATTTTGAACTTTTGGATTGCAAATCAGGACGAAGTAAAGATAAGCAGTCGATACCATGTCTTGTGATTTTAGTCTGCAACCGTCCGTTCTACTCTGTGATACGAGTATTATTGGCTGCCCACTACCTATATTGACTGACTGTTCCGATTCATTCTCATTTATGTTACGTAAAACAAAATGCCAAAAACAAGCCAGCAACGTTCTACAAAATCCCAAATAAACGAAACAAGGTAAAATATTATTATGAATTGTTCGAAACAAATTATTTTCCTAATTGTTACCAAACGTTTGCAAAGAGCAATGCTTAAAACAACAAAAAAAAAACCTTTGTAGTGAAACAAATTGTTTTTTTTTTCAACAAATTTATTTTGTTACGTCACTCCCACAAACATTAGTTCGTGGTCGGCCACTTCAAAGAGTCCGACAGTTTTTTTCTCCACACATTTTGAACATCGGCAAAGGCATTTTACTCAAAGTCATGACCTTCTTTTGGAGGAGGTTCTCAATACGTCTGAAAGAACTTTTCTTTTTTTTGTATATTTGTTACGCGGTTACTCCGCCAATTATGAATCGATTTTGATGATTCTTTTTTTGTTTGGTCATGTTTCTGAGGTGGTCCGATATCAATTTTATTAACTTTGCTTGCGTAGTTTTTGAGTTAGCTTCAATAATTAAATAGTATTTTTTTTGTATAAAGCAATATTAATTTTTTTTTTGACTTTTAAAATGAGTATATTCCCCTTTTTATTTTTATTTCATTGGACCATAAAATAGGAACCATAATTTTCGGGGAATCTGCCCCATGGGTTAGGCTGGGAGGTAGAATTTTTTGACGAAGCAGCCAATGCATTTTCACTAAAATTAAGTGAAATGAAATGTGTACACACAGCTACACATCAAGCTATACATTTCCAGTTTAAGCTGACCTCGCATTGCATAGGATTTCCGTACAATGCGAGGTCAGCTTATACTAGAAATGTATAGCTTGATGTGTAGCCGTGTGTACTTACAGTCTATTCAAATCCTAGTTTCTAATTGATGTTTCCACTTAAAGAAATACCTATCAAGTTTATAATAGTGTAAATTAAGTTGATATCAAAATGTTTTCTAGTCAAAGTATACTATTGAAAAGTCATATCAAATGAAAATGAGTGAAATGAGTGTAGTGTAGTGTGTGAGTGTAATGAAATGATAACAATAGACAATAGAAATTGGAAATGTAATATTATATTTTTAAACAGCTTTATATAAGAATGCATGTAATTATAATTAAGATACATACTATATTATTGCTGTGCCCTAGCAAGGTTCATGTACGAAACTTTTAAAATTTAACAAGACCTTGTAAACGGCATGAATGCAATAAATAAATAAATAAAATAATAAATGAGTGTTGTTTTTCCAAAAACACATATTTGTTTACATGTTTGGAAACTAAATCGCGAACGCAGTATACATTAATTAGCAGATCCGTTTCGTTGCACTTTTGACGTTTTAAGAAGCTCACTGAAGTATTACTAGGGGCGTAGGTGCGTTATAAGCCTCAGTTAATTAATTTCAAACGGTAGACTGCCTATCTATTTGAGGAGTTCGTTTACCAACATGCAAATATTACGTCTAATCACTCTAACCATAATTATATATCCCTATAACCTAAGCAAACCATCCGGAATTGAAATCTTGTAAATGAATGGGGCAAGTTCTTTTTATCATTTGCTTTTTACTTAAATTATGTTAAATTATTAACGAAATATATTTTTTGGGGTATGAGGAACAGGGTGTAAACGTTCACTCATCCACCATAGAAAAGGGAGGATCCTCCGACCAGACGGGTGTTGTGTCTTGCGGGCAACTGCCCAACGGTTCTTGTATATATGACCATTGCACGGTAAATTTTAATTGCGCGATGCAGGATTTATGTGACGTCAGGTCTTTGATGCGTAGTTCGCATGTGGCGATGTAGATACCGCCACATATTATTATATATTTTTTATTCACTGCGGGGAAGCTCTTGGTCTGCATCTCACCTGATGGTAAGTGATGATCAGGCGAAGGTGGAAGCGAGCTTTACCCGAAATCCTCAACCACAGAGGGACTGGCTATCTTACCTGCAACTGCCGACACAAAACAATGCTGTTAACATTGTTATTATGGCGTCTGACTTAGGTAAGATGGTGGTAGTTAGCCAGGAAGACTTAGTTAGCCTACCAACAATCAAACCGAGCAGACAAAATTTGCCCCAACTAGGAATCGAACCCGGGACCTCTGGGTCTGAGACAGAAGGTCTAACCACAGAGGCGGATGAAATGAGCTCATAAACAGCTCATGTTCACGAAAAACAGCAAAAGTATTTACACAGAAATCTGGGAGCACGGTAGTGCCCCCGCCAAGTCGAGAAAAACAAACAATGGCACAGCCGTACCTACCATCTTTTCTCGAAACCATGCACGACATTTTAACTGTCCAGAGACCATAGGCCGTGTCTTAAATGCAATAATAAAACAATTTACATTAAGGAGGTAGATGTTCATTTACCCTTTAAAGTACCCTAATAATATTTTCTCCCCACTCCATTAAAAAGGTTTACATTTCCCCTAATTAATACCCTTTTAATGCGCCCATAAATTCAAATTTTATTATTCTAAATAAAATGGAACATAAAAAAATGCATAACCATATTTTCAAAAATAAACGCGAAACACTAAAAGAACCATGAAAAAATAATTTGATTGCAGACCTTTAAAATAGGGCAACACCATATCATTAAATTAAGTCTAATGGCAACACACAAAATAAATAAAAACTTTTTGTAGCTTAATCCACTTTCGCTGTAGGCTCCCGAGTTCTTCTCATTAAAATTAATTTTGCCAGCGACGTGGCTGCCATTACGAAGGCAGTTTAAGTAGGTGCCTGCTTACACCCGCGATATTACAGGGATTAAGTTTCGAAAGAAAAAAATAGAAATAAACGAATTTGCCGTGAACGAGGCGACGACGTCCCTATAATCCTTCGGCGTGGGCCATGGAAACAAGCTATACTGAAAACGAAAAATTACTGCGGCATTGGAAATTTAAAAAAAATTCCGCATATTTGGGACAAAACACTGGAAGAGATTTGTTTATAAACAAGCCGTGTACCCGATAGTACTTCGCATGGCGAAAATTAGAAACTTCCTTAATTAAACGTCCATTCGTCATATTAAATTAAACTGGGGGATGGATTAAAAAAAATGGATTTAAAAAAATTCGTCATTCGTGCTCAACTTCATGTGGAACTCTTGTGCAAAATTTCGTGTTTCTATGCCCAGCGGCTTAGGCTGTGCGTTGTTTGTCAGTCTGTCAGCTCTTTCTTATGTAAATACGTAAATTGTTGTCTGTCAGATTTTTAATAAGTAAATACATAAATAAATACGTACAAAGGATCAACTTTGTATTTTTTTTCTGTTCCTTTCCTCTTGTTTATTTAAATGTGTAGGTATACATAAACTGAGGAGCTCGTGGCTAAGTAATAACAGCCGCATGGGTCGATCCATCAGGTTAAGCTACGCTTGCCGGGGTTGGTCCGTGGATGGGTGACCATCTTTACATACCGAGACTCCTCCGTATTTCGGAAAGCACGTTAAGCCGTTGGTCCCGGCTGTCATTTGTAGATCTTTGACAGTTGTTACGGGTCGTCAGAAGCCCGAATGTCTGACAACTAGTCTTACCAAGAGGTATCGTGTTACCCAGTAAGTAGGTTGTGGAGGTCAGATAGGCAGTCGCTCCATGTAAAACACTGGTATTCAGCTGCATCCGATTAGACTGGAAGCCGACCCCAACATAGTTGGGAAAAGGCTAGGCAGATGATGATGTATACATAAACTGTTATACAAAACAATAAACAAGCTCAACTTTAGTACTGTGTTTTAGACTAATAAAACAACTGATTAGTTATAGGTATTACAGTTTATACAAAAGAAAGTTATTCTAACTTAACTGTTGAGAAAAGCTAGATAGAATAATAATTTAATTGTTTAAGTTCAGCATTGTTTTAATTTAGTTGATCTAAGGTAATAATTTAATTGTTTTGGTGACATCAATTGTTAATTTACAAACTCTAATAATTTTATTATTAACTGAAGTTGCTTTGTTGCTCATTGGATACTGGTATTCGTTATATTTTGTGTTTATTATCATTTCTAGAACAATAGCAAGGTTTTACTATTCCACCTGAACTTAAAATAATCAAGTCAATAAGACAAACAGACCTTATCCGGTAAACATACTAACTTAATAACTTAGGTTTTAATTGGATATGCGTGCGCTCTGGCCGGTTGTTTAGAGGTCACAAACGCAGTGAATCGTCACAAACATCGTAAACTAAGATATTGGACAAAAAAACCCGCTTAAATTCAACACAGCCTTCGCTCGTAAACTCGCTAACTTCATAGCCCCACTTAAGGCGGTATTTGCCAGCAAAATGCTTTGCAAATTGGATCATTAAGAGCTTAAACCGACAGTTTGGAGTTGCTTAAGAACCTGTTTCCGTATCATTCGCCTTTTTTCCTGATAATGTCTGGAAAAGCACCTTTTGCTGACGAAGAGATTTAGCGGATACTGTAGAGAAAGAAGTATTTGACTTTCAGAGACTAACTAGGCAAAACCGGCTAGGGTAAGCTGTTATTTCAGTTGTTCAAACAGACGTACCTAAATTGTGTATTACGTGAACGAAAATAATGTCGCAGAATGGACGGAGAAGTAATGAGAGGAAGGTTTGTAAGGAAAATTGAGAATATAATGCTGCCGAATCTTTTGTTCACAAACTAAACTAAATTTAAGTTCAGTGCATCTTTTTCTTTCTATTTCATTAAGAAAAGGATAGAAGATAAATTTTAGTTTAGTCCTGTCAAATTAATCAGCGCCTGTCACTACTCCTTACAAGTTTAGACGTGATTAAACACTTGCCTATTAAAGTTACGTCAATTTACGTCAGGCGCACACGTGTTAGGGCATAAATCGAACAGATTACGTGTGACTCCGGATTTTTAATTTGTCTGTCTGTTGTGTCTTGTTTATACCTTTTTAGTCGTAGTTGGGTTTTAGTTTTTATTACTTTAATTTTTTTTTTTTTGGTTTATAATATGTATATATTTTTGAAATGTGCTCATTAAGCCCTTTCATTTGATACTCAATGTGGTACGATTAAACAATTTTTTTTTAAGTTCTTGACTTTTTGTCCTCTAGAGGGCGCCATTTTTAATTTTATGTGACGTCACATAGCCTATAACCAGCGGATGATCAAGATGCTTCTAACGATACCTCATTTGTCGAATTGTGATTAGTGGTTTAGAAGATAGGAGGGAATAGGTGAACATACTTACATGCATACATACATACCGGTCAAAATCATAACCCTCCTTTTTTCTTCGTCGCAGAAGAGAAGAAGTAAGCGCCGTTAATTTAGGAAAAGTGTAAGTAAAACAGGCTTATACTAAAGATAAAAGAATAAAAGAAAAGATGCTAGTAAAATACTATGGTAACGTAAGCCCAAAACTTCTTACTTTACAAGCTTTATGTACCGGCGACAAAATTGTAACCTTTTACTTTTATTTCAACCAAAGCAGTGAACAGTAAAAAGAATTTTACGTCAACAGTAGGAAATAGCCTTTGTAAAATTATTTCAGTGACATTATTAGGAGTTTTACAACCTCCTTGACATCAGCTATTTTTGTGTCTTGTGCAATAAATAAGACAGTCGTTTTTTTAGAGTTATACTATTGCGTTTTACTTTATATTATTATATACTAGCTGATGCCCGCAACTTCGCCCGCGTGGATGTCGGTTATTATATACTAAAACCTTACTCGAGATTCACTCTATCCATTGGTGAAAACAGCTTGAAAATCGGTGCAGTCGTTTTTGAGTTTATCGTGTAGAGGATGACAGACAGACGCGGCGGAGGACTTTGTTTTTTAATATGTAAGAAAGGATGTAAAGGAATAAATAAAGAAAATGCGGTAGCATAAATACATCTCGGAAGGGTCATGAGTACGGGATGTCAATTGACAACGAAACGCGAGTGTGAAGATGGCGCGCTTCGACAGAATCTAGCCTGACGTTCGTACGAGTCGACGACGGCGCTCCGGTTACTTGGCGCAGCGCACTTAATTGTTCAAGGACTTTCTAATTAACTACAATAGTTTTTGGTCCGCGCGCGGCCCGGCCGCGGTCATACAGTTTAACCACTTTTCAACGTTTCGTTTTGTAAATGTTGTTAAGTTCAAATATAACCTTAAAATCAATAATTAACTGCAGACTATTTTTTTTCTACCGCAACACCCCTCTACGCTCAGTAAAATATTCAAGGTTGAAGATTCCAGCTCTAATCGGCCCCCTGTCTCCGATATACATATAAGTATATTTTATTAATGCTTATGCCAAAACGGCCTCAGCTCAGCATAATGTCAGATAGAAACACTACCACCTAACGCTGATTTACAAACGCAGGCCACGAGTGGAAAATGCTCGATATGTGTGGATTACCTGGTGGTAATGTTATTGGTATTGAAAAGTCGAATATATCCAATCAATCTGCCTAGCCGTTTTCCCAACTATGTCGGGGTCGGCTTCCAGTCTAACCCACAGCAATTGAATATCATCACTTTACATGTACTGTCATTAATACTAGTACTTTACATGTATTGTCATTAATACCAGTACTTTAGATGTACTGTCATTATTACCATTACTTTACATGTACTTTCATTAATACCAGTACTTTACATGTTCTGTCATTAATACCATTACTTTACATGCACTGTCATTAATACCAGCACTTTAAATGTACTGTCATTAATACCAGTACTTTACATGCACTGTCATTAATAGATACCAGCACTTTAAATGTACTGTCATTAATACCAATACTTTAAATGTACTGTCATTCTTTGACAGCTGTGTGAAATGGCTTTAACACGGAAAATTGACGAAGGGTATCAATTTACTTAATAATTTGTGACTGTAATTATTCCCACAAACACTATCACCATTAATACAACAAAAAAAAATATTCCATCAATAAAAAACCACAATCCCAACAGTAATCATAAACAAAGACCTATAATTTCAAATTGATTCGTGTCCACGTCCACATTCACTGCCCTTCATCAAACTCCTTATTATTTGCTCGACATAATGACGTATATTAACGTCGATATTACCTCTTTCTGTATGTGTTATGACGTAAACATTCGTAACATGGCAAATTATCGCATAGTTTTCGATCTAATCCCAAGTAAATAGACTTATTCGTTATATAAACAGGAGATGAAAACAAAGAGTAACGGTGGCGCTACCATTGGAAGAATACTCGATACATTGTGTCATTTTTGGAAATGTGTGAGGGTTTTGTACGTTATTTTGTAACACAAGTTGCATAAATTATTTGTTATTAGGTACCTATATAGTTACTAACCTGTTTATTACATTCCATTTACCTATGAGTCTACACTAATATTTTAAAGAGAAAAGATTTATATTTTTGTTTGTAATTAATAAACTAATTAAAAACTACTGAACCGATTTAAAAAATTCTTTCACTAGTAGTATGCTATATTATCACTGAGTAATTTAAGCTATAATTTATAAAGATATCACACGGACGAAGCCGCTGGCGGAAGCTAGTCATCAATAAAAATATATCCCTTTTACAACTTTTTGTTTCAGAAGAGAATTTCACTTTAAAATATAGTAGACCTTTGGGAGAGGGAGCTTTGAAGACAAATTTTCTGATTTAAAAAAAATTACATGGCATCTGACATATCTCCCCGAAAACTAACCCTGTACAAAAGAAAACATGAAAAAAAATCTCTAATTATTTAATTTAAACGTGTTCACTAGGAAAAAAATATAAAAAAACATTTATTCAAACTAGGCTGAGAATCAGCACTTTTCGAACGTCAAAAATACATAAGAAAGTCCTCCAAAACGCCCACCCTTCACCACTTCCTAGTGCTTTAGCTGGGAAGAATAGCGATACCTATACAGACTCCGATGATAACCAAAAATTACATTACTTCTCCAAAGCGAAAAAAATGCGAGTTCCAATCGTAGTGGTTCTAATCTAATTCCGCCGAAGGATTGTTATAGGTGTAATAATAATATGACAGACAAACGATACGCCCTAATCAAGAGATGATATATCACATTCTACTATATATTAATATGTACGCATTGAATCTGTGTTGGTTGTCAAAAGAATGAAGCCATCTATCATGTGAATATTCGAGCACAGTCGGGGAATTTTTTAATTAAATGAACTAACAACTTAAATTGTACGTGAATTCAAATGAACTAACAACTTAAATTGTATTTGAATTCAAATCATAAATTGTCCGTATATTCAAATCAACTAACAACTTAAATTGTCCGTATAAAATCAACTAACAACTTAAATTGTCCGTATATTCAAATCAACTAACAACTTAAATTGTCCTTATAAAATCAACTAACAACTTAAATTGTCCGTATATTGAAATCGACTAACAACTTAAATTGTCCGTATATTGAAATCGACTAACAACTTAAATTGTCCGTATATTGAAATCGACTAACAACTTAAATTGTCCTTATATTCAAATCAACTAACAACTTAAATTGTCCGTATACTCAAATCACAGCTATGACTTTTTGACAGTTTTATGAAATAGCTTTATCACAACAAATTGTGTGTCAGTTTGCTTAGCAATTAATTTCCCCGAGTATATCAGGCTGACTACTTAAGTGGAGTGTTCCTTAATTCAAAAGGCAATATTGAGAGGTTTTTTTTTTCATAATTAGCTTTGTTCCTGGCTCCGTTCGCGTAAACTTTTCATGTTATAAAACTTGGAAAGAGAACATTGATCTATCAGTTAAAATAACCTTAAAAGCGAATCACTATGTGCATTAATATAAAAAAAAATATCAATGTGCATATTATAATTTTGTTTTCTACTCTACAAAAACTTCTATCAACAATAAAAAAGTAATAATATAATGAATTAAAAAATATGTTGTCAATTTTCAATTTTCATCGAGTTTTGGAAGTCAATTAACGAAAAGTGTTAATTGATTGCAGGGGCTTTTTCTTTCTTTTTCTTTATTTTCAGAACTTATTTAATTAAAATTACTGAAGCAGATCTCTATATTTTTCTAAAATCTTGTACTAATCAGTCCAAAATTATGACCACCTTGTTTGCTTTTAAATAGGCAAGCAAGGTGGTCATAATTTCAGACAGATTATTATTTTGTGTATAAAAACATGCTGAATTTATAAAGCCTTATATTGTCCGCATTTACAACCATAAAACACTAACAATACAATACAAATACATCACATAAACTAAACACGAAAGTATCCAGTGCCAAAACTAACGAAGTAAACTTTGACTTCGGCAAACTTCGGCGCTCTTCGGGGAACTAAACAGTTTCTGTACCGGACTGTACCTAGGGGGTCGCTGCAAAAAGTTACTAAACGTCTCCTGGGGTCTTAGTGTATCATGGCCGGAGTTTGGGCCTTTGTATACCTACATAAAGGGACGACACATACCAAGTAAATATTGTATAAATTTGTTATATTTTTACACTTGTATTTGGGCGGCCATTTCTGCTAGATTGACGGGACATGTGAAAGTTAGCATTAAAAAAAAATTACCCCACCAACGAACAGCATTTCATTTTTATTTAGACTAAAACATGTAAGTACATATTTCTTTGGTTTGAATAGGTATTTGAAGGAAAGAAAATAATTCAAATTCATGACCTCTCCCGGAGTCCTGAAATGAAATATTAAAATTCAAGGCGAACAATGCGACACCCGGTTCCGACTCACTGGAACCACAACTGGCACTGGCAAGCATCACAAGATACTGGACTTAGCTCACTATCGACCTCCGTCTCCGGAGGGGAGTGATGTGGCGGTATCTACATCGCCACATGCGAACTACGCATCAAAGACCGGACGTCACATAAATCCTGCATCGCGCAATTAAAGTTTACCATGCAATGGACATATATACAAGAACCCGATATCAATCGTTGGGCAGTTGCCCGCCAGACACAACACCCGTCTGCTCGGAAGATCCTCCCTTTTCTATGGAGTATGAGTGAACTTTACACCCTGTTCCTCATAAAGAACCATAACATATGTTAATAATGTTACTGAGTTGTTTGTTTATTGATTATTATTGAATTAATATGAGTAGAAACTTCTTTCGTGTAGTAGTAATAGCAATAAGTTGCATGTGACTCACCATCGTGTGTCCCTTTTCAATATAAATAATATAATGCATAATAATATAAATGAAAGTCGCTTTTGGTGTCTGTCTATATGTCTACGTTATTCTTCTAAACCACGCAACAGATTTTGATGAGGTTTTCACCATCGTTTAGAAAATTTATTTCGGGAGGTTTATGTGTATAATAATATGTTAATATCAAAGTTACATATAACTAAGAAATCTCGATGTTTTGTCAAGTCGTAAAAACCGGGCGAAGCAGGAGCGAGTCGCTACAAATTATATAAGATTTATTTAAAAATTAATGAATTTATACATCGCTTTTAATAATTTTCTGTAAGCGAGAGTGCTGTGACGTTTATTAGGATAAAAAAAAAACAGTCAAAAAACCTTATTAAGATCGAGCAAAAAAAAAAGCCAAAATCGCCAAAAAGGACACGTTTCTTGTATGTCTTTTAATTATTTACATGAATTTCATTTTTTTTTTTTTTTTTTGTTTTTATTGCGGCAATAGAAGTACACAATCTGTAAACATTTCAACTGTCTACCTGTTACGGTTCATGAGATACAGCCCGCTGACAGACAGACGGACAGCGGAGGCTTGGTAATAGGGTTCCGTTTTGGCACCCTTCGGGTGGGGAACCTTAAAAAAGGTGCCATTCGATTTGAATAACCCCGATAGACAAGCTCTCTGTTTGTATCATTGAATTACTCAACGGGGCTTGCTTTATCCGCTCAACTGTTGTTTGACCTTTAGAAGGCTGATAAAAATTAAAATTGTGTCTCGTTAGTGACAGTTGGAGGTTTAAACAACAAACTATGTTTAGTCACGAACAAAAATATGTTTACACTCAGCAAAATTCAATATCGATTTTCGATCGAATAACGATTACAGCTTTGAGATGAGACCTATATCATATTAACCGGGGCTCCAAAATACTATGTTCGTCAATCAATCTGCCTAGCTTTTTCCCAACTATGTTGGGGTCGGCTTCCAGTCTAACCGGATGCAGCTGAATACCAGTATTTTACATGGAGCGACTGCCTATCTGCCCTCCACAACCCAGTAACTGGGTAATATGATACCCCTTGGTAAGACTGGTTGTCAGACTTTCGGGCTTCTGACAACCCGTAACGACTGTCAAAGATCCACGAATGACAGCCGGGACCAACGGCTTAACGTGCTTTCCGAGGCACGGAGGAGTCTCGGTATGTAAAGATGGTCACCCATCCACTGACCAACCCTGGCAAGCTTAGCTTTACCTGATGGATCGACCCGGTGCGGCTGTTATTACTTAACTACGAGCTCCTCAAAAGCAAAATACTGTGTTCGTAATTACATAAAATCACAATCAATACAGTAGGAGAAAATGACATTTAAAAGTTGCTAAGTGTATACATGTTAGTGCTTGTATGCCTTGTATCCCATCCATCCTATCCAATTATGAAGCATCAATCTCCTCATCCTTTGAACAAACCAATTACTATTCAAATTATATTTAAACAAGCCTTTCGACGCTTTTCAGTCGTTGATTAATTTGCTTTACTAACAATGCCTAGCGACCAGTTCTATTTGATCTCTGAACTTCTACGAGAGCTGCTGCAATCCTTTTGACCTCCAAAACTTGATTGATAATACTGCTTGATAGGTACTAACAATTATTGTTATCCTAACTTAATATTATAAATGCGAGCGTGAGTTTGTTTGACCATGGTACCTGACAGATTATGGTCTACCCATGTGCCAAATTTCATCGAAATCCGTTCAGCCGTTTTAGCGTGAAAGCGTAGCAAATAAACAAACAAGCCAACATTTAAACCCATTGGTACAAAGGTTGTCTTAAATGATCGGTTTTAGCGATAAGACCGCCCATTGCCTCGTGGGTCTAGTGGTCCCAAGCGCTACTGCTGAGCATCCTGGGTTCGATTCCCGGGTCAGGCAAAGTGTTTTTCCATCTTAAATTTCTCAGTAGCAGCCCGGAGTCTGGATTTGTGACCGGTTGATGGCAATAGGCTTGCAATATTACCTGGGACTCAAACGTAACTGGCGAAATGTGGGTGTACTAAAGATACACCTCTGCCCAACCCTTCGTGATACTACGAATGGGCGTGATATTAGGATGTTACCGCCCATGTGTCACAATGCAAAATGTCAACATTTATGTCTATAATTCGTATGGTGTCCTTAATAAAGAGTATGTATTCTATTATGATTGTCCCGGAAACATAAATTCAAATAAAACTCTTGGGACGAAAAACTGAATGTCTTTGTTACATTGGACGTTAAGTGGGGCCAATGCTTGGGCGAATATTTGTCGTGGTTCCGGTGGCGTGATGTGTGCATGCCACTCGAATGAGCCCGTATTGATTGGAGACGTATTTGCGGCTAAAACGATGTTTGTTTGAGTTCTCAGTTCAATATTAGCACTTTAATGTAACAATAAAGCTCTTTATTAATACGTGTTGATGTTTGACACTATTTGCTGGGTACTTTATATAATATGAGAACTAATATTGATGTTTGAAACTACTTTTAATATTTTGCTAACACAATCTATGCAGTTCCTAAAACTTAACGATCTTTTTTGATGAAACTCATGACTTGTTTCTTCACTGCCTCGTTGGTCTAATGGGCCTACGCGCTACTGTTGAGTATAAGGTCCTGGGTTCGATTCCCGGGACGGGGAAAGTGTCTGGAACTTCTCAGTAGCAGCCCGGAGCCTGGATTTGTGCCCGGTTGATGGCAATTGGCTCGCCCGCTATTACATGGGACTTAAACATAACTGGCGAAATGTGGCTGTATTATTGGTTCACCTCTGCCTAACTCTTCGGGGATTACAGGCGTAATGTTATATTATGTTTATTACACTTTGACGGTTTTTAATGTTCATTAAAGGGTTGTTAGTTTTCAAACACTAAAAAAACCCTGAACGGTGAACGGGAACGCGTGGTTGCGCCGTCTGAGGACGCCTTCCGGTTTTCCCAACAAAAAGTGACATATTATGAACGCGACGGTTGCGTATTCCCGCGATTTTCGCTTATGGTTAGGACGCGGGTAACCCTAACAAAAAATATTAAGCAGCTGATTTTTAGGGTTCCGTACTCAAAAGCTAAAACGGGACCTATTACTAAGGCTCCGCTGTCCGTCCGTCCGTCCGTCTGACCGTCCGTACCTCCATCCATCCGGCCGTCCATCCGTCCGTCCGTTTGTTCGTCCTTCCGTCCTTCCGTCCGTCCGTCGTTCCGCCCGTCCGTCCTTCCGACCGTCCGTCCGTCCGTCCGGCTGTCACCAGGGTGTATCTCATAAACCGTGATAGTTAGACAGTTGAAATTTTCACAGATGATGTATTTCTATTACCGCTATAACAAAAAATACAAAAAAAAATATTTAAGGGGGCTCCCATACACCAAACGTGATTTTTTTGCCGTTTTTATAGATAATGGTACGGAACCCTCCGTGCGCGAGTCCGACTCGCACTTGGCCGGTTTTTTTTCCAACATTTTAAAACTTGGTAGATAAAAATATTTTGAAATATTATTTTTTTCTATAGTTTACTTCAAACAGCTATAATAACTCAGTAATTTCATGACCAGACTAGTTATACTTGCTGTGATTGCTATGAAAAGTCAACGAGAAGGCGATTTCAAAGGAAACGTGACGTGCCCATGGTTCCGTAGTCAGCATTTAAGGTTCCTTTGATGTTCGGTCCGTCGACGTCGTCGCAGTTCAGTTAATTATTATCAAAGACACTGGTTTTAGTTTGTTGTTTGTATTTGGGCCGGTTTTTCCTATAATTCAGTAAGATTAAAGTCAAAGTCAAATAATTTATTTCAAATAGGCACATAAAAGGCACTTTTGAACGTCAAAAACAAGAAATAGAACTGATTCTAGTTGCCCCTTCCAAAAGGTAGTTTTCGTTTGGAGAAAAATGGGCAAGAAACACCACCGTTAGTTACTCTTTTAAAAATGTTTAACAATGTTTTGTATACGTTAATTATATAATTATATGTGTAGACGATGCACCTACAATAAGAATACTGTACCACAAAAGATAAAAAAAATCATAAATGGAGCAATGACAAATAAATTAATTATGTGACAGATACCTACTGGTGCTCACATATTTATAAACATTGTAGAAGTATACGATATTACAATATTCCTAACATTGTTACAAGTAATACTAATAAGTCAGTGCGTGACTTTAAGCAATCACGGAGTGTAAAAATCTGTGACATACAAATAATAAAATATACCTACAACTAAATTAGCCACCAGTTTGAGTTTGTCCTGACTCTAAACTGTCCTATGGAGCAAGACCAGCATGTTTCCAAGCATTCTTATTTTGGATAAAATCCTCTAATTTGTAATAAGCTTGTTTACAAAATGTACTTTTTATATGAGTTTTAAATTTTTTGAGGTTTATTTATGTACACCAAAATACTTGACCAAAAATAGATTTAACACTACAAAACATGCGGCCCGGCCTAATCGCTTTCTGCGATCTTTTCCAGGCAACCTTGGAATGGACAGTGATAGCGTGGTCATAAAAAATGGGGTTGGCATTGGCGCAAAATACATGGATAATGATGTTTGAGGTTATATATTAACACCGCTTTGTTAGTTTGTTTACCGTGTTATAGAGGTCTGTAATTTTTTTACTGTTGTTTTGAGGGGATAGTAAAATATTGAATTTATTCTTCGAAGTTATGTGGGTGAAATGTTAGCAGTAAGGGAAATTTACTTGCAAAACTGGCTGCTATCAGCTACTTTACTATTTTACATGCTCATCTCTTGAGAATCATTCAATCTATCAATCTGCCTGACCTTTTCCATGGAGCGATTGCCTATCTGACGTCCACAACCCAGTAACAAGTCAAAACAAAGTGCTCCGCCGCGTCTGTCTGCCTGTCTGTTCGCGATAAACTCAAAATATACAGCACTGATTTTCATGCTGTTTTCACCAATGGATAGAGTGGTTCTCGAGGAAGGTTTTAGTATATAATAACCGACATCCACGCAGGCGAAGCCGCCGGCATCAGCTAGTAGTAAATAAATAAATAAATAAATTCTATAGATATTGGCATAAAAAATGTGTAGGTACAAACAAAGTAAATCCCTGACTCCTGCACTAGGTAAAGGTAGGTGTCTTCTCCCAATCAGAAGGTTCGAGATTTTATGCAATCAAATCATTTGAAATTACTAGACAAACAAATATAGTAGTAACATTCATTAATAAAATCATTTATTCATGCGTTTCATTTGGAATTTCTCAACAGCAGCCTGGATTTGAACCCGTTTGCTGGCAATAGTCTCGCCCCTATTACATGGGACTTAAACATAGCTAGCGAAATGTGGGTGTACTATAGGTAAACCTCTGCCTTACCCTTCGGGGGTTAAAGTCGTGATGTTACGTTATGTAAAATCAGTCATTCATTCGTCACAGTTTGTAGTTATAAGCAGAGAGGAGGATGCTACTTCGCAGCCTCTAAAATCATCTCTGAGCTATTTTTTCATGACACTGGCTAAAAAGGGAGTGCCCTACTTTTTCCAACAAAACTCATCGATCATATTTCCTATTTACTTTTATCAAAAGATGTGAAGTCTGTATTTTTAACGTCGATATTATAAGGAAAATCTCGAGACCCGTTGACAAACACATCCTAACGATACCTATTACATTATTTTCTTGTCATGTTCGACATTTCCTGTTACTAGAACAGGTGAAACGTTTCTTCCTGGGAGGTAGGTACCAACAGTATCTACTAACACCATACCGTAGTGATTTCTGTTGCCAAGAGCCATGTATTGTGTGTATCGGTTAAAGGCCATGGTGCTGCTTAAATTACTGGCTCCGTGATAGGTCACAACTTTGTCTCTATTTATCAACGTTGGTTTCTAATCCTCAAAACTCTTGGTGCTAGGCTAATCTTTAGTCATCTGTAGTATTTTGGTAAATATAGACATACGTCAATATTAGTATCTGTCAATGTCATGTGTCAAATACAAAACGTCATTGTGTTCTTTGGCTCTTTTTACCGCCGACCATCTTACGCGCTGTTTGTTATTTTTCTATCTGCGATATCTACTTATTATTTATCCATAATCAATCATGTATAAGCTATAGTTGTAAGAGAGAGAATAAGGATTATGAAATTATGTTCTACTAGCTGCGCCCCGCGGTTTCACCCGCGTAAATCTCGATCCCGCGGAAATATCGAGATAAAAGTGTCCTATGTCCTAATCCAGGTTATGATCTACCTATGGACCAAATTTCATCTAAATCCGTTCATCCGGATTAGAGTGCAAGCGTAACAAACAAACACTTGCGCATTTAGGATAAATCGATGAAAGTCACCGTTTGTCGTTTATTTTATTTTACCTAAAACAAGCCAGCCTTCTCAGATCGTTCATTTATCTCGGTTACTGTTATTTCTACAGCTCTCTTCACTAAAAGTAACAAAATAGTATTTAAATACGCAGCGGAACGAAGATGTCTACCTCTATCACAGTTATAATAATACCCTAACAATGCTCAGTCGCTAGTCGGTGAAATATTATCAACGAAAAACAGTATCTTAGTTGTAAGCTTTCAAGCCTTCATTATCCTACAGGGAGGACACTGCCACGGAATAGGTAAGCACAGAAGGCCGGTTCCATACAGCGAGTGAAAACGCAAGCACACATTTGCAGCTATTGGTACTCCGTTTGAAATAAGATTAGACATTTAAACAAACTTTTTTACAGTCCGTTCAACCGATTTTGACTTCTATACCGTAGGCATAAGGATGGCATAAAAAGCAAAAAAGGGTTACACAATACCAACTGTCTACTGCAGCTGCCATTTGTCATGCCACCAACGCAATAGAAGTCAAAAAAGGTTGAATGGACTGTAAAAAAGGATTGTTTAAATGTCTAATCTTACTTCAAATGGAGTATACATAGACCGATAACCTTGAAAAGACGGTTGGGACGGACTGGTTGTACTAGTGACATTGTGCTACTTGAGAGAGTTCTATGTCTGCAGCAATGGGCTGCGATAAGCTATTGATTGATTGACAAAGACGCGTCTACGAATGCAAATGCACAGTCGCAATTGCCTTTAGTTAGAGATCGCCGGACGTACGCCGGATCTTTGCTTCTGCTATAGATAAAGCAGAATTAAATCAAAAAAAGGAGATAAAGGTATCATTCGACGCGTTTTTCTTTTAACACCATTTTCTCCAAGATCTCTTTACACTTCCAATTCTTTTTAATTTTTTACAATAACAATAAGACTATCCGCAGCTAACTTTAGGTGTACCCGAAACGATAAGTTGATCAATTGCCATCAATTTTGTATTGTAGTAATATTGTCAATCGCTTCAATGACATTGGACGGTGTTGTTAGTAGACGATCAATTTTCGCATCAATGTGTTTCAATCACGTACAAATTGACAATTGCAATTGATCGTGTCGGAGTTGTGTAGGTACATGAACGCATATCTACATGTGTGTGTGCGTTTGCACTCGTTGAACAGAGCCGACCTTCTGTACCAATCTATTCGGTGGTACAGTTAGCAGGGGCCGCCTACCAGATTTATGTCGGCCGTACAACGGGAGCAATTATCTCATACAATTCCTTAGGCCCTAACGGTTAGCGCAAGGCTACGCATATGCGACAAAGTTGGACGATTTGTTGGTCGATCTGTCGGTTGATGAGTTGACGAACCTGGGGTTGTGCAAGTTCTTTTTATTGGTCGATAGTAACATTTTAAAATGCTTTGTTGGTCTTACTAAAAAATGTGGAGGAAATATTTACCTCGCAGTACTTACTTCCAAAGGATGACTTAGTAGGTAATATTTACGTAAAAGATATCGCTCTGATATTGGTGAAAAAATAAAATAAACATAGCATCATGCCTGTATTCCCCGAAGGGTTGGGCAGAGGTGTACAGTACATCCTCATTTCACAGTTATGTTTAAGTCCCAGTTTTTTTTTTCTGGAAAGATCTACTGAAATTATGGCTTATGAAGACTAGCACCCTAACTCCGTAACATACTTTCAATCACAATCCGAGAGTTTTGAAGAATATTTGTAAACCATTGCTTCATAGGTTTAATAAATTCGCAATGAACGTGGCCTAACTGTGAAAATTAAAGAAATTGCGATCAAATTGTTATTTCATGTGTGTTATGCAATACCCCACCGGGTACCTGCTTATTGTAAAAGGGATGCTGGTTTTTGAATCGGAAAACGCGGTCAAACTTCAACCAAACATAAAAAAAAACAAAAAGCCCTTTTATTTTTACGCCCTGCGACCTATATTCGTAGCTACGATTTCCCTTGCAATTACCATACGAAACCAATTGCAACAATCTAAGGGTCTGCCCTAATACTTTTAAAAGGACCTCAATAAATATCTATAAAATAAAACGTAAGTGCTTGCGGTCGCCCCGATCTTATCAAGTCGACCGCATCGGTCGGTTACAGCCGCCATGATGCTGGTTTTTTGAATTTAGAATCGGTGTTGAATCGTCTTTCGTACAACGGATGTAGTACTTAAAGTACCCAAGTCACGGACTATTGAAACCCAAGTACTTTCAGGATTATATGTTAATTGCATTAACCAGCGTCTCAATTGTACATATAACACACTTAGCAATCGCAAACAAAGGGTGTACACAAGTAGCAATCGTTATCAGAGCTGTGGGCCTAAAACGGCCACATTAGCAATTCCTCTAAAAGCAATTCATTTCCTGAGGGCCAATTCTCTTGGTTAACGTGCAAATTGAAAATCATGCGACCGGAATGCGATGATATTATGAATAGATCAAAAAATGGTATTCTGCAAACCTTTACATTCGGTTTGTTCACATTCCGATCGCAATATCTTCGCAGTCGAGTCTCACGGCGGTCGGGTTTGTTTTCGTTTACGAAAATAAACATATTTTCATGTTGGTTCAATGCACGCAGACGATATTGTGATAATTAGTGATACTTAAATTTTTAGCAACATTAAATTATGTTTTTTTTAATGTATAAATTAGTTTGCTTAGATAAGTACATACTTTTATGATTTTCACTCCCGTTTGTTATATTAAATCTTTGATAATACAAAATCATGAAAATAAATATTCGGATAGAAAGATAATTTGGAACGTATTGAAATCGCGACGCGCAAGCGATAATTATGTCAAGAAGAGGCGTCATTATATTGAATGTCAAACTATAATTAAATATCTTTGTTATTTATTAAATTCTTGGTTTATGACTGAAATTACTGTAACTCTTTATAGTACTATCACAGGAAGCAGGAGATTTTTCGAATATAGTGCCTACATAGCCATTAGAAAATTGTTCAGTACCTACTTATCTATATTATCCATGAGGAAGGTTTTTATTTGGTCTGAGTGAGGAATATCATAGTATTTCGGAACAGAAACCGAGCATAGCATCCAGAATAGATACCTACCTACCTGCTGTTGTAGTCGTTCTAGTGCGTTGAGTGAAGAGTTGCAGAGAAAATAATACAAATATAGAAGTGCCGAAATGACAAAAAACTTCCGTACCGCCGCTACAACAAACACAAGGGTTTGTTGTTAGCATTAATAGCAGATTTTTCGATATCCTGAAGGGAGATGAAGCTTTGCATCGGATTTTATAATACTTTACAGATGAAAGTGCCAACCCACCTATAGGCTGTATTGTAAAAATAATTTATACAAGGTACTAGTTACTGCTTATAATTGTAACAAAATAAATAAAAGTGTAGTTTTCATTCTCTTTTTTCATTTCTCTATTATGAACTTTTGCTCATTTTCGCAAGACAAAACGATCGGTCTGTTCCTTTGGTTATAGCCGGGACCAATAACTGACACCCTTTCGGTATGGAACTCTAAAAAGCATACAGTTATTTTACTATAAGTAATTTGGAAATATTGTATCAAAATAGTACAAAAATGAATTACAAAAAAAAAGCAATAGTTGAGGATCGAACTTACAACCAATGTCATGCAAGGCAGACGTCGAACCGCCCCGACTGTACGGTTCAATGAAAAAAGTTTAAAATAGTCTTTCTTTTAACAACATGTCATAATGGACTATGTAACTTGCGCAGTGGAAGCGGGCTGGGCCCATAAACTGAAGAAATGGTGGACTTTCAGTAGTTTAAATACTATTTATTAACAATAAAATATATCAAGTACATAATAATTATATTATACAAAAGCTAACTTTGAAAAGACACACATGACACTTCCATAGTATGAGAGCCCATGACCAAAGTTTTTGCCTTATCGTTTTTTGACCAAAACCCTATAAAATCGATAGATCTGAATCCAAAATCCTAAGGACCATTCACGTTTCATACAAAGTTGGGCCCAAAACACAATGTGCCGAGTGCGAAAAAAATGAGGTAAGTACCCTGGTCGGAGAAGTCCTCCTAATCATTTTTTACCATGGTACTGAATCTCTAAGACCATTCCTTCAGCTGTTTTCTTTATGTCTATTTTACTTACCTACTTACCGACATTTTATTAAAATATAAAACTAAAACTTTGGGTTTTCGGCCCAAAATAAAAGATCTCCTTTCAGAATTTTTCTAATCACGTCTTAGCTGACCGCATTTTCAATAGCCATTTCCCATAGTAAACCATCTGAAAATCTTGTTGTCAAGTGAACATTGGTCAGTTGATGCGAATAAATCATTTTTCAGATGAAAGCTGTGAGAGAGTGTGAGCATCTTGTGTGTTGAAATCATTTTGAAATTCAAATTCAAATCATTTAATTCGAGTAATATAGACTCATAAGAGAAAAGGCATAATTATACATTTACAAATAAAATGAAATATAAATAAAACGAATGAAAGATTTTGAACGTGTTGAAAAATTTGTCAGGCCACATATGCCTCGCAAAATTTGTATGTAATGTAGGTAACAACAACAACTACAAGAAACTAATGATTTTTATACGGTTTTGGCCGTAAAGCGATGCGACATGGTTTTGGTCGTGGGCTCTCGTACTAACATATCAAACGCCAATTACCTTATGAGGCAAACGCTTGCTAAGAATATTCCATAAGGCTGTTTGCGTTCTTAATATTTTTCAACATAGCTCCTTATAAAACCTGTCCAGATGAGGCGTTTTACGCGAGAGTTGACTCGCGCCTATGAATTGATTACCTATTTTGTTACAATCCTGCAGTAAACTATCGAAGAACAGGAGCAAAAAACAATATTTCTCTTCCTCTTCCCCATAGTAAATAGCGTGATAATGTGTAGCATAAACCTACTCAGAAGTGGGCGGAACAAGGCTGCCAGAAATGATGATGATGATGACTTAACCTGTGTTGGTTCTGACCAACAAAAATAAAAAAAAATAATCTTTAAAGGTCTGCCTTTAAAGATTATTTTTGCAAGAATCGTACATACCTAATCTATCAAGTAGTATTTATTCAGAAGCTTGGGTGTACATTCTGACAAAGAGGCAAATGAATGAATGTAACACATTTATAAAAATCCATACATACATATGTGATACATGTCTCCGTTGTCTGGTCTCACGTGTGGATTTTTATACATGTCTGTTAGAAATATGTATTTACTAGCTTCCGCCCGCGGCTTCGCCCGCGTGGTATGTCAACAAAAAGTAGCCTATGTCCTTTCTCAGGCTCTAGACTATCTGTTTACCAAATTTCATTTAAATCGGTTCTGTAGTTTTGGCGTGAAAGCGCGACAGACAGATAGACAGAGTTACTTTGGCATTTATAATATTAAGTAAGGATGTTTGGAACTGTGACCATCTCTCACGAGCATAGTAACAAATATATGTTTACACTCAGCAAAATTCAATAGCGATTTTCTCGTCGAATAACGATTATAGCTTTGAGATGAGACCTATATCATATTAACCGGGGCTCCAAAATACTATGTTCGTAAATCAATCTGCCTAGCCTTTTCCCAACTACGTTGGGGTCGGCTTCCAGTCTAACCGGATGCAGCTGAATACCAGTATTTTACATGGAGCGACTGCCTATCTGACCTCCACAACCCAGTAACTGGGTAATATGATACCTCTTGGTAAGACTGGTTGTCAGACTTTCGGGCTTCTGACAACCCGTAACGACTGTCAAAGATCCACGAATGACAGCCGGGACCAACGGCTTAACGTGCTTTCCGAGGCACGGAGGAGTCTCGGTATGTAAAGATGGTCACCCATCCATTGACCAACCCTGGCAAGCTTAGCTTTACCTGATGGATCGACCCGGTGCGGCTGTTATTACTTAACTACGAGCTCCTCAAAAGCAAAATACTATGTTCATAATTACATAAAATTACAATCAATATAATAAAGAAAATGACATTTAAAAGTTGCTAAGTGTATACATATTAGTGTTTGTATGTCTTGTATCCCATCCATCCTATCCAATTATGAAGCATCAATCTCCTCATCCTTTGAACAAACCAATTACTATTCAAATTATATTTAAACAAGCCTTTCGACGCTTTTCAGTCGTTGATTAATTTGCTTTACTAACAATGCCTAGCGACCAGTTCTATTTGATCTCTGAACTTCTACGAGAGCTGCTGCAATCCTTTTGACCTCCAAAACTTGATTGATAATACTGCTTGATAGGTACTAACAATTATTGTTATCCTAACTTAATATTATAAATGCGAGCGTGAGTTTGTTTGACCATGGTACCTGACAGATTATGGTCTACCCATGTGCCAAATTTCATCGAAATCCGTTCAGCCGTTTTAGCGTGAAAGCGTAGCAAATAAATAAACAAGCCATCATTTAAACCCATTGGTACAAAGGTTGTCTTAAATTATCGGTTTTAGCGATAAGACCGCCCATTGCCTCGTTGGTCTAATGGTGGCAAGCACTACTGCTGAGCTTCCTGGGTTCGATTCCCGAGCCGGGCAAAATGTTTCCATCTGGAATTTCTCAGTAGCAGCCCGGAGTCTGGATTTTTATTTTTATCTTTTTTATGTATAGTTTATGTATAGTATATTCGTCACTTGTATATTCTATTGGGTAATAATCGTCCTAATAATGGTTTACCCGTGCCGCACCGGTCGACGTCATTACGTCAGCGCCGGCTGTCGCTGAAAACCAGCGCTGGGGCTCTGTCCTGCATAGGGTCGCAGCATAATGCTGAGCGATAGCCGTTTTGCGTGAATGTGACGCATGTTTTCCCCAACCTTTTGTATTTGTTTGTGGTTTTTTTTTTTTTTGCTTCATGTTTACCGCAAATAAACGTATTTTCTTTCTTTCTTTCTATTTGTGACCGGTTGATGGCAATAGGCTTGCAATATTACCTGGGATTCAAACGTAACTGGCGAAATGTGGGTGTACTCTAGGTACACCTCTGCCTAACCCTTCGTGATACTACGAATGGGCGTGATATTAGGATGTTACCGCCCATGTGTCACAATGCAAAATGTCAACATTTATGTCTATAATTCGTATGGTGTCCTTAATAAAGAGTATGTATTCTATTATGATTGTCCCGGAAACATAAATTTAAATAAAAATCTTGGGACGAAAAACTGAATGTCTTTGTTACATTGGGCTTTAAGTGGGGCCAATGCTTGGGCGAATGTTTGTCGTGGTTCCGGTGGCGTGATGTGTGCATGCCTCTCGAATGAGCCCGTATTGATTGGAGACGTATTTGCGGCTAAAACGATGTTTGTTTGAGTTCACAGTTCGATATTAGCACTTTAATGTAACAATAAAGCTCTTTATTAAAACGTGTTGATTTTTGACACTATTTGCTGGGTACTTTATATAATATGAGAATTAATATTGATGTTTGAAACTACTTTTAATATTTTGCTAACACAATCTATGCAGTTCCTAAAACTTAACGATCTTTTTTGATGAAACTCATGACTTGTTTCTTCATTGCCTCGTTGGTCTAATGGGCTTACGCGTTACTGCTGAGCATAAGGTCCTGGGTTCAATTCCCGGGACGGGGAAAGTGTCTGGAACTTCTCAGTAGCAGCCCGGAGCCTGGATTTGTGCCCGGTTGATGGCAATTGGCTCGCCTGCTATTACATGGGACTTAAACATAACTGGCGAAATGTGGCTGTATTATAGGTTCACCTCTGCCTAACTCTTCCGTGATTACAGGCGTGATGTTATGTTATGTTTATTACACTTTGACGGTTTTTAATGTTCATTAAAGGGTTGTTAGTTTTCAAACACTAAAAAAACCCTGAACGGTGAACGGGAACGCGGGGTTGCGCCGACAGAGGACGCCTTCCGGTTTTGCCAACAAAAAGTGACATATGAACGCGACGGTTGCGTATTCCCGCGATTTTCGCTTATGGTTAGGACGCGGGTAACCCTAACAAAAAATATTAAGCAGCTGATTTTTAGGGTTCCGTACCCAAAGGCTAAAACGGGACCTATTACTAAGGCTCCGCTGTCCGTCCGTCTGACCGTTCGTACCTCCGTCCAACCAGCCGTCCGTTCGTCCGTCATTTCGTCCGTCCGTCTGTCCATCCTTCCGTCCGTCCGGCCGTCCGGCTGTCACCAGGCTGTATCTCATAAACCGTAATAGTTAGACAGTTGAAATTTTCACAGGTGATGTATTTATATTACCGCTATAACAAAAAATACTAAAGAATAGAATAAAATAAATATTTAAGGGGGCTCCCATACACCAAACGTGATTTTTTTGCCGTTTTTATAGATAATGGTACGGAACCCTCCGTGCGCGAGTCCGACTCGCACTTGGCCGGTTTTTTTTCCAACATTTTAAAACTTGGTAGATAAAAATATTTTGAAATATTATTTTTTTCTATAGTTTACTTCAAACAGCTATAATAACTCAGTAATTTCATGACCAGACTAGTTATACTTGCTGTGATTGCTATGAAAAGTCAACGAGAAGGCGATTTCAAAGGAAACGTGACGTGCCCATGGTTCCGTAGTCAGCATTTAAGGTTCCTTTGATGTTCGGTCCGTCGACGTCGTCGCAGTTCAGTTAATTATTATCAAAGACACTGGTTTTAGTTTGTTGTTTGTATTTGGGCCGGTTTTTCCTATAATTCAGTAAGATTAAAGTCAAAGTCAAATAATTTATTTCAGGCACATAAAAGGCACTTTTGAACGTCAAAAACAAGAAATAGAACTGATTCTAGTTGCCCCTTTCAAAAGGTAGTTTTCGTTTGGAGAAAAATGGGCAAGAAACACCACCGTTAGTTACTCTTTTCAAAATGTTTAACAATGTTTTGTATACGTCAATTATATAATTATATGTGAAGACGATGCATCTACAATAAGAATACTGTACCACAAAAGGCAAAAAGAATTATAAATGGAGCAATGACAAATAAATTAATTATGGGACAGATACCTACATGGTGCTCACATATTTATAAACATTGTAAAAGTATACGATATTACAATATTCCTAACATTGTTACAAGTAATACTAATAAGTCAGTGCGTACTTTAAGCAATCACGGAGTGTAAAAATCTGTGACATACAAATAATAAAATATTACCTACAACTAAATTAGCCACTAGTTTGATTTTGTCCTGACTCTAAACTCTCCTATGGAGCAAGACCAGTATGTTTCCAAGCATTCTTATTTTGGATATAATCCTCTAATTTGTAATAAGCTTGTTTACAAAATGTACTTTTTATATGAGTTTTAAATTTTTTGAGCTTTATTTATGTACTTCATTGTACTCTAAAATACATGACAAAAAATAGATTTAACACTACAAAACATGCGGCCCGGCCTAATCGCTTTCTGCGATCTTTTCCAGGCAACCTTGGTATGGACAGTGATAGCGTGGTCATAAAAAATGGGGTTGGCATTGGCGCAAAATTCATGGATAATGATGTTTGAGGTTATATATTAACACCGCTTTGTTAGTTTGTTTACCGTGTTATAGAGGTCTGTAAATTTTTAACTGTTGTTTTGAGGGGATAGTAAAATATTGAATTTATTCTTCGCAGTTATGTGGGTGAAATGTTAGCAGTAAGGGAAATTTACTTGCAAAACTGGCTGCTATCAGCTACTTTACTATCTTACATGCTTATCTCTTGAGAATCATTCAATCAATCAATCTGCCTGACCTTTTCCATGGAGCGATTGCCTATCTGACGTCCACAACCCAGTAACAAGTCAAAACAAAGTGCTCCGCCGCGTCTGTCTGCCTGTCTGTTCGCGATAAACTCAAAATATACAGCACTGATTTTCATGCTGTTTTCACCAATGGATAGAGTGGTTCTCGAGGAAGGTTTTAGTATATAATAACCGACATCCACGCAGGCGAAGCCGCCGGCATCAGCTAGTAGTAAATAAATAAATAAATAAATTCTATAGATATTGGCATAAAAAATGTGTAGGTACAAACAAAGTAAATCCCTGACTCCTGCACTAGGTAAAGGTAGGTGTCTTCTCCCAATCAGAAGGTTCGAGATTTTATGCAATCACATCATTTAAAATTACTAGACAAACAAAAATAGTAGTAACATTCATTAATAAAATCATTTATTCATGCGTTTCATTCTATCTGGAATTTCTCAATAGCAGCCTGGAGCTTGGATTTGAGCCCGTTTGATGGCAATAGTCTCGCCCCTATTACATGGGACTTAAACATAACTGGCGAAATGTGGGTGTACTATAGGTAAACCTCTGCCTTACCCTTCGGGAAATACAGGCGTGATGTTACGTTATGTAAAATCAGTCATTCATTCATCCCAGTTTGTAGTTATAAGCAGACAGGAGGATGCTACTTCCCATCCTCTAAAATCATCTCTATGCTATTTTTTCATGACACTGGCTAAAAAGGGAGTGCCCTACTTTTTCCAACAAAACTCATCGATCATATTTCCTATTTACTTTTATCAAAAGATGTGAAGTCTGTATTTTTAACGTCGATATTATAAGGAAAATCTCGAGACCCGTTGACAAACACATCCTAACGATACCTATTACATTATTTTCTTGTCATGTTCGACATTTCCTGTTACTAGAACAGGTGAAAGGTTTCTTCCTGGGAGGTAGGTACCAACAGTATCTACTAACACCATACCGTAGGGATTTCTGTTGCCAAGAGCCATTTATTGTGTGTTTCGGTTAAAGGCCATGGTGCTGCTTAAATTACTGGCTCCGTGATAGGTCACAACTTTGTCTCTATTTATCAACGTTGGTTTCTAATCCTCAAAACTCTTGGTGCTAGGCTAATCTTTAGCCATCTGTAGTATTTTGGTAAATATAGACATACGTCAATATTAGTATCTGTCAATGTCATGTGTCAAATACAAAACGTCATTGTGTTCTTTGGCTCTTTTTGCTGCCGACCATCTTGCGCGCTGTTTGTTATTTTTCTATCTGCGATATCTACTTATTATTTACCCATAATCCATCAGGTGTAAGCTATAGTTGTAAGAGAGAGAATAAGGATTATGAAATTATGTTCTACTGGCTGCGCCCCGCGGTTTCACCCGCGTAAATCTCGATCCCGCGGGAATATCGGGATAAAAGTATCCTATGTCCTAATCCAGGTCATGGTCTACCTATTGGCCAAATTTCATCTAAATCTGTTCAGCCGGGTTAGAGTGAAAGCGTAACAAACAAACACTTGCGCATTTAGGATGAAAGTCACCGTTTGTCGTTTATTTTATTTTACCTAAAACAAGCCAGCCTTCTCAGATCGTTCATTTATCTCGGTTACTGTTATTTCTACAGCTCTCTTCACTAAAAGTAACAAAATAGTATTTAAATACGCAGCAGAACGAAGATGTCTACCTCTATCACAGTTATAATAATACCCTAACAATGCTTAGTCGGTGAAATATTATCAACGAAAAACAGTATCTTAGTTGTAAGCTTTCAAGCCTTCATTATCCTACAGGGAGGACATTGCCACAGAATAGGTAAGCACAGAAGGCCGGTTCCATACAGCGAGTGAAAACGCAAGCACACATTCGCAGCTATTGGTACTCTGTTTGAAATAAGATTAGACATTTAAATAAACTTTTTTACAGTCCGTTCAACCGATTTTGACTTCTATACCGTAGGCATAAGGCTGGCATTAAAAGCAAAAAAGGTTACACAATACCAACTGTCTACTGCAGCTGCCATTTTTCATGCCACCAACGCAATAGAAGTCAAAAAAGGTTGAACGGACTGTAAAAAAGGATTATTTAAATGTCTAATCTTACTTTAAATGGAGTATACATAGACCGATATCCTTGAAAAGACGGTTGGGACGGACTGGTTGTACTAGTGACATTGTGCTACTTGAGAGAGTTCCATGTCTGCAGCAATGGGCTGCGATAAGCTGTTGATTGATTGACAAAGACGCGTCTACGAATGCAAATGCACAGTCGCAATTGCCTTTAGTTAGAGATCGCCGGACGTACGCCGGATCTTTGCTTCTGCTATAGATAAAGCAGAATTAAATCAAAAAAAGGAGATAAAGGTATCATTCGACGCGTTTTTCTTTCAACACCATTTTCTCCAAGATTTCTTTACACTTCCAATTCTTTTTTATTTTTTTACAATAACAATAAGACTATCCGCAGCTAACTTTAGGTGTACCCGAAACGATAAGTTGATCAATTGCCATCAATTTTGTATTGTAGTAATATTGTCAATCGCTTCAATGACATTGGACGGTGTTGTTAGTAGACGATCAATTTTCGCATCAATGTATTTCAATAACGTACAAATTGACAATTGCAATTGATCGTTTCGGAGTTGTGTAGGTACGTGAACGCATATCTACATGTGTGTGTGCGTTTGCACTCGTTGTACAGAGCCGACCTTCTGTACCAATCTATTCGGTGGTACAGTTAGCAGGGGCCGCCTACCAGATTTATGTCGGCCGTACAACGGGAGCAATTATCTCATACAATTCCTTAGGCCCTAACGGTTAGCGCAAGGCTACGCATATGCGACAAAGTTGGACGATTTGTTGGTCGATCTGTCGGTTGATGAGTTGACGAACCTGGGGTTGTGCAAGTTCTTTTTATTGGTCGATAGTAACATTTTAAAATGCCTTGTTGGTCTTACTAAAAAATGTGGAGGAAATATTTACCTCGCAGTACCTACTTCCAAAGGATGACTTAGTAGGTAACATTTACGTAAAAGATATCGCTCTGATATTGGTGAAAAAATAAAATAAACATAGCATCATGCCTGTATTCCCCGAAGGGTTGGGCAGAGGTGTACAGTACATCCTCATTTCACAGTTATGTTTAAGTCCCAGTTTTTTTTTTCTGGACAGATCTACTGAAATTATGGCTTATGAAGACTAGCACCCTAACTCCGTAACATACTTTCAATCACAATCCGAGAGTTTTGAAGAATATTTGTAAACCATTGCTTCATAGCTTTAATAAATTCGCAATGAACGTGGCCTAACTGTGAAAATTAAAGAAATTGCGATCAAATTGTTATTTCATGTGTGTTATGCAATACCCCACCGGGTACCTGCTTATTGTAAAAGGGATGCTGGTTTTTGAATCGGAAAACGCGGTCAAACTTCAACCAAACATAAAAAAAAACAAAAAGCCCTTTTATTTTTACGCCCTGCGACCTATATTCGTAGCTACGATTTCCCTTGCAATTACCATACGAAACCAATTGCAACAATCTAAGGGTCTGCCCTAATACTTTTAAAAGGACCTCAATAAATATCTATAAAATAAAACGTAAGTGCTTGCGGTCGCCCCGATCTTATCAAGTCGACCGCATCGGTCGGTTACAGCCGCCATGATGTTGGTTTTTTGAATTTAGAATCGGTGTTGAATCGTCTTTCGTACAACGGATGTAGTATTTAAAGTACCCAAGTCACGGACTATTGAAACCCAAGTACTTTCGGGATTATATGTTAATTGCATTAACCAGCGTCTCAATTGTACTTATAACACACTTAGCAATCGGAAACAAAGGGTGTACACAAGTAGCAATCGTTATCAGAGCTGTGGGCCTAAAACGGCCACATTAGCAATTCCTCTAAAAGCAATTCATTTCCTGAATTTCCAGCTGTCATTAGCAATTTCTCTAATTTGACATAAAAGCGAATCATAATGTGTGGACCATTTTACGAATCTCCATAGAAAACTGTTAAACGGATGAATTATTTCGTAATTTGAATCGCACGCAGATCATATTATGAATTGTCAGTTTGTGACATTTTACGATGATTCATAATATTTTCCTATTATGATTCTGCCAACTGTTTTAGGCCCCATGTTTGTAGCTCTACAACCAATTTTGGGACCCACATTTTGGACGATTTCATCATTGTTATGGCTGATAATATATTACTTTCACAGGGCTTCTGCTTAGCTCGGATGCCCGTGACTTTTTGCGTGTGGCGAGGTTCTGAGCGCAATCTGAAAAGCTGAATTGAATTGAGGTCTTATGGCTATTGAAGCAGTACTCGAGTGGAGACCGCGTATCAGCAAGGATAGCACGCGGAGTCCTCCAATTAAATGGACCTTAGAAAGGCTGTTGGGAAAGACTGAATGCAGAAGGCGAGAAACCAGGTGTTTTGGCTCCACTCATAAAGGCTTATGGCATCAGTTGAAAACTGCTCGACAGCGCTATTCAGCTGTATATCGCTACCGAGCAGTATATCTACCAACAGCATAAAATATACGCTGATTATAAACAGTAATCAAACGAAGGGCGTTCCCGTTAAACTGCAGTAGTATAGCGTCTATACATGCTAAAAAAATATTATCATGAAAAAACATTTTCTTCTACGTAGACAAATATTAAAAAAAAAATTGATACGGAAAAGAAACACTCTGTACACGCACACTTGTCACACTTGTCGTTCTACGTTGAAATATAAGTGTGCGTGTATAGAGTGTTTCTTTTACGTATGGGTTTAATAGTTTTGTGAATATTACAACACATACAATTATTTAAAATAAAAAAAAATTGTAATATTTTTTTTTGCATTTAAAGACGCTATATACTATTGCGGGTTGATGGGAACGCCCTTTAATAGTTTACATACTTTATAACTGGGGAAATGTAAGCGTACTACGGTACACCACTGCCCAACCTTATGAGAAAACAAGGCGTGATGTTATGTGTTAATAGACTGATTTTTCCGTGCGCAGATGGCGTATTACCATACACAATCGGTTTGTGAATCACTTCAGGAAAAATATTATCATCGTAGGGATGTTCTTTGTATTTCGATTTATGCCTGGCCTATTAATTCCACAAACATAATATTAATAATGAACACATTTCTGAAAATGAGTGTATTACTATCATTGCCTGATTCATCATTATTTTAAAATAACTCATAAGGTTAATGGACTTTGTAAAAAAAAAACTGGGACTTCCCGCAGACAATGATGGTTTGTTTGATTTATTATTAGAATTGTGCTGTTATCAATGTTTAAATAACATTTAGCGTAATTAATGAGAACGGCAACAATTTTTATCGTTGTTCTTCACTTTTAACCGATTTACTGGAATTTGTCAGTTCGACTGATAATTATATTTGTATACTAAACATAATTGCGTAATTGGTATCTTTGTAATTTTTGAACTTTCGTAAAATACCCGGTCAATTTATTACCTAATTAAAATGTTTTTTAATTTCATTTTCATGTTTACTACTTAAATGAAATGCCACTTAGATATATTTTTTTTAATATTTGTTTATTTTTTTCAAATAGCTAGGTAGGTACTAATCCGATTACCTAAGTCCGAAGTATGCAACACGAAAACAAAAAGCGATGACGCATATAGTCATCCTTTAATAGGTACATAATCTCCCACTAAATTCGCTACAAAAATAGCACGAGTTTTTACACATCTCAACAATATGGTCACACTACTGTGTTTCCACAATAGGCCCATAAAACCACTGAACTGCCGAAATAGTCTATTACCGCCCTCCCTAACAATTGTATCGTAATCCTTAACATTTAACACTCGGCTCTGGTTGGATATTTAAGATACGATCTTTTTGGGACACACATTTTGTGCCATTAGAACCTACGTAAGTACTGTAGTGACTTTAGCCTGCAAGGCGCCATGCAACCTTCGCGATTTTTTTAAAAGTTGCTGGCATAATGAGATAGACAATATTCCGAATTAAAAAAAAATCTAAAATAATTATGAATAGGTATAATGTTTTGATTAAAAAAAAAAATGCGTTAAATACTAGATATGTACGTCATCATATAAAATCGAGCCTGTTCTGTTAGCGCGACCAGCGCAAACAGTAAGTACGAGTACTTAGGTACGTTACAACGGCGTTCTGTGTGATCATCAGTGATCGGAGTAGGTAGATTGATTTTTGGTACTTGTATCATAAATGCACACAGAAAGAATAAACATGAAATTGTGATACCCAAATTTAGATTAGCTAAAACTAGTAAGTCGTTTCTTATAAACAGTATCCGCTTTTATAATAAGTTGCCAAAGTCTGTTACAGAACTTAGCGATGGTAAGTTCAAAACCCACATCAAACGTGTCCTTATCAAAAAAGCATATTATAAGATTAAAGACTACGTTGAAGATAGGGAAGTTTGGCAATAATTCCTTCTGCACATGTGGCTTCCCTGGTACGTCATTAATGGCATAATTTTGTAAGAGTCTATTAACTGCTCCCAAATTACCATGTTTATTTTTTACATTCATCCCTGACAGACATAATCATATTATAATATTATTTGACACCTACTACTTTATATACCTACCATATTTAATTTCAACTCTATAATAGTGGCTTTTGCGGACATGTTAATTATCCAGATTTGTGTCAGTTGTAATAGCAATCATGTCATTTGGTTTAAATAGGTTTTTATTTTTAGTTTCTTATTTATCTTATATAGATTCTCCTCTAATAGACCTTGTGAATGTGAGAACGTTGTAGGCTTAGTGGACTGTAGACCTTTTATTTTTTTTTATGGAACAATTTCAGTTTCTTTTAACTACCTACATGAAACTCCTTGAAAGGCAGGCCTACACTGTCCTCCCATAACTATTAACACTGTAATTCGAAAATATTGTAAAAGCCAATTATCTTTTAAAAGAGTAACCATGGAGTTTCTTGCCGGCTCTTCTCCATAGGAAACGACCAATTGGAACCGTGCACCTAGCTTCTGACGTTTCATAAGTGCCCATGTAGGCTTATGTGAAATAAAATATTTTGATTTTGATTTTGAATAACACGGATAAGCCATTTTTCCGGAAAGTAATTCCGGTATTTCCGGATTCAATTAAATATTGTTAATGATATTATTACTACTCAATTCAAAATTTAAAGGAAGGTATCAAAACTAAATTAATTCATTATTTATTTGTTGAATAATAAAAACAATCGAATTCCGATTTTCGATTTCCGATTTTTTTGAGGATGGCAAATCATCAAATGACTCCTTCCACTCTGGCAGAATACAATTCCTACATAAGTTCCGTTTATTTTTAAACAATCCACCAATTCCGGAGGAATGTCCATATTAATATATACGTTTCGGATCAATGGCCCCAGTTCAATCTACCTACTCCGATCACTGGTGATCATTATAATCAGTGGTGAAGGAAGCATGATATTTTTTTGCAATTGAAGAGGCCTTTGTCGGGCAGTGGACTTCTGTGATTATCAATATTTCGGCCGAAAGACGTCCACTGCTGGACAAAGGCCTCCCAAGCACCACCACTTCGACCGGTTCTGTTCTTCTCGCTCGCGGTCATCGGCACATAGCTCGCAGAACAGATGGCTGATGGGGCCGAAAGGTTTTGGAGTGGCGACCACGAAATTGGCTCTAATTAAATAAACTATGGACTCAATTGTAGTTCAAACATCGCAGTAGGCACGAGCCATTGTTTATTTAATATTACCTATCGTCTTTTGTTTTAGTATAAAATAATTTATAACATGACAATGACCTGGCTATGGCGTTTAGTTAAATCAGTGTTAATAGTTATAATATTTAGGAATACCTAGTTCGAGGTCGTGGCTAAGTAATAACAACCGCACGGGTCGATCCATGAGGTTAAGCTATGCTTGGCGGGGTTGGCCCGTAGATGGGTGACCGTCTTTACATACAGAGACTCCACCGTGCCTCGGAAAGCACGTTAAGCCGTTGGTCCCGGCTGTCATTCGTGGATCTTTGACAGTCGTTACGGGTCGTCAAAAGCCCGAAAGTCTGACAACCAGTCTTAGGGGTATCGTATTACCCAGTTACTGGGTTGTGGAGGTCAGATAGGCAATCGCTCCTTGTAAAATACTAGTATTCAGCTGCATCCGGCTAGAGCCGACCCCAACATAGTTGGGAAAAGGCTAGACAGATTGACCTAGTTCTAGGTTCATTTGTCACAGGTACACGTGCTTATGTACGTATGTTTATTAGTCTGAATTCACCACCAAGCATTGAACAAAAAGTAAAATTTAAAATTTTACTTTTAATTTTCATGCAGCTTATGTCCAATATATTTTATCTTTATTACACATTATACGTTAGCAGTAATACATTTCCTACATACTTGTGTTAACTTATGTTGAATGTATGCGCTGTTGGTGTTCTTTATAAAATAAATGAACGGAAGCTAGTAAGTAATAGGCATATAAAAATAGGAATATGAATTTTTCAAAATGATACCCAAAATAGAGTTTTTCTTGGAGTTAAAAATACGAGTATAAGCACAATATAAATTCTGTGAAAAAAACGTGCTTCTAAAAAAACAAATCTCGGTGAAAGTGCCGAAACGAAAGAAAATAACAGATGTAATGTTTCGATATGAAGTTATCTCATGTAAAAAATAACAGGGTATTCCTTTTGGAGCAGTCATCAATCACACTGGAACAAACGAGGCCGCAATAATTCCCTTGGAGTACACGCTCACTATGAAATATTATATTTGGATAGCTACGGGTAAAATGGAGAAATCGTAAATAGAAAAATGTTTTAACAAACATGAGTTTTCAGAACTCTCACAAAGTTAGTAAGTTATGAATCTCACAGGCATAGCTAGGTTCAACTATACTCTGATCCGAATAAATTTTATGAAAAAGGTAAACAAATTATTGAAGATTTGAATACTAAACCCCTCAATTCTAATTTAAAATCACCTTAGGCGCGGGAGATACACAAGAGGCGTATCGCGGGCGAGACGACTGTGCGGCGCGGGCGTTGCGCCGCTCTTTTCATTCGGCCAGTGCCGCGACCTCGCCCCGCCGCCTTTGTATGTTCCGCGTGTTCTACACATTTTGTATATAATTATGAAAAGAGCGGTGCAACGCCTGCGCCGCACCGTCGCTACGCCCGCGCCACTCGCCTCTTTTGTATGTCCCTCGACTTAAAAATGGTTTTCATTTGACAACATTGAGGGTATGTTTATAACCTGAGCAAGCTTGATAATACATTTTCCTTCCCGAAATGACAATGTTTTCTGCAGGTATATTATAAGCTAATGCATTGAAGTAAGGCTCTAACGAAAACTCTGTCCGCGTGATCTCGTTCCCCAGACCCACCCCGTCACATCGCATCGCCTGTCCACCCTATTACTTTGTTTTCGCTGAGCGTTCGTACTGATTTATTTTTCTATTTTTTCGGCTCCTATGGGTCCTAGCGTGATATTAAATAGCCTATCGCCTTTCTCAAGAATTGGGCTATCAAATGCAAAAAGAAGTTTTCGAATCTGTTAGTTCTAGAGATTTATCTCTAGAATCGAACAAACAAGGAAAATATACTATTCAGCTTTTTTATTAGCATAGATAGTTATGATACACTTCAATGGTAGTAGTATAAAAAAATTTATGAAATTTAAATTTTATTATAAATTGACCTAATTTATAAGTATGTAAATTATAATTTATGTAGTAATAATTTTATTTATTTCATCAAAAATAATACAACGAATTACAATACATATAGGCTAGTACTTGGGAGTATATAAACATGGAAGCATCTGTAGCCGAACTAGGGCGAGTCCTGTATCTTGGGCTACAGCGCCAGATGCAGCATGGCAGCTTTAAATGCGACAATTGATACTTAATAATAATTTTCTTTTAACCCTTCTTAAGAAAAGTATGGAATGTTCTGCTGTTTAAAGCCATATTTTAGCATAACTGACATTGCCTAGAGTGTACTAAAGTCAACCTTTGTCATGAAATAGGTACTTCGCAAAACAGGCCCATTCAAGTCATTCGGATGTAATACAATTGATAAGTACCATGCAATATCCTGTGAACAATAAAATTGTGGAGACACCTTAATTTTTAAATTTTTTAAACTGAATTATTTTTTAGTTCTAAGTAGTTGAGCAAATTCAAAAGGCCACGCACCATTTGTATGGCTGTTCAAATATATATAGTTGCACCACACAAGGTATAAAATCGCTTGACACTTCACTTTTTGTCTATTATTGACCTGGTTTATCAGTGAAAATGGGTTGATTAATAGGTTAATTTAATAATCACTTAGTCATAGAAATTGGTATTTTTTTACAAGTATCTTTCTTACTTATAGTTAATGGTTCTAAACGACCGTAAATTAATGAAGTTTTAAGTGAGGTAAGTTCTATCGATACTCCATATTAATACCTACTAATATTATACATGCGAAAGTAAGTCTATCTGTCTGTTACCTTTAACCAACACCGTGTTCGTCTATTACGTTGTCTGCCTTTTAACGGCTGAACAGATTTGAATGAAACTTGGTACAAGCATAAATCTGACCTGTCCTGGGTTAGAACATTGGACTTTTTATCCCGGGGTTTTTATTTTTTTCACTACTATGTTACCGTGGGATAATTAGCTAAAACTAGAAATAATTATAAAAACAAAGTCATCGTTATACCGCAAACATGTTTATCTTTTTGTTTACACCATGTTTGGCCCGCTGCGTATTATTTTAATAATACTAACTAAACTAAGAATGTAAGTGCGTCTCCATGAGTCATCTGTTCCCAATTAATCATTAAACAAAGAGCGGGCTCCATTATTATCACAACGTCCGTCGACACAAACAGAAGCTTTCCCTCTTTTTGATAATTATTACAATAACTTCAACATAAGATATGGAAATGACTTTCTTGGGGAGGGAAGTGCAGTTTTTGTGAAGTGAGAAAAAAATTATTATAATTTTCGGACTGCCAACATGGATTTCAAAACTTTTTTGGGTACGTATTATTGAGGTCGTTTATCGTTATTTTATTGTGATTATTGAAGACCTACCTACAGTCTTACTACCTATAGTCAAAAAAGATGTAGGGCAGCTAATTACAATGCATTTAAACCCATAAGTATCGTGTGTGACTTAGGGTCGACTGCGTGATATTTGTTTAAAAAAATATATGCGTTGACTTGAGAACCTCCTTCTTTGTTTCGTTGGTTAAGCAATAAAGCAATGATGATGAAAATTCCCTGCGCAGTTCTCAATTACTTATTTTTGTTCCCTAGTGTCAGTACTTACCTACTATAAATAACGTAGAGTTCAAGATTATCTGTGGCACATCTTAGATGGATTGATTGTTATAGGCACTAGCTTTATCGTACACTCATAATTTCAATGGATATAAATTCTCTCATTCTGAGCTGAAATTCAGTGCAAACATGGGAATTTCCTGAAAAATCCAAAGCTGTTATATATTTTCTTGTTTTTAAAATTGAGAACTTATGTAACGTGGACTTCTGTTACTTCATTTTAGGTGTCATCGTATTTGCATCCACCATCGCGTCGTCTGCCGCGGGCTGTAGTTTGACCAATAGACATGATTCCTGCAACTACACCATCACTTGTACCAATAACCCTAGCAGCATTACCAACCCCAACTGTGAAGAGGATCCCTACGTCATCTTCAGCATCACGAACTCTAACATAGAATATCTCGCCACTGGATTTTTTGCTGCAACCAACTTTGACTCCCGAGTTCGTGAAATTAAAGCCTATGGCAATTCTTGGACCCATATTGATTCTTCTGCATTTCGATACTATCCGAAGAGTATCAGCCTGGATCTATCTAACAACTACATCGAAAAAATTCATAATGAAGCCTTCAGAAACTTGAATTATCTTCAAACCTTGAATATATCGAACAACAAAATTGAAACGCTGAACTCTAAGTCATTTCTGATCTCTGATTCTAGAAATAACTTTGTGCAGGAACTGGATTTGTCGAATAATAAGCTAATAGAACTATCAAGTGAACTAAATGACTTGTCCAAGTTGAAGAGGTTATACTTACAGAACAACATGCTGGCGAGACTGGCAGACGACTGCTTTATGAGTTTAAAGAATTTAGAGTATCTTAATTTGCAAAATAATCGCTTGTCGTTCTTGAATTTGACCCTAACAAACTTAAAAATGTTGAAGACACTTGATATATCTTACAATAATTTGATAAAACTATCAGGTTATGAAATTAATCGTATGGTTGCTATTGTCGAGTTCAATGCATCACATAACGCCTTGACATCAGTCGAATCAAACTGCTTCAACCAAGCTACCGCTTTGGAAACGGTCGATTTTAGTTACAATAACATCAATGCCACCATCGAAAATGTGAGGTTCGTTGTCAACAATCACCTGAAATATCTGAACTTTTACAATAATCATATCACAGAAATACAAGTGAATTCTTTTCTACACTGTAGTTTATATTATATCAATTTTGAAAACAACAACATAACTGGGGATATAAAAGAACATACTTTTACGGGTTTGCGAGATGTCACTAACCTGGATTTGTCAAGACAAAGTATTAGTGGTATAAAGAATAAGGCTTTTACAGACATGGTAAGCCTCACGCATCTTAATTTAAGTACTAACAATATTCGAGAAATTGAAAATGCTAGCTTTGATATTTCTTCAATCACTGTTTTAGATCTATCTCGTAATGAAATTTCTCATTTATATTACCTTCAAAATTGTTTGCCAAATCTAACTGAATTGTACATCAACAATAATTATATTACTGTAGTCCCAAAAAACATTTTTGATAATCAATCACAAATTAGAAAATTAGATCTTTCCATGAACAGGATCAAGATGATTGAGCAGTATTCCTTGCCGTTGAAAAACTTGCAATATCTTAACATTGTAGATAATCGTCTAAGTGGTATTATAAAGAAAAATGTGTTTAGTCCAGCAAAGTATTTAAGGTTTCTAGATTTAAGTAACTTTAGCATTACAAAAATTGATGATTCAGCATTTATCGAACTACCAGTATTGGCTCGATTAAATCTTTCTAACAATCATATAGAAACGATAGAACCAGACAATTTTAAAGGAGTTGAAAATATGTATAGTTTGGATTTATCATATAATAATCTCACACATTTGTCGTTTAACAAAAGTATTTTGACGACTAATTTAAAAGCTCTATATTTGAACAACAACAAACTCACAAACATATCGAAACTTTTTGTAAATATATGCAAGCTATTATACCTTGATATATCCAACAATGACATTAGTAATCTCACAGCACTTGGCGCTGATATCTTTCCTAATTTGACGACGTTACATCTAGCCAACAATAAAATTAAACATTTCAATAATCCACGAATAAACTCTTTTACTACACTAATTGACCTAGGGTTATCTTCCAATGTTATAAGTAATATAGACTTGAGTCATTTCAAAGAACTGATGTCGGTAGATCTTAGCAATAACAATTTGACATATTTAAATAGCACGCTATTTAAAAATAATGAATACTTACAATCACTAGATATTAGTAGAAATAATATATCAGATTTACCACCAGGTACGTTTCAATTTATGAAAAACCTGAAGGTACTGAATTTATCATCTAATTATTTGACGAAACTTCGATTCGGCAGTCTAAAAGGTCTTCATAAAACGGAACTCTTGGACTTATCAAAAAATTATATCGCAGTGTTAGATGTCGACGTTTTTCATGAATGTGATGAACTGAAAACTTTGATAATCGACTACAATCATATCAAAACATTTGACGTTGAAAGACTCATACTAATGTCGGTAAGGAAATTAAGAACTTTGAGTTTAGGAGGTAATCCCATTTCTTGTAAGGAGATTGTCCATAATATAAAATCTGCAAACGTTACATTTTACGCTATCAGACAGGTAGCAGTAACTTCTATTGATAAAATATATCATGAAGATAATGTTCATGGCATAAAATGTGGAGATGATATAATTAATAGTACTACTATGAAACCGAAAGTTAAGGAGTTGGCAGACGATACTGCTTCGTCAGTGTCGTCAACTACTATAGTATTAACTTGGTGTTCTTTACTAACAATTCTACTTATTGGAGCTGGTGTATTTGTTTATATAAAACTGTTTAAAAAACGTATTTTGGTTGTTGGTAGCAACGTGACTATGCAAATGAGAAATTCAATTGCATCGGATGGTTCAGATTTTCAGAGTGATCTTTTGAGTTAAGCTTTTTGATTTGTATTGCTTAGGGTATGTTTATGTTAGAAATATTTTGTTTCGGTCTCAAAGTCCTTTCATGTGTGATTTTATGTTAACTTGGTTACTTTTTGTTGGTGTTTTTTTTATTTAAGTTAATACTTCTCGTCCATGAAAGACCGATAAAGATAGAGAACTTTCAAATTGATCTATAATATATTGAGCTCAATAGACTATAATGAAGTCTTAGAGTAATTATGACACAAGTCGCCTTGTGCCCGATGGTACTTATCTCCCATCAGCAAAAATGACTAATTTCCATACAAACTTTCATTCACTATTTAACCCCTTTAGGGGACGATTTTTTAAAAATCGTTCCCTACTTTTCGCTTTCGAAGAAACTCATGTGCAATATTTCAAACTTTCTAGACTCAGAGCGAGAAAGAGGTTAAGGCTGCTTCTGTCAGTGAATTTGCTATGGCAGATTGCTCTACGTAAAACGAATGCACGTAGCGTGCAAAGTATTTTATGGACGAGGTGCTTTATTTGCTCGATTTTATACAATAATGTTAACGGAGTTCATATTTTATAATGTTGTCAGTAGATTATTAAAAGCTGTATAACAAAGTATCTTAAGCCTTCATGCATTTTCTTTCATTCGTGTCCTATCTCTCACAGGTTTTTTCTCAAGATTGCCTTATTTGATTCGGGCTCGGAGACCTCTTATTTATAAGCTCTTCACGTGGGGAGGTATGGTGAGTTAAAACTGTCGACTGAAATCGTAAACATTTTAGTAAATGAATAAGAATGGTCTCATAGAAAGTGAAACATATTACAGAGAGTAAAACCAAAGGAAAATTAATGTTAACTCTTCAAGTTATTCGCACTCAATAAAAATAATTCTACTTCCAAATAAAATACATATTGATAAACTTTGCTAAACCAAAACAAATTACTTACCGGTAAAATTTTGCGGTCCGCTGAATTCAAAGCACCTGATTTTGCTGGATACAAAATTAGAGGTAGGCTATCTACCTGAAATTTTAATGCTGATTCCGAGTTCTTGGAATACATCAGAGATTTTGTAAAATTAGTTTAGCAACTTCGATAGAATTAATTTCTGTGGTTCGAAGTGTCCTGGAAGTGGGAAATTCTGAGCTTGATTTATTAAATTGTATTTCAATACGTTGTCAAATCCATGTTCTATGATTTCGTGAATTAAGTGGATAAACGAAGTGTCTGAAAATGCACTGAATATATAAGAATTTGGTAACGTTAGTAATCGTGCTGGTCCTGATTTGAATGACACTTTGGCTGAAATTAAAGTTTGGGATAAATGTAGAAGATAAGTTTTATTCTTGGATATCTTGGACACAATCTTAATCATGTTTTATGTTAACAAATCTTCAAAGTCGTAAATCCTGTGTCCGAAACCCGGATATCAGGAACACAACCACCGAAATAGGCGCCCGCATACACATCTAACAAAACAAATAATATGAACATTTCTCTAATTCACGCGAATTGAACACAAACAAAACGTTTACGTAAACGTTGCCGTTTAAGTTCATACTTTATGTTGTGGTAACGGGGAGTTGGCAACTCGCCAGCGGTAATAGGGCCATAGCTCCCAAAGTTTAAGGTCAGCCTTGAATTTATTGCTTATCATCGGTTCATTGATTTGGGGAAATCGCGTGTGGATCCTATTGATTGAAATACGAATTATAAAATGAAAAACGGAAAACGGATTTTTTTATTGTTGGTCTCAGAGCTAGCTAAAAAAACACACTAGTGTTTTGAAAATAAAAAACTCGAGAGGTGTCGTGGGACAGCCGGTTTGAACGAAGTTCTTTTCGCTGTACATAATTATTATTATTGTATCATGTTTTAAAATTTATCAGGCACAATGAAATAAATGAACAACGTTTGAGAGTACCTAAGTGATAAAAAAAACCAGTGCGTGGGTGTCGAACACGCTCAATGACGGGTTCCGTAGTTGGAATGAATTTATACCAAGAACAAACTTTAATTTCCAACTGGAAAATAATGTAAGTTTGTACGCACAATATAGGGCGATATACCACGTTATTTAAACACCATAGACTTCATATAGGTTTTCCTGTAGTCTAAAAAATGTCTGTAAAACAAAGTATGAGCTATTTTATGTATAAAAAAAATAGGTTCAGTAGTTCCGGAGATAAGGGGGATCAATTTTGATCATTTTTTTAAAATAACTTTGTAACTTTTTATTTTAAAATTATAAAAGAAATATGCTTGGGGCCCTCACAGTGAGCCCTCTCATTTGATACGTCACACGGTATAGTTTGCAAAACTATTTTTTATGTTTCTTAGTTGTCTCCTAGCCGAAAAACACCCACAGCTGAACAAGCACCGCCACTTCGACCGGTTCTGTGCTTCCCGCATCCAGTGGATTTCTGTGGCCTTCACGAGTTCTTCAGTCCACATTGTGGGAGGCCTTCCAACGCTTCTTTAAAGTATGAAAATACCTACAGTGTCAACTTATTAGCTGAGTCGAGTTATATTTACACGACAGGTTGACAACAGATAAGATAATTATGAAATCTTCATAGTTTGCAATAGTGAATATGGTACAATATTAAGGTACTTAAATAATTTCGAAATCGCTATTCTGTACGAAGTTTAGTGATTTATAAACTTGCCTTTTCTGATTAAGATATGGCCTTAGCAATCAAATGCAACTGGTACTTTCCTATAGTGTTAATATACTGCTAAAATTAAATAACATAATTATGTAGGTATAATCCTATTTTATAATCAAGTTTTTAATTGGGTCGAACTTATACCATAATAATTATTTCACTTTTATTGAAATACGTAATTATCTAAGATGTCTATGTATTTCTATATTCTGTCGCTAAGATTATAATACTTCTAATTCCAATATCACGCAGTTATTAAGAAACTCCTCTGTCACAGACAGACGATTATAAAAGTGTTCGTACCGTACCGTTTTCATTCTACAACTACGGAATTCTAAATATTACATTAATCTGCAAACAAACAAAGACCAGTGTTATCATTACTTCCTTTCTGCGACAATCAGTAATACACGCGTCGACACTCAACGATCATTTTAAACAGACAAATGTAAAAAAATGGATAAAAGAATATTTTTATGTGAGTGTTTCATAATCAGTTCGTAATTAAAGGTGGTGAAATTTTTAAAATAAATTTTTATATTTATGAACATACATGGTGGACGTTGGACATGGTAGGCTAAAAGTATAAAATATCAATATATATCTAAGTGTTGATGATTGTGTTTCATAATCACAAAATAGTTTCTCAAACACGAAGTAATATGAAGTTTATTAAAAACGATTACGTAAAGTTGAATGAAACTGGCACAGAAGGGTGGGGCTTGGCACAAGAAAGAGAGGTCCTACGCCCAGCAGTGGATGTTGACTATGATGATGCAAAAACTGTAAGTCTTAGTTACAACAAATAAACAACGATGTAGCTGCGTCTTTACGCGACAAGTCCATTGAAGTAGACACGAGCGTAGCAGGGCTAGGAAAACATTAACCTGAGGAATTCAACTAAATTCATGGCATGGAGATAAAATTCTAAGTACTGGTTAATGTTTGCATTTCTATGCTCAAGCCAAAAGGCCTAAAAACAAATCATCTACAGCAAACCTTGCCCTAAAATGTCTCTTACAAAAGCCTTACGACCTCTAATGTTCAAGTTTGGAGTAAAAAATCATCAATTTCTAATTGAAGTCCCATGTGATTGTGAAAATTATTCAATTAAGATTACAAACTTTTATAGCAAAAGCACCAATGAGGCTGTTGCGATATTAATAACATGGTAATTATTGTGGTATTTAATCATGTGTCGCGCCATTAGAAAAGAATCCAGCATCAGCTTCAATAGCATTTTTAATAATCTCTTTTTTTCAGGTTTGGTCATCACTTTCATAATAAAAGCGTCGGGGACAACCTTCTGTGGAATTACCGACAAGGATAACTGTTACTACACCGTTAATTGCGATATTCCTGCTAAAATTGACACAGTTCCTTATTGCGATTATACTGATCCGTATATCACACTCGTCATCATTGAATCTCCAGTTCACAATGTTACAGCTAATTTCTTTAACACAAAATTCGACGCATATGTCCGAATTCTGACAGGCATTGGAAACAGTTGGGATGCTGTGCTAAATAATGCGTTCAGTAACTTCAAAAACGTTGTATACATGGATCTATCTGAAAATCAGATAAAGAGTATAGGCATGGCGTTCATCGGGTTAAAACAATTGGACTCCTTGAACTTATCTCGGAATCACCTTGAAGTAATAAAACCTGAAGTTTTTATGTTTTTTGAAAATAAAAACAGACTATCTTTATTAGACTTGTCATACAATTTATTAAAGTATATATCTGATGAAGTTTTCGTGAATATGCACAACTTGAGACAGTTATATCTACAAGGAAACAAACTGATAAAATTAGGAGAGCAGTTCCCAACGAACTTTAAAAACTTGAACTACTTAAACTTATGTTGTAGTAACTTTACAACGCTTAACATATCTTTGAAATATTTCAAGTCCTTGAGAGAACTGAATTTGTCGTTTAATCATTTAAAAGAAATTGATGTATCTGAAGTAGTGTCACTAGAAACGATTAATTTATCACATAACGAGATAGACGAATTCATATTTGATTATTTTGAACAATTTCCTAGTCTTGAAGAGTTAGATCTTGGCTACAATAAATTAAGGAAACTATATGGCTCTAATAGCATACAAAACGCTAATAGAACCAAACCATTTGTCAAAATATATCTGAACAATAACAATATAAGTCATGTAGATAAAACTTTCTTTAAAACTTTCAACAATATTGGTCTTTTAGATTTAAGTTACAACGAAATCACTGAATTCAAAAAAAGGCGATACATACAACGAAATATCGGCAGTCGATATAATTAGTACCGTCAAGCGCACATCAATGATAACAATTTGACATCGACAACGCCTTTCTGTCGTAGCATTAAGATTATTTGTAATGCAAGTATGTTAAAATTTTAAAAGTATAAATACCCTAGATTGTGGATAAATTACTGAGGAGGTCAGAAAGGCGGTCGCACCCTGTGAAATACCAGAATTCAGCTACATCCGGTTAGACTGGAAGCCAACCCCAACATTTTTGGGAAAAGACTAGGCAGATTGATTGATTGTATTACTGATGAACCAATTAAAGGTTTGAAGAACACAATACTAATATACATGACACAAATTCAAAAGACTCATACTCATTTACGATCATGTCGATACGGGACTTAGGAGAGGAAGAGGAGGTGGGGAAGTTCTACCAATAAGGTTCGTAACATAAAACGTGTAGCTAACTGATTTTTAGAGTCCTCTAGACCGTATTTCAGAGCCACGGCGGCCAATCTCAACAGGGACTAGCCTTCGGCGGGGGCGATAACGTGTGCGCAGACACAGGTGCACTCTCTCTTCCCTCACTCTCTTAGTCCGATGGGACGGCAATCCGACACGACCGGAGCGAGATCAGGCGCAGAACCAACGGGTTAACGTGCTTTCCGAGGCGCGGGGCTTCACTCCGCCAACATCTAAACTCCGGGCTACTAAGAAATTTCTGATGAATAAACCCAATAGCACTTTGCTGCTCAGCAGTCGCGAAGAAATACATAGTAAATGAGTCAACAGTTGACACTTCGTCGCGTCATTAGTAACCTCAACTACTTTCGTGTTATTGGGTATTCTATACTAAGAATATAGTCCTCTTGGAGCAGCAGTAGATGATTACTGATTTTTCCTCTGTCAGTTAAGTTTGTAAACATCATGAATAATGTTGACGATTTTATTTCATTATTCTTCTTTCGTAAGTTAAAATCATGTTTCGCGTTACACTTGTTAACAAGTAGCCGACTGGAAAACCTTGATTTAAATCTGAATGTATGATCCAATCGCCCAAGAATTTGCTTGTTTGAATACTGAATGGATTTATAGCCACTGTGAGCGAGACAGAAATATAAACATTATATTGTTGACAAGTTTTCGATACAAACTATTAGTAGGTAACAAAGAAAATTAATGGGAAGCGAACGTGTATATAACTTTGCTAGGATCTAATGGTGCGTCGTCAAAATCAGAGCTATTGGTGCCATCTTGATTTTTCAATACACGTCTAACTATTTGATGAAACGCACTCTATTTCGCAAATGCTTGCGAACAGCGCTTCCTCAGTCAGTGGCATTCAACCTCCAAAAGAACGATACTGGGGAAATGGCTGATGCATAAAAAAAAAAATATCATTACAAAAATAATGAGACGGACTAACTAACAGAACACATGTAATTAATCTGCAAGCCAACAAAGAACTGTGTTATCATTATTTCCTTTCTGTGGTAATCAGATATGGACGTGTCGACACGAACAAAATAAACAACAAACTAATGTAAAAATATGGATAAAAGAATATATATATGTGAGTGTTGACATATTCATGTTTTAAATCATACTTTATTTCGTTGTTTGTGAAAATTATATTTTGTTTTGTCAAAGGTTAGTAATACTAGTCCAAGTCGGGGTCAAAGAAGTATTCGACAATATTATTAACGTATTTTTAAAACCATAAAGAAAGAAACAAAATGTTAATAAAATTGTCCAGAGCTGTAACAGAAAACGAGCCTGCTTGCCGATTATCTAAGGTTATTTTCCACTAAAGGCGTATGACCTCTACAAAGTCAAAGTAATGAATCATTAATTTTCAATAGAAGTCGCATGTGATTGTAACCTAGGCTACCATGAAGATTGTTCAATTAAGATTATAGCATAAACACCAATAAGGTTTCGACGAGAATTTTTAATGTGATTGTCCAGTGCCAGCCTAGTCACTATAATGGAAATCTAGATAACGGTATAATGTAAACACAAGTCAGTGTAACGTTCTAAAGAATCTTATGATCTCTATTTTTCAGGTCTGGTCACTCTAATAATAAAAACATCAGTGGCCACCTCTTGTACCATCAGAAACGACGATAACTGTTACTACACCATTAATTGCGATATTCCGGCCAAAATCAACATAGTTCCTTATTGCGATTATACTGATCCGTATATCACACTCGTTATCAACGAATCTCCAGTTTACAATGTTACAGCTAATTTCTTTAACACAAAATTCGACGCATATGTCCAAATTCTGACAGGTATTGGAAACAGTTGGGATGCTGTCCGAAATAATGCGTTCAGTAACTTCAAAAACGTTGTATACATGGATCTATCTGAAAATAAGATAAAGAGTATAGGCATGGCGTTCATCGGGCTAAAACAATTGGACTCCTTGAACTTATCTCGGAATCACCTTGAAGTAATAAAACCTGAAGTTTTTATGTTTTCTGTAAATAAAAACAGACTATCCCTATTAGACTTGTCATTCAACTTGTTGACGTATATACTGGATGATTTTTTTGTGAATTTGTACAACTTGAGGCACCTATATCTACAAGGAAACAAACTGACAATGTTGGGAGACCAGTATTCTGCGAACTTGAATAACTTGTATTACGTAAACTTATGTTGCAGTAACTTTTCAACGCTTAACATAACTTTAAAATATTTCACTCATTTGAAAGAATTGGATTTGTCATATAACCAATTTAAACATGTTGATGTGTTCGATGTAGAAACTCTAGAAACGATTATTTTATCACATAACATCTTTGAAGAAGTAATGTTTGATAATTTCGCACAATTTCCTAATCTTCAAAGTTTAGATCTTAGCTATAATAAATTGAAGAAAATACCAAGCTCTAATAGCCCTCAAAACCCTAATGGAATCAAACCACTGATTGAAATACATCTGACCAATAATAATATAACTGACATAGATGAAACTTCTTTTATTAATTTCAATTATATTGAAATTTTAGATCTAAGCTACAATCAAATCAGAGATATAAAAAAGGGTACATTCAAATATGTGAAAATATTGAGAGTTTTAAGTGTCTCAAATTGTGGATTAAAACTAAGCAACGAAACATTTTTAGGCTTGAAGCACACAAAAATGATCGATGTATCAGGAAATAACTTAAGTTCACTAAATGCTTCGTTCTTTACCCAATGTAAAGAGCTTAAAACAATAAAAGCAAATTTTAATAACATAACGACTTTGGATCCTCAAATATTTCTGGAATTAGTCCCATCAGTTTATAAAATTGACTTAATAGGTAATCCCATAGCTCTGATGACGTCTCTGGGTCTCACGGAGATCCCAGAGATGACTACTGAAAGTATTGAAATACTCGTAACCCCGTCATTGCAAAAAGCAGTAGATTCTGTAGATTTAATCGCGGAAATATATTATACTATTTTAATTATACTTTTTTTGTTACTAGCAGCTCTGTTATTACTAATGTATGTACCTAAATGTGCATCAAAAATTCATTTAATTTACAGTCATAAAGTGAAAAATGTTTGATATAGTGGATTTTTAAACAAAACTATGTAAGAAAATTTCTTGAGGCTGTCTACAATAAATGTTATTGAAAATATCATTTTTATTTCTTTGTGATGAACACCAACACCAGAAAATAATTTTATTTTATAAAGCTTTACTAAAGAATTCATATAAATCATTTTATCTATCCTGCTCGACATATTCCACCATACCCATCTAGATCCCTAGGATATTCCCAACTGTGTTGGGTTGGAAATTATACATTTATATCGTGCTACTGAAATAAAAACTAACAACCTGTGCTAAAAAAGCATATCTATTTCCGAATCCGTAGTGGAAATCCTGGAAATCACAGCAGCTGTCAACGATATAACGCATTAGAGCGACTTCGCGCGTGACTCCATGAATAAAATCGGTGCTCGTAACGAAATGGCACACGACCGAGCTGAATAATCAACTTAATATCGTAATGCACGCAACTATGATAACTATGATGAACAACAGCGATCAGTGATGATTGGAGTGTGCAGTTATGTTGACGGGAACGATATTTATGTGGTCGGATTTTTATTTGTGTAACAATGAGCGAACAAGCTTTGCTGAAATGCTGAATTTATGATAAGAAGTAGTCCATGAGACTATTGTGTTATAAAATTTTAGTAAGTGTACAGCTATTGTTTTGTAAAGGGTTCTGTCGATAATTTTGGCAACTTCCAGTAAGTCTAAAGTGTTTAATATACTTTAAAGGCAATTTATATAGATAGGGGGCATGATGGCCTGATAACCCAAATTAATATAATACTTGCGATGTTATCTACACAAGTGCCAGTCCGGTCGTTGCTTTAGCTATGCCATGTTGAAGTTTTATACAAAATATGGTTTTCTAACTTCATAAGCTTATTGTAGTTAATGATAATTGACGATTATTTATTTATTACTTTACTAAACCACGATGCATAATCAATTCAACTAACACTTTTTTTTTCTTCATTGTCATACTTTTTTAGCTATAGAAAAATACATTTTTAAGACAGAAAGCACTGATAGAAAATATAATACAAAATCGAACACTCCTTTAGAATAGCAAATTGATGCTGAATAGTTCATTGAATCCCTGAAATATCCAGTTAAAGTTCATGCTAATGGAATTAATACGAACTCAATGAAAAAATATTCAATTGAACATTCAGGGTAAAATTTAAATCAGAACGGTAATATTTTTTTGCTGTTTGGACTTGAATATTTTTCCATTGGTTTTATAGCGATTGGTCGAGTCCATTTCATCGTCTTTCTCTTGCCCTTATACCAATTTATTTGGAGTCATCGCAGCATGACATCTCCCATGCTTCTCCATCAGCACGCTTACCATGACTCCAATAGAAACGGGTTTTGTCGACGGAAGAATATATAAAATGACAGATAAACAATCCCAATCTATCATTTTGTCTATTCTTCCGTCGACAAAACCCGTAGAAAACTCGTATAGAGGGTTGTCAGGCTACGCGTGCACGTTGGAGACGCCCTGGGCGTCGGGAATCCCAGGCGGATTCCCGGCCACCATAGGCGCGGGCTTGCGGACGGCGAGCAACGGGCAGCTCGCCGTCCGATAAGGACCAGGCCCGGGTCGATGGCGCGTCGTGTTCCACGCGCGCCTCAAAGAGATGTCAGCAAAATTGACGGGGTCCGGTAGGACCGATGCCTGCCAGGGTTGCGGGAAAGTCCGAAAGGGATACCGGGACCTTGGCAACAGGCAAATGAAGGAACACGGGTGGGTTTTAGTCAGTAAAAGTCTGACACGCCCTTCCGCTCCGCCCAGAGCGGGAGAAGTCATTGGATGATTTCCCAACCTCAAAAAAAAAAAAAGGCTACGCGTGCAGTCGTCGTCTTAGTAGTCAACTCTTTTCTAGCCATATCATTTATCACACAGTCCATCCATATTTTCTTTTCACTGTTGAAATGTAGTAGTAGATCTTAAACGTTTTATGATTTTGCAGATTCATTTAATAGTGTTGGTACGGTCATCATCTAAATTAACACAATCATTATTCTCAGTAGCTGCCCGGAGTCTGGATTTGTGCCCGGTTGGTGGCAATTGGCTCGCCTTCTATTACATGGAACTCAAACTTAACTGCCGAAATGTGGGCGTATCTATGTGTAATACACCTCTGCCTAACCCTTCGGCAAAGCAAGGCGTGATGTTATGCATGTATTATTCGATACCTACATTGTATTTCAGCATTTCATATAGTAGCTAAGAGTTAAATATTTGTACTTCTGTTCCGATTTTTATTCAATATTTTTCCCAATAAGTAACATAAAAAAAACTGAAGTGGTCATCGACTTGTCGCTACCAACTTGATTATACCAATATATTTCTGCATACAGTTTGAAGTCGACGCACGACATAAAATATACGATATCATATACATGAGCAGAGTTGTAAGACTTGAGGGAATATAAAATTAGAGGAAATAGGGTCGGTCCTCTCTCCATACAAACGCTCTCGCCTGTTTACTCTCTGGTTTATGACCTTAAAGCAATAATTTTTTACAGTAAAATAAATATCAACTAGTTCTATGCCCATAGGTTTTCCGTTTTGATGATACATTATCTATAGAAGCACTAGAACCCTCAGAAAATGCTCAAAATTGCCTACTTAGACCGCTGTCATTAGAGGCCTTTTGTACAAATTTGACAACTATTAATGAAAAAAGAAAAACATAGGGGCACAGAAAAATATCCTTCTTATTCAATTTATAAAATATCTTTCAAATTGGTCCAATATTGGAGGAGGAAGTAGATGAGAAGAGCCGTACCTCGAATAATGACTTTTTGTATGGAGAAAAGACCGACCTTATTTCCTCTTACAGCTCTCGTTGGTGCATCTCGGTGCTACATATTTATTGCTGCTTATAGTTTTTATGTAAAAACTTCTAAAATATGGTACGGATGAATCTGGTTCATGCGCGCACTAAAAAAGTTTCATCTACTTGGGTAATGCATTATTTTATTTAGATTATCTTGTTCCTATGAAAGTAAGTATTATTTTAAAATTGTTGGCAAAATCCAATGGGGCATGGACCTGAATTTGGAGTTCAAAGCTGAAAGAGGGTCCTGAGGCATGAAGTACGTCTCAAACTTAAATATGGAACTTGAAGGTACACACACTGCGGGGATATATCAATCTGAATGGTTTTTCATTGAGACGGCTAAAGTTAGACCTTGGATTCATGCCTAGCCTTGCCGTTCTTCCGAGCCACGTTCTGTTGTCATAAAATCGTAGAATCCCGATATTTTTAGAGTTGACCTCTAACCTTTATAGAAGAAACCTTCGCAGTCTCTGATCGATAACAAATAATCTGACTTAATCAGTTACCATGGAATACAAGAAACTACACAAGATACGTATAGTTGAAGAAATCTTTCTGATTGAATGATGCTAACGTTTTACGTACTTAATATCCATTTCAATATTATGCATTGCGATATAGATCGGTCAAACTAGCCCATAAGCCCATCGGCCAAACTTCCCAAGCTTGCTAAATATAATAAAAGCTGCTTGTATAAATGTGTTAGTATATATAATAACATACCGAGTAGCATAAAAAACTTAAACTCCAGATTATTTAAGAAAAAATTGTTTGACTGGTTAAACTCGGAAAATTTCTATAGTCTTAAAGAATTTATGGATAAAAAATTCTCATGTTAGTATTAAGTGAACATATGCATGCTAAGTACAATTCTCGCAAAACATGTAAGATCTTTATTGTAAATTATTGTAACACCATGTATACCATGTTTTATGCAAATAAATACTTACTTTACTTACTTTACATAATTTAAAAAATGATGGAGAATACAGCTCAAGCTAAGTTTCGAATGGCTTTTTCTCAGAAATGGTAAATCTTAGAGAAAAAAATATAAGCACAATTTTAGAGATAATTACCTGATCTACAATTTTAGTTTGAGCTATTTTTATCGTAAACCTAACCGTTTGGCCAAAAATCCAAAAAAACCGTTTCTTGCGACCTTTGACCTTGAATAAAACATTTGCAAACACGGGATCAATGGGGACTTTTCAGGATTTCATTACGTGCCTGCAAATTTTCAGCTTGTGAATTTATGCAAGGGTCAATGTCTATTTTGACCGGGCTAATAGTTTCCAAGTACATAAGTAACAAATCCCATAACAGACGACACGAGTTTCACCATCAAACGAAAATAACATCGGCCAAGTACTAAGCTATCAAATAGACACAAGTATCGAGTTAGCCGCACCAACTTCCTATTTAACTTCTTCAAATCAACAAGACAAGATTCCCGTAACAAAATGGCCTTTGGAACTTCCGAATGTACGAATTAAGATTGGACCATCTCAGAGAATTTGGGAAAGTTCAACTTCAAATTCTCCCATTGTCAGACAAAGTTGGAATAATATTTTTTGTTGGACTTTTCTGACAGAAATCATCTATCCGTGTTTGAGTTGGCCCACTTATAATTATGAGGCCAGTTTGAAGTTTGTTTTCGGAAACTGAAGGCGTTTTGGGAGCTTATTATTAAATTCGTTGAATCAGGTTTGATTTTGTTCTATTTGCTTTGGTTATTTATACTTCTTAGGGTGCTTAAATTGATAAACTTTTCTTAGGGAAGGTTATAGCGTGGAATGGTTATTAATCTTGAGTAAATTTTATATTTATAATATATAATGAATAATAATAATTAGTGTTGTGAACGTTATTACATTAAGATAGCTCTCTTTTAAATGAGTAACGGTGGAGTTTCTTGCCCATTTTTATCCATACAAAAACTACCTTTCGGAAGGGGCGACTAGAATCAGTTCTATTACTGTTTTTGTCGTGCAAAAGTGCTTTTTATGTGCCTAATTGAAATAAATTATTTGACTTTGACTCGAATTGATTATTTTATGCCCATGACCATTTGTATCAAAATTGATAAACATAATATAACATCACACCTGTATTCCTTGAAAGGTTAGGCAGAGGTGCACCTATAATACACCTACATTTCGCCAGTTATGTTTACGTCCCATGTAATAGAGGGCGAGCCTATTGCCATCAATTGGGCTCAAGTCAAGACCCCGGGCTGCTTCTGAGAGATTCCAGATGCAAAAATAAACAAATAAATTATTTTGCACAAAATTCCTTCTTATCCATAAATACCAGCAAAAATGAAGCAATATTCATTAACATCCTCACCATGACAAGCTCCGTCTCATTCTGTTACGAGACAAGGACGTCACTATACACTTATATCTCCCCCTCTTTCTTACTTAGGGGAAATCTGCACGCTACACCACGTACATACTCTGATCAATTAATTGAAGGGCGTCCATACATTGAGTTGTATCGTTAATTACATTAATGTGATTACTGATAGAAGTCTCCCTTAATGCGTCAGATGGGGGTGAGCAGAGATACTGATCGGATTTCAGTTTTAGCGGATGCTCAGGACTCAATGTATGGATTTAAGTGCTTCCGAAGTTAGCTGAGTTTCCTTCTGTAGTTAGTGAGTGATGGTTACTTTGTTTATTGTAGCTTATGGCTAAATTTAACGAATTTTGGTTATATTATTGCAATATGGTCTTATGTCATCTTTAAAACAAAGAAAAACCTACGCACCTTCATATAGAAAACTAGTTGATAGATTTTTAAATAAGGAAAATTAGCTGCACCCCGCGATTTCACCCGCGTAAGTCTCGATCCCGTGGGAATATCCAGATAAAAAGTATTATGTGTCCTATTCCCAGTCATGGTCTACCTCTGTGCCAAATCTCATCCAAATCCGTTCAGCCGTTTTAGCATGAAAGCGTAACAAACAAACAAACTCACTTTCGCATTTATAATATTAGTTAGGATTATGTTATAGCTAACGATTTCTTTGTAATATATGTAAATGGATTATAGAAAAAATGTTGGGTACATATTGGTGTTCTGGGAAATCGACAGAACTTCCATGTTTAGTTTAAAAGACAGAATAATCTTCAAAGTTATCTGCCGTAAGTATCCGTTTTTCCTTAAACCATCTCAGAATGTATGCATGATGACCAAACATATTGCTTCACTCACAGTAAACGAACAAAGCATCATACAAATTCTTCATATTCCAAGTTATCGCCTTATTGTTACCGTATTTATACCTAGCGTACCAAACTTAATAAAATTTGTTGGAGCGAACACCCGAATTCGAATACATTGTAAGTCCCGTCCCTCCGTTCACAAAACTTTCAGATGGACAGTTTTTCTTACCTTTGATCTTATATTTATATGTTCTGCCAGAGTTTTTTTCCCTCTTATTTGTATTTAACTTTATGTCGTTTATTACTTGGCTGTGTATTTTGAGGGCGTCTAAAATAGATGGTACCTCTGTAAATTCGTGTGTACGGGATTGTGGCGTAAGTAATGAAATCATGTTCCGAGTGGGATTTGCGTTTAATATCGTTTGACGTTTCTTGGTGATTTGAGTACAAACGTAAGAGAATTGTGATTTCTTTACTTTTAACTTTGGTCTGCAGTTTTATTGTTGACTTTACAGCCTCGTTTTTAACCGACTTCTTCAAAAAACAGGAGGTTCTGTATTCGTCTGAATGTATATAATTTTATATTTTTTTATTTTGTGTATGTTCATCGATGTTTTCGCCAATTGTGAACAGATTTACAAATTTATTTATTTTTTCGAATGGGTATCCCGAGGTGGTCCCATATAAATCTTACTAACTTTGCTTGAGTAGTTTTTGAGTTAGCTTCAATAATTAAGTATTTTTTCCCACTTGTCTATGTAGACGACATTATAATTAACTCCGTCACTGTTATTTACATAGCAGGTAGTTGTATTCGAATTTGTGTGGGGTAGGTACCACAACTAAAAAGTGAAAAAAAAAAACTTAAAAAAAAAAACAACTGATTTCCAAAAAGAAACACTAAAAAAGTGAAAAATAACTTTAATTTCGGAAGTCGATGGTAAAAAACGAAAATTGAATTCCAAAGATTTTTTGTGTTTTTTAGGAAGTCGGTTGTCGATAAAATAAGAACAATAATTGGTAACAGCAGTAATATGTGACTTGTTGCCAGTTACATGTTATCAGCGGCTTAAAACCATGTATCACAACATAAGCTTACCATGAATAAAAATCCGATTAACGACTTTTCGGTAATCCACTTTGCAGACGTTATATTAATTAATGAAAATAATAAATATACCATTTTATTTAGTTATGTAAATGTATTTAATATTAATGAATCACCTCTGTTATGTTAGGTTAGGTTATGTGAGGCTTCAATTTCCAATTAATCCAAACCTCAAAGTCATTCGAAATTCTAATCACCTCACCGGATTTACATTTTTAAACCAAATCACGGTTAAAACTCAATTACCGTTTCGAAAGCCGAAAAGTTTGAACAATTTGAATTTAGAAACGGCTGATTCTAGGTTCGACCGATAGAGATTTAAATCACGTTCGTTTGAACTTATAAAATGGCTGACACAATAGAATTAGAGGGGCCACTACTTCACGAATCAGGTAGATTTGGGAATCGGAGGAAATCATACAGTCGGGTAGATTGTAGAACCAATCTTACGATAATTCACTTGACGATTGATTCGCTTAGAGATGATACCTATCTACATTTCATTATGAGGCAACCAAATGATACACTAGTATGAACTGTCTTTATGTTCTTAATGTAGTCGAAATAAGAAAGTTAATTGTGATAGTTTCGGACATCTAGAGATATACAAGAGTGACGGCACACCTAGTGCGCTAGTCCGACTCGCACTGGGCAGATTTGTGATGTGTCTCTGTCCTCTCCCTTTCCTGCAATCTGTGGGAGTGATTTCGTGAATAGGGACGGAAGTGTGTAACAGGAAGCCGGGGAAGTGCGCGCTATTTGATTTGACCAATGAGCGCGGGCGGTGCTTGAGCTGGCCGTCACATGGTACCAACCCATTTTCCGAGAGGTTGTAATCATATACGTCAATCAAAATGTCAGATGTTACACATCCTAGGCGACTACTGTAAGCCTCCCTCGCTTTTTTGCTTCCCATGACTTATATTTATAGTGGCAGACATACAGTAATCTACTAAACTTATTGAGAAAGTTCCTCAGAATTTTTAGTACCACAGCCAATAAATTACTTATTGTTCAGCAATATGATTTTCGTCTACAAAGTTTTCATAAACGAATACCTAGATATTTAAAACAATAAATTAGAAGGGAAACTATTTGGAGTTTAAATATTTCGGTCGAATCGTTTGGGTCCTGGGTGGGAAAGAATCTCATGAATTTATTACCTATATTAGAATGTTACCCGGAGGGTCGAAAAGTTAACCCACATAGTATGTATAACGGAGTGATTGCTTCTGTTTTCTATTTTAGGGCTCATTGCGAGTGGGGTCAGTTGAGACATGTTCAGGATTTTTTTGCTCTGACGTTGAGTGACAAAGTTTTCAATGGAAATTTTATTACAATGATTTGTAATTGAGTTATTAGGATCGGATGGCTGTAGTTCAATGTAAAGATTGAGAGAGGATATTTCACTTTTTTTAATCTCAACTAAACATTTTTTTTGGATCAGCTTGTTTGATGTGTTTTTTTAAATCCCTGCACCTAGTAAATCGTAGTGTATTGTGTGTGTGTTTAGGGTTAATTGCTGTGTAGTGTAGTTAGTTGCATAATTGAATGTAACACCTTAAACTCATGATTTCGACAAATAAATCATCTTATCTTATCTTAGTAAGGAAAAGAGATAAAAAGACTGTTTAAAACATGACCATGTCACGTCAAAAAGTTACATCGGTATTCAATCATCTAGTTGTATCAACTACGAAGTAGTTTAAAAAAAATATCGTTCCTGTAACTTGAAATTGTAACATTAATCATTTAGCTAAGGCACCTAATTTATTTTCAAATTTTCCTCGAAGCCTGATAGGTTTTCCATTATTATATTGGAAAATTAATAAAATCCTGCGAAATCCATTACAATCGTATCACCTGATACCTTGCACATATTGAATAGGGCCGAAGGGGTGAATTCAGAAATATAATAGTTTTGTAAGGGATAAAAGGAAGCGGAGTGCTAAGGATGAGTTTTATGGAATTTGTTGAATAAAATTGGAAGGTATGGTTTGGTGGTAGTGAAATATCTAATTAGAAGGTTAATTTGGTCAGTAGTTTACTAAATAGTAGTGTGGCGGCATCTGCATCGCCACATGCAAACTACGCTATACATTGACGTCACGCAAAAATCATGCATCGCACAAGAAGAGTTTTCCGCGTGACTAGCATAAATATATATAACATCCCGACATCAATCAATTGGACAGTAACCCACTAGACACGACACCCGCCTGGTCGGAGGATCCCCCCATTTCTATAAAGGATGAGTGAACTTTACACCCTGTTTCTCATAAATCTATAGTAGAGTTGAAAGATGACTTAAAATTAATGAATGGAGAAATGTTACTCACTCGAACTTTTACAGATTTTTTTCTCTTCTGAATTTGATAATATCTTTACACGTTAGACATAATAATATTTTGTTATGAAATATATATATATTTTTAAAATATATTAATTATTATAATATATAATTTTGAGGCCCTTTCACTTTGTGAGAAAACCCAAAAATTACGAATTTGGTGTTATTATTTCTATAAAAATTACCATTATTATATTCCGCTTTCAGCAAAACCCTGTAGGACTGGTATTTACCTGAAACAAAATTATCATCATTTTTATTCGTAACCCTCAATAGATTTTTGGAAAATTTTGGTAGGTACGTACTAAATGAAAGAAAGAAAGAAAGAAAGTATGTTTAATTAGGGCAAACAAGACGCTAAGAAAAAAACAGGTACTAATATAGCTGGTACATATACATGATATATATACATACATACGACTAAATCACTATTCATCACTGTAAATACAACACACATGGCCTTTATCTAATAAGATAATTACATATTATGCAGTCATAAGTAAATACTATGTATTATATTGCAAATTTGGTTAAGGCGGTACTCTGAGCAAAACGCCACTCTAGCCGCTTTTTTGATAGTTTTTAGGATCTATCTACTTGTTATTTAAAAAGAAATATCAAAATAATAAAAATACATTAAATTTCTACATAATCTTAATTCCAAAATTGTGCATTTCTTTTTTCTTTTGTTAAAGGAGTAAGTATGTGTTTCTTTCCTTCCAACGAAACCATAAAAATGAGAAATAATCTTTGTTATCATGCATCTCCTCGTAAACATTATTTAATTTTGCTACTGACACTAATGGATAGACAATTTAATAATGAATATTTTGTAACATTTTTTTTTCTTCAAAATTCCAATATTTGATTTGATAAAAATTTTATCCTAAAATTTGTGCGTATTCACTACTGTAACTCACCGGGATTCAGTCTACAAAGAGGGAACGAATTTATTTTGCTCAGGGTACCGCCTTAAAAAAACATGGAGTTCGGAACTATCGTGGTAAAAAATAGCCACGAGCATAATACATATTTTTTTAAAGATTTTTCCTCACAAAAACCGCCTAGTCTTTACTATTTTAATTTATAAAATGTCGTATTTTCCTCCAAACAGGTCGACAGGCCTCATTTCATAATTTGACGAGTGAAAACTAAAAATGTTATGAATAACGAACACTGTGCGACCCCTGACCCCATTTCGGGTGGAAACACACGGCACGGAAGTTTTGTGGCGGCACCGTAGCGGGCTTTATAAAATGTTAGAAAGAAGAAAGAAAGAAAAATAGGTTTATTTGTCACAGAAACACGTGCATACAAAATAGATAATTGATCAGCAATATTAAACAGAATAGATCTACTTAAATACAAATATGAGATTACGAGTTTACACATAGATAATCGGCAGCTGCACGTCACGACTGTGACAAGAAGGCTTCCACTCAGCATGATGCTGCGCTAAGGAGACCCACAGCACAGCGCTGATTTTCAGTGGTCACCCGAAAAAGACAATCGTCGCTGTCATATCAAAATGTCGTATGTTTTTTTATTGTTTTTTTTATGCAATTTCCCAAAAAAAAAGTTACTGTCATATCAAAATGTCGTATGTTTTTTTATTGTTTTTTTTAAGCAATTTCCCAAAAAAAAAAATTACTTTTTACACAGTACTATAAAAAAAAACAGTTTTTTGTGTTTCCTGAAACAGGTACTTAAACAATACGACATTTTGATATGACAGCGACGCAATGTTAATTATTGGTTGTTCGTTTTTCTAGGTTTGGTCTGTATTATACGGACCAAAAGTCGACTAAAATATGGATAGTAGTAGTAGATACTTTTTGTTAATTGTTATTTGTAATAAAACTTTCGTTTGGTGATTATGGAATACAGTAATAAACAGTGTGTTTTACATTTATTTAAAAAACTGTGAATTTCGGCTGCTATTCATTATAATGCATATTTGTTGTTTGTAAATTCATGCATGTGCTGACTTTGATATCAAGCAAGTTAGTGATACTCTTATCATAATCATTTTGGCATGATTACACATTGGGGCCTATTTAACAATAATGTAATCATCATCATCTGCCTAGCCTTTTCCCAACCATGTTGGGGTCGGCTTCCAGTCCAATCGGATGCAGCTGAATACCAGTATTTTACATGGAGCGACTGCCTATCTGACCTCCACAACCCCGTAACTGGGTAATACGATACCCCTTGGTAAGACTGGTTGTCAGACTTTCGGGCTTCTGACGACCCGTAACGACTGTCAAAGATCCACAAATGACAGCCGGGACCAACGGCTTAACGTGCTTTCCGAGGCACGGAGGAGTCTCGATATGTAAAGATGGTCACCCATCCACGGACCAACCCCGGCAAGCGTAGCTTAACCTGATGAATCGACCCATGCGGCTGTTATTACTTAGCCACGAGCTCTTCAGCTTAACAATAATGTAATATAAAACGTAATTAATTGGTACATAATTACATATAACGACACCGGCAAATGCTTGAAATAATAATTTTTATACTACATGTTCCCGCATTTTCCGAGAAAAGGAAGGTTTTTATAAACGTAAATTGCAATCACGGAATTGATAAATAAGGTTGGAAAGGCCCTAGCTCCAATTTTGTATCAGGACCAGTGTCACCGCTTGTCTCCCACTATTTTAATTTCTACACATACGCACTCCTATGTTTACAAATATTTCGCACACAACCAAATCAGACACACATAAATCTCAGGGCAGATATTCGTTCGCACACTAGTACTAAGCCCTCGTAGGCATAGACACACACACACGCAAAAAAGCAATAAAAATTTTCATACACGCTAGTGCTTGATAAAGCCGATATTCTTTATCGATAAATTATCTGATGAATGTATGGGGGAAAATTAAACATGAAATAAATATTAAGAAATATTTATTTTACTTTTATTAATTACAAATAACCTGATTTTTTAATGATAAAATCATCTTTACTGAAATGTATAGAGCAAATAGTACTCGTCTTTGTCGGCATCCAGTTTCCTCTACCTGTCACGTCAATCCATTGTTCCCTGGCGTTAGGTTCTTTAGGACGCCTAAAATTTATAATTTATTGCGTAAGTAAAATTGGATTTTACTTATATTTTAATACTAAATACAATATAGTAAATACTTGTAGATGAGTACAATGATCTCGTATAATGTTGCCAATCTATTCAATTTCTCCCTGTAAATCTGTCATCTACAAGTATTTACTATATTGTATCATTCGTTCAATAATTATTGTAATATTTAATTGACTCATTATACATCTAACTAAAAATATAATATCATTAATTAAATATAAAATAATTCAAAAAGAATCTTTGTCGAACGTAAATTTATATTATTTGAGAATTCTATCGATGATTTTATTTAACCACATGGTCACCTCACTATCGACCGTGCATCACGGCCAATCAGGGCAAACTACGAAACGTCAATGGTTGAAGTGAAGAGGACGCGACGCATGCAGTACATTGTAAGCGGACTTAGTAATTGCGTTGATTACGCGAGTACACATCGTGCAATGTATATTTTTTTTTACTTGTTGCAATAATGTCGTTAATGTTTGGAATTTCATAGTGATCAGAATATTTTTATGTTTTTTACTAATAAAATTATAATTAAATGTTATTTTCGACTTAACGATGGAAAGATATACCCCCTCGCTCTATACTTGCGGTCTGACTTTTTGTTTTACAATTTATAATTGCACAACACGGCATTTTAAAGCAGAGCTCTGTTCTCCGCAGTAGTCCGAAGCGCACGAAACGCGGTGAATTAATGAATCGGTCGAGTTATGATTATCGAATCATAATTGTGGCGCGCTTGCCACGCCCACATTACCATTCCAACCTTATTTATCTATTCCGTGATTGCAATGATACTCTTAAAAATGTTAATTGCTGAACATTGACTTCCCATGAGACTAGTAGAATTACAAAACCTTAGAAATAACACAGTTACCAAAGGACTTTCGAATACCCATGTTTGTTACAATATCAAGAAAATTTTCGAAAATAAGATAGGTACATTTCTCGTCATATTTTAGGGTTCCGTAACTCAAAAGGAAAAAACGGAACCTTTATAGGATTACTTTTTTGTCCGTCCGCCTGTCTGTCTGTCAAGACCCTTTTTTAAGGAACGCGTGGAGGTATCATGTTGATATTAACATCAAATACAAAGGTCCTTTGGGGCTGTAATAAATCAATTAATCAAAAAAATCTTCTAAGTGAATGCAATATAATATACACGACATTATTTTGGTACTAGCAAATAAATCAAAATATGGTACTTTCCGTTGACTTGAATCATGAATTTTGGCAAGAAGCAAGGTCTTACAGCTCAAGTAAAGGAAAAAGCCCGAAAAGCGTTAATTTGTAGTTTCATCAAATAAAAAAATATTTTTTGTGATTACAAACTTCCATTTTCAATTAGGAAATTTGACCGTGACGTATTTCGATATAAGGGAAAACATGTTTTTCAACTATAATATTTAGTTCTTTATTGGGATCAATTCATCCCAACTACGGAACCCGTCATTATGCATGGTCTGACACGCACTTGGCCGGTTTTTTTTTGTAATGCCGGTATTCCCGAAATATCCCTAGAGATAAGTTTATATGTAATAGACGAGAAAACCAAGACATTACACCTATATGTACGTATGTATATATATGTATATATATGTATGTATGTATGTGTGTGTATGTACATTAAACCTATTCCGGCTTTAACTATTTGCGTATGTAACTGCCATTGCCAAACATTATACACCGTTGTCGCTCAAAAACTTCTCCTGTATTTTTCTGATAACCCCGTTTACTATTTACTCACACATCTACAATTCGCTTTAACGTTTTGAAATTCAAAGTATTCATGATGTTTATGTACTTATAAACGTATCACTTACGGTTTTGGAAAATTAATTGCCAAACAAATTGTTTTCAAATATTGAAGAGGATTTTTTATAACGAAAAGTTTTGCCAAAAATGATTGTTACATTTTCGTTAATTACCATTATTGTTAATTACCTTTATTTATGAGCTGTTTTATTTATTCTGTGAACACAAAATACTTCTATTGTAGGTAGGTAGCTCCCTAATTGGGACTTCTGTGACGACATTATAAATGCGAAACTGAGTTTGTTTGTTAAACTTTCACGCTAAAACGGCTGAAGGGAAGATTATTATAGATTATTATATTCTAAGTACTATTTATTTTATTTATTACCTATTTATTTTGTACAAATTGTTGAACCTGACTTGATTTCCGTACGTCTGTTTCGGGTGACCACTGAAAATCAGCGCTGTGCTGTGGGCCTCCTTAGCGCAGCACCATGCTGAGTGGAAGCCTTCTTGTCACAGTCATGACGTGCAGATGCCAATTACTTATCTGTAAACTCGTGATCTTTAGTACATTACTGTCGCGGCCTGCAATAAGGGAAATGATGGACGATCGTGAAAATGAGGGCCGAGGCGAAGCCGAGGCACTCATGCGTGAGTCCATCAATTCCTGATTGCGGCCAAGGCTTGTATAGTACTTTTCTCAAACAACGCGCGGAAATTCAAACTGAGTAAATTAAATAGAAATTCTAGAATCAATGACGAATAACTATCATTTTTCATGCGCCAATATGTTAATTTGTTTCTTCTTTGTTCTATTTGCTAGCCAATTCAAAATTTAAATAAAACCTTTGATAAGTTACCTCCTTGGTTGTCATGTGTTGAAGTAAAAAGTTCGTTCCATTTTTAAATAACACGACAGATATGAGTTTTCATAGTAATTTATTTGGCCGCTAAACACGCCAGATATGGATTTTCATAGTAACTTTGCTGGCCGCATCGTCACTTGTTTTTGACCAGTACAGCAATTTTGATTTATCTCGAAGAAGGTTGTCAAAATAATGCTCGAATTTCCAAGCATGTTTGAGAAAATTATATTTGTATTTAGATGTATTTTGTTTAATATTGCTGATTAGTTATCTTTTTCTATGCACGTGTTTCTGTCAAAAATAAACCTATTTTTCTTTCTTCTTTTAGATGAAATTTGGCAAATGGGTAGACCATGTCCTGGGTTAGCACATATGATACTTTTTATCCCGATATTCTCACGGGATCGAGGTTTGTGCTGGTGAAACTGCGGGGTACAGCTAGTATGACCATAAGCGTAATTATTAATCCAGAACCCTAATTAAAAAATCTATCAGAATTGTAATCGATTTGAAACAAATGCCTAATACAGAAACTTCACAAGTACCAACAAAAAAAAATCTGCTCAACAACGAAAATAACGCAATGAATGTTGTTGAACTGTCAAAATGAAACAAATTAGTCTTAATCGGTTACGCGATTAGATAGCAGATCAAGTTAAAAATAACACGCAACCGAATCCACAGGGTGTTTTTAATTCCGTATTCATTTTCATTCTCAGTACCTAATTGAAAAAGGAGCTCGTTAAAATAATTTCCAGTTATAGAAAGGGCGTGAACATTACTATGTTAGCTTGCTAGCTAGCTGAAATAATACCTACTTATGGATAATGTTTGCATGTTACAAATGAGCCATGCCACAGAATAGTGACTACAGAAGGTCGGCTCCATAAAACGAGTGAAACAGGCGCACGCACATAACACACGCGTACGTACGAAAGTCAATCTCAGTCGTATCGTCGCTCGCGCTGTACTTACATGCAGCGCATTTAGGCACATGTGCGTGTGTATACGGGTGTTAGATTACTATGAATTATTTGTGTCGTCAATAAATCATTAATGTATTGTAATCAATTTAGCTTTGCTTTGCTTTAGCTTGCTGGGTTGTGGAAGTCAGATAGGCATTCGCTCCATGTAAAACACTGGTATTCAACGGCATCCCGTTGAACTGGAAGCCGACCCCAATATAGTTGGCAGGAGGCTAGGCACATAATGAATCAATTTAGCTTTTAATAATAAATTTTTTAATTGTGTCAAAACTAACTACCGGCCACAATAGCACTTTGCCTGTTTATTGTTGGTTGATAATGGTATTCTATTGATTTTTACCAATGAATTACGAATAAAACTGCTTAATTATCATAATCAAGTTTATAAACGGTTTCTCTTCGTAATATTGGTTGAATATTACCTAAAGTTTTACGCCCCTTTCTAACACGGGCGTGTGAGTGCGTTATATGGACCTTCTGTATTCTATCTATTCTGTGGCCGTGTCCGGTGCAGGCACGGGCACACGGCAAATTGCATGAATACACTTAATGTTATGACTGCCTAAAGTTTACTTTTTACCTCGGAGTTTGAATGCAACTTCTATTTGGTGTAACTGCTCAAAGGATAAGGTTTGAAAATATATTTTGTGCGTCATTAAAATTAGTTTCTGTTCCTTCTACACAAAAGACGCTTTTCGTGTCTATTCTTGTGGCCTCGTTGTTCTTCTAAACTACGCAACGGATTTTCATGCGGTTTTCACAAAAACATTTAAGGAATGTATGGAAGGCTGCAGTTACCTCTGCCTTTGACGCGTACCTACCGTTCGTGTGTATAAGCGTTAAGGCTTGAATTCCTCCTACCCTGATGTCGGCCGCGTACGTATATACATTGTGTTCTATATAGCACCATACGCGACGCTGACGTCCGCGGCGCGTACTACGTTGCTACGCGTACGCGACCGACCGTATGCGGACGACATTAGCGTATTGTGACAATAGCCTTGCACCTTTTTTCACGAGATTTATAGGAAAACTGGCTGATGTCAAAGTCACACATATCGTCACAAAAACCTGTGCCATATCTACATACAAATATGTGAAATAAGTATATATTATTGTGTATGTTTCTACAAATAAATAGGCAGAAGAACTTATCAGACATAATAATACGCAAACTGGCCCGACAGAGGGCGTACTAGCTCGATTGTATCATAAATCACAAGACATGCAAGATGTGCACTGCCATAAATTACAGAGTTCTGCCCCCCGGTCTGTTTGTGCATTGAAAATGTAAACTGCGGTAGTATAAAAAAAAAAAAAGAAAGTTTTATGGTTTAGCACACGAATATGGTGATTTGATATAGACTTGATAAATTGTTAGAAAGAAATTGATGGTGCAGCCGAAATGGTAGCCAACAGAAAAAAATATTACGTTTATAGGGTGTATCAGAAGCTGGTGGAGCTCGTGGTTAAGTAGTAACAGCCGCACGGGTCGATCCATCAGGTTAAGCTACGCTTTCCGGGGTTGGTCTGTGAATGGGTGACCATCTTTACATACCGAGACTCTTCCGTGCCTCGGAAAGCACGTTAAGCCGTTTGTCCCGGCTGTCATTCGTGGATCTATGACAGTCGTTACGGGTCGTCAGAAGCCCGAAAGTCTGTCAACCAGTCTTACCGAGGGGTATCGTATTACCCAGTTACTGGGTTGTGGAGGTCAGATAGGCAGTCGCTCCATATAAAATACTGGTATGCAGCTGTATCCAGTTAGACTGGAAGGCGACCCTAACATAGGTGGGAAATGGCTAGGCAGATTTACTGTGTATGCTAGCTTAGGTCTGCTTACATAATTATAATATGAGTACAAAGGTACTGCTTATTTCTTAAGAAATTTCTTCCAGCAGACCTGCGAAAGGTGAAATGAGAAAGAAATGTAGACAATAGTGTGTGAGAACAAGAAGAGAAAAACATGATTATGCGAAGTCTTAACTAAACATATTAACTATACCCTACACATATACGCAAGAAAATTAACATATAATTAAATAAATACATACAAATATATAAACATAAATACACTATAGATATCTATATAATAATATACTCATAGTTGAGAGGAAAGATAATGCTCTTTTACACGTAGAGAAACAGTTTGGTTGTTGTATGGGACATTTGATATTTTTTCGTGAATATAATGTTCGTCCCATCGAGACAGTTGCTCAGTTCGATGGTCTGATACACCCTGTACATGGTCAACTAAATTATTTCAAATAAAAAGTAAAAAGAAATGCTATGAAATGTTCCTGACTAAGGTCTTGTACTCACGGCTACATATCAAGCTATACATTTCCAGTTTTTGCTGATCTCGCATTGTATAAGATTTCCGTACAATGCGAGGTCAGCTTATACTGGAAATGTATAGCTTGATGTGTAGCCGTGCGTACACAAAACTGCGAATCGGCGCAATGCGAATTCGCAACCCAGAAGCTTTCTTAAGGAAATTTTAGAGTACTGTCGCTGATTTTTGCGATGCAACGTCGCAACGCAGTTTTGTGTACAAGCCCTTATGGCAGCAATATGAATACCGTAAGGTTTTTCATTAAGTGTCAGACGAACACTCGGTTTGTCCCAGAAAAAAATAAGAAAAAAGATAAAAACAAAGAAAATACATTAATTAAGTAGGTACAGACGAAGGAAATCCACGAGGATATTACTCGGAACAAAAATTGGCGTGGCAACTTAATCTGTTTGAACATTTCAATCAGTCCTTTGACGACTCAATCCTAATCCTAACTTATATTATAAATGCAAAAGTGAGTTTGTTTGTTTGTTACGCTTTCACGCTTAAGCGGCTAAACAGATTTAGATCAAATTTGGCACATGAGTAGACCATGACCTGGAATAACACATAGAATACTTTTTATCTCGATATTCCTACGGGATGCAGATCCCTTAAGCGGGTGAAACCGCGGGGCGCAGCTAGTTTCCCATTTAAATGAAATATGCCATAAATCAGTGGTTTCCTTGATTAATCAAACCCAGCTAAGGCGATAACTGCTCGCTATTTGTAGGTATATCTATATCGATACCGCACCGTGATCGTATCATTATTATAATTGACAGTATTCTAATGTAAGCCGCGTCGTGACCGCATTGCCGCCGATCATCGAATAATTGGTGGTATTATTGCGCCCCCGCCGCCGACGCGGCCGCCATTATCCGGCTCATGCGCGGTTTTGACTCGCATAAACATGTGGTCCGGCGCCGATAGTGTTGGGCCGGATCCGGTTGCGTGTATTGGAATCCTAAAGTACGGTTACACCTCGCAGCGCTTCAGAACACGGTGATATGCTTCCAAGTGGACGCACTGCAGCGCAGAGTTTACGTTCATACGGTGTAACTAATAAGTAATAATAGATCACTTGTCGTTTTTGATGTACCCTAATTGGAAAGCAAACGAGTTGGTACCTCACTTGATATTTAGTGATCACCGCATTCTATTGACATCTAGGGTAGCAGAGGCATCTCAGGTGCCATGCCGTCACCTCCTTCCGAAAGGGATACCGGGACCCTTGGCAACAGGCAACTGAAGGAACACGAGTGGGTTTTAGTCAGTAAAAGCCTGACACGCACTCCCGCTCCGCCCAGAGCGGGAAAAGTCATTTGATGACTTCCGAATTAAAAAAAAAAAAAAAATTGTGCAATGCTATTGTCTGGCTAAAAAGAGTAATCGTGGAGTTTCTTGCCGGCTACGTGCACCTGGTGTCTGACGTGTCATAAGTACCCATGTAAGTTTATGTGAAATAAAATATTTTGGCAATGAAAATTCTCATTTGAATTATCCACAGCACCGCCCTTCACACCTACGCTGCTTGGTAGTGCAAAAAGGTATCGTTTAAACCATGTATCAGTAATGTGTGGGTAAAAAAAAACCAATTGTCATTGTCCCATACAAAACTTCGACCCAAATGTATGGGACGACTGATAATTTTTCGCGATGACAATGTTGGTCCCATGGAGAAAATTGTTCAGTTTGATGGCCTGTACCATATCCTTAAAAATATGACCACACTTTACTAAAACACGCTGTAGATTGTAGATTCTTTAAGATTGTAAGCTTACCCAGAGTATCTTTAAATAATAGGGGAATATGCATGTATTTTTTTAATATTTTTATTAGCCGAATACTTATAGTTTACTTGACCAAATAATAGTTTTAAAAAAATCGACGAAAAAAATCTATATACAGTACTTTAAAAAAAAGTTTAAAATAGCGAATGGACCTGTGCTTTTTAAACGCCCTCCATTTGGCGCTTGATGTGGTGACGTCATAGTCTATGAAACTAACAAACAAACAAACAAGTGTCAAGTCAATGTCAAACACTCCTACAAAGCACATTGACATTTTGATTGTTGTCATAGATTTTTACGACACTTTCGCTCTGACCAATAGCGTAACTTTTCAAGTATTCAAATTTTCCACAGCTTTTTGGCACTTTAAAAAAATAAATTCTCACTCCAAAAGAAATTTTATTCAAAAATATGTATGGAGGTATAAATCTGAAGTAATTAAGTTTATTAAAAAAATAAATTGACCGTTATGTGAATCACATGCATATTCCCTATTAGAGAGCTCCAGGTCTACTGCTAAAATTCCCAAACCTCAACGATCCCTGCGTCACCAAAACAAAAACAAAAAAACAAAATACAAGCGACGCCGCATTCCACAGTAGTACAGCACCTAAACGATAAATTACCATGTTAAACATACAGAGCCTTTTGCCTGACAAAGTTGGCAAGCTAGCAGTGATTGATCGCTCCCGAGCCATTTAACTCAAACCGTCTGAAGACATCTTTATCGCTTACGTTTCATGTTTTAGAAAACTTCGCACACGATGTTGACTCATGAATTATGTTTTTTAAAAGTCACTCGTGCGTGACAGTGTCGGTTTTTGGTTATTAATATGTAGTTTGAGGTTCCATTTTTTCGTGATGAGAGCAGAATTTATCGCTCTTTAGGCTTGTGGTGATGACAATGTCGACTTCAAAGCTAGACTTGCTATATTTCCTGCCAGGGCTGCAGGAAAGTCCGAAAGGGATACCGGGGCCCTTGCAAACCGGCAACTGAAGGAACACGGGTGGGTTTTAGTTAATAAAAGTCTGACACGCCCTCTCGCTCCATCCAGAGTGGGAGAAGTCATTTGATGACTTCCCATACACAAAAAAAAAACCTATATTTACAATTTATACCGTTATTAATGGTGAATACGTGTCCGCTTTGTCCTCAGACTTTAGCGGCTAAAATTGGATAGGTATACGAGTATGCTAGTGACATGAAAGGACACCACAACGAAGCTCTCGACCAGATGCCATAGAATACTATCGCTGTGGCCAAAATCAGCTGGTAGCCATTATCATCAAGGGGCTACAAGAAAGCACGTCATGGCCAAATTCGCCAACTTTCCTCACAAAGTCAAAAACTGCAGGTGTTCAGGATTAGGGTCTGAAGTAAAGTCTTCTGATATCAGATAAACGACTGACCTGACTGAAGGAAAGTGGTAACTGCCCAAGACACCTGCAATACCAAGGCTTAGGCGTTGCCAACTACCTACGATTCTTCCAAATTATCGAGATTGATTATGATGATTTGTCATCAAATCTAATAGATCACAAATTTTTAACACTGGCAGCGTTAAAAATCGGTCAATCACCACTTCAAAATATTTCCAAACTTTGCTACGCAACTTCTTTCATAAAGCATGGTAGGATATTCAAAGAAACTAAAAATAAAAATTGTACGCAGCCAAATAGCTGACTTTGACAACCAAATGACCGGAAAATAACGTTTCAACATTTACGTACAAGAGCAATCGAAGGAAAAGCTAGTATTTATTTAATATTAAAGCATTGTAGTTTACATTCCTTCAGTGGAGGTCAAGAATGTGTATATTTCCCTAACAAAGGAAAGTTACGCTCGTTCTGTTTATGTTTTGAATATAAACGATTTGTACCCTAATACAACAACAATAAGGATGAAAGTTAAATGTCAGGGTGGGGTGATATTAAAAAGGCTCTGAGCTATAGCACTGAGAAATGTGAGGACGTGTATTATGATAGAAATTCGCCATAAAATACTGTTTTAAATACCGTAAAAACTACGTTAACTTACACCGTACACGTTACCGTACCTGTGTTAAATTAATTAAACGTGTCGCTATAATTATAAGGAAGGTATTTGGACGTATCCCTCCCTCAAGTACCACCACTTTGACAGATTCAGTGCTTCCCGATTCCTGTGGCCTTCACCAGGTCACCGGTTCACCTTGTGGGGAACATTCCAATGCTTCGTCTCCCGGTACGCGGTCGCCACTCCAGAACCTTTTTCTCGACTTACTTTTCGTTAATCGACGGCGATGGGCTGGTGTATAAGCTAAAAGAAAATTAAGTAATAACCAAAGATGAAAAAAAAAAACATAAGGAAACATAAAGGTATCTCAAATTGGTAGCGATCAAATGTGATGGCTCAATGGTAACGGCCCCGACTGACGAGTTGTAGCTAGATCGTGGGTTCGAACCCAGCCAGGCGTTTTACTTTGTGTAAATAAAATCACAACTGCTTTCAAAACGATGAAGGAAAACATCGTGTGGAAACCGGCATGTCCTAGAACCAAAAAATCGAAGACATGTGACATCTACCCATCCGCACTGGGCCCGCGTGGTAGATTATAACTCACTTCCACTCGAAGAGAGGAGGCCTGTGTCCCAGCAGTGGGAACACTATAAGCTGATAATGTCAAAGTCAAATTGAAATAATTTATTTTAATTAGGCACATAAAAGGCACTTTTAAACGTTAAAAACAAAGAAATAGGACTGATTCTAGTTGCCCCTTCAAAAAGGTAGTTTTCGTATGGAGAAGAATGGGCAAGAAACACCACCGTTACCCGTTTGAAGTCATCAATTATAAAATTATATGTGAAGACGATGCACCTAGAATAAGATTACTGTACCATAATAGGTAAAAAGAATTAAAAATGGAGCAATGACAAATCAATTAATTATGTGATAGATACATGGTGCTCACATATTTACAAACATTGTAAAAGTACCTACACGATATAACAATATTCCTAACATTTATACAAGTAATACTATTAAGTCAGTGCGTGAGTTTAAGTAATCACAGAGTGTAAAAATCTATGACATACAAATAATAAAATATACAACTAAATTAGCCACCAGTTTGATTTCGTCCAGACTTTAAATTGTCCTATGGAGCAAGACCAGCATGTTTCCATTAATTTAAGTGTTCGTTTCTTGACTATATGAGAAGCGGCTTTTGGCCAGCAGTAATAGTTATTTATGCAACTGTTATATAATAAGGGGTATTAAAACACGAATGTGGGTTTATCACACGAGTGTTTTAATACCTAATTATTTACAGCTGCATACAAGACTTTATCTACTATACCCATGAAAGGAATCTTATACAAAAGTTTCTTTGCAATACCAATATCGAACAAAAATGGCGCGGTACGATGTGAATTCGAATTTTTCGAATTCGAATGTATGTTTTGTTTTTAAATTACGGTGCTTTGTTAGTGAAACGCTCGTGAATGACAATTTTCTTTTTTTTAAGTGAGTTGCATTATGAAATTCAGTACAACATTATAACACCCGTTTAGGTGATATTATGGTTACTATGAAACTGGTCGTTTTAATGTTGGCAATAAGCTAACTCTTTCATAAACTTTTAGAATGGATTTATAGCATGGGTGTAGATAAAACAATTAACTACACGCTTTTATTAATATAATAACATTTGGGTTTAATTAAATCGTCTTGTCTAGCTATTCTATTATGTACATCTGTGACTGATATGTTCTGACATCTGAATGATGCATCGCTACGTGAATTAGCCGACGTTGTGTATTAGGCATTTAGAGTGAGAGATGGCGGGTTGGTTGCTTTATTGAATTAGTAGGATGGCTTAGATTTCAGAGGATTTTTAATTATGCTGTCACTGTTTTTACCCGACTACGGCGAAGAAAAAAGGAGGGTTGTGATTTTGACCGGTATGTATGTACGTATGTAAGTATGTAAATCTGTTCCCTTCTATCTTCTAAGCCCCTCATCACAATTTGACAAATGAGGTATCATTGGAAGCGTCTTGATCGTCCGCTGGTTATAGGCTATGTGACGTCACATTAAAATGCTCCATGCTCCTGTAGCATAGCTGCATTCGTTATTTTAATGCTTCATTTAAAGGTCGCTAAACTAAAGTAATAAAAACTAAAACCCAACTACGACTAAAAAGGTATAAACAAGACACCACAGACAGCCAAATTAAAAATCTGGAGTCACACGTAATCTGTTCGATATATGCTCTAACACGTGTGACTCCGGATTTTTAATTTGTATGTCTGTGGTGTCTTGTTTCTTACCTTTTTAGTCGTAGTTGGGTTTTAGTTTTTATTACTTTAATTTTTTCCTGTTCTTTTCTTCTTTTCTGTTTAAACAAAAACATGTGTAATACAAATAAATGGTATAATACAAAGATACACAGAGGACTAGGTCGGTAAAGGTCAGACCTGTTTATGTCAGGCATTTTTATAAAGACGTGACCCGTCATGATATGGGTACGTCTGATAATATAATCTACAGGGCCAAGGGAAGGCTTGAAATAAATAAAAATGATATTTATTGCGCACCCTGGGCTTTTCTTAGCCTGGGTCTAAGATGATCTAGATTGGACTGGAGCAAGGTATTTTTATTTAATTCTTCAAGGAGTTTCTAATTAACTACAATAGTTTTTGGTCCGCGCGCGGCGCATCCGCGGTCATACAGGTTAAAGAAAGAATGCTTCCAATAAATACTAGGACCTTATCTAGTTTCAAGTTGCGTTGTTATTGTTTTTAGATTCTAAAATATTTTTTTTTCTCTCATCTTAAATTGTGTTGCGTCAAAGTTTAACACACAACAAAACGCAAGCACGCAAGCGTTCAAACAATAATCGTAAACTAAACGAGGATCGGTTATGGTAATATGCAAAGTACACTACAAATTTTATCTGAGATTAGACATGTAACAAATTTTAGTCTGCGTTTAGAGATTTCATGACGCGACACAAAAATTTAATTAATTTAATTAATCATATTTTTTTTAATGAGTGTTGTAGACTTTAATACCTAATGTGCGTCTTATTTGTGCAGAATAATCAATTTTTCTTGCTTGTTTCTGTTTTCTGGGTTTATTTTAAACAAATAGGTACTATCTTTTGTCAGCTTGGAGACTCAGCAGTTATTTAAGAAGTAAGATTATTAGGATAATTAAAATAAACAAAAAACCTGCCATAAAATTATTTTACTTCAAGAATGAAGATTTTCCAAAATATGCTAAAGACTGATAAGGCAAGAGAATACAAAATCATTCTTGAAATATAAGAAAGTGGTCATACATTTGGTAATAAGTAGGTATCACTACACATCTGACCTACCAAGCAAGCGCTAGGCAGTAAAATACTGAAATAAACACAAGTTTGGCAAAACCCGAGTGTCCTGTTTAAGGTCCAGTAATCTTATCACTTTTATGTACTAGCCTACTTGGAATAATTCGATATATTCATGTCATGTCGAGAACTCCCACCAAACATAACAGCAGGCGGTACCTGACACCCTCACACCATTTTCACAATAAAAGATAAACGAAACGTTATTGAAACATACGGCAGTCGAGTTTGTTTGCCGCGGGGTGTATGGTTGCCTAAATTAAATTTTATTTATTTGCAGGAATTGTAGACCATTACAAGTGGTCGGGTCGCTAAATCAAGCATGCAAAATAATTGATTAGGTACATTAATTAAATAAATGAATCTTCTAAAATTGAAGTATAAATCATAGATAAATAATAAGAATAAGAATTTCAATCATCTTCTAATTATAAACGTCATATACAAAAACCATACGAGGGTTAACAAAGAGCTTTGAAAATGTATGTATGTAGAACTTTAACACAATGAACTGTGCAGAAATATCAGTTTGGCAGAATAATTGGCAAATAGTAGTTGAGTACCATGTGACAAATTTTCGTTCTGAGGGCCTAGACAAGTGGAAATTGCTTTTAAGGCGTATCGTATGTCTACAACGACTTTCAACAAGATTCACACAAGCTTTTCTGCAAACTTATTGACTGATACTTCATCGTTATTTCTGATAGAATGTCAGTTTGTCTAGGCTTTCTAGTGTGCAGTACGCAGAGAGAACTGAGGTTATGTGAATTGGTTGATTAGACGATTCTTGAAGGAGGCCTATGTCCAGACTGTGGCTAAGGACATCTTTCGGCTGAAATGGCGATGACGATGAAGCACTACATTCATACCCTTGCGTGTTGCCTGACATGGGCGCCGGCGAAATGTAGTGCACAATAAATGTCATATTATGTGTCTTGGTGACGGGGCATTTTAGTTGTTATTAACCTAGATGGCTCGTCACCAAAGAAAGTAATAAATAAAATAATTGTCTACTCATTCTGTTCTATTAAAGCAGGTATGAATTTGAACAAAGTGAAGAAAGAGAAAGGGACAAAGATGGAAGAGTCTGAATCAGAAGATGAGGACATGGACTTCGGTCTGTTTAACTAAATGCACTTCGCAGTTTGCGGCGCTGGTTGTTATTCCATTGTCTATGGTATAAGCGTAAAATGTCAGCATTTATGTTTCTATTTTTTTTTGTTTGTTCATTTCTTATGATTTAATTTACTATTTAAAATAAAATATACAATCTAATTCTCACATTATGTACAAAGGGAAAAAATTAATTTATAAAGAGCTGATAGGGCGTCAAAAAATTCTTCCGCATCGCTGTCAGTGGGAAAAGTGCCCAAAAGGCTGACAGCACTGCCACGTTGGATGGTAATGCTGATTCTTTGACCTAGAAATTGGCGAGCCCTCTGGTCAATGTGATTTTTTGACACCCTATGAACTCTTACATATTGCTAAAAAACTTTAAACGTAACGTAAACGTTGAACGAAAAATACGCACAATATGAAACATCGTATATAATAATTGGAATTTGCACCCAAAAGCGGTTGACAAGTGACAAAACTTGTCGCAACATGTCCAAACTTTCATAAACGCTGGCATTTCTAAAGGGCATGTCTATGAAAGTCAAACAACTGAAATTACCGAAATACTTTGGCGAGCACAAAGTTGGACAACTATTTTACTTAATGCTACATAAGTGAGGTGGTTACAAGCCGTTTACCAAGTTCTGACGTAAATTAAGAAGTGGCAACTTAGAAATAGGTACAAGACGAAGAAAAAATTAAGTCGAAAGAAGGACGGAGATGAAATGATTTTATTTTGTTAAGGTTTTTGTTTATTTATTTATTTACTACTAGCTGTGCCCCGCGGTTTCACCCTCGTAAGTCTCGATCCCGTGGGAATACCGGATAAAAATTATCCTATCAGTTAATCCAGGTTATAAACTAAGCAGCAGTACTAGTCACCTATCATGCCTATGTAGCGTCTACGCTTAGATATGGACTAATTTATTGGGGGAATGCTACAGACAGGGAACTCGCTTTTAGGGCGCAAAAGAAATGTCTTAGAGCTATTTGTGGCATACGTGTCCCATATAGCTGTATGCCATATTTTAGGGCGCAAAAGAAATGTCTTAGAGCCATTTGTGGCATACGTGCCCCAGATAGCTGTATGCCATATTTTAGGGCGCAAAAGAAATGTCTTAGAGCCATTTGTGGCATACGTGGCCCAGAGAGCTGTATGTCATATTTTAGGGCGCAAAAGAAATGTCTTAGACCCATTTGTGGCATACGTGCCCCAGTTAGCTGTATGCCATATTTTAGGGCGCAAAAGAAATGTCTTAGAGCCATTTGTGGCATACGTGCCCCAGTTAGCTGTATGCCATATTTTAGGGCGCAAAGGAAATGTCTTAGACCCATTTGTGGCATACGTGCCCCAGAGAGCTGTATGTCATATTTTAGGGCGCAAAAGAAATGTCTTAGAGCTATTTGTGGCATACGTGCCCCAGAGAGCTGTATGCCATATTTTAAAAAGCTGAAGATTTTAATCGTTCCTGCCCTCTACATCTATGAGGTCACCACATTTGTAAAAACCAATGGGGAAAGGTTTGTTAACCTGCACTCCCGTCGACATGCCGACAAAGTAGCAAATATTATGTCCTCAAAAACAGCTCTACTTTTTAAAAGTTTCTTCGGAATGTCTTCACGAATCTACAATAAGCTTCCTAAGCAAATAAGAGAAATTGAAAACGTTTAAACTTTTTAAGAAAAAATTAAATGACTTCTTGGTAAATAGACCATATTATACTACAGTACATGAATTTTTGTCCGATAGATTCGTGATGAGTTAGTACCAAACTGTTTTGTATGTTTTGATGCAAAATATATCTCTTTGACATATATCACACAAACTTAGATCTAAGATAACAAATTGTTCAAACTATTGTATGCCCAACATGGTGGAGAGCAGTGCAAACGCACACCGAATATATCAATAAAAACTCTGTAACCACTGTCTCACAATAAAGATCTTTGACTTTGACTTTGAAACTATCTGTCAATTAGGTAACTCATAATGATTCCCACGGGATCGAGGTTTACACCGGTGAAACCGCGGGGCGCTGCTAGTAGAATATAATGCCTTCGTTCAAAAGCGAACGTGTGATAAACGCGTCCACTATCTTATTACAGATAAATTGCTCCTACCGCCATTCGTTAGATTATGTACGTATGATGAATTGTGTTCAGCCTCCGATAACGTAATAGGAGCCTATGGTTCTTGTTGTTTCTTGGTTATAGGCTGTTTTTCTCGGAGGGGCTCGTGGCTTAATAATAACAAACGCACGGTTCTTCAGAAGCTAACCTATGCTTTCCGCGGTAGGTTCGCGGATGGGTGACTATCTATTACATATCACGCTCGTTAAGTCATTTCTCCTGGCTGTCACTCGCAGATCTTTGACAGTCGTAACGGTTAGTTAGAAGCCCAAAAGTCTGATAACCAGTCTTACCAAGGGGTATCGTGTTACCCAGTAACTGGGTTGTGAAGGTCACATAGGCAGTCGCTCCTTCTAAAATACTGTTATTCTGCTGCAATCGGTTAGACTGTACCTTCTGAACCCGAATCCGACTCCCGAATCACATTTTATGCTCGGTTCCTATAAACAGAAACGAATCGTTTTGCTTACCAATGGTACCGCTTTTTATTGCCAAACTGGGCATATAAATAGATTCCTAAGCTAATTTTACCTGTAATAGCTACTGCGCATAAGGGAAGGTATACTTTGCAAATCTATGAGGTATTTGCTTCATTATTGTTAAAGATACAAGAGTTTCAATTTTACCAAATAACGGTCCGTAAATTATAGGAATCGGGCATTAATCAACATACAACCTGTAAGAAAACCTGTGTAAGAAAATTTTAATTTCGCGGGCTACCTTAGCGCATCCCCTTAATAAAAAGTCTTTGATTCTAAACATTTCTACGCCGTAAGATTTTGAAAGGCTTGCTGTACATAAAGGTAGATCCGATGTCACTTCAATTAAGAGCGTTGATTCAAAAAATTGGCAACGTCGCATATAGCTGTCAAATATTTACCTGCTTTAATTATTTTGGCAATATTACTTTATGGAACTGCGAAATATCGCTAATTAACTTACTTGAATATCAATAATGAATTGCAATAATTATAACACTAAAAATGTTGTAACCGTTTTAGGTGTATAAACTGGCAAAGTGCATGTCGAACCAAGCACAATGAAGGGTTCCGTAGTTGGAATGAATTTATCCAACAAACGTATCATGTGACTCTAACAAAAATTTATTCTAATTAATTTGCGAAATATTAAGCTTTAAATTGCACTTTAATATTTCGCAAATGGATCCCTGAATCCAAATATGGTTTTCACAAACATTATTTTTAAACGACCTTTTTAACGATACCCTACACCATGTGATTGACAAGAAAAAAAAAACATCCCCACTTTACACGTAGGGGAGGTACACTAAAAAAAACGATTTTAATTTACCACTTAGTCGGTGTAATTTATATGTAGGTATACCCATACCAAATAACAGCTTTTTAGCACTAAGAGTCTCTGAGCTAAGCCGCGGACAGATGGACAGACAGACAGACGGACATGGCGAAACTATAAGGGTTCCTTGTTGACTACGGAACTTAAAAAGGCATTTGGAAAGTATCCAAATACTTTTTTTACACCTAAAACTAAATATTCGGTGTTACGATTTATTATTTATTGCATTTCATAATCAATATTTTAGTTCACTAGTTAGCCATATTTCATATTTCCATACAGTAATATTGCCAAATTAATCAAAACAGCGAAATATTTGGCATCTGTTTGCGACGTTGCCAACTTTTAGAATCAACGCTCTTAATTGAAATAACATTAGAACTACCTATAGATACAGCAAGCCTTTCAAAGTCTTACAGCGTAGAATATTGCCAAATTAATCAAAACAGAGAAATATTTGACATCAATTTGCGACGTTGCCCACTTTCAGAATATACGCTCTATATTATCTACTCCACTTTGGGGACTCGCTTTGGGGAATCGGCAATCGATTTTGGCGAGACGACTGTTATTTTAAGTTGCCAAAGGAGCTATAATGTAGACCATTCTGATAATGAAATTGGTTACTTTTTCTTGGCTACAATAACTTTTGCAAAATAAAATTATGTCATGAAATTCTCAAAGATTAAAAACAAACCGTAATAAAATGTAGAAATGATTATGAATTCAAATGTTTTATTCATAAATCTGATGAGGACTGAACCAATCGAAGTTATCGATTTAAAAAACAGGACAGCGCGTTTGAAAATGGTAATTCAGCTGAGGAAGTTCAATGAACAGGATGTTCTATGGCTCGCCCGTTCTCCAAGCATAATGACTTTACTGTTATATTTTCAGCGGATGGGGTTCTAAGTTTAATAATTATTAATGTGTTATCCACATAAACATTTCGGAATAAATGCAGCCAATTATATTGAAAACCGCACCACAATTAATTATGAAATTTAGCTCTAAGTGGTCAAACCTCCATGATATAGAATGATGTATATTTTAAAGATAACAAAAACCGTAACACAATACTGCACTCCAAAAAAAAAATCGCTATCGCACGTTTAAATGGGGCTAAGCAGGCTATGCCGGCCAGAATGCCCTGTGAGCCAAAATAGCCACTATGCAGAGCCCTGGGCACAGCCAGAAGGCGATGCGGCAGACCCCGTAGATCGTAGGTAGAAGATGGCGGGAAGAGCTGGAGCTTTACTTTTAAAAAAATATGTTTATTTTATTAAAAATTTCTTCCCCGGTAGTGTTTGTGGGCAGCGGTGAACACATAAGCATGTCTTCTTCAAAAGAACGTTCATATGGATATCTCACGATAAGCAGCAAGATAGCCAGACCAGTGACATCAGTTGACTCATCCATTTGCAAGGCGAATCGTGTTTTTTTTAGACGTGCAACTAGTTCTTGTTTGACGTAGCTTGCCAGATCATGGATTCGCCGTGAAACAGTATCGTTTGAATAGCGGTACAGTAGAAAGATGCTTTGCAGATTTTTCATCGAGCATACATTTTGTTGTGTACCTTAATACTATGAAATTACAATTTTATTTAATCCTTAGGCATGCCACGACGTCCTTAGGCATCGCCATTGAATTTTCACATTTCTATTTAATTTTTTGTACATTTCTATTCGGCGCATAATAATCCCTTGCCGTGCCGTGCCGCCAATGCGTGCCGAGCCTAATGGTTGGGTGCCTTTGCCCAGAACTGGGACTGACAGAAACCAGTAAATTCAGCAGAGCACGTTCACTACACAGGGTCATATCATTTCCAATACTTATAGAATCATTTATCACTACAGTTATTGATCGGTATTAATTTTATTATTATTTCTTTTCTACGTCTTTACGAGATCTGTGGATATTCGTTGGAACGTATTTTACAGTACATTAGCGTCTGGGTCGTAGCCGTGAGCCCAAAATATCATATACCCATGGAAAATTGACGGGAAAGAAAACACAAAATAATCATGATATTGTGTGTTTATTATTTAGGTACTTTTGAGTTAAGTATACAATCGTTGTTTACAAAGCTAGTCACATTTTTAAATAATTAGGGTTCTTAAAATAACGTTTTTTTACCCACCGTGGTAATGTTCTTGTACAATTATGTACTTAGTTAACTATTTACAGGAAATGATTACTTTTTACTTGTATACAGAAGGGCGAAATGAGCGACAGTTATAATTTTAGCATTGTAAAAGAACTGTCGCAAAAAATCTGTTAATTTAATTGTTATTCAGCTCATAAATAGGGCACATTCGTATTTAATTAGAAGTTTATGTATGAATGGGCATTTAAATTGCTGGACCTTACCCTTGGCAACGAAAAATAAACTAAATTCGACTGCGATGTTTTTTGGCGCCAATGACGTCTGTCTGGTTTGGCGATGGCACTATGTGAGTAATGCTGCCGGGATTGGTACTGATACCGAATGTGAACGAAGCCGCCCGAACGCCGATCGAGCTTCATTCAATACTTGCTGTAATTCAAAATTGCCAATCTGTGGAAACTCCCACAATTGACGGGAGAATTCGAACTGCTTACCAATTTTCTAGGAAAGCTGCATATAGAATTTTACCTTTATTCTAATATGAAATGACAACTTAAAATATGTATCGAATCAGCTATTTATTTAATTAATTGTAAGAACTGTTCGTCACAAAAATATTTTTGATAATAGGAGATATTTTACCAAGAAAATAAATTAAAGTAAAAAAATAGTAACGGTAAGAGAATGAATCTTTTAAACGTATTATTAATCGTATTAGTTTTATCGTGAAACTAATTTTAATTGGGGAGTCCATTCATAAATGTCCGTAGGAAATACGCTCCATTTATGGGTATTCATAAACTAGCGCTGGCAACATCTATTGTAAATTGTCAGTGCAGTCAAGTCACAACTAGAACATAAACAGAGTACTTTTTACCAAAAAGGTTATAATAATATGTACAAAAATGAGTGAACACAATGATAAATTATTGAACAAGTCTAATTTACATGTAGAAGTGGCAAATGGTAGTAAAATGAACAAGAATAAAGAAAATGATGAATTGGAAGAAATAAGTAAACTTGTGACTAAAAATGGTGAGTACAAATTAGTTTACATAATAATTTTGATTGTCATACGTATTTGTAATACTTAGTATAATAATAATAGGTATTTTCATTCAATAATTACACTTCTGGTATGTAATGTAAACATTTGACTCGTGACAGCTGATCGAAGTAAACTGAAGTGACGCAAACTGGTCATAGGGTTAAATATAGAGGATAGGGATAGAATACTCATTTGCCAATAGAAAGAGATGGAAGACGATGTTTTTTTTTTTAAGTTGAAAACTTCTTTAGGCACGTTGAGCGATTTTTGGTAGGGATTCGCGTAGTGCTGGGCTATAGAACATGTACAGTCACAGACTTTAATTGATGAGCCACTTTCAAACTTTTCAATTTTGCTGTTTCATACATTCACGAGATTACACGATTAAATACGAACTCAAATCGCATGCTCGTAAACAAGATGACAAATTGCTAGTAATCGGAAATAGTCTTATCCATAGACGTTTACTAATAAGTTCTCAATGATAAATAAATACAATGTTTATCCAATCTATTTGATACTGACCTACTTTGAATCAGACCTCATTAACTCAGATTAACATATTTACATTAACAGATTTTAATATAGATGTACTTAAAAGAAATAATCAATCAATAGAATTCGAGAATATGTTATTAAGCTTTAACTTGAAACTAGCGATTTATCAACCGACTCGCCTTCAGAGCAAAACATGCATTGACAATTTTGCGCATAACTTTAATAGATTCTGTAAGGCTTCAGTATTGGAGTTAGCGTTGTCGGATCACACAGCTCAGTTACTGAAAAGCCCAATTAGTACAGTATGTACTTTTAATCGGTGGAGTAGGAGAAGACGTGACTATCATAGCGATAACATTGATAAATTTAAGGCCTATTTGCGGAGTCTTACGTTTTCAGAAGTGTATGCAACACATGACCCAAATGTAGCATTTAACGCGTTTTCAGAGATTTTTTCATTACTGTACAAACAGTGCTTCCCCGACACTATCGTTTCGGTAAAGGTTAATAAAAAACAAAAATGGGTATCACGTGGCATAAAAAAATGCAGCGAGAAAAAACGGCAATTACTGTGGCATTTCCGATTGAAACCCACTCGTCAGAATAAAACGCAATTTAAAAATTACACAAAGCTGTTTAAAAAGATTATTAATTTAACTCAGCGAGCTCAAAATAACCATAAAATAAAGACTTCAAAAAATAAATCGAAAACAACATGGCAAATTATAAATCAAACAAAGTTAAATATACCAAAGAATAATATTAATAAACTTAGAATTAATAATAATGAAATTATCTCGGATCCAAAATGTATTTCTAATTTATTTAATAATTATTTTATTGGAAAAATTCAGCCCATTATTAAAGCGGGAGACAAAGTCACAAAACATATTTTAAACAGAAAGGATTCTATGTTCTTGGCTCCAAGTTTGCCAAATGATGTTTTAAAAATTACTCTAGCCCTTAACAATACAAACAGTGTAGGTTACGATGGCATTTGTACAAAAATACTCAAAGCTGTGGCCGAGGAAATTTGTGGCCCTTTAAGTTATATTATAAATTTGTCTATAAGCGAAGGTATATTTCCAGATGCCCTCAAAAAATCTGTGATAAAGCCATTGTTCAAAAATCAAGATAGAGAGTTAATGGAATACTACAGGCCGATTTCATTGATACCAATATTCTCTAAAATTATTGAAAAATATATTTATAAAGAACTCAATTCATATTTAGAAGCAAATAATATTCTTTGCAACGAGCAAAAAGGATTTAGGAAAAACAAGACAATAAACATGGCGATTTATGACTTTTTATATACTGTTATGACAAATATGGATAAAAACAATCCAGCGTGTGCCATATTCTGTGACATGACCCAGGCATTTGATTATGTGCAACACAATATTTTACTACAAAAACTTGATGCTTACGGTGTAAGAGGAAACGTCCTTGGGCTCTTAGAATCGTACTTAGACGAGAGAAAACAAATGACGGAAATAAGCAGAATTAATATAAGCACCAAAACAGAAGAAATCTTTCTATCGGAGGAACGTACCGTTATCTACGGAGTTCCACAAGGAAGTATACTAGGACCACCGCTTTTTACTCTTTATATTAATGACTTGCCAATGGCAATCAAACATCCTATGACACTGTTCGCGGATGACAGTACAATAACGATACCTAGTAATCAAAGGGATTTTTATAAAGAGGACATAAATAACACATTACAAGAAACTATAGACTGGTTAGACAATAATAATTTAAAAATAAATTTAAATAAGACTGTAATTATGCATTTTAGCCAGCGCGCATTGGCTCTTTCCAATCTTGACATAACATACAATGACATTAAAATTGACACAGTTAACACAACTAAGTTTCTAGGACTAACAATAGATCGCAATTTAAATTGGAAGGCGCATGTTGAGGCCCTGACTAAAAGAATAAGCAGTAGTGCGTACGCTTTGTATATTATTTCACGCACTGTTAACATAGATGCGTTACTAACTGCTTACTACGGGCTAGCTGAATCTGTTCTCAGATATGGTGTTATCTTTTGGGGTAACTCAACTAATAAAGAAGTGGCATTTAAAGCACAAAAGAGATGCCTCAGAGCCATGTTTAAGTTAAAAACAACCGATAGTTGTAAGCCTTATTTCATACGATATAAAATATTGACATTGGCATCTCTGTATATTCTGGAATCAGTAATGTTTGTTAGAAATAATAGTAATTTATTTTCACGAATGGCAGATAAATTTCCTAGAAACAGGAGAGATCAGAGCCAGCTCTGTGTACATAGTAGTAGGACTGCACTTATGCGCAAAAGTGTGTTTTGCATGGCCCCCATTATTTATAATAAGTTACCGAAAACTTGGAGAGAGCTTAATAATGTACAATTGAAGAAACAACTGAAGTCATTTCTAGCCGACAAGGCATACTATAATATTAAGCAATTTCTGACAGAACCATTTATTTTGACATAGATTTTTATTAATTATTTTTATTTATTGTTGACATTTGTAATTTACTAAAGTTTGCTAAATTAATGATAATGACTTGACTACCGAATAAATTTTATTATAAACAATCACAATTATTCATATTTGCACGCCATAATATGTGGCAAACATGTCTGAACCTGTATTTTTTAATGTTATCCTGCATGCACGTTTATTTCTGTATGTGTACACATGTTTGAGCAAATAAATTTATCTTTATCTTTATCTTTATCTTTTATCTTAACTCGATATTTCTGAAAATTTACCGAAGGCAGTGACAGTTGAAATGTCGATGTCAGAGACGTTATTTTCGAATTTGTCGAAATGAGTAATTATTAAAATTTCTCCGTATGCTAACATTACTATGGCTACACTAAAACAATCGTCGCTTGGTTACGGTTGCTAGACCTGCAATTGGTTGACTTGGGTAGTCACTCTGCTGTCAAGTTTGTAGTTCTGGCTCTCAGGTTAGCCAACCGGTAAAGATATTTAATATAATTTTCTTCTTCTTTAATACGAAGACATGACTTTCCGTGTCTGGATGTACGAGTATAACCGACTAAGCCCGATTTGCATTAGACGGCTAAAATACGAACAGTGCCAAGTGGCTCATCAATTAAAGTCCGTGACTGTACACATAAATGATAACGCTAATACGTCGGCAGACCCCAGGACTGCCTATTTTATTTTTGCAAAATTTTCTCTCTTTCCGCATTCATTGATAAATTATGGCCTTGTGATTTTTTGGGTAATTCACCCTATATGTTATATTTTTGTGTTTTGTGTTTTTTTTCAACGCAATTATTATGAAAAGAGTACCTATTATCTATCATGTTAGATTTTATCCAATAACATTTTTTTTTAATCCTTACATATTATAAAACAAAGTCCGCCGCCGCGTCTGTATGTCGTCCTGTACGCGATAAATTCAAAAACTACTTCACCGATTTTCATGCTGTTTACACCAATGGATAGAGTGGTTCTCGAGTAAGGTTTTAGTATATAATAACCAACATTCACGCTGGCAAAGTCGCGGGCATCAGCTAGTTATAAATAAAACGTTAGATGACGGCAAAATAATCATTTATCATTGCCGGCTTACTTACTTGATTTTATCTCTTGATTGTAATAATTTATCGAGTATTGTACTCAACGAACGATTGACACGGAAGTATTTATGTCAATCGTTCGTTGAGGACAATGTTGAGCACTTAGATACATTGCGTTAATGTGTTGAGCACATAGATAACTACGTATGGGTTCTCCATTTCTGTGACTCATTCAAATAGATAAGGAAATAACCAAATTTCGATTGATGCTCATATATATGTATTATGTTTGAAATTCAAGGTAATGTAATGTTACTATGGTACTTAACCGGTTTCAATAAAATGATAATATAATGTATGCTTCTGAAATATTGTCTATAAAAAATAATTAAATCAAAGCACGAACGTTTTTACATTTTGAAAGAGCGCCAAAAGGACGTTTTGGTTCTGAATGACATTGACAGGGACGTTGCGTTGTTGGTAAGCATTTTGTAAAACTGTCACAGAAATTCAAAACAAGATGGCGTCGTTAGTTCTGATTTTGGTTACGCGCTAAGAAACCTTGTAGGGTACGTTTCATCTCATAGTTCAACCGTAATGTTAGCTCTACTGTTAAACTTTAAAAACGGACCTATTAGGTAGCGCCGGAGCATGTTCGTCCTACAACAGTGAAACCAACATTACGGCATATGAACTATTTGATTAAACGCAGTCTAACGTTGTAGTAATGTGACTTCATGACATGTCGGCACGTTTTTTCTTTGCTGCTCAAAGTAGGTATCTAACGACCAGTTTCTTCATCAAAAGTAACAGCCAAAGTAACAGTCAACTGTTATTTTGCACTGTTGTATTTTCAATCCTCGGCTATGAGGCGAAGGTTGTAAATCCAACAGCGCGGAAGAACAGTTGACTGTTACTTTTGGTGAAGAAACTGGCTGTTAGACACCACTTAATGAAGGTAAATATATTTAAACTAGGCTGGAAATCAGTACTTTTTGACCGCCAATTACAACTGGCACCAAACGCGCACCCTTTCGCTTACAATTCCTAAGTGCTTTACAATTAAAGCATTTGGGAATCTCCCAATGGGAAGAGGAGGTAGTTCAATAAACTCCCTAGCAAAGCAACTGAACAACAACTTTACTCTTTCAATCAATAAAGTCATCACAGTTGACTGCTCAACATAGGCTTCTTGTAATTTGTGCCAATCAGCTTCTTAGAGTCTCTAAAAACGCCTTATGCAAAATTCTGCAGTCACGATAGCAATACATAAACAAGACAAAATAAAATAAAAATGTTTTTGTTTTTGTTTTTGGGTCCACGACCGTTATTGTATATAGGTAACTACTTGAAGTTTAGTGTGAGGTGAGAAAATCAGTTTTTTTTTTTTTGTTTGTTTACTGTGTTTAGATACCTAAATCCATCACATTTGTGAAGTATTTCAAGTGTCTATGGATTACTAGGTCGACGATCAATGGATTTTTTTTGGTAGTTTTTTTGTTTTTCATAGTTAACAATATTGATACTCATCATGTCTGTGGAGTTTTGCTAGATAATTTAATTTGACATTTTATAGATTGCGTGCTATGTGCAATTGTGCATGTCGGTGATCAGAGAATGTTAAGAAGCTGAGTGGCGCAACTTGGGAGAGGCCTATGTCCAGCACTGGTAGCATGATCACCGTAGAAATGGGTTTTGTCGACGGAAGAATAGACAAAATGACAAATTGCGATTGTTTATCTGTCATTTTGTCCACTCTTCCGTCGACAAAACCCGTTTCTACGGTGGTCATGCTACGCGTGCAGCAGTGGAAAGTGGAGCTACTTCTTCTTAACAAAAGCAGCACTCGTGAAGGGTGCGCGTTTTGTTGGCTGCTCGTTGACTCATACCTTCTCTTTATAAGAAGAAACGTTTACCCTGAAGCGCGACAATAACAGGCAGATAAAACAACGGCCTCCTTTTTTTTTTTGTTTTATCATGTTTTTAATTAACAATATAGTTATCATATTCTTCTATATATATTAATACTTATATTGCTACATGAGTGCATATGCGTTTCTGTAACTTACCTATATTATATCTAATGATAAAAAATATTGCATGTGGGTTTTATTATGTAATTCTGTTACATGGTCAAATGTTTAGTATGATATTCCTAATTCCTATTCACTACATTGTGCATGTTATGATTTCGCGATCTAATTTAGTCGGGCAAAAGAGATCTACCTTTTTTAGGGTTCCGTACCCATAGGGTAAAACGGGACCCTATTACTAAGGCTCCGCTGTCTGTCTGTCTGTCTGTCCATCTGTCACCAGGCTGTATCTCATGAACCGTGATAGTTAGACAGTTGAAATTTTTACAGATGATGTATTTCTGTTGCCGCTAAAATAACAAAATAATACTAAAAAAAAAAAAAAAAAAATTAAGTGTGTTCCCATACAACAAACGTGATTTTTGTTTTTTGTCTCATCTTGGAAGATGAGACAAAATTCCTCTCTTTGGCTCGGATAATGTTAGAGAGCTCGAATTCTCAGGATAAGATCTACATCTTAGCAGACGTAAAAAACAAGAATGTATGGCTTGGCCGTTTTGCGGCCACCACACTGCAGACACTCTTGCTTATGGTAAGAAATTAAGTCACTGGTCTTAGTCAATAGTTTAATGGAACGGCCAAGCCGTACATTTTGGCCAAGATGTAAGATTTGCAGAGTTGTGGGCTTAGCTTTACATTAGATTTAATAACTTTTTAGGAGTGAATGCATTATGTAAGTCTTGGCAACCTACTTTATATATAATGTTTCGGTGGAATATACTAATATAGAACATAATTTACCCGTAGGTAGGCATGTCAAATTTCATTCAAATCCAAATGGATTTGGATGAAATTTGAGATACCGTGATAGTGTTATCAAACATACACATTCACAAAGCAACATCAACGTCCCACATTTATAATTCAGTAGGATACCATATTCGGCTTGAGAATTGCGTCCTGAATTAATTGCCAATCAATTTCCTTAATATTGCGATCAGAATAATCCAGATCAAGGTAGATACTCTAAAGGTTTAATTAATTGTCTTATTATAAATATTATCTCAGCTAACCTAGCTAGGTTAACCGTTCAGATTACTATGATTAATTTAACAAACATTCATAATAATGTTTGTGAAATTAATCATAATAATCTACATGATTTTCCCAGTAATGAAAAACCGTTCAGTTAGGATTCCAGACATCTTATCTGAATCTAATCTTATACTGAAATTAGGCTATGGATGTGGGCAGGTGGGCCTTTGTGGGATATTTAGATTACTTTTACAAATCTGGTTTTCGAAGGGTCGTGGTTTTGCATAGGGGTAAATCTCTGGTTTAACAATTTCTATGAAAACTTTATGGAAATTATTCGGTGTCACGTCGCACCGTCACGTCGCGTCGCACCTGTCTGCGAGAGCTTTAATACGTGGACAAAAAACCACGCTAGGTCGAAAAAACTTGCACTATACCTACTGTTTTTTTGGGATGTTAGTAGTGTAAAGCCAAGTTTCCAATATTCATGACTTTCCTCGTAGGATGAATATTTTAGCCGATATTCTGCTCGGAAGACAGCTAACTATAATTTTGAACTTTTTGTGAAAAATGGCCAATGTTCGAAGTGCTGTAAGTATCTCGGGTTACCTACAGAGGTACGCTTGCATTCAAATTAATTTACTTACAAAAAATATAGGATGACTTTTCTGTAGGAGGCACCTTTTAGAATTTATAAGCCAAAAATTGAAAGAAATCCAAAAATGTTGAGGTTTTTGAGGTACCGCGCAGTTAGCACAGGTCTTTCGAAGCTGCAAATTTGGTTTTACTCTTCTGGTATCTATCCTAACAATGTCTCAACAAATCAGTGCAGTGCAATTTTTTGCTATCTAATTTACTGGCCCATAAAGATGAGGTAGCCTTACAAAAATATCAAAACTTTATCGCTATTGGTCTATAGACGATTTTTGCCCAGTCTCCATTTGTATATATAGAAACGGAGACTGGGCAAAAGTGGATTACACAATATCTGTCAAGATCAATGCTTCAAAATCGAAATCTTAAGTCATTTATCCAAACTAGGCTGAGAATCAGCACTTTTTGAATATCAACATTACCTACATAAAACAGTCCCCCAAAACGCACGCCCTTCACATGGATGTACTTGTAACTCATCAAGCCCTGCACCCTAATTGTGTAACACACGAACATCACAATCTGAATCATTTTGAAAGTTATCGCTAATCCACTGCTTCATAAGTTCGATATGTACTTGCTCATCAATGATGTTGTTGAACTGTCAAAATTAAACAGATTGTGATTGTGTGTTATGCAATTAAAGTACTGTCGTCAATTAATGATCTCTGTAAAGCTAATAATTGAATCAATTGTTCCAACTAATCTACTTCCAAAATGATCAAATGGCGTGTATTATGATAATTAAATCATTCAATTAATAAACCAATCTGTTGTGATACAGTTTAAATACATCGGAGCAAACCAAATGCGTTTATTTAGTCAGTTATAATGTTTGCATCCTAGCTAATATTATAAATGCGAAAGTGAGTTTTGTTTGCTACGCTTTCACGCAAAAACGGCTTTACGGATTTGGGTGAAATTTGGCACAGGGGTATACCATGACCTGGGTTAGGACATGAGATGCTTTTTATCCCAATATTCTCACGGGATCGAGACTATGCGGGTGAAACCGCGGGGCGCAGCTAGTTGGTAATAATTTTATCGGCTTTCTAAGCACAGTGGCTGAGCTTTGAGTCGTGTGTGAGTTTGAATTCTTCGTTGGACTAGTGATCATAAGAGCTTCTGCTGAGCATGAGGTCCTGGGTCTGATTCCCGGGTCGAACCAACTGTTATTGAGTTTTTCCATCTGGAATTTACCAGTAGCAGCCCGGAGTCTGGATTTCTGCCCAGTTGATGGTATTAGGCACGCCCCCTGTCACATGGGACTTAAACATAACTGGCGAAATGTGAGTGTACTAAAATAGCTAAGTTCTGCCAAATGTTTCGGGAAATATAAGCGCGATTTTATCTTATGCTATGTTTACTTAAAAAAAGAAACATGAAATGTTTTGATAATTCCTATCAATTTATAACATGTCTAAAAGAAAAAATAAGAAAGTTACCTCATGTTACCTCGTCTGATCCCGACGTTTGACGATTGATAGGTATACCCTTTGTTTCCATTTGTTCCGAAATTCCTCTCCTAATAAATCACGCCTGTTATCCGAAGGGCTAGGCAGAGGTAGACTCATATTTCGCCAGTGCTGATTACGTACCATACAATACGAGGCGAGCCTTTGCCATCAACTGGGCCCCTGGCAGCTACAGAGAAATTCCTCCTCAAGTAATCTATCAATCTATCAACTCAAACCATCACAGTCCACTGCTGGATAGGCCTCTCCCATACTGCGCCACAATATCCTGTCCTCCGCCTTCCGCATCCAGTCTGTCCCAGCAACTTTCTCAAGGTCATCGGTTCATCTAGCTGGTGGGCATCCCACGCTACGCCGATACGCGGTCTCCATTCTAGAACTCGTCTTCTCCACCAGCCATTGGTCCTTCGACAAACATGCCCAGCTTACTGCCACTTCAGTTTGCTTACTCTGCAAGCAATGTCGGTAACTCCGGTTTTTTTTCCATATAATTTCATTTCGTAATCTAATACTAACTAATACTAATAAAAAAATTTAGTATGAAGATGAAATTGCAAATTTAATCCTAACTTCCTAATTCTATCCTAACTAATATTATAAATGCGAAAGTGAGTTTCCTTGTTACACTTTCACGCTAAAACGACCGAACGGATTTAGATTAAATTTGATACATGGGTAGACCATGACCTGAAATAGGACATAGGTCAAAGTCAAAGTCAAAGATTTATTTGCAGATAAATATGGTTACAGAGTTCTTACAATGGTAGGTTTTTAATATGTTAAGCTACTAAAAACCTACCACCCTACCTGTCATTATATTATGATTAAGTATGCTTAATCATAACATAATGACATGCAAATTTTTGGTACACCGATTATTTAAATTTAAATTGAAGGAATTCTTTTATAGTGTAGAAGGAATTTTCAATTAACCAGCTGCGTAAAGCCCTTCTGAAGCAGACCATTGGAAGTTCTTTAATTTGGTTAGGAATCTTGTTATAAATTTTACACATAGGATAGCAACTTCGCCCATATAGTTCCGTTTTCATTCTACTTTTTATCCCGATGTTCCCACGGGATCGAGACCTACGCGAGTGAAACCGCGGGATGCAAATAAAAGGTCTTAAATGTAAAAACTTGAGTCCTAAGTCTCCATCGAACTGCAGTAGCTCAGTTAATAGATTGACTCTATTTTCAGTCGTCTCACACACAAATCCGTTCTACAAACATAGAACTACCAAACGAAGTATCTGCAATTCAAATATGCTGGACGTATGGCAATCCCGATCGGTTTTGAGCTCTTTGCGGGTTCTCCGTACTTCGGCTATTTTTGGTTTCTGTTTGTACATACCATAGATAGAGCAGTATAAACTTATAAAGTGATTGAAATGGGATTTGGAATTTTATAGGGTTTTTTAATCATCTGATATCTTATTGCATAACTTATTTTCGAAACCGATTAAGACTAATCTGTTTCATTGTGACAGTTCAACAAAATTCATTGCGTTATTTACGTTGTTGAGCAGATTTGTTTTTCGAACTTATGAAGGAATGGATTAGAAAATTTGTTTCAAACCGATTCAGGTTGTGATTGATCGTGTGTTACGCATTTAGGGTGCTGCTTAGCCAAAAAATATGGGGTCGGCTTCCAGTCTGCAGCTGGAGCGACTGCCAATGTCACCTCCACAACCCAGTTACTGGGTATGTCAACCCAAGACCACGACCCCTTGGTAAGACTGGTTTAATTTACTCAATTTAAAGACTAGTTTTAATCAGAAGAGATATTAAAAAGTTAAGTTAACTCAAAAGATCTCTTATCTCAGCAGACAACTAGCATCATTTAACTATAAGCGAAAGTGAGTTTGTTTGTTTGTTATGCTTTCACGCCAAATCGGCTGATCAGGGATGTGGATGGGTAGACCATGACCTGAATTAGGACACTTTTATCCCGATATTTCCACGACATATACAACTAGTAGTACTGCGAACAGTAGACCTCGCGAGCACAAACTTTTTTGCAACGATTAACCTTTAGCTAGTCGCACCAAGAGGAAAAGTTTGCGCCCTCACGCCCCTAACCGTCGCCGCTGGAGACGCCCTGGGCGTTGGGAATCCCAGGTGGATTCCCGGCCACCATAGGCGCGGGCTTGCGGACGGCGAGCAATGGATAGCTCGCCGTCCGATAAGGACCAGGCCCGGGTCGATGGCGCGTCGTGTTCCACGCGCGCCTCAAAGTGATGTCAGCATAATTGACGGGGACCGATGCCTGCCAGTGTTGCGGGAATGTCCGAAAGGGATACCGGGACCTTGGCAACAGGCAACTGAAGGAACACGGGTGAGTTTTAGTCAGTAAAAGTCTGACACGCCCTTCCACTCCGCCCAGAGCGGGAGAAGTAAAGGGATGATTTCCCATCCACAAAAAAAAAAAAAGCTAGTCGCACCAAAATAATCAAACTGTTAGTCACGTGGGGTCTGTGCGGATTCCAGAGTTTATTTGTGAATCAAGATATCAAGGTAGGTAGTGCCTACTTGGGGTAAATCATGGGGTCATCTCAACTCTCATCTCAAAGAGACAACTAAGATACCTATTGTATATCAACATAAATTACTAGCTATTCTTACTAAGATAATCGATCAGCCTAATAACAAACAAAAAATAAGACCCGAGCCGAAAAAAAAATTTGTGACGTGACACCAAAAAATTACAGTACCTCAACCCTTTAAATTCTCACCATCAAGCTTGTCACCGAGCCATTAGCAAACCACGCTTATTCAAGCTCTAAATGGCATTTACAGTGAAATAGTGTTGCTAGTCTTCTGTACGTAAATCGGAATAAATAACGTATCCCAGGCGCTACATCGTTTGGCCTAAATTCCTATCTGTTACACAACAGGCAGGGTGCGTGGTTACTGTGGCAGCGGAGGGTTGAGATGGAGGATGTTTTAGCGATTTAACTAAATAGTAGAGCAGTGGTGGCCCAGTGGTAACGGCCCCGACTTACGAGTTGTAGGTCGTGAGTTCGAACCCAAGTAGGCGCTTTATTTTGTGTAAATAATTTCATCACAACTGCTCTCAAAACGGCGAAGGAAAATATCGTGAGGAAACCGGCATGTCCTAGAAACAACATTTCGAAGTCATGTGACATCTACCAACCCGCACTGGGCCCGCGTGGTAGACTACAGCCCACTCCCTCTTGAAAAGACGAGGCCTTTGTCCCAGCAGTGGGAACATTATAGGCTGATTATGCTTATGCTGAGCTTGATATGAAGTGAGCTGTCATTTCACCCGATGCCGATTGACACTATTGACAGTTCATTTCATTTAAGTTTTCTAGGTGAGTTTTTTTCAGAACAGGGGGCTTAAAACGGTTCCTTTAGCAGAATCATAATATGAAAATATTCTGAATCATCGTAAAATGTCACCAAGTGACAATTCGTAATATGATCTGCGTGTAATTCATGTTACGAAATAATTCATCTGATTGACAGTTTTTTTATGGAGATTCGTAAAATGGTCCACAAATTATGAATTGCTTTTATGTCAAAATAGAGGAATTGCTAATAATAGCTGGGATTCAGGAAATGAACAGCTAGTAGAGGAATTGCTAATGTGGCCGGTTTAGGCCCCCTAACCGGCTGTTCGTTGCATAATGCACCCCACCCTAAGGTCTGGCACACATTGTAGATCGAGTCGCCAATTTGTGGAGCTACATTAATTACGAGCAGCCTGTGTTTTAAATTTTTGTGGAGCACAGAATGTTTTATATTAATTGTTCTCTTCCGCGTGGTTTTGCCTTTATGTCTAAGTAGTGTGAGATGTGGGTAGTAATTAGGGGTATGTTTGTAGGTAGATGTATTATGTCCTGGTTATTAGTAATGAAGATGCGTTTTAGCATAAAGTGAATTGGTAATTTTTGGATTCGATTTTTTTTGAGGGTTCTGCCATTAAACATCTATTTTAGTACTGCCTATTTTATCAGATGATTTTGTAAGATAAGATAAGTCTTTATTTGCCTTATACATGGTATAAAGTTGTTGTCTGGTTTTGATATGATGTCCACATGTTACAGACGATTGATACAGAATATTGTATCAATTGTATGCAAATTCCTACTTATATTATAAATATGAAAGTTTGTGTGTTTGGATGTTTGTTACTCATTCACGCAAAAACGGCTGAGCGGATTTGGATGGAATTTGGCAAACAGAGAGTTTATAACCTGGATTAACACGTCGGATACTTTTTATCCCGATATTCCTACGGGATCGAGACTTACGCGGGAGAAACCGCGGTGCGCAGCTAGTAATTAATAAGCAAGTTAAAGGTTAGAATGTCGCAGATTGATTTTATTGACATAACGATCAGAACATCAAAGCATCATAGATTTTCCAGGAGATTTCAAATCAAAAGGCTTCCAAAACCGGAGATTAATAAGAATTCCTTCCTCTCAAAAATCTTATTTATTATCCTTATTGTATTAAAATCATAGCAATAAAACGCTAGATGATGAATTCTGCCACTATTTCTCGCCAGTCTCAACACTAAGGGCGCTTCTTAACCTTGTCTGCGAATAACTGGGACGACGCCGCGATACTATCTACCGACATCCTGACTTCAATCTCTAGAACAGGAGTTCACAACCAGTGGGACGTTGAGAACATTCTAGACTGATTATGTAACCAGTGGGATACGTATAGAAGGACACAAGGGGGGGGGGGGCTTCGGCTTTAAAAATATGCTGCGTGTTTAGAAAAAAATATATGCTTTTAGTATTAGAAAAAAATATCTCGATGCCAACAACCCTGAGGTAAAAGTAACCAATTCATAATGAATCAAGTTATTTGACTTTATCACCGTGCAAATCTGCTACACGTTATCGGCTCCTTGTAGTCTTTTTTAATAAATTTTAGCTGAAAGTTGTTGGTTGGCAGGTACCTGTGGTAAAAGTTGTTGAAGTCTCAAATGGCGAAAATATTCCAATCTAATTGGGAGTTATAATTATGTACGAGCCGTTTGAGGTGAAACACTACGGCCATGGGGTCGAGTGCCCACTTGGTTGACAAGTGGTTGGTCGACTCTTCACGTGAATGAACTAGCTGTTGACAATAATGCGCATGAATTTTTTATTAATTATTTCGTTTATAATTCTTTCCCCTCCCCTTTTTCTATAGATGTACATATTATATTTTTATTAAGCCTGTTAGTATAATTATGTAAATATTATCTTAGTCGTGCAATAAAAGTCATAAGTTATAAGAATACTATCAAACTTGCTAAGGTCATATTTTATAATTATCATGATTGTAAACTTTATCTAAATTTTAACCTTAACTGTATTAATTCTCTTTCTTGTACACCTAATTGCTGCACGTATTACTATTAAAACTCCTAGCGTTTTTTTTTTAACTTGTTTGTGAACGGCGTTGTGGATTTTATATTGCCAAAACTTGTTTTTGTTAACTACTTGTAAGTTCTTAAAATGTAACTATAATAAACAAGCATTTATTTATAGAATTTTGGTATTGCAGACGGGACCAACAAAAGTTACACCATATTTCAGGTTATTGGTTTGTCCCGCCTGCGATACCAAAATTCTACAAATAATAATGCTTGTTTATCTCTTTTTAGTTAAGTACGTATTTTTGCGCTATCTAAAACTTTTTAAACCAATTTATTATTCCTAATTAAATTTAAACATATAATTCAAAGTCAAAGTCAAATAATATCGATAGGTTTGTTTTTTAATGAAGTGTTATTATTACGCTTAAAAAATCTGCCATTTTGTATTTGTTTCATACATATATTTAAGGACACTTGGGTTTTTAAGACGAATAATAACGATACCTTAACTGTCGATATCCATCCAGCCGTTTCGAGGATACGAGGTACTATAGAAATTTACAACAAAAAACATACATACATACAAGATACGTGCGAAAAACATAACCCTTCCTGGGCAGTTCGGGTAAAAAGAATAAAAATAAGAATAGGAATAATGTTTATTTACTCAATAACAAAGAATTGTGGTACACGTTAAAGTACAGTTTTACAAAATAAGTACTATACTATGCTACAAACGTGTGGGTGAGCACTGCTCTCCTAGCTAGGTTATGAAAAACCTGTGTTAAGGAGAAGCAGTCCGGTCCCCTAAGGTAAAATGACGTAAAGGTTACATAGTGCTTCAAATGTTACTGTTACAATTTTGGAGTATTGAGACGCACAATTAAGGTATAAGATACATTTTAAAAAGAGATAAAAGGTTGGGAACCACTGCTTTAGAAGTTTTTACACTTCTTATCTATTTGTTCGAACTCCACACTGTGAATAATGAATACGGTGGAATTCAACACTTCAATATACTTAGGTATTCGATATTTGAATTTTAAATGAGGGTCGGTTTCTGGCAGTTCGTACGAGTTACTTGTGAGCTTACGTTTGGCTTTGATGATGTTTGCTTTGTGGGACGACATAGCATTTCGAGTACTCTATGTACTTACGTCTAGTTTCATGTAAACTGTGTGAACTAGGTTTAATATTAAATTAGTGAGTAGGTTTTGTCTTTAGCTATTTATCGAATTGGTTTGCTGTGATGTTTTTTTTTTTTAAACTACGACTTCTTTTTGGTTTATGTTCCCGAAGGGTGCCAAACGGAACCCTATTACTAAGCCTCCGCTGTCCGTCCGACGGTCTGTCTGTTAGCGGTCTGCATCACATGAACCGTAATAGGTAGTTTCTATTGCCGCTATAACAAAAAATTCAAAAAATTAAATAAAGTCAAACATTAAAGGGGGTCCCCTTATAAGGAACGTGTTTCTTTGTTAAATATTGTACAGTGGTACGGAACCCTTCTTGTGCAAGTCCAACTCGCACTTGGCCGGGTTTTTGTGACTTTTTCAATTAATTAATCTTGGACATCACTGACATTTTATGAAGGAAAATAATTATATTGATGAAACGAACGTGTAATTAAAAATCGCCAGTCTAAAATTGCCAATCCGCCCAAGCGTGGTGATCAATGCTTATGCCTTCTCTATATTAGAAGAGTGGGACAATATAGACTGGTATTATTACTTCTTTTATAGCGGACCCAACTTCCACAAAGCCGTTAAGAATAACAAAAGACGCCTGTTCACATTCTTTGAGCACTAATTCGATAGCAATATGAATAACAATGATTATGTCAGGCATTATTAGACCTAGATATTTCAATGTCAATTTAATAAAATAATAATAATACCGTCCTTTATTGTCCCGCTGCAGGGCAAAGGCCTCTCATATAGAGAAGACATTCATCTCATAATGAGCATTGATCAACAGCCTTGCTCAAGGCGAATTGGCGATTGGCGATTTTTAAATTAAATATAACTTAAACGATAGATGTTTTTGATGTCCAATATAAACTTATAAAGTAGGTAGGTACATATTAATTGAATGTTTTTTTTTTCAATTTATTTAAAAGAAAGAAAATTATAAATAATATATAAATATATTACTAGCTGCGCCCCGCGGTTTCACCCGTGTAAGTCTCGATCCCGTGGGAATATCGGGATAAAAAGTATCCTATGTGTTAATCCAGGTTATAAACGATCTGTTTGCCAAATTTCATCCGAATCCATTCAGCCGTTTTTGCGTGATTGAGTAACAAACATCTAAACACACGAACTTTCACATTTATAAGTGGGATTATAATAATTATTATTATTTATTTAATAATTTATTTTAAATATTTAAATTGAATTCTAACTGAATTTAGGACATGGTAAGTTAATTTTAAACCCGTTGAAAGCTACGTTTATTTAGATATCAAAAGTTAGGTAGATACTACCCTGAACCTGCCAATGTATACCTATACAGAATAATCCGGCTAAGTACCCCTATAACCATAATGAACGAGCGATAATAACATTTTATCATGTTTTCGTTCATAACATAATAATCCCTTTTAACACTAACATTAAATGTTAGAGTCCATTAATTATCTGTGGTATTAGTAACAATGATATTCTTGGTACTGCGCATTTGAACCTGTGAATAACTTTATGTTTGGTTTCTAGGGCTATAGAATAATAATAAGTAGCAGTGATAGCCTAGTGGTGTGACCGGCGGACTGCCAAGTCATAGGACTCGAGTTCGAACCCAAGACACGCACTTCTGACTTTTTGGATTCATGTGTGTATTGTATAGTTGTTACTTGGGTACTTCAAAAACGGTGAAGGAAAACATCGAGAGCAAGCGGGCATGCCTGAGAGATATTTTCTCGACTGCATGTGAAACCAAGTCAGCGGCCCATGTGTGGCATCCTGACAACAGGTTAGTTACTAGGCAAACATAACATGCAAACATAATTATGAAGCAATGCGTTAGCATTTTCCTTCAAAATCCTTCTGATTGTGATTGAAGGAGTGATGCAATTTAGATTCAGAATTTTTTTCTGAAATCTCAGACTTAAAATTATTCAGCAGCATACAATTTTCCGACTACAATAGAAAACTCGTGACACACAAAAGGATATAAACTAAAACTAAAGGTATCGCTAGCTTCGAGTAGACTATATTTTGCAAAAAATTGGAGCCGAGCCGAATATGGCCGTCACCTGTCATGGTTGACGGCGAAGCGTGGAACTGACGAGTCAGGATTATATCCGAAAAACTATGGAAGGAAAGGCTATTTTCTCTGATGCTTTGGGAGCTAGATGTGACTACGGCTCCGCTCGCATGGCCAAATAATAATGTATGGTTCTGTTCAAAAAGTATCTGAATAAATTGAAACAGAAAACGCGTGAAAAATTACAAATTGAGTGCTTCGATTTGATTATTTGAATACATAAACCTGAAATTTTAATATTTTTCACCATATAGATATTTTTCTTTGACAAATTGAGTTTAATGTTAATAACCTCCATTTTCGTCTATGATTTATCAATATCAATTGAATTATTTCGCAATATAAGGTGTATATTTTCATACACGAAATTTCTTAAGGGGTCATCGTACTCATCATTCTGAACAACTTTCAGTTATGGGACCAACCTTGAAATCGCGAAAAAATATCAGCTGTGCCGTACATTTATGTTCGCATAGCTCGTCAAAATGTGGGGAACATTTTGACGAGTTATGCGAACATAAATTTAGGGAACAGATGTTTTTTTTTTCGCCTGACGCTTTATGTTTGGACGTACCTAAGGTTAAATGTAATAACGCGTAACTGACTAAGTTCTCACGATACCTACACGACGACTTATAGGTAGTAACAATATTTTAACCCGACTACGGCAAAGCCAAAACGAACGGTTATGATTTTTAAACTTCTTTAACTGTATGTATGTAAGTAAAGTCAGAGACATTACTCGTTTACCGAATTGACTACCAACTTCAATGGTCCATACTGTAAATCTTTGATAGTTGTGAAAAATGGCTATAACTCGGTAAATTGACACACTATCAATTTGATAAACAATTAATTTCGCTGACTGTTCAGATGACGTAGAACACACATAACTCTTAACACTTGAACAAACGATACCATTCACCTGTAAATACACAATATTGAATAGCTGCGTCAGTTTACCCTAGTTCTCTCAATCAAGGCTGCGTTGAGTAGCTCGGTAGGGTAAGCAGGGGACGGACAGACGGACACTATTGAAACAATTATGTTGGAGACGTGCCAATACATCTTCAAGGGTTTGGTGATCCTTCCACTGGGTCATTGTGGTTCAGGCGTTTAGTTTTGATAGTGAATGGCCTATTTGGTAAAATGTGAACTTTTAATTGTATTTATTTGCGTTCTAATTCTTGTTTGTAAAACTTTTTTACTTACTTAATTGTTTTTTTTTTAAGACAATCTTTGTATACTAAGAACAGTCAAGGAAATTATTTTTTTTATTAAATGGGCACACCATGCCAATTTTCCGTGATATAATAGCCATTTCATAAAACTGTCGAAGAATGACAGCTGTGATTTGAATGAAAGCTATGATTTGAATGAAAGCTATGATTTGAATGAAAGCTATGATTTGAATGAAAGCTATGATTTGAATGAAAGCTATGATTTGAATGAAAGCTATGATTTGAATGAAAGCTATGATTTGAATGAAAGCTATGATTTGAATGAAAGCTATGATTTGAATGAAAGCTATGATTTGAATGAAAGCTGTGATTTGAATGAAAGCTATGATTTGAATGAAAGCTATGATTTGAATGAAAGCTATGATTTGAATGAAAGCTATGATTTGAATGAAAGCTATGATTTGAATGATAGCTGTGATTTGAAACGGACAATTTAAGTTGATAAAATAATTATTTTTTCTCACTTTCGATATGAACGGTTCCTTGATGGACTGATTAACTACACAAAAATAGGAAAGTTATGAAAAAAAAAATGTATTTTTTTTTCAATTTCACTCCTTATCTAACCTAGAGGGAGTTATTTGTATATGAAGGAAGCCTTTAACTTGCTACATTGTAAAATACAATAGACGTAGATATATATAGTAACCTATTCCGCTTAACTATTCTTCAAGAGTCATAAAAAACCCTGTAAGAAATCGACACGTGTTTCACCTCTCAACGAGGCATCCTCAGGATGACTATTGACCAATTGCAAACCAGAACACGACGTGTTGCCACACCGTTCGCTGTGCCTCATTGAGAGATGAAACACGTGTCGAGAACCTACCAAGAACAACCCCTAGTACCAACCCCAACTCCTCACAACGCTGCGCTTGCGTCTATCCTACCAAAATGAGGCGGTAATCCTAAGTTATCTGCCAAAATTAACGTTCACATACTCGCGAAAAAATTCACATCCCTCGAGAAAAAAAGTGTGCGACAACCAGTTAACAATTCACCCAAAAACAACATAAAAACACAGCATCGCAACTTTTAAGGGAGTGTCCCATAAATTAAATACCGAAACTTTTACAAAAACATTTTTAAACTGTTGAAAAATAGCGCGGCTTCTGCCCTCCGGTGTCCGTTATCAGGCAGGCCCTTTATCTCACAGTTTTATATCTCAATTTCCCCGTTTTTTTAGACGGAATTAGGGTTGTGTGCCCATACATAAACGCTGCCACATTCGGACGCTCGGAGCACTTTAAAAATTCAATGGAATTGGTGAAAGACATTTTATTCGCTCCATTTTTCTAGTTTGGGGGTAAACTGTTAACTAACGGAGGAAATAGTTTTCGTTTCGGGGTATAAAGATGGTTCGCAGTTGGAATACTTTGTCGAATTTTATGGTTCCTCATTTCTCTTTTTCGTGTTTAAAATAATGTGTCTGAAGTGGAATAATTTTCTCCGTTTAGAATTTTCATTTTATATCTAAAGAGTTTTCAGAGCTACGAAGAACATTAATTTGTAACAATGATTCAAGTACCCTTGAATCATGTTGGCAAATACTATTGGTATTGAAATTGATGCGGTGTTACAATGTTTAATAGATATTATGCCATAAGAATGATTTCTGGAAAATAAGACAAATCTCTGTTCACAGCAACTATTGTCAAAAAATATTTTTAAGCCTTTCTAAAGTAGTATCTACTCCGCAAAAAACTTGCACATCGTTTTCAGGTAGATACAATAAAGATTTTTTTTTTTTTCAGACATCGTTCTTGTCCATAGACGTAGACAACTCATACATTTAAATTACAAACTATTGTAAATTCCAAACAGATAAAAACCCAAAATACAATTGTGATTAATACAATTTCATTACAAACCAACACATAAAAAAATAAAAATAAATTGTCAATGTCAAATATAAAATTTTCAAATAGTAAAATGTCAATATTAAAAATAAAGATTTATAAAAATTGTCATTGCAAACACATTTTTATTTTACATTTCTACCTGCCCCAGGCTCGATATACGGGTACTCGATATGTAAGGCCTGCCAGTGCTGCATGAAAGGCCCGTCCAACCTGTTGGCAACAACGGTAAGAAGACTATTATGTATGATTTATTTTACAATCACTTACTTACAAAAAAACAATTTTTCCGAACATTAATTTTCTATTCTACAACGTTGCTGCCTAATCGACTGCGAGTGCTTTTTACTTAACATAATAAGATTTCATACTGTATTGTTAGTTTATGTGGTGCGAATAAAATATTATTTGGTTCGAACCACCAACAAAACTCATTTTTCTTGGCGGTGCGAACTGTATTTTATATTAGCTATTTACTTTGTTTAGCGTTTGTGGTGAACATTGCTGCAGAAAGTTTACTATCCAAAAAAATTTTTTTTTTTTTTTTTTTAACTAAAATTTGAAACGGAAAAGTATAGAAATTGGTAAGTACCTAATGTTACTTAGGGACAATCTATATAACTAATATTAAAAATAAAAAAGTGCGTTTGTTTGTTTGTTTATTCATTTGTTTGGTTATTGATTTGTTTGTTACGCTTTCACGCAAAAACGGCTGAAAAGATTTGGATGAAATTTGACACATGGGTAGACTTTGACCTGGAGAAGGATGTAGGCTACTTTTCATCCTGGATCGCAGACGAAGTCGTGGGCAACAGCTAGTAGCATTATTAATTGCAAAAGTGAGTTTGTTTGGTACGCTTTCACGCTAAAATGGCTGTTCGGATTTGGATGAAATTTGGCACATGGGTAGACCTTGACCTGGATTAGGATGTAAGCTATTCCCTATATTTTTATCCCAATATTCCCACGGGATCTAGAACATAATATGGAGATAAGTCCAATTTAAAGACACTAGAGGTCTTCCGTTAGGTTTTTCTTCTAAGCATAAATTAAGGTTCAAATCGAGATTTTTACGCAGATAAAAATGGTTTAGTGTTTTTCATTTACTGTTTACTTCTTAAGTAACGACATCGAAGTGTGTTAAGAAGGGGTAATTTTACATAACATAACATAGATTTTAGTATCTTCCCTGTAAAAAATCATCAATGTAAAAAAGCTCTTCAAAAAGATGATTATCCTCATACCCAGGTCTATGGGCAATAAAAATATAAGGGTGAACAGGGTAACTTTGGACAACCCTATTATAGGTCTCTGATATCAATCTGACCTCGCGCGGATGCCAAGTTAATGTTGCATACGACTCACTAACTTTTATAAGTTAAAACATAAAATTTTATAGGACACAACTTATAAAGTAAACAATAACGTATGAGCATACCTAGCAAATAAAATAAAAGTGAAGTGTGCCATCGATAGCAGAAGTTTACGATAGTTGTGGGATATTTTTTTATTGATAGTAAGACGAAATGTGACAATAGTAAAATGAGACAGCTCATTTCATTAAAAAAATATATTATGGGATATATTTTTTTTAATATAATACAAACGTTACAATAAGTGAATGAGACGACAATTTCCATTAAAAAAAAAACTTGTGAAATCCGCACAAAATAAAGTTCACATCATCAAAAATCATCGATTTTTTTCTAGCGTAATCTAACAAAGATTACAAAAAAAAAAACTATAGGTTAAGTATTACATAATTAATTTTCAATTATTAAAAGTAATGCTAGTCTAAATTCATAAGAAATTGGTAGAAACAAAAAGAAATTAAGTAATATTAATTATTATTATAGAAATTGAAGATCATCATATTAATGTATTAATTAAAATAATTTTTCCTAAAAGAGATCAAGTGATAATTGGAATTATTGAGATATGGTATTCCAATTATTATTTGAACATGATCACCCAATTAACTAACATCTGCATCATATATCTCATTTGATATTCCAATACTCCACCACAATGCACCAATACACGATAAATCTTAACACACAAGCAGTTGAGATTTCACATCTGACATTAAGTGGTCTAGGCTTCACAGTGGAACATCATTGTAACTAGATTCTGTAGCTAAAGCCTGCATTAGCAGAATTGCTTCTGAGCGCCGAACTACGTGAGTCGTGTGCGAGTATGCAATGCGGGAAATTTAGCATAATATATATATATTTATCTACACCCATGCTATAAATCCTCTATAAAAGTTTCTGAAACAGTTAGGTTATTGCCAACATTAAAACAACCAGTGTCATAGTAACCATAATATCATCCAAACGGGTGTTATAATGTTGTACTAAATTTCATAATACAACGCATTTCAAAAAAAGAACATTGTCATGCAGGCGCGTTTCACTTACAAAGCAATGTAATTAAAAAACTAAAAAAAATATTGTTTATTCGAATTCGAAAAATTCGAATTCATGTGCGTCATGCCCCTCCATTTTTGTTCGATATTAGTATTGCAAAGCTTTTATAGAGAATTCATATCATGGGTGTAGATAAAGTCTTATATGCAACTGTTAATAATTAAGTATTAAAACACTCATGTGATACATGTGAACCCACATTCGTGTTTTAATACCCCTTATTATATAACAGTTGCATAAATAACTATTATGTATAATGGTAGCATAAAGGAAGGTTTTTGTGAATGTTATATTGTAATAGGTAATGCCTACTGACTTATTATTTATAATGTGAAGACGACAAAACTTAGTATTTGGAACTATCAAATTTAAAACCATAATTTTTTTTTTTTTAAATAAAAATTAAATAGTAGTCATCGGCCAAATATAGGCGGAGGAGCTCGTGGCTAAGTACTAACAGCAGCACGGGACGATCCCTCAGGTTAAGCTACGCTTGCCGGGGTTGGTCCGTGGATGGGTGACCATCTTTACATATCGGGACTCCTCCGTGCCTCGGAAAGCACGTCAAGCCGTTGGTCCCGGCTGTCATTCGTTGATCTTTGACAGTCGTTACGGGTCGTCAGAAACCCGAAAGTCTGACAACCAGTCTTACCAAGGGGTATCGTATTACCCAGTTACTGGGTTGTGGAGGTCAGATAGGCAGTCGCTCCATGTAAAATACTGGTATTCAGCTGCATCCAGTTAGACTGGAAGCTGACCCCAATATAGTTGGGAAAAGGCTGGGCAGATTGAATGAGTGATAGGCCAAATATGCCAATCTTTGCCTAGCTGTAATGACTAAACTATTGGATAATAAATATATTTGTTTGAATGTTTGGTCAGTGGGTCGTTTTAGGGGCGGAGTTGTAATGTCGTCTCCTTGTATACTCATGAATCACTCAGACACTGCGATAATCGGGACAAGAATATATTGCTTGCTTCCGAGTCGGATTCGATGATTGACACCTTTCTCGAAGGAGCACTTTCCTTACTGTATACATTGTCCTAAACTCGCGACAATCTAAGAAAATCGATTTGACAGCTATAAACATAAATATTTTGTGTAGTGTTGGAAAAAAAATCGGTCGCTTTAAAAACCGATTCTCAAGACATCGATTTATCATACCTACTTAGAGAATTTGTAATCGAGGATTTATCTACAACTAATCTCGAGGTATATCGTTTTATTACAAGTACGAAACCTCAAATTGGACTTTTTAGATTATCTCGAGTGTACAAGGTAACTATAATCGTCCGCCTGTCGACATTCTCGCCGGTAGCACACCTCCGCTGCGAAATCATAGCAGCAAAACTGCAGTAGTTCAATTCAACTGGCTCGTGTCATGTTCCACTACTCGAATTAGACGCGAGTAACGGAGCATGACGCGATCCAGTTGAATTGAACTACTGCGGTCTCGCTGCTATGGTTTCGCGGCGGAGGTGTGCTACTGGCGTGTTGCCATCGTGGGTGAAACCTGGATGAGGCTGGCACAGGAGCGTGGGGATTAGCACAAGAAAAGGGAGGCGACGACTTCACTCACTGCTGGGCATAGGCCCAGCAGTGGGTCAAGTCGTACTGTGGATGATGATAATGAACCATAAATTTGGTAAAGGTTTTATCGGCATACAAGCTACTTGCATAGTTTTCTACAATTTACTGGTATCACCATGTATTCCCGGCATTCAGCTACTGAATATGAAGATTTTAGCCAATTGCATGGCCTAAACAACTTCTGGCATAGCTTCAAGAAACACGGAGTGCTTCTCTTTTATTCAGACAAATTAATGGAGACATTTAACTTTTATCACGCCTGGAAAATTTATGACTTTCGTCTTTGTATAGTAGTTAATTCGTTTAATGGAGCTTTGGGTCTAGTTTCAAAGTTAATTTATGATGTTCTTGAAAGTTCTTAAACAGTGCAAACAATTCACATTTATTTATTAAGTATAGCCGCATTCAATACCCTCACGTCAATCATTAATTAATCTCACGTCGGAACATCAAACCCAATACATTCAATATGAACAAAATTGATTTCCAGGCATACCCTTATTTATCTCAGACCAACAAAAAAGAAAGACGGAGCACTACGAACATCAAAAGTGAAGCCACCTTTTTATCTATAGGTGTGTAAAAAGGGCTGCCATTTGTTAAAGTTTTTCCCTATAATTTGGGGAATAATATTGTATGGGTAGGATAATATTGTACGAGTAAGATATTGTTGAGAATGGTATTATACCTCAATTGTTAAGAAGGACTTCTATTCCGAAACAAAAATGAAAATTTTTACATCGCTATTTCTTGTAGCTACTATACATTTACTTTTAGATTCAGTATTACTTGGAAATCTAAAATATAAATACATAAAACAATGAAACAAGAATATAATTACTCGAAATAAGAAAACAGAATTTAAATTGGTTTAATCGAATGGGAAAATTTGAAATCACATTATGGCACTATCCCACTATATGTCACTGCTTTCATTCATTCATTCGATGAGGTTTTTTGTTCCAAGTAACCTAAAATTCGAAGTTATTTAAATTAAAAAAACGATGTTATTTCAAGTACGTACAAGTGAAAAGTGATTCCGTGAGACTTTTTATGTGATTTACTATTGTTTTTACAAGTTTTCACTACACAGGAAGGCATAATTCTATTTTTTTATTGATGTTAACTAGACGACGACTCGTGACGTACTAGGAGCGATGAGCATAGTTTTAGTGTATGTGTGTGCGTGAGCCTGCGTATTTATTTGCAGGAGCATAGTTTTGTGGCTTCACTTTTGATGTTCGTAGCGCTCCGTTTTCCTTTTTTGTTGGTCTGAGCTTATTTATAGACGAATCTTCACGCGTTTCCTCGTAACCCGACTATGGTGTACTCATGTCAAGCGAATCTAACGTCTTACGTCGTACCACCCGAGAATCCTCGTGCCAAACATAATCCCTATCACACGCAGAATTGACGGCCAGACGTTAACTTTACCCTACTGGCAAACTATCCCGGATCCCGGAACTCCGGAACTCGATCAACTAATTCACTAAACTTGAATATTTCTCCTCAATAGAACACTACATGCAAAGTATTTTACTTTTCATAAAGTTCTACTCAAACGGGAATATACAAGTTTTCAGCAAATCTGTTGGTCCCTGTACTGTGAATACCAGATATTCTATTGATCCGAAAAGTTTGGCGAACTTTTTTATATTTGGCAGCTGGGAACGATTTCGTACGGAGAAACAAATTGTTGTGACGATTGCTCTGCGTAGTGAATATAATGTTTTTTTTTTTTGTGTAGGTACATTTATTTCGATGGTAGTTAGTTGAAAATGTAGTGTAAAATTTCCTGCAGTTCATTTTAGCTGTACTCACTCTCTGAGCTTGTGAATATTTAAAAGTAAAAATGCCATCTATTTTATGGATGTAATTTTTGAATGATGAGGTTGAAATTAGATTTTCAGTTAATGTACTTTCCAAAAAATGTTTTTCATATCTTTTTGCCAGTGTTAATAGGGTTACGTATTTAATTATAATACCTAAGTTTATTCTAAACATTTTCACGATAACTACGGTCAAAAGACCTACCGTTCAACATAGGTAACTAAAGATCGTTTCACCGATTTTTGTGTTATAACTAACTAGCTGATGCCCGCGACTTCGCCCGCGTGGATGTCAGTTATTATATACTAAAACCTTACTCGAGAACCACTCAATCCATTGGTGAAAACAGCATGAAAATCGGTGCAGTAGTTTTTGAGTTTATCGCGTACAGGACGACAGACAGACGCGGCGGAGGACTTTGTTTTATAAATTATGTAAGGATGAACGAAATCCATAAAGGAGAATTCATCTACGGTTTATTCAACTACAATTAATTCACCTAAGGTTGATTAAACTAACGGACGATTCACCTACTGTTGCCATATTTTTACTACACAGAAACATATATAGTTAAATAAAATTTTGATCACCCCAGTGATGCAGTTGGGTGACCCTATGGGCACATAGGGTCGCCCACCTGCAACGCTGGGGTGATCGAAATTTTATTTTTCTGACTCACTGGCACCCGAGCGTAGGCCGAAGGCTGGCGGAGCGAGGGCAAATTTTTAACTGAAGATAATATGGCGGCAGCTTTTTTTTTATTGCGAGCGTAGCGAGTGCATTTCTTGTGTTAAATGTTATTTTGGCTAATGTAACTTCGGTAAAAAGGTAATCCAGCGCTCAGTATTAATAAACTGTAGGCGAGTCGTCTATTAGGTATCCTAGCTTAACCTAACTATCCTAATCTTAATCCTAACTTATAATTATAAATGTGAAAGTGAGTTTGATTGTTTGTTTATTTGTTCGTTACGCTTTCACGCTAAAACGGCTGAACAGATTTGGATGTAATTTGGCACAGGGGTAGACCATGACTTGGAATAGGACATAGTATACTTTTTATCCCGATATTCTTACGGGATCGAGACCTACGCGGGTGAAACCGCGGAGCGCAGCTAGTTTCTTATATAGTTGAAATATCCAATATCTTAAAAAATAATTAGATTAATCGTTCGTTAGTGCGATTAATTTTAGTTTAATCAATCTTTAAGTAAGTTAAACAGTAGTTGAGTCGACCAATATGCGTTATGAACATAACTATGGGAATCAACCGTAATTATCTTGAAAATAGTTAGAATAAACTTAGGTATTATTTATTATTATACGTAAACTGTAATAGTCCATTAAAGGGCATCACTTTAACAGTAATCATAAACTGAAAAATATGACATCGAAAAGTTCATCCGCATCGCTGTCGACTGGTAAATTACCCAAGAGACTGGCGGCATTGCCACGTTGTATTGCAATTCTAGTAGCCTCTGGCCAAGGTAAAAGCCAGCCCTTTGGTCACGGGAAGGGTCAACCAGCCGTTTCGAGTCTTCCATGAGCACTCGGACCCAACGGCCCGAAGGTTTCAATTCAACTCCAACCAGTATATTGTCTAGGTGGATTAATTAGGCGTGTTCTCTAGGTTAAAAACATACGTTAAACTAACACCCCTCTTTTTCCTTCGGGGGTTAAAAAGCCATAAGTTTGTCATCATCATGATCATCATTTTGGCCCAGAACCACCTACTGCTAAGGCCATCTCATTCTTCAGCCATATTTTCCTGGCCCATGCAGTCTTCATTTAGGACCTAGATAGAAATACCTGGATTCTAAGTATTTCCTGCGATTTTGACGATATCATCAACGCAACGCGTTTTAGGACGGCTGGTTTCCGAGTTTATGTCTCTTGATGGCCTGTGAATTGAATGAATTGAATTTTTCAATTCGTAATGTGAATTAATCTTGGATATTACGGACACGTGAGGAAACTTGAAGTTATCGCCAACCCATCTTAAGCAAGCATGGTGATCAATGCTCGTGTCTTCTCTGTATGAGAACAGGCGTTTGCCCAGCAGTAGGGCAATATTTGCTGGTGGCTTTATATGTTTGTATTATATTATTATCATAAAACCAACACCTCATTTCTATCTCAATGGAAAGAAATCCACTGAATACACCCGCTAAACTTAGATTAAGCCAACCAATACAAATAGATGGATCGTATGTGTTGGTATCTCATTTCAGTAGGCTCAACTTTGTTGATATACTCTTGAGGGTAATTCAACCCGTCTAGCATTTAAGGTGTGACGTAATGCTCCGCTCGTCTGAGCTCGACAAAGGGCGGTTTACATTTCACTCGGGTAGAGGAGAAAAAAGGTATTAAATAGTAATGAAAAATGCTATGGAATACTATGTTTTCTTAGTCTAGGATTTATTTATTCACTAGCAGCGCCCCGCGGTTTCACCCGCGTAACTCTCGATCCCATGGAAATATCGGGATAAAAAGTAAGCTACGTCCTATTTTAGGATATGGACTACCCATGTGCCAAATTTCATCTAAATCCGTTGAGCCGTTTTAGCGTGAAAGCGTAACAAACAAACAAACTCACTTTCGCATTTATAATAATACTAGCTTCCGCCCGTGGCTTCGCCCGCGTGGTATGTCGATAAAAAGTAGCCTGTGTCCTACCCCAGGATGCCGTCTATCTCCTTGTCATATGTCGAAATCCTTTTAGTGGTATAGGCGTGAACAGGTAACATACAGACAGACAGACATACAGATAGACAGACAGAGAGAGTTACTTTCGAATTTATAACATTAGTATAGATTAGTTAGGATTAAAAGTTTAAGAGCGGTGGTGACCCAGTGGTAACGGCCCCGACTTACGAGTTGCAAGGTCGTGGATTCGAACCCAAACAAGCGCTTTACTTTGTGTAAATAATTTCATCACCACTACTCTCAAAACGGTGAACGAAAACATTATGAGAAAACATGTCCTAGAAACAAACATTCGAAGACATGTGACATCTACCAACCCGCACTAGGCTCGCGTGGTAGATTGCAGCCTACTCCCTCTCGAAGAGAGGACGCCTGTGTCCCAGCAGTGGGAACATTATAGGCTGATTATGCATATGCTAAGGTCAGGCCTCCGTCACTCCATGTACTTGCGCGCTATAAGTGCCTACCGCCCAGCCGAGCGGTCTCGGTCCGCCGGCGGATCAAATTCAGTGCGGTTTTCGCAAGCGAAGCGCGCGCACGCCGTTCAATTTTAATAGTGCTGTTCGTTCGTACGAAGTATTATAAGTATTATAAGAAGTATTATACTTATTTTAAAACGTTCTCCTAAATGTAACAAATCCTTTTCTGAAAACCGCATCGATATCGGTTTAGCCAAACGCGAGATTATCGCGCACAAACATACATACCTACAAACCATACAAGTCAAACTTCTCAGTTTGGCCTGTATGTCTGATCGCCTCCTTTATTTTAAGTTGGTTAAATATTTTATAAATGATAAAATTTTTAACTGCCACATAAAAGTCAGAACATATTCACAGTTCTCAATAACATAGATAAAAAGTTATGTTAATTTAATTTTATCGAAGAGGCAGCCCTGCGATTACTGTGGAATCGCGCGGTGCGAAGCAATCACTGCTGTACGCTTGAGCATTTAGGCGCATTTTAGCATACAGTGGTTGTTGACGCGAGGGAGTAGGCAATTATCGTAATAGGTATTGGAAATTTTCTACTGAGTGAAGTATCTGTTACGTAGTAACTATTCAGTAATCTGTGCTAAGGTTTACCAGCAGATCTAGGCATAAAAACCTGTTTTACTTTTCTTGCTAAATATGAAGTATCAATGTTTTCGATAGTACTATGAATGCAACTCCAGAAAGTATAAAACCAGCTGCAAATGTAATTGTTAATAACCTTTTGCCGCAAAAGTCGCAGGATAACTTTGTTTTCATTAACTTGAGTTTTTTATTTTGAGTAGGTATATTTTATCACGGTAGGTAGATTGGTAGCTGAAAGAAAAGTAGATTACGCACCTTATTAAAGTGAGTAATTAATGTACTCGTGTTAATTTAGTGTACTCGCGTGCGCTCGGGCACCGACTTAACCCTCGTCCATTAATAACTGACTTTGCGCTCGATGCAACAATGAACTATTTCTTGATCAGAGCCGAAGCAGTGTACACGAATTCATTTGTAGAAACGACACGAATGCTTGCATAGGCCCGGCGACTTTTCTTATCGTGTACACATGGCTACACATAAGGCTATACATTTCCAGTATAAGCTGACCTCTCATTGTACGGAAATCCTATACAATGCTAGATCAGCATAAATTGGAAATGTATAGATTGATGTGTAGCCATGTGTACAAGCGGCCAAAGGGTGCCGAATGGAACCCTATTACCGAGCCTCCGCTGTCCATCTGTCTGTCAGCGGGCTGTATCTCATGAACCGTAATACGTAGACAGTTGACAGTTTCACAGGTTGTAACGTAAGTAACGTCCTTTTTTCGGCGTTTTTTACTAAATATTGTGCGGTGGTACAGAACCCGTTCCCGAACTGACGAACCCGTGAAACCTGTGCGTTCATAATTATGTTAACATTAGTAATAGGATCAGCTTCCTCCTTGACATAAATCGAGTTTCAGAAGAACTCAAGGTAATCAAATATTTATAACTAACGTCCCCGTAATGAACAAACGTCGTGTCGTGATTATAAATGTTTTGTAATCATCCATTTATCATCCATGGGTGTCATGCACAATACGCCTTTTTCCCATGGGGGTAGGCAGAAACTACAGAACCTTCATTTACGTTCATACAACTGGTCATACATGCACACCGGTTTCGACTAATAAATTTATAATAATCACTATTCATGACATCTTAAACAGAACAGAGGGCCTAAAACGGCCACATTAGGAATTCCTCTATTAGCAATTCATTTCTTGAATCCCCAGCTGTCATTTGCAATTCCTTTAATTTGACACAAAAGTAATTGATAATTTGTGGACCATTTTACGAATCTCAATAGAAAACTGTCAAACAGATGAATTATTTCGTAATACGAATTGCACGCAGCTCATAATTATTATGAATTGTCAGTTTGTGACATTTTACGATGATTCATAATATTTTCCTATTATGATTCTGTCAAAATAGCCGTTTTAAGACCCCAAAAGGCCAATTCTTGTACTTAAAAAAATTTCCCGTTCTAGTCGCAATCTCTCAAACTTGTCAAAAATGTTGGTAAATTGATTGTATTTTTGACAGATTGTAACGAGATCCGACTGCGAATGTTCTACAAATACAAGAATTGCCCCTCAGATCAGAATTACCTACTCTGTAACATAAACCCGTGAGGAGCTCGTGGCTAAGTAATAACAGCCGCACAGGTTAATCCAACAAGTTAAGCTACGCTTACTGGGGTTGGTCTGTGGATGGGTGACCATCATTACATACCGAGAGTCCCCCGTACCTCGGAAAGCACGTTAAGCCATTGGTCCCGGCTGTCATTCATGGATCTTTGACAGTCTGTACAGGGAGGGCGTCAGAAGCCCAACAGTCTGACAACCAGTCTTACCAGGGGGTATCGTATTACCCAGTTACTGGGTTGTGGAGGTCAGATAGGCAGTAGCTTCATATAAAATACTGGTATTCAGCTGCATGCGGTTAGACTGGAAGCCAACCCCAAGATAGTTGGGAAAAGGCTAGGCAGATTGTTTTTTTGTAACATAAACCTGTGCTTAGATCAATATACCTTACTGTATGTACATACATGTGATTATCTTCATATTATTAATGTTCTGTTTCCAACCCAGGTGTTCCAACCTTGTGTAATGCGGACGTCATTAATTAATCGTTAATTTTGAAGCTATCTTGATGTGTGGTCGCAGTGTTGGCGATTATTAAAGTGCTAGTGCATTATGGTATCTTTATTAGAAGTACTTACTGTCGATCTTTTTGTAATGCAAAAATCTAGATCAAACTTTCCAGGAATATTAAACTCCAAATGGATATTTTCAAATTAGTAGTAGTAGTATTAATAGATTAGTGGAGGAGCTCGTGGCTAAGTAATAACAGCCGCATGGTTCGATTCATCAGGTTAAGCTACGCTTGCTGGGGTTGGTCCGTGGTTGGGTGACCATCTTTACATATCGAGACTCCGCCGTGCCTCGGAAAGCACGTTAAGCCGTTGGTCCCGGCTGTCATTTGTGGATCTTTGACAGTCGTTACGGGTCGTCAGAAGCCCGACAGTCTGACAACTAGTCTTGCCAAGGGGTATCGTATTACCCAGTTACTGGGTTGTGAAGGTCAGATAGGCAGCTGCATCTTGGGGAAAGGCTAGGCAGATTGAATAGATTATTAGAGTCTTTTTTCTGGAAACTGTGTTTATTGTGTACGAGTTTTTTTTTTATTATGGACCTTTTGTTGCCTCTCTCGTAATGGCCCAATAGGCCTCGCCTCTCATGCACGAGGTTGTGGATTCAAATCCGGGCAGCTCCAATGTGACTTTCTCAATAAACACACTGTCACAGCTACGTTCACTTGTTCAGTACATACTTCTCTATTCATACAGTCCTTTCTCATTTATTTTACATCTGACAGTAACAAATCAATAGCAACCTTATTATAAAGAGAATAAAGATCACCGTGACTTTGACAAACTTGTCAGTGACAGCAACCCAACAGCAACCTTATTTTAATGACAATAAAGGTCACTGTGATTTGGCAGTGATGCAAACCTAGAGGTAAAACTGTGAGACTGTACTTAGTAACTCTCACAGTAACAGCTTAGTAAACACTATCTACTAAATACCGTACATCTACCTATCTCCAGTATATAATATGTTACAGTAACAGTTGCAGCAACCGTACAGCGCAGGTGTTCGTAGTGAAACACGGACACCATTAACGAATGATTAATTCTAACGCTATGTGAGTACACAGGTCAATGCGTGGTCACAGTTGTGGCGGGAGAACTGTTTGCCGATTCATACAGAAAATGTTGATTTTATTAATATTCCAGCAAGCATCTCGGAACCTGGATTTGTGCCCGGTTGATGGCAATAGGCTCGTCCCCTATTACATGGTACTTAAACATAACTGGCGAAATAAGGGTGTACTATAGCTATACCTCTGCCTAACCCTTCGGAGAATACAGGCGTGATGTTATGTTATATCTAGGTATTAAAAAACTGGTTTTTACGACTTGAAAAAACATCGAAGTTTTTTATTACATGTTGACACGTTTCATAACATCGCTTACACAAAACCTTCCGGAATAAATTCTCGAAATTATAGTGAAAATCGCATCAAAATCCGTTGAATAGTTAAAGAGCACAACTCGGTGACACAGACAGACACAGAAAGCGACTTTAATTTATAATATGTATGAATTTATACAGCGTGTATCAGAAATTTGTGGTCATATTATGGTATGGACCATCAAACTGAACCACTTTCTCGATGGGTCCTACATCGTAATGGCAAAAAAATTCTCAGCTGTCCCATACAAAACAGCCAATCTACTCGACCCAAATGTTTGATGGTCTGTACCACACCCCTTAAATGTGACCACACATTTCTGATAAACGCTGTAGATGTATTTAATCAAACACCCTACCGCTGATACTGGCACCCCACCTCAGTCGGTATAAATGGGACTTAATTCAACGAGGAGTAACACCATCTTATAACTATTTCATGAATGTTTTGGTATTACAACGTACCGCGTTGAGCGTGATTATCGCGTGAACAGTAATCCATTGCCAGTTTTATGCGGAACCTGAACAATTTAGTAAATATTTACCGAGCATTACTCACGTCGTGTTTGACGTGTTTTGTCGTGTGTACATAGCGTTATTTGTATGAACTGGTGATGTTTGATAATAGTACGTGTTTGTTGCGTAAGGTATTGTAATTCGATTGGTGGTTAATTTTTTGCATTTACCCTAGTGACCCCTGGCTGCTACCAGAATTAGGCCAATTTACCCTAGTGACCCCTGGCTGCTACCAGAATAAGGCTCATTTACCCTAGTGATCCCTGGCTGCTACCAGAATAAGGCCCATTTGCTCCATAAATCAATTACTTAGCGCAATTAACGCTAAACGTATCGGAGGAGCTCGTGGCTAAGTAATAACAGCCTATGGGTCAATCCATCAGGGTAAGCTACACTTGCCGGGTTGGTCCGTGGATGGGTGACCATCTCTACATCCCGTGAGACTACTCCGTGACTCGGAAAGCACATTAATCCGTTGGTCTCGGCTATCATTCGTGGATCTTTGACAGTCGTTACGGTTCGTTAGAAGCCCGAAAGTCTGACAGCCAGTCTTACCAAGGGGTATCGTATTACCCAGTATAACTGGGTTGTGGAGGTCAGATAGGCAGTCGATCCATGTAAAATACCGGTATTCAGCTGCATCTAGGCTGCTTTGGGATGCTTTTGGAATAATAGAAATTGACAAAGACATAATGATTTTTATTAATTCTAAATAAATGTTTAGTGATAGTTCAGACCGCGACGTGAAGCGACGCGACGCTGTGCGCACTTGTAACAGTTATCGAAGTTATTTTCTTCACGAAATGTTATAATTTTCAGTGCGAGTGTCAAAGTACGCTGAGGTGCTGCGCAGCGCGTGTACCTTATTGTGTAGTTAATAAATTGGATGTTGTATCAGATCATAAAAAAGTGCGCGTCGCGTCTCGGTGTGAACTGACCCTTAAGCTAAACGCATTTAGTATTGGTTTGTGGTTTTTTGAGTAAACGGTGACTTTAATTAATAATTATTTTGAAAAGTAACGTCACAAGTTCACAACACTCGGCAAACACTCATACCTCGAAAATCATTTAATCGATTTAGGGTTTTGAAGTGAAAACTTCTTTATGCGCGTTGAGATATTTTTGGTAGAGGAAATTTTTATGGGTTCGCGTCACCGACATGCTTATGCTATCAGTACATAATGTGGCTATCTAGCTATGATAATGATGACGTGTTGCACTTGTTGTTGCTCGGTGTGCTGATAGATCTAAAAAGCAGACTACTTATTAGTAATGTAAATAGTTCTAATTTACAAATTATGAAATTTAGTATGCATTTAAAAATTTAAAAAAAAGCAATGTTATAGCATAATTTTAAGTTTTCACTTCTATCAGCAATCTCTAATGACTACCTTTTTTAAATTAAAGCCTCGTGCGGACTAGCGCGCCGCGACAGCGCGACGCGATTCTAACAAGACAATTTCTAAGAAAACTTCACAGTATAACAATTACCGGTGTCGCGTCGCGCCGTCTGTACGACACTTAACGATGACTATATTCTTGTACTTATTATTTTCTTACAATTACGCAAATTAGGACACCGTAAGTCTAAATATAGCTATACGAATTGAAGAATATAATTATATCATCTGCATTAACTAATAAAATATTAATTTAAGCTACTAACGTAACATTAAAATTATCATTGCTTATTAGATGACATGCAAAAACCACTTCTATGATACACTCGAATAGAAATGATTACAGGAAGTTACTTTGTAATTTTATCTAAAATTTACACAGAGATATAATGTGGCCACCATTATATTGAGCTCTCAGGTGAATTCCCTTGAGAGAGAGCGGAGCTCAAAGCAAACTGGAAATTAATCATTCATCAAGGACTTTGCATCAAAATCAAGCTGTGAAACGCAATATTCTCAGTACTATGTTAATACTGAAACTAGATGTAATTATTATGTGATAAAATTGTCTGTAAACTTAATAATTACTCTATTTGTTTATATATTAGTAAAACAAAGATGGCTGACGTGAATATTCATGTGGTTGATAAAACTGGTGCGTATTCTTTTAATTTTACTTACTACTGACTCAAATACTTACTCGTATCATCTCAAACTTACATTATAGTTATAGTTATGACAGTAGTACAGTCAACCACTCTTCCATAGGGGTGTACTATGCCATATCGAATGCCAAATAATCGAATATCAATTGATCGACCACTATAAATCGAACGTCTAAATACTCGAATGTTCATAATATCGAATGGAGTAGTAATTTGACTTTGACAGCACCTTAAATTTCGTCGGAGCATGCGGATTTTTTTGTTCAAGTGTCGGCTCATTCATACGAGGACGATTCGTTTTTTTTTGACAAATCGTCTACGTTCACGATTTTTTCTTTGACGGCAGGCGTGCTTCTTAAATGCCCGTGTTCGCACGCATCATGAGTCGTGAAAAATTACGGACACGTCTTAAATCACAATATTGTTTTTTGAAAATCACCTTCTTCAGAAAAGATGAATTGCTATGAACTCGCCTGAACAAGACTGAACTCTCACGAATCAAGTGTTAACATCTATTCGGATGATGTGATGTTACTTCGACAAGACTTTGAAATGTTTTATACGAGCACTCGCATTATATTGGCATACTCTATTTTTAACTGACTTCTTCAAAAATGAGGAGGCTCTCAATTCGTCTGTTTTTTTTTTTTTTTGTTTTTGTTACTCGATTACTCCGCCAATTATGAATCGATTTTGATGAGTCTTTTTTTTTGGTATGTCATGATTCAGAAGTGGGCCCATATAAATTTTATTAACTTTGCTTGCGTAGTTTTTGAGTTAGCTTCAATAATTACGTATTTTTCCCACTTAGTCTATATAGACGCCATTTTATTTGACTCCGTCACTGTTATTTACATAGCAGGTAGTGGTATTCGACTTTATGTGGGGTAGGTACCACAACTAAAAAGTGAAAAATAAAAACATTTTACAAAAAAAAAAAACAACCGACATCCAATAACAACACTAAAAAACATTACCCTCCTTCTGGGGCAGTCAGTTAAAAAAGTGAAAAATAACTTTAATTTCGGAAGTCGGTGGAAAAAAACAAAAATTGAAAAGCAAAGACACCGATTTCCGAAATGAAAGTTATTTTTCACTTTTTTAGTCGGTTGCAATTTTTTAATAAAAAGTTTTTATTGTATACTTTTACTTTTATTTGCATTTTCTTGCTTAGTTCCACGCTCATTTACGTCGACTAACCAGAACGTACCATTCGAAAGATAATTTAAGTGTTGTAATGACTGAGGATTCATACAGGAGTTACATACTTCACACGCTTTTTGCCCATCAGGTAGGCAGAAACTACAGAACGCCACATACTGCTTTTGCTCCGTTTACTTTCATACATCTGCTCATAGGAATACATTTATGAAATTGCAACAAAGTCAAAAGAGTAACATGAAAATTTAAAAAAATGCTAGGTCTTGTTGAAAGAATAGATACTGATGTCTATACATGAATTAATTAATTACTCTTAAAAAACAGAATTTTAAAAATCTGACAGGAATTTAAAAATTCGCACTTATTATTACATGGGACTTAAACATAACTGACAAAAAATTAAAGTAATAAAAACTAAAACTCAACTACGGCAAATAAATCAATCAGCTAAAAAGGTATAAAATTAAAAATCCGGAGTCATTCGTAATCTGTTCGATTTATGCCCTAACACGTGTGACTCCGGATTTTTTATTTGTCTGTCTGTGGTGTCTTGTTTATACCTTTTTAGCTGATTGATTTATTTGCCGTAGTTGGGTTTTAGTTTTCATAACTTTAATTTTTTTAAATTCTTTTTGGTTTATAATATATATATTTTTGAAATTTGCTCATTAAGCCCTTTCATTTGATACCCAACATGGTATGATTAAACTTTATTTAATTTTATTTCCTGACTTTATGTCCTCTAGAGGGCGCCAATTTTATTTTTTAATGTGACGTCACATAGCCTTTAACCAGCGGACAATCAAGATGCTTCCAACGATACCTCATTTGTCAAATTGTGATGAGTGGTTTAGAAGATAGGAGGAAACAGATGAACATACTTACATACATACATACATACATACCAGTCAAAATCATATCCCTCCTTTTTTCATCGCCGTAGTCGGGTAAAAATCAAACTGTTAGAGTATATATTATAATTTTCTAAATAAATTGCTTATCGTCAGGGAAATTTTATGTAGATAAAAGGTACTGACAAAATGTGGGTGTTTATATATACACCCCTTCCAAACCCTTCGAGGAAACAAGGCGTAATAGGATGTAATTTAAAACCGGCCAAGTGCATGTCGAACCACGCACAATGAAGGGTTCCGTAGTTGGGATGAATTTATCCAACAAACTTAACATTGTAGTTGAAAAACTGGTTCTCCGATACAGAATAAAAAAAAACAGAATGTATGGGAGAACATGTTTTTTCAACTGCGTTGATCGATTATTACTCGGTAACTTGTGGAGCCTACGTAGCGGTGATAGTTTTCCTTTTAATTTCATTAGATATACTACGATACCGCATACGACAGCCCACAGCATGGGATCGACGAGAAAAAAAAACCCATCGAAACTTTAGGTAAAGGGGAGGTACCTTAAAAAAAAAAATACGATTTTTTCCACCACTTTGTCACTTTGACCACTTTGTCGGCGTGATTTACATGTATACCCATACCAAATTACAGCTTTCTAGTACCAACAGTCTCTGAGCTAAGCCGCGGACAGACAGACGGACATAGCCTTAGTAATAGGGTCACGTTTCACCCTTTGGGTACGGAACCCTAAAAATGACCAAAGATATTAAATATTTATTTACCCTACAAACTAAAACAGGAAATATTATAATATTAAAGCCTTTTGGGGATCAACCGGGAAGACCATCGGTCATCATAATCCCTACTTTGGTCCACATTCACCCTTAAGCAAGGGTTAACCTTATACAAAATTTAGTTCCACATTACGTTAAATATGGACCCGGCTTTGGTTAGTGAAGCAGCAGAATCTTATAGATATTATGTTTATCTTTTATGCGTGTACTAGCTTCCGCCCGCGGCTTCACCCAAGGGGTATGTCGATAAAAAGTAGCCTATGTCCTTCCCCAGAGTACCATCTATCTCCTTGCCAAATTTTGTCGATTTCCGTTCAGTAGTTTAGGCGTGAAAAGGTAACACAGACAGACAGATAGAGTTACTTTCGAATTTATAATATTAGTATGGAGTATGGATTAAGAATGAAATCTTGACCTTCCAAATAGCATTTTTAATGTAACCTGATTGAATGACACTTGGTTATTAATTTTTACCCGACTACGGCGAAGAAAAAAGGAGGGTTATGATTTTGACCGGTATATAATATGTATGTATGTAAAATACGCGCTTTGACGTGGAGTTGCAGATACCAGCCCGTATTACCTATTACCTATGTATGTAAGTATGTTCATCGGTTCCCTCCTATCTTCTAAACCACTTATCACAATTTGACAAATGAGGTATCATTGGAAGCGTCTTGGTCGTCCGCTGGTTATAGGCTATGTGACGTTCCATTGAATTAAAAATGCAAAAGCATGAAATTAAAGCATGCAAATCGGTGCAGTAGTTTTTGAGTTTATCGCGTACAGGACGACAGACAGACGCGGCGGTGGACTTTTTTATAATATGTAAAGATATAAAGCCTGTATTCCCTGAAAGATTGGGCAGAGTTTAGTACACCCACATTTCGCCAGTCATACTTAAATTCCATGTAATAGGGGCCTATTGCTATCAATGCTTGTTCGATTCCTTGGCATAAAAATGTGTGATACAAGCATTCTCGTGTGATTATCCAACAGTTCATATTCATTTCTTTTATAGCAACCATTATTCATTTGTTTATCTTAGTTAATTGATTCAGGCGTGACTTTGCGGAAATCCATTATAAAATACAATAGACTGTAAGAAGCCATCACGTGTTTCGCGACTGGTCAATCGTCATCCTGAGGATGCCCCGTTGAGAGGTGAAACATGTGTCGATTTCTTACAGGGTTTTTTGTGACTCTTGAGGAATAGTTAAGCGAAATAGGTTGCTAAATATATCTATATACCACTGGCCGTCGAAACTTAGTACCACACTTTTAAAATTGCAATTTCTCCTAAACTGTAAAAAAAGCCAGAGTTTTGAAATAAAAAAGGTTTTATAGCGAATTTCTATTACGTCCATTGTATTTTTTTTGTTTATCTTATTTGCAGAACCAGTAACACCTATGCAAGAAATAAACAAAGCCTACGAAATATGTAAATTCGGGAGGTTTCACGTTAAGTTACTGTTCGTAACGTTCTTCGGTTGTATCGCCAGTATTCTGGTTACTAACACCACTTCGTACTTACTACCGATCGCTGAATGCGACCTCAACATGAATCTCAAACAGAAAGGCCTTTTGAACGCTATGCCTTATTTTGGTAAGTGATTTAGACTGTACTTTGAAACATTCATGAATATCCTAATCGTAACCATACTAATATTATAAATTCGAAAGTAACTCTGTCTATCAGTGTGTTACCTTTTCACGCCTAAACCACTGAACGGATTTCGAAATTTTGCATTGAGATAGGTGGCATCCCAGAAAAGGACATTGGCTACTTTTTATCGACATACCACGCGGTCGAAGCCGCGAGCAGAAGCTAGTAATATTATAAATGCGAAAGTGAGTTTGTTTGTTTGTTACGCTTTCACGCTAAAACGGCTTAACGGATTTAGATGAAATATGGTACATGCGTAGACCATGACCTGGCATAGGACATAGGATACTTTTTACCCCGATATTCTTACGGGATCGAGACTTACGCGGGTGAAACCTTGGGGCATAGGTAGTCAATAATATTTTGAACTCCAGAGTACAGTTACTTATGATAAGATTGAGTTGCCATATTAATAAAAGCTACGTTAGTATGTAACTATTTTATTGAAGAGGATTCATTAGCGTTGCCTTAAGCCATAAAGTACTTAGTCTCTATCCTAGAGATCTATGTCAGGATAAACTAATTCCAATTTAACTAGGTAGAGCAACATTCCTCGTTTTTCACATGAAGTGAAGTGTAATTCGCCTTCAATAACCTACCTGCTCTCAAAACGGTGAAGGTAAACATCGTGAGGAAACCAGCATGTCCTAGAAAGAACAATTTGAAGATATGTGACATCTACCAACCCGCACTGGGCCCTTTTTTTTTTTTGAGTTTGGGTAATCATCTTATGACTTCTCTCGCTCTGGGCGGAGCGGAAGACCGTGTCAGACTTTTACTGACTAAAACCCACCCGTGTTCCTTCAGTTGCCTGTTGCCAAGGTCCCGGTATCCCTTTCGGACTTTCCCGCAACCCTGGCAGGCATCGGTCTTAGCGGACCCCGCCAATTGTGCTGACATCTCTTTGAGGCGCGCGTGGAACACGACGCGCCATCGACCCGGGCCTGGTCCTTATCGGACGGCGAGCTGCCCGTTGCTCGCCGTCCGCAAGCCCGCGCCTATGGTGGCCGGGAATCCGCCTGGGATTCCCGACGCCCAGGGCGTCCATCGCCGGCGGTTAGGGGCGTGAGGGTGCAAACTTTGCCTCCCCCTCACGCGTTCCGCCTCCTCCTTCGCGAGCATTAATGCGGTGACGGCTTCTCATGCCCTCTCGCTCCGTACCATGGCCTGGACCAGGGCCGGACGCGAGAGGTCATTGCCGCCAATCGCCTCCACGAGGACACGGCGGTGCTCCGCCCAAGCAGGGCATACCTCAACTGTATGCTCCACCGTTTCCTCCGGGCGATCGGCACAGTGGTGACACCCGGGCGTTTCCTCCCGCCTAATCCTACACAGGAACCTCCCGAAGCTGCCATGTCCGGTGAGGACCTGTGTCAGGTGGAAGGTGAGGACGCCGTGGCACCTCTCTAGCTACTCCTCAAAGAGGGGACTTATCGCCGCAATTGTGGCGTGCCCAACCCGCACTGGGCCCGCGTGGTAGATTACAGCCCACTCCTCTCGAAGAGAGGAGGCCTGTGTCCCAGCAGTGGGAACATTATATTCTGATGATGATGAAACCACACCACTATTGTAAGCTTAGACAGGCTATCAGAATGACGAACTAGGTTTTGGAAAATTGGTCAGAGGGCCTTGACAAAGTGACAGTCAAAAATGTATCTGGGGGCATGGTCCTGGCCCCGCCAAATCGAGCAAAACAAATAAACAGCACAGCTGTACCATCTTTTCTCGAAGCCATTCAGTCGGATTGACATGAACTTCCGAAAATGTTTGTCAATCCTGATGAAAGTCATTGTAGATACACGAAATGCTTTGAAAGGCATTGCCATTTGTCTAAGCCCTCATTAAAAACCGACGATTAACGTTTTTTCTTTTCTGTGCAGTAGAGATTCTTCATAAAACTATTATGAAAGATTATTAAGTCATCCGCAGATAAGTACATAAGTTCTAATCTATATTTATTTTCCAGGTATGTTCGTATCAACAGTAATCGCCGGTTTCCTGATAGATACATTTGGAAGGATATATTTCGTAAGGTTTGGTTTTGGAGGCATATTCCTATGCACATTATTTTCTGCCTCTAGTCAGACTTACGAGATGTTAGCGTTCGCTAAGCTCTGCGAAGGTGTTCTGTGAGTACACTTTCATTTTAAACTTTATTTTTATTTGTATAAGGCTCAAAATGGCTCGTCCACAATAATTTTGGATTCAATTCCTAATAATTTTAGATTTAGTCTTACAGAGAAGTCTTACCCAGGCTAAATTATAAGAGTTTGATGCTATATTAAGTACTTTTCTTTACCATACTTGAATTCAGCCTTTCAGCCTTTAGAAACACCAACGTACCTGAAAGAAAAATTAAAATACAATTAGGAGATGTAAAACAGCCCCCTTCTTTACTGCAGATGTTGAAAGTAAATTAGAATAAAAATATTCATTGGAGGGACTGCACTACCTTGATTTAATCAGTTATTGTAATTTGTAGCTGTAACAGTTCACTTACAGAGCAAACGACTTTGTTCATAATTATCTATCCTTCAGTTAATCAGTGAATTTGTTAATTAGTTTACCTACACCAGAAACGCAATTAACACGATTAACTTTTCCATCCACGTCAAAAGCCTCTGCTGAACCGTTAAGTTTAAAGGAGCGTGAAGATAAAATGAGGCTACGGGCTTGTCACCCCAGTACCATAATAATTTCCCTCTCTGACGGATTCAACAGACCGTTGCGATAAGCAGTCGACTCAGTATTTTTCTTTCATTACAACTTTGTTTTTAAAACTGGAATTTTTAAGTGGAAAATTTATTTAACAAACCACTAGCCACAAGTTTGAAGTAAATTTTAAATTGAATGATAAGAAATATCACTCCAAAGCAGTGTTTTTCGTCTCCGTTGAAAAATTACGAGATTTCTGTACTGCTTAAAATTAAAACGTTCATGCGCTGGGTATGCAAAAATTCGAACCAGCGTAGCTTTCATAATTTTTGCAAAACTTCTGAGAAATTCGTGAATTTTCAACGAGATATAGTGGTTGCCTTACTAATTAAAATCGGTAATTGGGCCAGCACCAATTTGGGTAATTAGGGGCTACGGACTGCATTAAAAATCTTACTAGACCTTGTGCCTTTCACTATTGAGAAAGGTGTGGTCAACTTTCTCCATGGGACCAACATAATAAACGCGAGAAAATCACCAGCCGTCCCATACATTTGGGTCGAGTAGTAATTGAAGTTTGGGACTGTTGATAATTTTTTCGTGATTACGATGTTGGCCCCGTGGAGAAAGTTGTTCAATTTGATGGTCTGTACGACACCTTTCCTTACTGATACACCTTGTATTATTCCCGTCATTTCAATTCATATGCTGACTTGCTGGTTGACAAGACACATCTATTATTCAAAGTCAAAGTCAAAGTATTTATTATTGTGATTTTTGGTGATACAGTAGGTCTTACAATTAGGTTATGGTAACTCAAAAAACTGCCCATTAGGGCATACACTATTTAACAATATAAGAATTTAAAATCGATATTAGGTACATACAAATTAACAAAAATTTCAATAGTTAGAATTGGTAAAATATTTTTTTATAATAATTAAACATTTAGAATACAATTAATTATTGTAATAAATATTCAGAACACCATAATATGTCAAGTTTTTTAATTTTCAAGCATAAATGCATAACTATCATTTAGTTTATAAAAAAAATTGTCAAGAAGGAATTCATCAATGGTGTAGTAGCATTTTTCAATTAAAAAAATATTAGCCTCCGTTTATATAGTGTCAAATTGAAATATTTAATGCCATTTGGTATCATATTGAATATTCTCAGAACTAAAACTTCCAATACAATATCGGTATGCTGCTAGCATCCAAAACTGTAAATAATACAGTATTTGTGCAGTATAGTCGACTGCATGTTGGTCGCGTGCCCAAAATACTGACAGCATTATTACCTTGGCTTGGAGTATGGCTCCTCTATTACATCTGGTATATTGGTTTTCTCCAATTCTGGTGTTTGATGTTTAGTATCTGTTTGGTTTAATCAGGTGGATGAATAATTTATGGTTTGTTTGTCAAGTCTTCATTGAGATTATTGTTAAGATTTTAATCGTAGCAGCTCATACGGTTTCGAGTAATTGTAGATAATTAGTTATTATAATGAATTTGGGAAGTAAATTATTTTAACAGTTGGTAACTTTTCCTAGTTTTTCTCATGACTATCACGAGATTTTGGGACATCTAGCACTGTCTTAAATATCATATTGGACCAATCAAAGCTTTTATGTCGTTCATGGATGAAACCTTTTTATATCTGGAACTAACTCCAATGATAATAAAATAGTAATAATCATTGTAATTTTAACAATGATTTTCACTTTACCCTAGATATATTTTCTCAGTGCTCATCTGAATTGTTTGCCATCTTTCTTTATACTTTAACTATCTTACGAATCGTAAGATTTGCCCTTTGCCGATACGAAGCGCACTTGAATTAATTTTGAAACGCTAAGAAAAATCTTTCAAAGTAGACTTCTTTCGATAAGTATCCTAGAAAGTAGATTTGAAACTGAAGGTTGAAGAAATAGCCCTATCAATTTTTAATGAAGACTTTAAGGAAAGTTTTTCTTTTCAAAGTGGTAGGTACTTACATAATTATAAAGTGATTTCTTCTGTACAACGAACATAATATTCAATAAATGAAAAGAGGGAAGTGCTTAGCAATAGTTAAATGATCAAAGGGAATATTAATAATTCAGTGATTTACATAACCAATAAATAAATAGAGGAGCTCGTGGCTAAGTAATAACAGCCGCATGGGTCGATTCATCAGGTTAAGCTACGGTTGCCGGGGTTGGTCCGTGGATGGTGATCTTTACATATCGAGACTCCTCCGTGCCTCGGAAAGCACGTTAAAGCGTTGGTCCCGGCTGTCATTTGTGGATCTTTGACAGTCATTACGGGTCGTCAGAAGCCCGAAAGTCTGACAACCAGTCTTGCCAAGGGGTATCGTATTACCCAGTTACTGGGTTGTGGAGGTCAGATAGGCAGTCGCTCCATGTAAAATACTGGTATTCAGCTGCATCCGGTTGGACTGGAAGCCGAACGACCCAGTCCACGACCCAGTTACTGGGTAACAGGATACCCCTTCGTAAGACTGGTAGTCAGTCCTTTTGAGTTTCTGACTACCCGTAACGACTGTCAAAGATCTACAAGTGACAGCAGGGACCAACGGCTTAATGTGATTTCGGAGGCACGGACGGTATCAGGAAAAAAACAGTGATTAAAAATTTGTTACTAGCTGCCCGCCTCGGCTTCGCACGGTTAGTACTAGGCTAGTACCTACCCTACTACACCTACCCTACATCACCTACCTTACGTACAAACCTTGCCTTGGGAATAACGAAAACAAAAAAAAAAGAATTATCCAAATAGGTCCACCCGTTCTCGAGTTTTAGCGAGAAAAATGAACAGCAATTCATTTTTATTATACGGAAGATAGAGCAATGCATTTTTGATCACTGTAAATCATCATTATTATTCTTATCATCATTGGCAGCTGCCTTGTTCCACCCCTGCTGAGTACAGGCCTCCTTCCTCTGTGCCTTGCTTCCCTGGTCTGCTCGAGTCACAGTCTTACCCGTGGTCTTTCGTCGGTCATGCTCATCATCACTATTATCATTATAAGTTTAATTTTTAACATAATTTTTATTTTCTTCCTTTATTTTATAGATTTGCGACATCTTTAGCAGCGCTATCATCACTAACGTCAGAATTCTGCCACACCACAGTGAGAGATCGCGTGATGTTATGTCAATCGTCATACGCTGCTCTTGCGCAGATCCTGTCCCCAGCAATGGCATGGGGTATACTTATACAGGACTGGAGGGTTAGCTTTTTCAACGGGCGTTTTGGTGAGTAAGATGGTGTTATCATCTCTTATTATTTATCCTTTTCGAGTGGAATGGTTTATTAATTCTATAATTTGTTTTGAAATTAGAATTAAAGCCTATTGTAACATCCTATTCTACGTCACTGTTCACTAGCTAGTAACAATTTAGAGTTTTTTTTATGGAACTATCAGCCAGATAACTTTGGATGGGAAAACGGGATTTCGGCTTTTTTTTGAAATTTTCAATGTTTTCGTTCACAACCTTCTACAACCCTGCTTTTGGCCACATTTCTAGATACGTACATGCTGATATCATTCATATTATAGTTTATGTTTAACTATACTAGTGGATTTTCAACTTGCGTTTCAACTTGATAAAACCTTTTCATTTGTATAATTTCTTCTGCTACAACTTTTTTCCATTTCAGTACTTAACGTTTGGAACTTCTATCTTCTCGCTATGTCTTTATGGTCATTGACTGCCTTCCTACTATATTTATTATTACCAGAAAGTCCCAAATTCCTGGTAACACAAAAAAGATACGTTGAAGCAAAAAATATTTTGATACAAGTATATACTGAAAACAGTGGAAAACCTGCCGACACGTTTCCGGTGAGACTATTGCATTTTTTATCAGAATTTTTGGTATTCGAGGCTGATGTGGGAATACAGCTGCCTATTTCTTATTCAAAAAGCGCTCGACTGGTTACAAACATTGATAAAATGGCTATTTTGAATGTGTTCTTGTTACGACAGTGAGCAAAAGAAATTTGTATAGCGTATTTACATAGGTTAACTGGTAATATGTGACAAATACGACGCGTGACTTTACTCATCATTATGAACAACTTTCATTATGGAACCAAAGGCGAAATCACGAGAAAAATATCAACTGTTCCCTACATTTTGACGAGTTATGCGAACATAAATGTAGGGAACAGCTGATTTTTTTTCAGTATTTTTTTTTAGCTAAGTTTTTGTTTTATGTTGATATTACCTACATTTGCTCTAGTTTTTTTAAAATATAGTAGTATAGAATTATGATTTTAAAAATGGAATTTCGGGCGACTTTTGTTGTCATCTGTACTATAACTTTTTTTTATCCATAATGCTGGAAATAGTGTTACACCGACGTCTGTCGCGTACCGATTTGTATGGACTCGCGCGGCTTGCTAACCGTCAGTGCTACACTATACACGTACATTAATCGTCAGCGTCTTAGACGGTACGCGACTGACGTCAGCTTAGTTCTATTTCCAGCGTTATACTGAGGAAGACGTAACTTTTTTTTTCTTTTTTCTAGCACCCAAACATATTTGAAAAGGAAATCAAGGAGGTAGATTCACAAAAGGCTAATGATGGTCAAACTACAGTGAAGTTTCGAGACAAAATTACGACTGGTCTTAGAAACATGAAACCTTTACTACGAAGACCATTACTTGGCTATGTAGCGTTAATAGGATTAATACACTTTATTACGCTAGGAATGTACGTATATTTCTGTTATTTTTTATATTTAATTATTTTTTATTTACATGCATCGTTTAATTTTAGATTGTGAGATTTCTCAATCAAATCTATCGGAGTAGCCTTTTCCCAACTATGTTGGGATCAACTTCCAGTGTAACCGGATGCAGCTGAATACAAGTATTTTACATGGAGCGACAATCTGACCTCCACAACTCATTTACTAGGTAATACCATAATAGCCTTTGGTAAGACTAGTTGTCAGAAAAAGATCTGCTAATGACAGTGACCGGGGCTCGGATACCGCCTACCGGTAAAATTTTCAAACTAGTATGATGTAGTTGACACAAAAACTTTTACATTCGGTTTCGTTTGCATATGCTGGTTTTTTTAACCAGTATTTGAAAGAGCATCTAATATATTTTTTTTTTTGCGGATTTTCCGGTTTACGAGCAATAAAACCGGCTAGTACTTCAGTTTTTATTCAGCGCGGCATCCTCACAAGTTGCAACGCTTTTACCGACATGCCGCTCGTCGAATAAACCGGTTAATTTAGGTTAAAATAAAGTGCTATAAACGTTCTTTAGAAAAGTTCGGAGTAAAACCGAAATAAACCGATATTAACCGGTATTTTAAAACCGGTTCCGAAGCTAGTTAGTGACCAACGACTGAAAGTGCTTTCCAAGCCACGGAGGAATCTCGATATGTCATAGACCCATCCACTGACCCACCGCGGCAAGCATAGCTTAGCCTTCGATGATCCCGTGCGGCTTTTGCCATTTAGCCACAAGCCCCTAGCTTGGGAGCTTTGTATAAAGACGAGTTTGTGATTGAAAAGGGATACAAATTGGTATGCCAATTTATATTGTTTTAAATTCAGGGGATTATGACACCCTTTCTCTTTCTTACGGCGGTAAAGAATATAATGGATGGATGGTTGGGAAATTGTATTATAAATATTATAATAACACCATTATAACGCAATGCTTTGAAATTTTATAGACACCTAGAGTTTTGAAAACATACAAATTGAAATTTAAAAAGACATTCTGTTTCTCGCAGAATAAGTCAAATTGTCATTGCAGTTATTCCAACCTCAGATCAAATAAAAAACAACACAAAGACCGATGCGAACAATACAGTAAAGTATGCCAGATCTAAATCAGATCAGATCTATATGCCAGATCTAAATGAGACAGAATTATGGAAGCGAACGGTACGGACGTGTCGACAATATTTTAATTAAATAAATAATAATCTCCAAATAAAACTGAAACTAAGTGCAATACAACCAAGAGCGCAATTAGCATTAACTCATTTGCGAAACTTCTGTCGTTGTTGCTTCTCATCAAAATCCAAGCGAACGGTTTGTGCCAAGTTTTCTCCCCTCGGACCCTACCGGTGAAAAGAGACGGGCTACGAATATTCATCTCGCTCTCGTCGTGGTGCTGCGCGGGCGCGCTCCGAACATCCCAAGTAAATATCTTTGCATATCTATAAAAAAAACAATAACACACGATGAATGTCGCTAGATCGCCACCACAGTCGCCTAATACGTTTAGCGAAGGCAATAGAGATCCCATAGCAATAGGAAGTGGTATTGGGAGATCTGAAACGGCTGGTGGATCGCAACCAGATTTGCGTAAAATTGCTTTATCTGACTCCATCAACCAGGTAACCTATCGTAGCAAGAGGAAACAACCACATGACGACTTTGGTGCACAATTCGAAAGATTCCAAGAAAAAATGGAATCGCTTATAAAGGATATGGGTAAAACACAGGCTGAAAATCTTAACAAAATATCCCAAGATGTTTCGGCTATAAAGGAAGAAATAAGTCAGATTAAGCTAACAACCGATCTCCTGTCCTCCGAACAGGTCAAAATAAAATCGAAGTTAGCTAATATCTCAAGCTTCCGAGCTAACATTGAGGAAAAAGTGGACACTATTGAAAATGAAATAGCTTCACTAAAATCTGGGTCCGCTTCGGTGAATACCACATCTCTGCTTAACTACGAAAACATTATATCGGAGACCTATGATCGATCTCAAAGGGAGAAAAATGTCATTATACGAGGGATAAAAGAAGTAAGATCCTTAAACTCTGAAGAGAGACAAATTTATGACAGCCAGGAAGTAATGAAGGTGATAAAAATTGCTGTTTCGGACTGCACGGAACCAACAAAAACCATTCGACTAGGAAAATATAATCCTGATGCATCAAGACCTATAAAGGTCATATTCTCGACATCTGAACCAGCGAAATCCATTCTACGTCATAAATCGAATATACAATATGAAAATATCAAGATCTACTCTGATGAGACCCCCTACCAACAAAAATATCGGCAAAATTTAAGAGACGAACTGAAACGGCGAGTAGACGGAGGCGAAACGGATATAACAATAAAATATGTCAAAGGAACACCTACAATTACGAAAACTCAGCCAAAAAACTAGCGATACAAGATTCAGATGATGCAACTCCAAACACTACATACGAAGTAACCAACTCTTACAACAACTTAATAAAAAACACAAAATCCCTGAAATTTCTTTACGCTAACGCACGTAGTATAGTGAAGCCAGGAAAGCTAGATGAGTTAAACTGCATTATACAACACAACATAACCAGTCCTGTGCATGTGATTATACTATCGGAAACTTGGATCAAGTCCGAATCTGAAGCTAAGACTTTAAAACTGCCAAACTACTCGCATTATTATAATATTAGGGAAAATGCAAGAGGCGGTGGAGTATCCATATTTGTTCATGACTGCTTAAAGCACAATTACATTGAGGATCTTTGTAAAGAGGACAATCACTACTTATGGGTTCATTTAGATAAGTACTCAATGGATATAGGCGCTGTATATAAAACACCAAAATCAAGCAATAATAATTTTTTGGAGGAATATTCACAGCAGTTGACGAGGAGGAAAAGAGCTTTAGTGTTCGGTGATTTCAACTACGATCTGCTTGTTCCGAGCCGACCGATTAATAATTATACAAAAATGCTGTTAGAAAATGGACACCTAATCCTAAACAACACTGACGAAAAATTTAGTACCCGTGATACTGCTACAAAAAAATCGATCCTTGATCATGTCTCATCCAACCTCAAAAATCATAAATTTCATGTAACTATTGTGGAGTCTCCAATGTCGGATCACAAGCAAATCTATCTCGAAGTTGACAAATATGCACCTGTAATGAAAAAGAAAGTAAAGTACCATGCCTTAGATTACACAGCGCTTTACCAAACAGTAGAAAGTAAAATTGTGAATGTCTCCGAGAGTGACTACAAAAGCTTAGAACACGCAATAAAGGAAGCAGTTGATAAAAATAGAATACCGAAAGTCAAAATTCAAAATACGTTAAAATCAGACTGGATCAATAAAGAAATAATTGGAATGCTAACTAAAAGGAATCAGCTGTGGTCTGCTTATAAGGATAATCCCAATGACGACTTAATAAGAAACAATTTCATAACCCTACGAAACAGCGTGTTGGAACAAATTCAGAATACTAAAAGTTGTTACTACTACAAAATGTTCAAAAACTGTGAAAGAAAACCTTTAAAGATGTGGAAGCTGATCGGGAACTTAGCTGGAAGTAAGTCTAAATCATGCTCCGCTCCTTCAAAGCTAGATACACCAACCGGTCAAATCACAGACAGTAAAGAAATATGTAATTATTTTAACACCTTTTTTGCTACTATAGGATCTGTTTTAGCTAATAAAATTGCAAGGCCTAGGGAACAAACACATACTCAGCCAACAACACATACAACAGCATCTAGTACAAGTGAACTACTAAACTTAGCACCAACTACTGAAGCAGAAGTCAGTAAAATCATAGACAATCTCAATTCAAACACTAGTGCGGGCTTAGATGGGATTAGTTGCAAAACCATAAAAAGTATAAAAAATCTAATATTAACTAAACTCACGATGAGTATCAACTACTGTTTACAAAAAGGCCTCTTCCCGGATTCTTTGAAAATTGCGAAAGTTAGTCCTATCTTTAAGTCAGGGAAAAAGACTGACCCAGGTAATTATCGCCCTATCTCTGTCCTCCCAATAATATCTAAAATATTCGAAAAAATTATATATAAACGCCTAGATGATTACCTCAAAACTACAAACTTCTTTTCTAAAAAACAATATGGTTTCCGCGCAAAATCCAACACTCTAACTGCAACACTTGACCTTGTGACAAATCTAAAAAACAATATCGATGAAAAATTTGCAGCATGCGGTATATTTATTGACCTGAAAAAGGCATTTGATACAATTAGCCACAGTCTCCTTCTCCAAAAATTGCATGAAATCGGCATCAGGGATACTGCCCACGACATATTCCGGTCTTATCTCTCTAATAGACAACAAGTTGTTCGGATTGGTGATATGCAAAGTAACTGCGAAACTTTAACCTACGGCGTACCCCAGGGATCGATTCTTGGTCCCCTGCTGTTCATATTATACGTGAATGACATACATAACCTAAATCTGGCAGGTGACATAATACTTTATGCTGATGACACAAGCATATTTTTATTTGGAAACAATATCGAAAAGGTCATCGAGCAGGCGCAACAAGATTTAGACACTCTCTCTAGATGGTTTCAAGACAATTTGCTTACTGTTAATACCTCTAAAACAAACTATATTGTTTTTAGTGCTAGGAACAAAAAAGTCGAAAACAACTCAAATCTATACGTAAATAACGAACCTATAACCCAAGTTTCTTCAGAGAAGTATCTTGGTCTCCATCTAGACAAACATCTGACGTGGCAGACACATCTAGATAAATTAAGATCTAAACTATCCTCTGTCATGGGCGCGCTTCGAGGAATCGTCCGCTGCCTGCCGACATCTGTTAGGTATATCATTTACAACTCTATGATAAAACCTCACCTAGAATACCTAATAGAGGTGTGGGGCACGGCAGCTAAAACACATTTAAAACAAATTGAAACATGTCAAAACAAAATAATAAAACTGTTATTCCATTACCACTACCTAACTCCGACAGAAAAAATTTATAAAGAAACTAAATTGATGACACTATCACAGATATATAAATATAACACATGCATACTAGTACATAAGCTATTAAATAGAAATATACACTCAAAAATAACATTTACAAAAAAAGGGCAAACACAAAAACGTAGTACCAGGCGAAAAAACAACATTTTCTTAAGACCACCACGAACTAATTACGGAAGGAAAAATATATTATACGAAGGAGCAGAGTTATATAATAACTTACCTAATGACATTAAAGAGATACAATCCTTTACTTTATACAAACGAACCATAAAGCACCACATCTTAAAAGATTTCTCTAGGTTTTAAATGTAACACTACACCCCAATCTAATTTATATCCTCATAAATTACTATTATTTATTATAATTTGATAAGTATAAAGAAAACTAGAATACCTACTCTTTATTTCCGAAACATTACAGTACATTATAAATAGTTTAATGTGTAATTGCTATTGACTTGCTTCTAAAAATCGATATGTAATAGTACACCGAGTTTTTCCTTTTACCCACAACACTGTATTAATTGTGTCTACTAGTTAAATTATTTATGAACAAATACCTACCTTCTTAATAAGTAATTCTTATATTTAGTTTTAAGAATACCTTGTATTTCTCATATTAAGTGAATTGTATTCTTTTTGAGAAATAAATGTCTTAAACCATAAATCTCCGCTCTGTGCATACACGCTCACACGCACGCATTTACAATTAAACTACACCTCACTAAGTGCACACTTGTTTAATAAACCGGCCTCACGTCGCTTTTGACAGCGCTCTGTCTTGGTTTTGTATTTGGTCTATTTTATTTTTTTTTGCGGTTGGGAAATCATCCAATGACTTCTCCCGCTCTGGGCGGAGCGGAAGGGCGTGTCAGACTTTTACTGACTAAAACCCATCCGTGTTCCTTCATTTGCCTGTTGCCAAGGTCCCGGTATCCCTTTCGGACTTTCCCGCAACCCTGGCAGGCATCGGTCCTAGCGGACCCCGCCAATTGTGCTGACATCTCTTTAAGGCGCGCGTGGAACACGACGCGCCATCGACCCGGGCCTGGTCCTTATCGAACGGCGAGCTGCCCGTTGCTCGCCGTCCGCAAGCCCGCGCCAATGGTGGCCGGGAATCCGCCTGGGATTCCCGACGCCCAGGGCGTCTCCAACGGCGGCGGTTAGGGGCGTGAGGGCGCAAACTTTGCCTTTCCCTCACGCGTTCCGCCTCCTCCTTCGCGAGCATTACTGCTTCGCAAAAGGAGGTGACGGCTTCCCATGCCCTCTCGCTCCGTACCATGGCCTGGACCAGGGCCGGACGCGAGAGGTCATTGCCGCCAATCGCCTCCGCGAGGACACGGCGGTGCTCCGCCCAAGCAGGGCATACCTCAACCGTATGCTCCACCGTGTCCTCCGGGCGATCCGCACAGTGGTGACACCCGGGCGTTTACCTAATCCTACACAGGAACCTCCCGAAGCTGCCATGTCCGGTGAGGACCTGTGTCAGGTGGAAGGTGAGGACGCCGTGGCGCCTCTCTAGCCACTCCTCAAAGAGGGGACTTATCGCCGCTATTGTGGCGTGCCCAGCACTGGGTTGCGACAATCGCACTCTCCATGCCGCCATGATTTGTATTTGGTCTGAGATTCCAACAGTATAATTTTAAAATAATTCAGTCTATATAGTTTTACTGAAACGCCGGTTCAAAGAATTTTATGGTAAAAAGTGGCACCCGTTTTTTACCTGGACTTCTTTTTTATTCTGACTCCAGTTTTTCGCCTGACTCAAAGGGCTATTTCGCATGATTCAACCCATTTAACGTCATTTGCGTTATTTTTTTCTTCTAAGCCTCCGTCAAAGCGAATCTAAAAATCCGATCCAATATGTACTGAAAGGCATTGAACCGTCAAACCACAAACGTTGTTGGAGGCAGAGTTAGATTCATCGATATTCATAAATTAAAACCCAAGTTTTAATTAGTACGAAACATTTGATAATCGAATTGCTAAAAGAAAAACAACTTTATGTTTCAAAACACAAGGTGCGAAATTGCGTGGTTGCATTTGTAGCGACAATTTCCATACGAAATTACTAGATAAAACTGAACAGATAAAAGAATTTCAGTGTTTTTTTTTCAGACACAACGCCATCAGGCTGTGGTTCCCACAATTATCTACAATTGTAGAACATTACAATTTTGATGGAAATCAAAATCTATGTAACGTATTAGACTCGTATACGGGGAGTTTGAAAATCAAGAGTACTTTAAATGCGACATCAGAAGTTTGCGTGCCGGTAAGTCGAATTTTTGTCGCAAAATGACTACTAGGTGTGTTAATTGATTTAGGCGTGACTTTGCGGAAATCCATTATAAAATCCAATAGACTCTCTCTCGTTACTATTCTTCAGGAGTCATAAAAAATCCTGTAAGAAACCAAATTTCAGATTTCTTATAGAGTTTTTTATGACTCTTGAAGAAAAGTTAACCGGTATAGGTTACTAAATATATCTACGTCTATTGTATTTTACTAAGTGTGTGTTTTCGGTGGTCTCCTTTATACATATTTTATCTACTTGTAAAGTGACTGTAATTATTATTGGCATTTTTAAACATATTGTGATATCTAATTGTTTTGTACTTGGCTCGCTACGTACTATGTACTTATATTACATGACTGTCTATGTGTGTTTTAAAATACCTACATTCAAAAAAAGCGTTCCAAGAAACGAAAACTGCAACCAAAATCGATCTCTCAAAATCTAGACTTATAAGTCAAACAAACTTCCCAACTATCGGAAAGAACTAAAAAACCCCAGGTTTCCATATCTTTTGAAACAGCTTGAAACTAACTAAGTAACTTATCTCCAGCGAATATGAAGACAGTGATATATGATTGTGAAAACTTTGGCCTGCAGTTTTACCCACTTTGGAATCGATGATGGGGGCCTCTCGAGACCCAAATTGAGTTCCGGAGAAAAATATCCTACTTAGTCCCCCGCCATGATTTATTTTCGTATAATGTTTCACTGAAATCGTCTGAAGCGTTTTCGTGAAATTGGGTAACAAACAAACTGTTTTAGATTTATTATGTAATGGAGAAGGGCTGTGTGGTTCTCAATTTCAGAAACCACCTCGTAAATTAGACGGCTTTTGAAGTGGGGGTGCAAAAATTAGAATGTAACATATATACCACTTACTTGGTACATCATGAAACGGCCTAAAAAGGTTTGCGGTATACTCAACTAAGTTATACGTATATTCTTTGAAATTATGGCATATGAAAAACGGGTAACTAAATGATGTATAATTCAAATAGATTTGGCTAAATAGTATTGATCATGTAATAAAATTCTTTGACACCGAAAATTTCCTTGCTACAAAATAATGAGCCTTGTTTCCCGAATTCTGTAATTTATTTAATCACTATCTTTTATTTAATTTGTCCCTCACTTTAGTTTTTTGGGTCATATAGTAGTTATATTGTTCCTCGACTTCTTGTTGTAAGTTTTTCGCTGTGTACCTTTAATTAACAAAGTGATACGTAAGTTTAAAGCTAACCCATCCAATTAAAGCAAATGTGCTTCCACTAATAGCTTCCCCACAATAATTCCACGCGGTTTAGTTTGGAACTACACACAACCCTTATTATTGCGGTCTTCGTTTTAAAACCACAACGGTTTCCATTATTTATCATAGCACTACCATTATTAATATCAATTTCAACTGTCAAAAGGTTTTGGGGTGATAGTTTGCTGTCGGCAAAATAAATTACTGTGATAATGGCGACAATCTAAATCTATATTTGGTATCACAATCATAATAATAATAACGCCAACTTTAATATCCTATAGTTGATTACTGGTCATTTATAGATGCCGTAAATTACGTCACATATAGCAATTATTACTCTCCTTCCTTCATTCATCAGGCCAAAGATTTCTCATAATTACAATTACGGATATAATTACGCAATAATAGTTAATTAAGGGACCATCTTCCAGACTAAAAATCAATATTTCTTTCTTTTGCTGCCGCGTTTACATCAATGTCGAAACAATGTTTTCTATTTGTTTCCAGTGTTTTAGTTTATTGTATACACCTAAAACAAGTTGCGAAGACTTGAAACAATGCCAATAATGCTACATGTGCCACAAGTAGTACTAGTTATATAACAAAACATGTCTGTGGATGTAATTTTTTTACTTCATCGCTGATAGACTTTATAATAATCATAGTATTATTTGACATTATATACCTACTATTTAATTTCAAATCTATATTAGTGGCTTTTGCGGATATGTTAATTATTCAGATTTGTTAGTTGTAATGGCAATCATGTCATTTGGTTTAAATAGGTTTTTATCTGTAATATCTTATTTATCGTATATAGATTCTTTTCTACCTTGTGAATGTGAGAACGTCGTAGGCTTAGTGAACTGTAGACTTTTATTTTTAATTTTTTTAATGAACTTTACCTGAAACTTTTTGAAAGGCCTACACTGTCCTCCTATAACTATTAACACTGTAATTCGAAAATATTGTAAAAGCCAATTATCTTTTAAAAGAGTAACCATGGAGTTTCTTGAGCTCTTCTCCATAGGAAACGACCAATCGGAACCGTGCACCTAGCTTCAGACGTTTCATAAGTGCCCATGTAGGCTTATGTGAAATAAAATATTTTGATTTTCATTTTGAAATGCGATGTCAGACATAATCCAACCGTCAGATTCGTAATTTACGAACATCGTAGGCCCCGTGTTTCTTTAATAGTAGACAAAACCTCTAAAAACGCAACGACTTAAATGCCGTCATCAGCTACAGAATAAACTTTTCTCTTTTACAGCATGTAAGCGGAGCAGAAACCTACATAAACAGCATTATCATAGGCCTCATAAGCTTACTGCCCTACTTCATAAGTGGAATCGTCGTGAACAAGGTCGGCAAAAAGGTCCTGCTCTTCATCGGGGGTTTGATCTCTACAGCCTCCTTGCTTGGACTGAGATGGTCAAATTCGAAGACCACGATGGTAGCATTATTCTCTGTGAATGTAGCAGTGACGCAGACAATGAAGAGTTTAGTGCAGGTGGTGCTGATTGAAGTCATTCCAACTGCTATGAGGTAAGGATGTATACAATCGTGAAGAAGCTATGATTGTAACTTTGCGAGGGATGGAACTGTTTGTTTTGTATAGCTCCATCTGTCGCTTGCACTGGAACTCAAATCCGAAATAAAATCTTCTGAATTTGGTTGGCATAGGTTTGGATCAATTAGTGAGTTTATGCTCCTTAATAATTAACATGTTTCATAAAATATAGCGAAAAACTATAAGATGAGGTGTGGTGTTCTTATATGTTTTTATAATTCCTGAAAATGCTTAAAATGCTTTGTAATTGGGAACATGTCTCTCTGTTTATTTAATTAAGTATTCTTCAGACTTTGGACATAATTTCGTACTTTTCATTAGATTCTTAATTTATTTCCACCAGGGCCCTGTCTTTATCTCTGGTGATGCTGATGGCTCGTACGGGCACGTTGGTCAGCAACGTTGCCTTCCCCATTCTGCTGACCATGGGATGTTCCATTCCCTTCTACACGATGGCTTCAATGATGTCATGTAAGTTTACTAATGGTAAAAACTTTATTAGTTCTCATGTACTCTACTCGTAATACACTTTTAAGATGCCAGGTTCATTATTTACGTACTTACCTGTGTATTTACTACAGCTGTGTATTTTCTTTTTGCCTCAGGCTGTGAAAATGTTGAAATGAAAATGTTTTTAAATTTCGTAGACTAATTTGACAGGTGCGAATGTCAAACTCCAAATTGAAAAAACAATTAAAAATCACCTGTAATGTCAAATTATTCGACGAAATTAAAAAACAGACCTTAATGTAGAATTACAATAAAATGCGCAGTAGTCCGCGAAATTCAAATTTTCTTATTAAATGTACAGCAGCTGTTAATACAAGCTAGTTCACAAGTCCATGCGAAGAAATATTTTGTAACTAGAAGCTGGACCGTCTAAGTGCTATTTTGCATCATGATATTACGTTACGTTCTGCTAAGCTAAAGTGCCGCATTTTGGTTTGCACCTACGATGCGACATCTTCAGCTCCAATTACGTATAAATCTGGATTGGATCACTACGTTCTGAGCAAAACTCCTAATTTGGGGGATTGGAAATAGCTAGATTTTATTTGGAATATTTAATATTATGTTAAAAGTTCTGTCGACCAAATTTTATTACTATACCAAGGTTGATATATCGTTCTCGGGAATATTTGAACTAGCAAAATTCCCAATATTTTTGAATATTCCTGGTATATAGCTCTCATTTGCAAAATCCATTGTTTTCAATACTCTTGAACATGATACATAACAGGTAGTAATATCCACTTGATCGCACCACAAATCTTTGTGTATTCGTAGTAAGTGTATCATATTCGCAGCAGAAAACTGCCGCTGAACCTATAAACATTAAATTTAATACGATATCTGAGACGGTGTCCCCCAAACACCTCGTTTGGGAGTCATCGTCGTCGCATTTGAGGGACACGGTCCGGTACATTTGGGGACCTGAGTTACAATATCTTTGAGATCAGAGTCGTAATTATTGATAATGTTTTTAATTTGTTTCAGTCGTTGTTGTCTTGACAATATTCATGCCAAAGAAGAAAGAATAGAAGACGTACTTAATAAAGGAAATAATAAACTTGACTGTTCTTGTTTACATTTTGTAGTTTTATTCCTCTTTGAACATAGATTTGTGTTTGTAGAGACATATAATAACTTATCAAAGACAACCCAACCAGTAGCCTGACTGTAAAATATTCTCGTATGGCTTTAATTTTAATTAGATATATACATTTCGTTGGTCTAATTGTGGGCAAAACAAACAAATCTATTTTTTCAAAAAAATAAAAATTTTTGATTGCTCAAAGAATAAAAACAGTGGTCATTACTACTGGTAATAACAATAGTAAGGTAGGCCGGTAGAAAATTCCTAAGGCATTAAGTCCGCCTTTGTACCTTTTTTTTTGAGTGCGAAAAGTTTAAATAAATTACTAGTGAACGAGATTAAGAAATTTTAAGGTGAGCAATAATCTTCACGACAAAAAGTCATTATTTATATCTTTTGCTTGAGTATTACTTACCCATGCCGATAATTCCAATATGGGAAAACAATATTAGACTACCCTCGAGCCGTATATAGCTCAGAAGCCAAAATTGTCAGCTTAATCAATGTTCAATTTAATCTGATATGCACAAAAACATTCTGTTATGTACACAAGGCGGACTTAATGCTACAGGCATTCTCTACCGGCCTGGCTTACCATTGTTATTCTTGGAAACCTATTATCACGATATCAGATTGAATGCCTACTGTTAAACAATGTGACTGCAAAGGGAAGCTGCTCAGGCATAGGCAGATATAAATAAATATATTGCAAAATGTATTGTGATTGGGATTAAATGGAAACGTTGTCAGTGGATAGGTGGTGGCACAGTATAAATAAGGCTGTATTACGTCTTCATAGAAAACGGTGAAACGACGCGCTTCGAAATCTCAGTGTATACTAGAGGCCCTAGACAAAGTGACACTATCAGCGATGACGATGATAAAAAAGGCAAAAATGTATAAGACTGACATAAGCCTGTTGAAGTCGTTGTAGAAATACGAAACGCTTTCGAAACGATTGTCACTTGTCTAGGCCCTCAGTACCGATTCAAAGATCTCGAGCAGGCAAAAGATTTATCTACCGAGGGGCTGTAAGTAATTATTTCAAGGTCACTGCCGAGGCGTAATACTGTTACTTTATCATACTGTGTTTGTGGTCTTCTGTGGTGCAGGTTAATTGGCACAAGGAATTCTGGAGCAGATATACCATTGTCTGATCGCAGGAAATAGGAGATAAGGACGTAGGCCTTCGACTTGTAGTTGCATAAGCCCCTCGGCTTACCTTAAATGTGCCGAGCCGACCCATATATTTATTTATTATTTATTAAAACTTTATCCACAAGTAAAAAACTACTGTACAAAGGCGGACTTAATGCCTGAGGCATTTTCTACCAGTCAACCTTTGGGTGATGCAGAGACAGACATGGCAGGTGCAACAAAAGACAATAGGTACATATAACTTGAGAAATAATGAATACTAATTAATTCTTCAAGGACTTTCTAATTAACTACAATAGTTTTTGGTCCGCACGCGGCCCGTCCGCGGTCATACAGGTTGATACATACATAGATACATACATAGATACATACATAGATACATTCAAATAAATAAAATAAACTTAGTCAGGAGAAATAACGACAGGTAGAGGAGAAAACGAATCCAGCTAATTAAAGCTGGGATGATTCTGCCAACTTCTTACGAATGTGATCACGTGCCTTAACTTTAAATGATAAATAAATAATTATATAAGCATTAGGCACCTTATATTCGTAGGTGCCGAACGCAGTTTGCACATCAGCACGAATAAAAGCTTTTATGCGTAGTAATTGCTTCGGGTCGGCCGTTTTGTTCAACAAACACTTCCAAATCGAAACTGTTACATAAGACATACGCATGGACACTTTAATAATAAGTCTATGCCTCGGCCAACACCTATGGACGCTCTCGTTGGGCAGCTGGGTTAAGGGCCTGATTCAGAAAGCGGTACTCCTGGATACCGCCCGTATTGTTAGGAGGTTCCTCTCTCTGGAGCCGTGACCGCCGGTAGCTTGGACCCTGTTCCCGATACCGGTGGGCTACTATTTTTTATTTTTTTTAAATGTTTTTATATTTTATATTCTAATATTTAAAAATGTAATTTATAAGTGTCTTTATGAAATAATAATAAGTTTATCAGAGTCATCAGAAACCTATCAATCAAAATTAAGTGATCATTCCTCACAGTTCCAATTAACGAAATACTTTTCTCCTAATATTTTGTCAATAAAACTAAGCCCGTATTTGTATAGAAATACCACATAAGTAATCGGGAAGCTTAATGTAAGGCGATTATGATTAGCTGAACGATTGAGTGGGCGAGGGCATTAGTTTCGTAACGTCAAAGTTGCTGAGTGAGGTCGTATTGGCGTAGTGTACAATAACCGTATATGACATAATGACGTAAATAGGTGACGTTATCGTGTAGGAGATTTTTGGACTGATATGCAATGGCGGACTAAAGTGTCGGGGGCCCGGAGCAGAAAAACTGAATGGGGGCTCCCGTCCAAGTACGCAGAAACGTGTGAGAATGTAGGATTTAAGAGCGAGCGAAAGAAGCTCGAAATTTTCAGGACACACCTCGAAGAAGTTAAGTTTTTACTTGACCATTCAAACATTAATAGGAGATAATTTGTCGGCTTATACAGAAATGTAAGACCATTAGACAATGTCAGATATTTTCGATCACAATGAAGGATCCCATTCTTCTGAATTTAACGGAATAGGTAGGTATTTATGACAAAATAAGTATTAGTGCAGTGTTAACAACATCGCATTTAATACATATTTTTGAAGCCCATGCAGCTTATTATGGCGTCTCTTGTAAGTTTTGGTGCTCCTTCGATGTCACACATTTGGGGAAAACGGGTTTGATGTTATGGTATGTAATTTATAGACATTTTAATCTGCGTTTGTAGAAATCGACTATGTTGGGTTCGGCTTCCAGTCTAACCGGATGCAGCTGAATACCAGTATTTTACATGGAGCGGCTGCCTATCTGACCTCCACAACCCAGTAACTGGGTAATACGATATTCCTTGGTAAAACTGATTGTCTGACTTACGGGCTTCTGACGATCCGTAACGACTGTCAAAGATCCACGAATGACAGCCGGGACCAACGGCTTAACTTGTTTTCCGAGGCACGGAGAAGTTTCGGTATTTAAGAATGGTCACCCATCCACGGACCAACTCCGGCAAGCGTAGCTCAACCTAATGGATCGACCCGTGCGGCTGTTATTACTTAGCCACGAACAAGTAATTATATAATAATAAACGTAGGTAAGTCTAACTTACGACACTGAAAAAAACTGAAAAAAGGTGTGGGTCCAAACACGCGAATAACGCTTTTATTGAGATAAAAAATCAACGCTGGTGAAACCACAGATAAAATATATACAGATGAGTTTTAACGAAGCATTGTAGATAGATACAGTTACAATATATTCCGTTGAACGTGACATAATACATTGCGCCTCTTCTCGGCAAGTTGAACAGAATTGGAAGTATAAAATAATCAACTTGGTAAATAATTGTTTTATTTCATTCTCTCGTTATTTACATTTAGGGTAGTGGAATATACGAGTACACATCCTGGGTGTTGGCATTTAATCTGGCTATACACGATGTTTTATTATTTTTATTTATTCTACTGTTTTTAAGAGCTTTTTTTTTTTTTTTTTGAGGGTGGGAAATCATCCAATCACTTCTCCCGCTCTGGGCGGAGCGGAAGGGCGTGTCAGACTTTTACTGACTGAAACCCACCCGTGTTCCTTCAGTTGCCTGTTGCCAAGGTCCCGGTATCCCTTTCGGACTTTCCCGCAACCCTGGCAGGCATCGGTCCTACCGGACCCCGTCAATTGTGCTGACATTTCTTTGAGGCGCGCGTGGAATACGACGCTCCATCGACCCGAGCCTGGTCCTTATCGGACGGCGAGCTACCCATTGCTCGCCGTCCGCAAGCCCGCGCCTATTGTGGCCGGGAATCCGCCTGGGATTCCCGACGCCCAGGGCGTCTCCAACGGCTGCGGTTAGGCGCGTGAGGGCGCAAACTTTGCCTTTCCCTCACGCGTTCCGTCCTTCGCGAGCATTACTGCTTCGCAGAAGGAGGTGACGGCTTCCCATGCCCTCTCGCTCCGTACCATGGCCTGGACCAGGGCCGGACGCGAGAGGTCATGCCGCCAATCGCCTCCACGAGGACTTGGCGGTGCTCCGCCCAAGCAGGGCATACCTCCACCGTATGCTCCACCGTGTCCTCCGGGCGATCCGCACAGTGGTGACACCCGGGCGTTTCCTCCCGCCTTATCCTACACAAGAACCTCCCGAAGCTGCCATGTTCGGTGAGGACCTGTGTCAGGCGGAAGGTGAGGACGCCGTGGCGCCTCTCTAGCCTCTCCACAAAGAGGGGACTTATCGCCGCAATTGTGGCGTGCCCATGTTTTTAAGAGCTGACATTGCCTCGTTGGTCTCATGGTCGCAAACGCTACTACTGAGCGTGAGGTCCTGGATTCCCGGGTTGAGTAAAGTGTTATCGGGTTTTTCCATTTGAAATTTCTCAGTAGCAGCCCGGATTCTGGAGTTGTGCCCGGTAGATGGCAATAGTCTCGCCCCCTATATATACATGGAGCATAAACAACTAGATAAATGTGGGTGTACTTCAGGTACAACTTTGTCTAACCCTTCGGGGAATACAGCCGTGATGTTATGATATATTTTAATTCTTCAAGGACTTTCTAATTAACTACAATATTTTTAGGTCCGCGCGCGGCCCGTCCGCGGTCATACAGGTTAAAGAACTTTAGGAGAATTATTAAAATTGTAGTGTAATAATTTACCAGCCAAAAAAGTTGGTAGTGGCGACTGCCAGATTACGGTGCGCCGCTAGTATCAAAATAATTCGTCACTTAGGCTTGAATTCCTCTTATGCTGATGTCGGTCGCGTACGCGTAGCAACGTAGTACGCGCCGCGGACGTCAGCGTCGCAGTATGGTGCTATATGGAACACAATTTATATTATAAGTACGCGCGACTGACGTACGCGACCGACATCAGCGTAGGAAGAATTTAAGCCTTATAGTTGGAGTCCTTTATAAGTTTTCAATCGATTACCTATTCCTTTTTAAATATTTTGTTACTTTCTCTATCAATATCTCCACCTGCTACTCCTATTACTATTTAATACTTTATCTATGTACCTAAAGATAAAACTACCTATATTTACCTAATACAATCTAACCGACCTTTGCAACAAGAATGACACTTTTCTTTAATAGCTTTAGTGAACCATAGGTATAGGTCTACTCACTTGTATCAGATTCAACTTTTTTATACTAAGTAAAAACATATTTTGAAAGATTTGGGGTTGGCAACTATGTTCATAAAAAAAAAATTACTTACATCACTTTCCATACAGAAAAGAAAGAAAGAAAGAAAAGACATATTTAGACAGGGCACACAAAACAACATAACTACAAGTAAAAAAATAACAATTAAGAAAAGGAAACAAATAAAAAGTGTCGGTACTTAAACTAAGAAATTGGTGCATTTGGTATTTGGTATTTCTGGGAAAGCGATATAAGGCTGTGACAATTCATAGCCATGATGATGAGAGCCGGGGTGACCCAGTGGTAACGGCCCCGACTTACGAGTTGTAAGTCGTGGGTTTGTACCCCAGCAGGCTGTAACTTTGTGTAATTTATTTCATAACCATTGCTCTCAAAACGGTGAAGGAAAACATCGTGAGGAAACTGGCATGTCCTAGAACCGAAATTTCGAAGACATGTGACATTTATAAATCCGAACTGGACCTGGGTGGTGGTTTAAAGTCAACTCCCTCTCACAGTGAGGAGGCCTGTGTCCCAGCAGTGGGAATATTATAGGCTGATTATGCATTGTCACGAGATATCCTGACATATTAAACAAAGTCCTCCGCCGCGTCTGTCTGTCGACCTGTACGCGATAAACTCTACTGCATCGATTTTCATGCTGTTTTCACCAATGGATAGAATGGTTCTCGAGTAGGGTTTAAGTATATAATAACCGACATCCACGCGGCCGAAGTCGCGAGCATCAGCTAGTTATCGATATAAAACCTGATCGCGTGCAACCAACCTAAGACAAACACTGACGTAAAAACCGTCACCCATCAGTAGCAAAACAGAATTAGCTAAAATGATAACATTATCTAAAGTTTACTCACTCATTTCGACCAAGTAACAAGACCTCCCACCCACTCACTCTACTCCACAGAGAAACGACTAAAGGCCGTTCAACCAGAAGGATCAAGATTAATTGGTCGTATTTACAAGGTCTTTGTCATCCAAGATAAATTAATTTTATTACGTCACATTAAATCATGCTGAGATGTCATTAAAGCAGTACCACTGACATGATAAGTGGGTGTTATGGGACATTAAGACATCTATATTTTTTTGGTAAAAAGAAACAATAGCTTTAAGAAAATGAGTGACTTGGATTTACCGGCTTTAGCGGCAAAGGAAAGGGGTAAGTGAGAAGAGTTTTATTATTAACCAATCAATCATCACACTCAGAAATGTTCAAAAGGGTGTTCATCAGTCCCAGATCAAGGGTCTGAAGAATAATATGGTAAGGGTAGACTGACTACACATTGTCGTATAGTTTTATATCCAGAAGTAAATATAATGATAATAAAAACGTGTACTACGGTCGGGGGACGTCAGGAGCGAAGTTCCTTACGCAATACTCCCACGCACACACACACTCGTATTATAATAGCAAGAGACAGAGAGAGAGAAAGTCGTATGTAGAGGGCATAAAGGCTCGTGCAAAATGGTGCGATCACGCCTGTTTGTGGGAGCCTTAACGCTTTTTCCTTACGTGACGATTTCTACCAGTTAACTCCAAAGACGTGTCAAGGAACTTCGTTACAAAAATAAATATTATGAGTAGATAAACAGGTGATTCCTACATGAAAGCCATTTTATTAATATTGCTTACCCTAACTTAATAATTAACTATAATTAAAATAAATGCGAAAGTGACTTTAATTGTTTATTTGTGACGATTTTACGTTAAAACGGCTGAACGGATTTGAATGAAATTTGGCACACGGGTAGACTGTGACCTGGAGAAGGACATAGGCTACTTTTCATCCTGGATTGCAGACGATGTCGCGGGCAACAGCTAGTTGCTGAGAACAATCATTTCATGAATAATATTGCAATAAATCACTGGACACCTTTTGGTCTCTAGCCTCGTTATCAGAATTAGTTTATGGCTGAAAATCGACGCAACAACTAAAAAAATTATGATGTCTTAATTTTAACGCTCGTCTTATGGACTGCTGATTAAAATTGAAATTGAAAACATACGGTTACTGCTCAACCTCATCATCTCTGAGACATCATAAGTCTGGTTTCATAAATACCAGACGACACCCAAATGTAACGCCTAAATATTTGATTTATTTATTTAGGCATTACATTTAGGTGTTACTTAGTGTTCGTGAAAACGGGCGGGATTCTTCTCCATAAGAAAACTACTTTTTGGAAGGGGTGACTTTGTTTTTGACATTCATAAGTTCCTTATAAGTGCCGAATTGAAGTAAACTATTTGATTTTGACTGACTTTGACATCTATGAAATGCCTAGATTGGACGTAGTATTTTGTTATTTTACAAGTTTTTTTTAGCTCTTTCTATCCACTTGGCAAAGGCTTCCCCCAAATCCTTCGAGGAACTCTATTCCCGCAGGACAGAAAAGGCTAACAAAAAAAAAACTAGTTTACCTACCCCAAAAACGTACAATATTACAAAATACCCCAAAAATATACAAACGAAACTGAAATATTTAACATAGGCGCTCGAATTGCTTTTTCTTGTAACCTTAAATTTAGATATATCAAAGTGCCTAAATAAGTAGTCTGAGCCATTTGAAACCTCTGGGGAGGCTTATTTTAGATACAGGCGACAGCACAAGCGATTTAGGAGATATTTTTATACAGGCATCGAGTTTTCAAAGTAGGTTTTGGTGGTAATTGGAAGTCCAAATTCCAGGCCTTGTTTTAAAATCTAAGGGTACGCATTAAAATTTTCGTCATTGTGTCAAGCTTCATCCACACATTTATAAGTAGGTATATTATGTCACCAAGATATAGGCAAATGCTTAGTTTGGGGGTCACCGTCCAATCTGTTCTTATACAATTAGATTATGAACAAATAAATTTTGAAATCTCTAAACGGTCATGAATCTTAGGATGTTTTCAACCAAATCAATCTGCCTACTTTTTTCCCAAACATGTTGAGGTTGACTCCCAGTCTAACCGAATGTAGCTAAATACCAGTATTTTATATGGAGTGGCTGCCTATCTGACCTTCACAACCCATTTACTGGGAAAAACGATATCCCTTGGTAAGACTGGTTGTCAAACTTTTTGTGCTTCTGACTCCCTGTAACTAATTTCAAAGATCTACGAACGACAGCCGGGACCTACACGACGGCTTAACGAGCTTGCCGAGACACGGAGGGTCTCAATATGTAATGGTCATCCATCCACGAATTGACCGCGGAAAGCGCCGCTTAACGTTCTATCGATCTGTGCGGCTGTTATCATTTAGCATCGAGCCCAAACCAAATCAAATTATTTAATTTAATCTTAAACCAATGCACAGCACGGGGAAGACCGAATTTTTTGAGGAAGGTCACGGTACAAATAAGTAGCAGTATTATAATATTCACAGAAAACGGCCGAAACGACGCGCTTCGAAATCTCAGTGTTAATTACGCAACAGTATTGACTGCGCGGCAGTTACGCACGGACAGACGCGGAAGGTTTATTATCTAGCGAGCAGCTTTGGGTAATTATTTCAAGGTCATACTGCCGAGATAATAATACTGTTACTTTATTATACTGTGGCAAGGTCAAGATTAATCTGTCGTTAGGCTAAAAAAAGAAACCTACCAAATATTAATTGGCAAAAATTCCAGCATGTTTTACTCATTTTTTATGCAAAGAAATTACAAAAACTTCCAACATCAATAACATTACTTGTGTAGATACATTAAAGTAACTTTTGGAGGAACCTAAAGTAAATAAATAAACCTATTGTACTGTGAAATACAAACAGTGGGTGTACGATAATACCTTACTTACGTAAAAGGATTGGTTTATATTTAACACAGAGATACATTCATCACATAAAAGATTCACCCTACATAGGGCGAATTTCACCAAAGACTGAACGCGATCAGCACATAAACTACGTTTAAGGGTTGCCAGTGTCATTATTTTCCGTGGAATATTGACACTGGCAGCTCTTGAAGATATACATTTACGCTGATCTGCAAATAGTCTGTGGATTTAGATCGAGATCGGATTCATTTGCCGGCTTAGGTTTTGACTGTATATATAATTAGGTGTACGTAAAAAAAAAATCGCACTGGGCCCGCGTGGTGGATTACAGCCCACTCCCGCTCACCGAGAGGAGGCCTGTGTCCCAGCAGTGGGAACAATTATATCGAATCGATAATTTCCTTTTTTTCAAGTCGGTTAAAAAGGAACCAACATCGTCTAATCAAAATACATCAACAGGCAAAATAAATATGTGTGATTCAGTGTGATTTCATTGGTAACTTGAATAATAATATGTACGACTTACGTAATACATGTGATTAAATACAATTATGAAATCTACACTCATGACATTTTGTTTCTTATCAGTATCTAAACAATCATCTCAGGCCTGAATTAGGCCGACTTAAAAAAACAGGCCTCTTACGCTGATATCGGTCGCGAACGTCGGTCGCGCGTACGTATATATACATTGTGTTCTATAGGGCACCATACTATAATAATGATGATCTAAACCTTTTGATCCAGCCTGTCCCAACAACTTGCTGTCCCCCCGCCAGTGATGTCGCCCTAAGCCGAGGTTCGTACCCCACAGGGGGTGCCCTTAGCGAGCGCACACTTAATTTTAATTTAGAATAGTTTATGCCCCTGGCTGGAGGCCCTGAGTGTAGAAAGCTTAAGGCAGCCACAGGAATGTCCGGTTAAGAAGTTATGATTTCCGAAATCACACTTCAAGATGCCATAGTTAAAAAAAAAAAGGGCACCATACTGCGACGCTGACGTCCGCGGCGCGTACTACGTTGCTACCACGTTCCGACCGTACGCGACGCGACCGACATCAGCTTATGAGGAATTCAGGCCTCAGATTGTACAAATTATCGAATCATGATTTCGTTTATGTAATATTTATAATTACGAAATGGAATGTTTTATTGTTTTCTATGAGATTCACAAAAAAACCTACATTAGTAATGTAAAAAAACAAACAATCTATTTCAGTCAACCAATGATAGGAGAAATAGGGTAGGTAATAGGTAATAGGTAAAATGGGCTGGTATCCGCAACTCCACGTCAAAGCGCGTATTTTGCGTACGGGGGAAATAGGGTAATTAATGTCTGTTTTGAAATCAACAACAACAAGCATTTTTTTATGTATGAATCTCGCTAGTCAACCTAGGAGGTTGTCGGCAGCTTAACCGGGCTATCCTGCGGATGCCTTAATAAATTAAGGCCCCCAGGCAGAACATAAAACTTATAAATTCGCACTAAGACCACCCCCTGTGGGGTACGGACCTTGGCCTAGGCTGTCGCTGGGGGAATGTGGCAGAGAACAGGCTGAATCGGATCATAGACAAGGATTGTCTCGTCTACTAACTATTTTAATATTATCGAGGTTCAAACCATTCAACTAGTTTTTAAAAACTGGGTCCAAAGAACCGGCAAAAAGTTTAAATATTTAAATGTCGACCTAGAACTACCTCAGTCTGGTAGACAAAGGCCCTGAACTCAAACCTGTATAGAATGACCTTAGGGTCGATTCTTCTGACATTCTATTTCTTTGTTGCCGCCACAATTTCTACCGCCAACCAATTTTTACTTGTCCAACTTGATTGCTCTTGGAATCGACTCATTTTTTATTCACACACAAATATTTTATGAGATTACACAATTCATTTGACTTTTTGCTAGCGTTTGGTAAATTGTGACTTGATTTTTGACAATATTAGAATAGCAGGTCCTCTAGTAATGTTCATAATATGATCTGCGTGTAATTCATATTCCGAAATAATTCATCTGATTGACAGTTTTCTATGGAGATTCGTAAAATGGTTCACAAATTATCAATTGCTTTTATGTCAAATTAGAGGAATTGCTAATGACAGCTGGGATTCAGGAAATGAACTGCTTTTAGAGGAATTGCTAATGTGGCCGGTGTAGGCCTCCAGGTACGTGCTAAGTAGTTATGTGTGCAGATAACAGTAAACAGTAACCTAATAACGTAAAGGACAATTGAGATGGTTTATTTAGCAAAGCAAAAACAATACGATCGCCATTTTGGACGCAACAGCAGGAACGGCCAGTTTACTATAGAGAACTGGGAATAAAATACAAAACAAAACATTGGCTTATCTCTTCGCACGTGAGTGGATATTCAAACCAACGAGCAGTGAGGTGACTTTAAATTGGCTACAAGTACAATAATAATATTGTATACAGTACAATGTTAGTTTGTACGAAGAACTCTGCGGATATATACATTTCTGTTAGAATAATAGTGGCAACATAAAACATTTATTAGTGTGTGTTATGTTAAAAGGGTGGCAACACTGTCTCTTCTTTTTGTATAAGTTGGTGTGTCTATGGCTATAAGAAACTCTCTGTATTGTGCGGTCTGATGGATGTAATAAAACAGCAATTATTCTTAAATACAGTTTCTTTATTTAATAACTACAATTTCAAACCTTAAATTTGATTGTAATCAATTAGAATAGTTATTTATAGTAGATAGATAGATAATTATAATATATGCGAACCGTTCGACTCCGGCGTCGCGCCGCCGCCGCCGTGACGTTCCCTACTCTAGAGAGGAGAGGATGGGCACACGGGTAGACCATGACCTGGAATAGGACATAGGATACGTTTTATCCCTATATTCCCACGGGATCGAGACCTCGGCGGGTGAAACCGCCGGGCACAGCTAGTTTATAGATAATAAGAAAACCAGTCTTAGCAAGGGGTATCGTGTTACCCAGTAATCGAAACCGACACCAACATAGTTAAGTAAAGCCAAGGCAGATGATGATGTAAAAGGAAACAAATAATCATGATACTCCAATTTTCAATACGTTTATTCCAAAATGTCACAGTATAACCTCCCACCTAGAATCTCTCACGGGCGTATAATCTGGCCACTCATCATTTTCGTCAATAATGTTATCTCTAACATTACATCTTGCTTTCATTGCACTCTGTTTACTTTTCTTTACATACGCCTGTCTATAAACACTGCGCCAATCGGCTTCCCTCCCGTTTCTCATCTTCGAAAAATCTCTTCTATATAACCGGGACCACAAGTTTTCTTTTTTTAAAACCCTGTTAAGCTTTTTCGAAGATTGTGCCACATTTAAAATATCAGTGAGAGACAAACTCAAAAGAATTTGAAATAACGCGTCGTCGGGTAGACCATATAGATTGCTGCACGGCTGACTGTGATAGCTTAATATGCTATTCTTTACAGGAATAACAATTCTCTCTTTCATAGAATTTACCAGCTTTTCCAACTGACAGAACGCTGAGGGAATACCTAACCAAGACGTTGTTAGATGTTCATTAACTGGCAGACATAAAGAATGCGTTTCTTTAGTAGCATCGATTATTGCATTGATTAGCATTGTATCATTCAGGGCACACACGATTATATTTGCAGGTGAATCTTCATAAGGATACAAAATAATGTGTATTTCATAAACTTGACGGCGGTCTCTTCTTTTGGCTAGTATGTAATCAACCACGTCGATTTCTGTATTCCCTTGCTGTACGAAATCATTTTCTTTGATCAAAATGAGTAGTAAAGCGAAGAACAAGTCCCGTTTCAAAGTTTCTGGCTTGATTAACGCCTCTATCAATTCCTTCAATGTTCGGTGGAATTGGGGCGAGGTTGTCTTATTCCTGTCCGAAGTAAGACTACACAACCACTCCATTGTCTTATGCCTTCCAAGTTTGTCGATGTTTTATTTTATTGCTTATAAAAAATTTCTTCTTGGCTTTTTTATCCCTATCTCTATCCCGACGTCATCTTGACATTTAGAGGTTTTTATTCTTATCTACTTTATGGCTTTTTAGAAAATATTGATTTATGATTAGAATAAAAAGTTCTTTATTGTTTTTCTGTTTAGTAGAATCTTTCATGTTATTATGCTAAGAGTAGACCTGCCAGTAATTTGCGCTGAAGTATGCAAATAGTTTGCACACCCATCAATTCTTTTGTTATGGCACAGTACCTTGTAACCTACTTGTATTATTTTGTGCAAGTTACTGGCATATGTATTCCCGGCTATAGGAGCAAGAGCGACAACTTTCTAAAAATCTAGTAAAGATTTATTATAAAATAGTTAGGCAGCTAACTATTTATAAGAGCCAGAACTAGGCTAGTTTTAAAATAAATGAAACATTAAATTAGACAAAGAATTTTAATTCAAATCCTTTGTGAAGGTACAATTTGATTTTAAAATATTTGTACTAAAACTAAGTGGAGATTGTGTATAATATTATAGCTATATCCTTACATATTATAAAACAAAGTCCTCCGCCGCGTCTGTCTGTCGTCCTGTACGCGATAAACTCAAAAACTACTTCACCGATTTTCATGCTGTTTTCACCAATGGATAGAGTGAGTTCTCGAGTAAGGTTTTAGTATATAATATAATAACCGACATCCAAGGGCGCGCGAAGTCGCGGGCATCAGCTAGTTGATGTAATAAATAATTAATTTTGGACCTAACACTTGTACACATTTTATAAACCTGCCAAACTGCGTGACAGTTTGTCGGCAGGATTAGCAATCGTCATTTGGTATATATACAATCTTATTTAACATGTAAAGACTATCCTAAGTTAGAAGATATTTTGTGTTCGTGTTTCCCTTCATGTCCTATTACAACTATTTTCTTTCCAGCAATTTTCTTAGATGCTTCCCATATTTGCTTCTTATCTTTACTCGGCCGGAGAAAATACAATCTTTCATAATGTTTTCTGATATTGACACAACTATTACTCGCTGATATTATAGCTTCACGAATGTTACTCGTATTATGTTTTATATATTCTTGATGTGGTGGTCTTATTGGAATGTAGGGAATGAAATTGTCTTCTGAATAATATTATGCATTGGTTTACTTATTGACTCGAATTATACAGGGTGTAAAAAGATCCATCACATAGCCGTGAACTACGCATTCTTTACATCTAAGTAACATAGCACAAATATAATTGCTGGGACGACTTTTATTTTTGGTGTGAAAAATCGCTGTTTACGGTAGTGTGCAACGTAACGCACGCACAACATTGTGTTTATGGATGCATGCAAAAGTTCAGGGTTTGTGGGAGTATTTTAAATTAAGTTATAACATTTAAAACTTGATTTCTGTAAAAAATTCTGTAAAAGTTGGAACTTTGACCTTCAATATCTCCATAACCAGAAGGGTCCCAGGTATGGTCCAGAACAATAAAATTATCTCAATGACGGGAATAACAAGTGGTTTTCGGCTTCGTTAAGTGTCTTTTTACACCTGTTATAAAGCTCTGTTACAAAACAGTCGCCATACCAACAATGACAGCATAGGTGTGTTTCGGCAGTTAGAGGTAAGATAGCCAGTATTGCTATTCTGTAACCATCTTACCGTGAAAACTTAGGTGAAGTGAGCTGTCATTGTCATCGAAACCAACTGTTGGAAAGGCAGATTTAAAAAAATAAATTGTTTTTGTGTTATATGTGCCATTTAAAAGCATATACGGTACTTAAAACAAAAAACAATTTTTCAATTTACTTTCATTATGTGTTTTGTAAAAAGCTGTTTTTTGACATTACAAACAGAAACTTCAATTTTATTTCCAATTTATGTATGTTATATGTATATTTCTATGTGTGTACCTATGTATGTAGAGATAATTATAGGCACCTTTTTTCCTTTGGAACTAATTTATTTAGTACCTAACCAATTAAATTTTGTAACGAGAACTTTAGTGGTCTAATCAACATAATAGTAATTTTAAAAATAAAATTTTGGTCGAGGACGCGGTAATTATTTAAAAATTGTGGGTTCGATGTTATTTTCGCGTAATTATAGTCGTATTTAACCTACAAAGTTTAATGGATGCTTGATTAACCGTGATTCTAAAAATGTACTTAATTATTTTTCAGCCAAGACACGCGAAGAATGGAAGACGCCAATGAAAGAAATCGACGCAGCTCTCATAGCATGCACCTTCGGGAGGTTTCATATAAAGCTACTGTTTATTGCTTTTGTGGGATTCTTGGCAGGAATTATGGCCAGTTCTACAACAGCCTATCTGCTGCCTAGTGCAGAATGTGATTTAGAAATGGACTTATTGCAAAAAGGGCTGCTAAATGCCATGCCATATGTAGGTAAGTAGAATTACCTACTTGAATTCACAAATACCTTGAAAACGCAATCATCCTAACTAATAATTATAAATGCGAAAGTGAGTTTGTCTGTTTGTTAATTACACTTTCATGCTTAAACGGCTGCATGGATTTGGATGAAATTTGGCAGTGACCTGGAATGGGACATAGGATTCTTTTTATCCCGAAATTCGCATAGGATCGAGACTAACGCGGGTGAAACCGCGGGGCACAGCTAGCTGATTAATATTTATTACTTGAGCTATCGTGTACAAAATAGCTAAAAACCTATCCCTACAATTCTATAGCAAAAGTTGTTCATAATGATGAGTAGAAAGCTCTCTAAAAAAATTAAAAAATAACTTTAATTTCGGAAGTCGGTGTCTTTGCTTTTAATTTTAGTTTTTGGCCACCGACTTCCGAAATTAAAGTTATTTTTTTTTTTTTTTTTTTTTCTCTTATTATTAAAGAAGTACTTTTTGTCTTTTGGTTTTTAGTACAGTAGTCCTTTTTTGTTTTGATTTTTTTTGAAGTCGGTCAATTTTTTTAAAAAAGTTTTATTATTTTTCCATTTTTTGTGTAATTTCATTTTTGTAATCATGGGTAGACCAACTAAAGGAGCCACCCGCATGAAGAAAAACAGAATTAAAGAGACTAATACTGCTGAATAAGAACGCCTATCTAAGAATCGCAAACGGAGTGCTATGTCCGGTTCCCAAGAATCACCGTTAGCTTGTCATGCTAGGTTATCTCAGATGAGAAATTACATGCATTCTCATTTGTCACAGGAGTCGCCAAATGATAAATGATAAGATCTGCCGACTCAATCTTATTCAAAAACGATTAAGTGGCGAGTCGTCTGAACAGCGCAAGTATCGTTTAGATGTTATACGAAACCGGCTGGCTAATGAGACTCCCGTGCCTTCTCAAGAATATAAGGGTGAACACTATACATTTGCTTACACTGTATAGTTCCCCTCATCATCATATTATAAGGTGACCATAATCAGATCTGTAATGTCACTTACAACCTATATGGTTGCAAAGTTCTTATCAATATAAATGAATTAAGTCCAAACACAAGGTAATTACTGTGAACCGTTGAGGAGTTCCGTTAATCGTCCTTCGTCTTCATCATCAGACCCTTAACGACAGTCACAACCCATCCAAGTGTAAGGTTCTTATCAATACAAATTAATCAAGCCCAAACACAAGATATCTGCTGTAAACCACTGAGGAGTTCCCTCGACTGTCTTTCGTCTTCATCATCAGACCCCTAACGACAGTCAGAACCCATCAAAGTGTAAAGTTTTTATCAATACAAATTAATCAAGCCCAAACACGAGGTATCTGCTGTAAACCATTGAGGAGTTCCCTTGACTGTCTTTCGGCTCCATCATCAGATCGACTCCAGGCCTTCATAAAATTGTAGTGCTGTAATATACTTAATGAATAAATTAAGGAATGCACTAGTTGCCCTTACGATTTTTGAAAGTTTCCCTCGATTTCTCTAGGATCCCATCATCAGATCCTGACTTGGTGACAATGGGACCACCTCAGAAGTATAAGCTTTTGAACAAAAAAAGAATTTTTTAAATCGGTTCACAAACGGCGGAGTAATCGGTGAACATACATAAAAAAAAAAAAAAAAAAAAACAATCATCCCGAACATAGTACCTCCTCCTTTTTTGAAGTCGGTAAAAACAGGGAAGAGCTTTTGAAGATTCGGCATCAAAAAATTCGTCCGGATCGCTGTCATTGGGAAAAGTTCTCAAAAGGCTGCCAGCATTATTGCCACGGTCACATTTTAAACTATATAACCGAAACGAGAAAAACAAGCACTGAACTTTGTTTTTTGTAAGGTATTCCAGGCGGGGGGACAAACCAATAACCTGAAATATTGTGTAACTTTTGTTTGTCCCCGCCTGCAATACCTTACAAAACACAAAGGTCAGTGCCTGTTTTTCTCTTTTCGGTTATAGGTTTTTGCAGTCGGTTTTTTAGTTTTTTAAATCATTTGTTTTATTTCAACCTTTTCAGTTTTAATTGGAATTAACTCATTACTAGCTTTTATTTGATACCAATATTGTTGTAATTTATTTTTAAAAAAACTTTCCCCCTTTTTTTTGTATTTGCAGAAGAAATATTTTAAAAAATATAGCCTATATAAAATATATAAAAAATATACCCCTACAATTAAGACGAACCTAACAACACCTCGTATGTTAAAATCCACCAAGCCGTTTAGGCTACAGAGCCTGCCAAATAAATAGACATACATACATACAAACATACAAACTTACATACAAACATACATACATACTCTCGAAAAACATTACCCTCCTTCTGGGACAGTCGGCTAAAAATAGGCCAGCCCTGTCACGTGAAGAGTCGACCAACCGCTTAACGATGTTCCGAAATGAGTTGAAAAACATAATCAAAACCAATAAAGAAAATATTTCCAATATTGCTGAAAACATCACGAAAGTTGCGTAACAGGGTAAATTTATAGTGCCAAGAGTTATGCTGGCTAATGGAAAAGTAGCACCTGGACGTAAATTTATTGCAAAAGGGACATGGCCCGAGGTCGGACGTAGAAGGAATGGAGCGAACCGCAGCTAACTACGACGATCGATTCGAATGCATGATATATGAACGTTGAATTATCGAATACTCTAGTAGGTATAACTCGCACCAAAGAGAATTGAAAAGACTTGACTGACCAGTTCAGAGAATTATTAATTTTGTGATCGTTTTTTTTAAATATACAAAATTGAAATCATTATATTTGTAGAATCATCAAAAGGTACAATTGTCTAAAATAGAATTGGCTTCAAATGTCATGATTTCCTGAACTTGAGAGTTGCTTTGATGATGTTAATGATTATATTTCTGTAAATACATATGTATTTCTTACGGTCGCGAATCATATTTTGATCGACATAACTACAACCTGTTGTGCTATTCTGTAAAAATCTCACGGTGAAGTGAGCGTGGAGTGAGCTGTCATTGTCATCGATACCTACTGATGCTAAGGCAATGACAGTTCACTCCAAGCTCACTTCACCTACGTTTTCACGGTGAGATGGTTACAGAATAGCAATGCTGATACTTGCTTGCAAATTATGTATAATATGTCGTTATTCTTACATATTATAAAACAAAGTCCTCCGCCGTGCCTGTCTGTCGTCCTGTCCGAGATAAACTCAAAAACTATTTCACCGATTTTCATGTGGTTTTTACCAATGGATAGAGTGGTTCTCGAGTAAGGTTTCAGTATATTATAATAACTGACATCCACGCAGGCGAAGTTGCGGGCATCAGCTAGTGTAAGATAAAGAAAAAAATTCGCCATCCATTTTTCTATAAAACCCAGTTAAACCAAATACAACCCTATTACTACGTTACATAGGTCTTAATACTTATCAACAAATTTCAGGTATGCTTTTATCATCAGTGGTCGCCGGTTTCCTTACCGACGCATTTGGGAGGAAAATATTCTTAGGAGTTGGTTTTCTGGGACTGTTTATAATTCAACTAATTGGAGGCTCCAGTCAAACATTCGAAGTACTTGCTGCTGCCAAGTTTTTTGAAGGATTATTGTAAGTATCTCCAATATTTCTACGTATTTTACTGTCACAGCAACCAAAATTAGGTCAATTTAGATATTTATCTTCAAACTCAAATTAAAAAATCAAACTCGTCGTTTTTAGCGATCTTGTGAACAAGCACGGCAGCATTTTTGGAAGGCATGGTCCAATGACTACTTATCGTTGTTGAATAATAGAAACAAGTGGCAAAAAGAGCTATCAAATATTAAGGAAAATATGGTAGTGTTGCTTAAAAACAGCATTTATTTCAAATAAACCAATTACAGGCACTTTTGAATTGTCAAGGGGTCGGTCAGTCAAAAAGATGAAGCTAGTAGCCCATTCCAAAGCGTAGTAGGTTCCTATGGAGAAGAACGGGCAAGAATCTCCACGGACACTCTTTTGAATCAGAATATTGTTACAATATATTGGTTACATCATTCATGTTGAAATTATACATGTGAGAACAATGCAGAAAAACGCGCACTTTAAAAGCGTCCGTAATTAAAAAATAAAAAAGAAACAACAATTTAAAAATTAAAATAAATTATTTTTAGATTTATGGAAATTCTGTCAAATTAAAAGAGACGATAATATTTTTTTTAGAAACATCCTTAATTTGTAATAGTGAAGAATAAAACCCAAATTCCGAATTCCGATTGGAAATAAGCCGTTTTATACTTCTTAACCTTGAAACGATAATGAAGCTCCTTCGTCTTTGTCGAAATCATCCCTTACCATATTCACATAATTATTTTTATACCTTGAAACTTTATGCCTTATTATATTAAATGTTTGAGTACTTATCACAGTACCAAGTTTTCAAACAAAAGCGTGTTACATCCATAAATGCTTGCAAAAAAAGCTTGTAAAATATGTTTATTTTGCTGTTTCTCGTAGCGTAATCATTTTATGTAGTATGGGTTAAAAGATACTCACCTATCTGATTTTCTTCAGTTTAAAATACAGTTAAGCTCATATAAAAATTTGTAAAATAAATCTTTTTAGTACTAAATCGACACAAATTACCAATCGATATTAGTCGATATTACACTTAGCGAAAAGTATAATACATCAATCCTGTAATTAATGGGATTTCCATAAAAAACAACATGTTTTTATTTGTTACAAAAATTTCCTTTCAATACCTTCCACATAATTAATTCGGGCAATCAACACCGTGTTATGTTACTTTAGGTATCAACAAAAGTGGTCTACGTGATTGGATTATTCAATTTAATTTAATCAAGACAAAATTTTCTTTGTGTAAGCATTACATCAATATTTAATATTTATAATTTATACGAAAACGTGTACAGCCATTTAAAATCAACTTTATATGGCATTTATTATTTCATTTGGAATAAACTCAACTTTATGGACACCTATAATGTTCGTGAAAGGCTAACTGTCAAAATACATTTCAATTGAATTCACTCACATATCAGCATTGCTATTCTGTAACCATCTCACCGTGAAAACTTAGGTGAAGTGAGCGTGGAGTGAGCTGTCACTGTCATCGATACCTATTGATGCTAAGGCAGTGACAGTTCACTCCAAGCTCACTTCACCTAAGTTTTCACGGTGAGATTTTTACAGAATAGCACAACTGTAAAGCTGCAAATACACATGCCTGCAGCTTGAACAAAAGTATACAAGAGCTTGCATGCTATTATGTAATTACTTACTTGGGGCTTAAAACAGTCACTTTAGCAGAATCATAATATTAAAATATTATGAATCATCGTAAAATATCACAAACTGACAATTCATATTATGAACTGATTCATATATTACGAAATAATTCATCTGTTTGACAGTTTTTTATGGAGATTCTTAGAATGGTCCACAAGTGATGAATTGCTTTTATGAAAATTTAGAGGAATTGCTAATGACAGCTTGAATTCAGGAAATTAACTGCTTTTAGAGGAATTGCTAATGTGATCGGTTTAGGCCCCCTGATTAAATGGTAAATGTTACAAAAAACCAATCTGCCTTGCCTGTTCCCAACTATGTTGGGGTCGGCTTCTAACCCGATGCAGCTGAATACTAGTACTTATTTTACATGGAGCGACTTCTTATCTGACTTTCATAACCCTAACTGGGTAAGACGATACCCCTTAATAAGACTGGTTGTCAGACTTTTGAGCTTCTGAATACCCGAAACTACTGTGAAAGATCTACGAATGATAGCCTGGACCGCTGGCTTTATGTACTTTCCGAGACTCTCAATATGTAATAGATGTAGTCACCCAGCCACAAACCGACCGCGGTAACCGTAGCTTAACGGTCGATCTACCAGTACGGCTACAATAATTTTGCCTCGAGTCTCTATCCAAATTTTTTTTAAATCTATATTCAGGCTTTTTTGAAGAATGCAGCCATGGGAACCCATAAAAATATGCACATATGAATTATTGGTTTTTTCCATCTGGGATTTCTCAGTAGCAGCCCGGAGTCTGTGGATTTGTGTGGGTGTACTATACTACTATAGTACTGACAAATGCTTGCACTGACTGGACAGGTCCACTCAAATCTGAGTGGTTCTTTCCTCAAGATACCATTTCAGACGCAAATCTACATGGTCCTCAAATGGCCTGACCAAGATTGTGTCTGGACTTTGAAAGAGACTGCGACTTTTGTGTTTGTTTCGGCCTTTCTTCTCAGAGTAGTCAGATAGGAAACGCCGACCTCATCTAGCTTATTTTTAATAAGACGTGTAATGATTCCAATGTATTATTTACAGAATAAACGATTTCATTTAATTTAAGTTTCATTTCATTTTCATTTCATTTTCATTTCATTTTCATTTCATTTTCATTTCATTTTCATTTCATTTTCATTTCATTTTCATTTCATTTTCATTTCATTTCATTTTCATTTCATTTCATTTTCATTTCATTTTCATTTCATTTTCATTTCATTTTCATTTCATTTTCATTTCATTTTCATTTCATTTTCATTTCATTTTCATTTCATTTTCATTTCATTTTCATTTTCATTTCATTTCATTTCATTTTCATTTCATTTTCATTTCACCTACACCTCTACCTAACCCTTTGGGGAATACAGGCGTGATGTTATGTATTACAATTACAAGACCTAACCAAAGACAGATTTTCACGGTCTGTAAAGTTTTCTTTTGTTGGAATAAAATTAATGTCTAGGCTAAGTTTTCTTCAGACATGTCTTGGTCTCCTGGACCCTTATTCAGTCATTTTTCTTTGCCTTTTAGTCTACGAGGCCAGACTTGGAATTCTAAGCATTGTTTCGACACAAAAGAATAATGTTTTAAGCTTTCTGTAATTATTTCGTCACAATAGATAACTCTGGATTTTTCAGAACGCGGTTGCTATTTAGCTGACTTTCAAATGAGGTTTTTCGTTTGAGTCTTGTCATTATTTGTATCTACAAGCACTGTAACAAGAAAGATAACTTCATGATTACGGTGTTTTTTTTATGGCTTTAACACACTATATAAAAAAAAAAAAACTGTCTATAAATAACAACTTTTTCCGTATACAGCATGTATCAGGTCATATTTAAGGATGTGTATTTTTTTTTCTGGTTCCAGTTTGTATTGAAATTTTGTATGGGACATATGATAATATTTTTTGCGCGGCTGAGCATGCAAATAATACATGATCAATAGGTTAAGATATTAAAGAAGACTGTACCTACATAAAAAAGCTGTGGTCAAACTGAGGCGATTTCGATGCAGGATGAAATTCACCCGCCCCGCCGATTGTATCAAAAAACTCGCGCGAATAGTCGCGTGCATTCCTAATCATTACAACAATCGACACCTGCAATCGCGTCACGCAGGGCTCTCCACAGTTTAAACATTCCTTTATTTGAAATTCGTTCTTATAAAATCTCAACATTCTATAGGTAGTCTGTATTTTAGATTCTCCATCCAGACAATAGCGCTTGTTCAATAACGTCTTTATGATTTAAATCAAGATTGTTTTCTTTTGCTTTGGAGTTTTCTTTCATCTTTTTTTTATTTTTTCCAGATACGCGACTGCATTCAGTGCCTGCGTGTCTTTAACTGCCGAGTTTTCTTACTCAAGTATTAGAGATCGTATGTTACTATGCCAGTCTTCATTCATAGCAGTATCCCACATAGTCATCGCTGCTTTATCGTGGGCGATCCTAACTAATGACTGGAAATATTCTTTCTTTGGCGGAAAATTCGGTAAGAATAATACTACTATTTTTGGTTTATTTACCGTTTGAGACGCTCATAAATCCAGTAACTGCTAAATAAAGATGTTATTATTAGACGACTGACGATTGCCATGTTTTATAAGTGGGATAGGTTTTTGTCAATGTTCGATGTTTTTTGCGCTGTGTTAATATAATAAATATTACATTCACGAGTAGTGTACTGCCGTCAACAAATATTTTTAAACAAGTTAAATAATGGATTGGTTTCAAGAATTCTTCATCTTTCTGTCTAGGTCATTAAGTTCTATTTTGTTCGAAGCCACAGAGCCATACAATTAAAGTTATGACAAAACGGTAATTTAAGTCCTCAAAATCAACTTTGAAGTACAAACAAAACGAAACGAGATTACGCGGCCATAGTAAATGTACTGTCGCTACTTCGGCGTCATCATCTCGTTCTCGTTGATGTCCCGTTGACGCTGCGGTGGACAAACGGCCTTATGGCTTTCTACCGAACGGCATAATAGGTGTTCCGGGTCTGGTTGTTTGTGTATTTAACCCACAAAACAGGTGAAAATTTAAGTGTGTTGCAACAATATTTTTTTAGACACAGAAAAAGAAAAACAAAAACGAAAATGGCCGCTAAGATACTGGCCCACAGATACTAATCCTTTCCCCGCCCTACAATCACATAAAGAAATAGAAGGTCTATCTCTCGACGACCACACGGCACTAAGCCTAAAAAGTACCAAAATAACACACTCCAGGTTAAGTTACTAAGCGTGTTTGCTTAGACCTCCGACGATAAATCCCGACAACAAAGGGATTTAAAAAAAGGGATTTCGCTCAATCTTTTTGAAACCGCAATTGTGCCGCATTTCTCTTAACTTTTTACGTTCCAAGTTAAGGTGTGATTTCACTGCTGCGAAGGATGTGCACGGAGAGTTAGTATGCGTTAGGGGTTCTACATGCCTGCCAGGGTTACGAGAAAGTCCGAAAGGGATACCGGGAACAGGCAACTGAAGGAACACGGGTGGGTTTTAGTCAGTAAAAGTCTGACACGCCCTTCCGCTCCGCCCAGAGCGGGAGAAGTCATTCGATGATTTCCCACCCTCAAAAAAAAAAGGGTTCTACATAAACAAATAGGTATTTGGCTCGGTATGACAGCCGGGCGGTAAAATCATTCGGCTCGGCATGATTCAATACAGCCGGGCGGTAAAATCGAATAATGTAGATAGGTAGGTATATTATGTTCGGGATAAAGCCGCTCGGCTTAATTCGAATTGTACCGAGCCGACCCGAATATGATTAAGCGAGGATAGATGCCGAACGAAGTTTGCCGATTGGCACAAGCCGAATGAAAGCCGAACGTTTGTAGTAATTGCTACGGGTCAGCTTTATTGTTCAACAAATACTGCTAAATTTATAGTGCCGACCCGAACATGTGTGTAATATCCTTTCAGTTGCACCGGTTCATTTTGTTTGCCAGACACGCATCCGCACGTAGCGTAGCCATGAGCGGCAATGGAACTGCGCCCTAATGCAGACATTTTGTTTTAACCTTTCAGTGCTCAACACATGGAATTTTTATCTTTACATCATGTCATTATGGGCCTTGGGGGCCTTTTTGATGTACGTGTTCTGTCTGCCGGAGAGCCCCAAATATTTGCTGACGCAGCAAAAGTATGATGAGGCCAGAGAGATACTTATTAATATATATGTGGAGAATACCGGGAAATCAGCTGAGACTTATCCGGTAAGAGTTGTTAATTGGCAATTATAATTATTTCTGTTTTAGTTTTTTCCTGTGTTTTTTAGGGTTCCGTACCGTCAAAAGGAAAAAACGGAACCCTTATAGGACCACTTTCGTATTGGTAAAAGAAGTTTTAAAATCGGTCCAGAAGTTTTTATTGAGTTTATTTGTAACAAACAAATATAATTATGTTTATAATATTCCTATAAATATTTTTTTATTAATATTAATTTAGATATGTCGTTGAATGAATAGCTTTTGTATTTATTTTCTTATAAGGGCGAGTCACAATTCATTCAGCAGATTCAAAATGTCAATAGGCCCTTTTTAATTAACTCCAAGAACGTTGTGCAATGCAATACCGAATTAAATATTCCGAATGTAATTGCGAAATATTTAGATCTTTCAAAACGCTTATAAATTTATTTAAAGATAACGTTTTGCACTAAAATACTTTAATTTCTAAATGTTAATTTTAAATAATTGTTGTCTAAGAGTTGCTTATATAATTTAAATATCAAAGAGACGTTGATATTATGATTTAGTGTGAATTAGAATATTTCAATTTCGAAAATAAGGGTGTCACTTTTCATTTTATTGCTAGATGTCAATGTCTAATCGTCACTCTGCAAGGAGCGAATTTATTTTCATTCAAAATAATGAGATATCGCTTTATTTTAATTGCATGTCTACAATATTATTCAATATAATTATTGTGTTACGTATTATTTTCGAAATTATTTAGCAATTAAAAAGAAATACCGTGTCTGACTAATCATCCAGTCACGGTATTTTTGTTTGTCAGTCAGGCCAATCAATCGATTTGCCTGTTTGACAGTCAACGCACTGCCTGAACCACTAAAACGTTTTATCATCCACCTATCCTTCGGGTCTAGGTTAGGGGTCGGCTTCCAGTCCAACCGAATGCAACTGAATATCAGTATTTTAACACTAAAACAATATAAAAGTAAGTATACAAATTAAAGGAAAATTATATCCTAATGGATGCACTAAAAGCCTCAAAACTCAAATCGTTCTACCCGTAGTTAAAACGAGGTTTTAAGTTTGTATGAAAACGAAGTCGCTTGCTGGCGAAGTCTACTCCATATTTATTTATTTGTTAAATAACCAACAGCATAATTATCAACATAAATAAATAAATAACATTGGTTAACAAAAGTATTTAGGAAAGGTATTGCTGCTAATGTATATACAAGTAAGTATATATCCTAACTAGTCCTAACTTCCTAAATCTAACTATAATATAATCCTAACTTGAATCCTAACTAATATCCATACTCCGTACTAAAATTATAAATTCGAAAGTAACTCTGTCTGTCTGTACGTTACCTTTTCACGCCTAAACAACTGAACGGATTTCGAAAAAAATTGGCAAAGAGATAGATGGTACACTGGGGAAGGACATAGGCTATTTTTTATCGACATACCACGCGGGCGAAGCCGCGGGCGGAAGCTAGTACCTATTATACATGCGAAAGTGAGTTTATTTGTTTGTGACGCTTTCACGCTAAAACGGCTGAACGGATTTAGATGAAATTTGGCACATGGGTAGACGATAACCTGGAATACAACATAGGATACTTTTTATATCCGTATTCCCACGGGATCTAGACTAACGCGGGTGAAACCGCGGGGCGCAGCAGTCCTTATATATTATAAAACAAATTCCTCCGCCGCGTCCGTCTGTCGTCCTGTACGCGATAAACCCAATAACTACTGCACCGATTTTCATGTTGTTTTCACCAATGGATAGAGTGGTTCTCGAGTAAGGTTTCAGTATATAATAACCGACATCTACGCGGGTGAAGTCGCGGGCATCAGCTAGTAAATAATTTAACAGCTATGGTCAAACGTTGAGCTGTCAGCCATGACATTTAAATTAACAACCCTATTCTGAAGTCAAGAGCTCAATTAATACCTTTTGCACTTTACAAATTGTTGTTTATTACAAATTGAAGTGTTCTCTTTGAACTGAAACTTTTCATATAAAAGGCGCTTTAAAAAAAGTGTGAAGATTGCTTTTTGATGTTATTGAAATTGAAAAGTTATGTTACTTTGGATTTATTGAAAAGATAGCACTTTGGATTTAGTTTATTGGGAAAGATAAGTGATTGATTCATAGAGTGATAGAAGTCATATTGTAATAAAATATGTTAAAAGGTTTATTAATAATTATACTAGCTTTTGCCCTCGTCTTTGTTCGCGTGGAATTCATAAGATAAACAATATAGTAATTTTTTTTTTGTTTAATATCTTCTGCTCTCTCGCCCCTTTGTAACCTCGCGCCCCTAACCATGTGGCTAGTTTGCCTTAGGGATAATTTGCCTCTGCTTACATGAACCTATATTAACTGCCACATTTTTATAAAACTCCCTCGCCCGCCCGCGCTTTTACTTTGTTTTGGCTTAGTATGTGTGGCGGTACCTACATCGCCACATTCGAACTACGCATCAAAGACCTGACGTCACACAAAAATCCTGACGTCACAAAAATCCTGCATCGCGCAATTAGAGTTTACCGTGCAGTGAACATATATACAAAAATCCAATATCAATCATTGGGCAGTTGCCCGCCAGACACAACACCCGTCTGGTAAGAGGATCCTCCCTTTTCTATGGTGGATGAGTGAACTTTACACCCTGTTCCTCATACCCCTAAATATATTCTTGCCATTTTTGTTTTTACCCAGCTTTTAAGGGTCATAGCGTGATGTTTAATCTGCCTAGCCTTTTCCCAACTATGTTAGGGTCGGCTTCCAGTCTAACCGGATGCAGCTGAATACCAGTATTTTACATAGAGCGACTGCCTATCTGACCTCCATAACCCCGTAACTAGGTTATACAAAACCCTTTGGTAAGACTGGTTGTCAGACTTTCAGGCTTCTGACGACCCGTAACGACTGTCCAAGATCCAGGAATGACAGCCGGGACCAACGGCTTAACTTGCTTTCTGAGGCACGGAGGAGTCTCGGTGTGTAAGGATGGTCACCCATCCACAGACCAACCCCGGAAAGCGTAGCTTAACCTGATGGATCGACCCATGCGGCTGATAATACTTAATCACAAGCCCCTCCAAGGGTGATATTAAATAGTCTACAACCTTCCTCAAAACAGAGCATATCAAAAGCAAAAAAAAAATTTCAAATCGGACTGGTAGCTTAAGAGATTACCAATTAACAAAAAAAAACCCTTCAACTTTATTAAACCTATATACAACCTCAAATTGCTTAGCATGATCCTCCATTATATCGAAAATACTACAGCATTAATTTTGAAACAAATATTATGATAAAGTTGAGGATTGATGCTAGGTCCTATGCTTGACGAAAACACGATTATATAAAATCTCTATAGAAAAAAAATCCAAAGTAAACGGAACTATAAACCGCTGGTATTCATAAAATACTTCAGATTAGATCATGAAACTTTGCATAAAAACTGAACTAACTATATAAAGCAGGTCTTATGTATTTTTTCTTTCCAAATTACCATTATTTTCACCGTAAAAAACAATTACCTAAACTATTCGAGTCTTGGAGCCGCCAGCACCCATTTCTGTCTCACTCTCACTCAGTCCGCGAGTAGTATGGTGCGAGCGAGATAAACAATGTATTTGAGCTGAGGTAGAGGCTCTTAAAGTGTAATTTCGTCGTGTTTTCTTTTTCTATCTTGGAAAGAAAGATAAAATCAGACAGTTTCCCGGAAAAATCAATTTAGTGCGGAAACTGCGTATTATTAGAACCAGTAAATATAACGACGGAAATACCTTGCGAGTATAACGTACTGCCTCTTAAATACACCACATAGGGAAACTGCAAGAAGGCTCAATCCCAATAACATCTGAAAATAATTATTCCACGTATTATTTGTCTCGAAGGTGTACTGCAGGGACACCTCTGCCTAACCCTTCGAGAGTACAGGCGTGATCCTATTTTATGTTTTTTATTTGCCATTCTAAATTTTAATATAGATAATCTGTGTAAAAAAAAAAAAAAACTAAATTAAATTCGATTTCAAAGTTTGTAAGTACAGCCAATGTCTGCCGTAGGCACCCTGGGTTCTAGGCAGATACTCGTAGCTCGTAACCTTTTCATTGATTATACAATAGCAATATACAATAGCTCGTACTGAAAATAAAATATTAAAAAACGAGCGATCCTTACAGTAGACATCTGACATCTCAAAAGTACCGACCTCTCGGAAAATGGGTTGGTATTATCTGACGGCCATTTCAAGCAACGCGCGCGCTTATTAGTCAAATCAAAAATAGCGCGCGCTTCCGCGGCTTCCTGTTACATACTTCCGTCCCTTTTCACGAAATTACTTCCACAGATTGCAGGAAAGCGAGACACATCAATAATTATCTAATAGTCCTTAACCTAAGTACTCATTGTGCCGTCAACGTCTGTGGTAACAAAACCAGTACAATCTATATAGTTTCTTATTTTATTGAAACATCTTACTACGATAGGCCAACACAAGGCCAAAGAGACGGACCATGGGAAGGTGTACGTGTGGGGTATCGCAAACATTGGAAGCGCGAGTGCGAGGTGCGTGGCGGTCTGTGGTCGTCTGCCGTGCGTGTCCGTCTGCAATATTGCCGATCGTGGGATTCCACCATCAGAATCGAAACTTCTGTACTAATAAATCTGTGTCGCGACTTGCGTGCAATATTGTATCCATTTGTAAAAATTATTCCGCTATTCACTCGCATCATCAACTTGAGTTATAACATCGATAAATATGTGGGAACTGTACTTATTAAGACGATATTTCCTGATTTTGTATCGTTGCTATGTCATGATAAGGCCTTCCTAGTTTTTTTGGGTTCCGTAGTCAACAAGGAACTCTTATAGTTACCAGAAGTACTGACGAGGTTGTGGAAATTTTCTTTGAAAGCTTGATTGTGTTGACGATTGACTTTGAATAATACAATGTTTTTATGAATGGAAAAACTGTGGTGTGATTCTGTAAGACCTCATTCTAAACTTCGAATCTGAATCCGCTGTGAGTTTCTTGATTGGCATTCTAAAAACTCGGTTGATACACTAGCGCTACCCTTGCGAGCGTGTCAGCGAGTTGAACTAAATTGACCGTGAGATTTTGACAGATAAAGTATGAGATGACGGAAGAATTAGCATTCAGTAAGGCCCCCCGTCACTTCGACGCTCACTTCTCACTCGTACCCGAACACATTTTGAACCATATGCGAAGTGAGAGTGAATAGCGATTTGAGATGCGAGTTGTTGTTTGAATTTTACAGAACCGACGTACACAAGTATTGAAAAAATTTACATGATGAGGTGAGCTGTGTTAAGGAATTTAACTTTTAAATAATGGGGTATAGAATTCAATTTAAGTTGAATTCAAATTAAACTTCTTGTGTTTGACGGTGGAGTTTCTTGCCCATTCTTCTCCATACGGAACTACCTTTTGGAAGAGGCAACTAGAATCAATTATAATTTTCTGTAAATTTTGACGTTCAAAAGTACCTTTTATTTAAGTGCCTATTTGAAATAAATGATTTGACTTTGACTTTTTTGGTAACCAAAGTCCTTATGACAATAAATTCAAACTCAAAAATAATTCATTTATTTGCTAATATGGGTAATTACATGAAGTTGTTAAAAATAAAGCATAGTTGAACCATATTACGCCTTGAAGCATGCAAAACTCAAGCTTTTACTGGCATTGCTTTTATTGGCATTGTTACATAAAAATACACCTTAAAACTAAAAAAAACAGAAAAAAAAACATTACAATGCCAAAAGGGCCTCCGCTCAGCATAATGTCAGATGGAAACACAAAGTGTACCACCTGACGCTGATTTTCAGCTGCAACCCACGAGTGTCATATGCTAGAATAATAGTATAATAAATAGAAATAAAAATAAACTGATTTATAATTATTTTTAATAAATTGTAACCTGTTACTCTCTGATAATTTAGCTTTCTATTGGTGAAAAAATAATTCAAATCGGTCTAGAACTTTCGGAGCCTATTCGGTACAAACAATAAACAAAAAAAATAATCTTTCATCTTTATAATATTATTATAACATACTAGCTGACGCCCGCGACTTCGCCAGCGTGGATGTCGGTTATAATATACTTAAACCTTACTCGACAACCATTCTATCCATTGGTGAAAACAGCATGAAAATCGGTGCAGTCGTTTTTGAGTTTATCGCGTACAGGACGACAGACAGACGCGGCGGAGGACTTTATTTTATAATATGTAAGGGTATAATTATATTAGTATTGTATAGACTAACAGAAAGGCCATAAAAATCAGAGCGCAGTAAATAATCAATTCTCTTTTTCCATTCCAGTTCTACAACATTTGGAAGGACAAGAATAAGCACTTTATAGACGAGTCACCAGAACACCACGTACAAACGAACATTCGGCACCAGATTGTGGAAGGACTTTATAATGTTAAGCCAATGTTCCAGAAGCCGTTGGTGGTGCATCTGGCTATGACGTGTTTCTCTAATTTCGTTATTATGGCTATGTAAGTATTTTAGAATTTATGCAGAAAGTGCTTTGCACGTTGCTTGCTTATGATCTTTTTCATAATACAATAATATTACATGAAGACGTATTACAAAAAAAAAAATAACCGACTTCCAAAAAAAACACAAAAAAGTGAAAAATTACTTTAAAGTCGGTGTCTTTGCTTTTCAATTTTCGGTTTTTGCCACCGACTTCCGAAATTAAAGATATTTTTCACTTGTTTTGTGGTTTTTTGGAAGTCCGTTGTTTTGTTTTTTTTTTGTAAAATGTTTTTATTTTTATCTTTTTAGTTGTGGTACCGTCCCCACAAATTCGAATACTCCTACCTGCTATATAAATAACAGTGACGGAGTCAAATAAGATATCGTCTACATAAACTAAGTGGGAAAAATTCGTAATTATTAAAGCTAACTCAAAAACTACCTAAGCAAAATTAATAAAATATATTGGAACCACATCTGAAGCATGACCTACCAAACAAAAAAAGAATCTTCAAAATCGATTCATAATTGGCGGAGCAATCGCATAACATACATACAAAAAAAAACATACAGGCGAATTGAGAACCTCCTCCTTTTTGAAGAAGTCGGTTAAAAAAGTTGTAGTAGTTGTTTTTTTATAGGTACTTTTACAATTATTTTGGTAATCTCAATCAAGTTATGATATTAATTCCGTAAGTTAAACAATGCATGAACAGTCATATAAACATACGGGTCAACCGTAATAGCTCCTTTTTGCAACTGCAGACATAATAATATACTTAGTTATCGATTGAGTGACTATTGATTGTGTGTGAGTAATGTGTTACGAATGTGCTACCCTAAGGCAATTATTATGCTAGTTTTGCATCTAACTAATTCATATTAAAAGACTACCTATATCATAATAAGAGGGCAGTTGTAGCCGAGTGACGGCTTCGACTTATGAGTTGTAGGTCGTGGGTTTGAACCAAAGCAGGCACTTTATTTTGTGATATCGTTTATTTTACAATGTTTGTAAATATGTGAGCACCATGTATCTATCAATTAATTTATTTGTCATTGCTCCATTTTTATTATTTTTACCTATTGTGGTACAGTAATCTTATTCTATGTGTATCGTCTTCATATATAATATTACGTAATTGATGTATACAAAATATTGTAAAATATTTTTTTAAAGAGTGGTGGAGTTTCTTGCCCATTCTTCTCCATACGAAAACTCCCTTTTGGAAAGGGCAACTAGAATCAGTTCTATTTCTTTGTTTTTAATGTCGTTCAGAAGTGGCTTCTATGTGCCTATTTGAAATAAATTATTTGACCTTGACTTTGTAAATAATTTCATCACCACTGCTCACAAAACAGTGAGGAAAATATCGTGAGGAAACCGGCATGTCCTAGAACCAAACGAACACATGGTGATATCTACCAGCCCTCACTAGACCCGCGTGAGATGAGAGCCCACTCCCTCTCGAACAGAGGCGGCCTGTGTCCCAGCAGTGGGAACATTATATACTAATTATGCTGATATGCCAGTCCCAGCAGTGGAAACATTATAAACTGATTATACATGCATAATAACATCATAAATAATTTATTTAGTTCATGTTACAAGACTCATTAGTGTTAGTAAACAACTTCTAGTCTTTTGTTAGCTACGGTATTCTATAGAAGAGCGGTTCCGCCAAATTATAATCGCCGTCATGAAAATCTGTTATTTTTACCAGTATTTTAAAATTAAGATGTCAGAAAACGCTCTTTATTTGGCCAGCTGTTCTTGTGTGACCGTTCACAACTTTCTGAAGTAAACAATTCTACTGTTAGTAGTAAGAAGCAAAATATTGCTGCATTAGCAAAAAATGATGCGCATGATCTGTGCTTATCTTTGACACAAAAAACCCAAGTAGTTTATAGAAAACCGTCATTTCTAATTTACAGGTACAACGTGCTACGGCTCTGGTTTCCTCAAGTATCGGCTATAGTGGAGCACAACCCATTGACTGAGGGACAGGATCTATGCTCAGTTCTAGACACATACACATCCAGTTTGCAGCCAGTTATACACAACTCTTCATATATACAAGAAGCTTGTGTGCCAGTAAGTATTCTACTAATGTATACTACCTACTGAATCCTAACGTTATTCATACTAGTATTATAAATTCGAAGGTAACTCTGTCTGTCTGTATGTTACGTTTTCACGCCTAAACCGCTGAACGGATTTCAACAAAATTTGCCAAGGAGATAGATGGCATCCTTGGAAAGGATATAGGCTACTTTTTATCGACATACCACGCGGGTGAAGCCGCGAGCGGAAGCTAGTAATATTATAAATTGAAAAGTGAGTTTGTTTGCTTGTTACGCTTTCACGGTAAAACGGTTGAACATATTCGGATGAAATTTGGCACGTGGGTAGAGCTTGACCTGGAGAAGGACATAGGCTACTTTTCGTACAACACAAGTGTGTTAATCAACTTTTGTTTCTGGCCGGACCTATGGAAGGGTTTCGATTTCATATTTGTAGAAATTCAGCAGATTTCTTTTTCGCGATTTCACTTTATTTTTATAGTGAAAGTTGTTCATAATGATGAGTATAATGACTCCTGAAGAGATTTCGTGTATGAATAGATACACCCCATATACAATGCTTTTTGTTCTACATGAACGAATAATTTATTCTTCCAAATTTGGTTGAGCTTTATCATTATTTATAATACAACTACGATCCCTATGATCGTAGGGTGATGGTCAAAAATCTGCTTGGCTTTTTCTCAACTATGTTGGGGTCGGATTCCAGTCTCACCAGATGCAGCTGAATACCAGTATTTTACATGGAGCGACTGCCTATCTGACCTCCACAACCCAGTAACTGGTTAATACGATACCCCTTGGTAAGACTGGTTGTCAAACTTTCGGGCTTCTGACGACCGGTAACGACTGTCAAAGATCCACGAATGACAGCCTTGTAGGGTCATGGTAAAACCTATTTTTGAAACCAATCACTGACTTTGTTATTCCAAGTAAATTACCCTCTAAACAACGTGTAGCATGAAAATTTGGTCACGTATTTCGTAAAATACAATGTATATTAATTTATCACTAGTAATTTGGTCGCTGTCACTTCAATCGTAAATTACTGACCCAGATTCAATTGTTGAGTCAGAAAAATGGGGTGGCAGAGGCGACAAGACTGTATTTTGGTTGAATTTGATTTTTGTCGGTAGTAAACTAATATTTTTACATCATTTTTTTTTTTTACTTTTTTTTTGTTTGTTTAAGAACTATAAAGTTAAAAATGATTTAATAACAACTGGAAATAAGCCGTTTTATACTTCTTATCCTTTAATTAAACGATAATTAAGCTCTTTCGTCTATGTCAAAATCATCAAACCTTGAAACTTCATACCATAATATATTAAATCTTTATGTATGTAATTATGTATGACGAGCTCGTGGCTAAGTAATCACAGCCGCACGGGTCGATCTATCAGGTTAAGCTACGCTTACCGGGGTTGGTCCGTGGATGGGTGACCATCTTTACATATCGCGACTCCTTCGTGCCTCGGAAAGCACGTTAAGCCGTTGGTCCCGGCTGTCATTTGTGGATCTTTGACAGTCGTTACGGGTCGTCAGAAGCCTGAAAGTCTGACAACCAGCCTTACCAAGGGGTATCGTATTACCCAGTTACTGGGTTGTGGAGGTCAAATAGGCAGTCGCTTCATGTAAAATACTAGTATTCAGCTGCATCCGGTTAGACTGGAAGCCAACCCCAACATAGTTGGAACAAAGCTAGGCAGATTGATGTATGTAATTATCGCAGTCTCAAGTTTTCAAACAAAAGCGTGTTACATCGTTTTTATTTTTTTTCTCTTGCTGTTAAAGTGTAACACGCTTTTATTTGAAAATCTGAGTTTGATAAAAACATTTAAGACTGACGTAGCTTTGGGCGGGCCGCATCGCAACCCAAAAATGCTCATAAATCATTTTCGAGTTATTTTTATGAACCATCACACACTACAGGCGGACCACACCGCGCTTTTTGTATTGGAATGGAATCCGCTGCGACCCGATGCGGGTGTAATATATGTGCGCTTAGCTTTATTGTGAACCTTTGCTAAAGACAGTTCTTTTAATCGTCATTTTCTCTTTTTAAACCCTACTTATAGGTAAAAGATAAAGGCGACATCGGTTCAGTAGCCAAAAGGAATGGAAAAAATTAAAATACCAGATAGCAATACTCTAACCTAAGTCTATTTCACAGACAAATCACCAAACAAGCAGACGCAACGATAAACACAAATTAATCATAGTCTCCTAGGATGCATAAACTCAGCAAATCACAGTTCGTGTATTAGGCGTGAATTTGCCAATGTGTGCGCAATTTTAAGCCCCTGGGACGAGACCTATCACCTGCGATAATTGAGTAGGGACTACTGTTACCCGTTACGGAGCACTAAGATGGCGCTTCGCTTACCAAATGGAAGACGTAGATGTGAGATTTTATTTGATTAGTACAATATTGCAGAGTTATGAGGTATAATAGGTACACATTCATGCATTGTACATTAGATACACATCATGTATTGTTGCCTATTCCCCGAAATGTAGATTCATGTTTCCCCCCAAAACTGAAGTCGTTGTGAAATTCGTGAACGCCGTATTCGGTTACAAGGCTGACAGGAGTCATTTCATTGTTAAGTCCGTGACGCTTGGTGTCCCGTTTCTGCTGACTCAAGTCACAGTGATCGTGCATTGATGAAATCATTATTATAGAAGATGACGGGGTTGTAAGAACAGACTTTTGTTCAGTCATTTAATTTTTGTCAGTATGTCTTCACATATCGAGACTCCTCCATGCCTCGGAAAGCACGTTAAGCCGTTGGTTCCAGCTGTGATTTGTGTATCTTTGACGGTCGTTACGGGTCGTCAGAAGCCCGAAAGTCTGACAACCAGTCTTGCCAAGGGGTATCGTATTACCCAGTTACTGGGTTGTGGAGGTCAGATAGGCAGTCGCTTCATCTAAAATACTGGTATTCAGCTGCATCCGGTTAGACTGGAAGACGACCCCAACATATTTGGGAAAAGGCTAGGTTGATTGATTTTGTTTGTTGGCTTCTAACTTAAAACTGAAAGTTATTTTTTGTGAAAGCTAGTATTAAAAAAAAGACATAAATAAAATTACTTTTTGTCACAGAAACGTAAAAACGATTCGCACAGTTCGAGGCACGAAAACGAACCAAAATGAAACTCTCACAAATTATAAATCAGATTTACATCTCTCGTCTGCAGGACAATACCAGGACGAAGCCTTGACCCAATTCTGTATTTAGCTTACTCTGATTATTCCAACACACGATTCAGTAATAACATTTACTATTTATAACTTACTATCTATTCAAGTTAGTAAGCACGCGAATGGACTACAAAGGAACTAACATTCAAAACCATGAGCGAAATGGTTCATGGTTCGAAAGACCATTATTTTACTAAATACAGTAGTAAAATAAGGTTGGAACACGGAATATTGATTCTGATATTATCATATTTTAGTTTGTACATGAATTGACTCGCAAAACAAACAATTCAAAGACTACGTTTAAGGCACGCGTGACTAGCAATAAGTTATGGATTGTCTTTGAAATAGAAGACTGTTGTACAATAAATTATGGTTGGGTTAGGTCCCCGTGCGGAACTGTTTGGGAAACTGACATTTGGTGCTTCATCATGTCAGATTTGTGATTTTAAATGGTTGAAATCCTCGTAAAACTGACACAGCTCTTTTTATTTTGTTAAACGGTACTTATTATGCAATTTACATCGACGTGCTTATTTCGGCACGTTCTATTATTTTTTCTGTAACTTATCAATATAAAAATCATATATAATTATAATTATTATTTATAATTTATAATTATCCATAATTTTTATTTCAGATTAGATATATTATACATTTATATTAGGTAACTAAAAAACTAAAACTAAAAGGACTAACTAACTATACCAATAAATATAAAAACAAAGGAACCCTTAGTCATCGAAGTATCCATAATTATCTTCTATTTAAAAAATATATATATATATAAATATATAAATAAAAATATATGTATATTTATTTTCATTATAAATTGAAATCGCTTTTCGTGTCTGTCTGTGTGACAACGTTATTCTTGTAGACTACGCAACAGATTTTGATACGAGTTACATCATCATCACTTACCTAGCCTTTTCCCAACCATGTTGGGGTTGGCTTCCAGTCTAACCGGATGCAGCTGAATATCAGTATTTTACATGTAGCGACTGCCTATCTGAACTCCACAACCCACTAACTGGGTACTACGATACCCCTTGGCAAGACTGGTTGTCAGACTTTCGGGCTTCTGACGACCCGTAACGACCGTCAAAGATACACAAATCACAGCTGGGACCAAGCAACGGTTTAACGTGCTTTCCGAGGCACGGAGGAGTCTCGATATTTAAAGATGGTCACCCATCCACGGACCAACCCCGGCAAGCGCAGCTTAACCTGATGAATCGACCCATGCGGCTGTTATTACTTAGCCACGATCATGCGAGCCATACGGGTTACATCATCACTTAGGTAATTAATTCCGAGTTTTGTGTATAAAACATTAATATTAAGAAATCTTGGTATGTTATTAAGTCCAAAACCATGCGAAGCAGGGGCGTGTCGCTAGTGTTCTTAAACATAAAGAAACATGATAAATATCCCGTATAAGTGCTAATAATACATCTTCTAAGAAAGGCGCAAAACCTGTCTAATATCATAAATCCTATTAGCAACTTTAATTTTTCAGCCTTATATTTCTTACCGAGGGAAGAAATAGAGAGAATTATACTTTAATTTCCAAATTCCTTGTGAAGGGTCTTTTCTTTTTAAAGGCGACCTTTTGGAGCAAATTTCTTCATTGTACAAGAGTTGGAACAATGGGTGGACGGAAAAGGGTTATTTTCGTACCTTTCGGAATGATTAAAGAATAATTGAATAGGGGTGTGATTCTGTAAGACCTCATTCTAAACTTTGAATCTGAATCCGCTGTGAGTTTCTTGATTGGCATTCTAATTACTCGATTGATACACTAGCGCTACCTTTGTGAGCGTGTCAGCGAGTTGAACTAAATTGACCGTGAGATTTTGACAGATAAAGTAAGAGATGACGTAAGAAGTGGCATTCAGTAAGGTAATTCCTCCGTCACTTCGACGTTCACTTCGCACTCGAACCCTAACACATTTTGAACCTTATGCGAAGTGAGAGTGAATAGCGATGTGAGATGTGAGTTGTTGTTTGAATTTTACAGAATTGACGTACAGAGTCTTGCTACATTCACTCTCAAGATTACTTAGGTGTAAAAGAATCACGGTCGCTTCCAAAGAAATAAGAGTCATTTAAAACAATTTTTTCGTAGGTTTTGACATTTAGATCATAGCAGGTGGCGTTCTAGGTATAGTTTCTACCTACCCTCATGGGAAGAAGGCGTGAGTTTATGTAGAAAGTATATAAAAAAAAAAACATTACAACAATAATTATGCAGATCACTATGAAATAAAACTTAGATAGACATCGAAAAAAATTATCACGCTAAAATCTTCCTAGCCTTTTCCCAACTATGTTAGGGTCGGCGTCCAGTCTAACCGGATTCAACTGAATACCGGTATTTTACATACAACTACCTATCTGATTCCCATAACCTAGTTACCGGGTAACACGATACTCCTTGGTTAGGCTGGTTGTCATAACTAAAAATAACTTAGATAGAAACACGAGTCTTGTGTTTCTTCTGTAGAATTTATCGGGTATTGTTGGGCAACTTAGAAGAGGCCTGTATCTAGCAGTGGAATGATATATAAACTGAGCTGATTAATTGGAGTTTTCTCTTACGACACTTTTGTATACAGTGTGGCACGGACTTCGCCGCGTGACCTGTTATCATGGATTAGACCCGTGAGCAGAAATTATTAGTCGGTTATAAAAAAAAAAAATTGCTGTTCCATATGTTTTGACCGGATAGGTATTGCACTTTTGTAGGAAATAACAATTTTTTATAAACTACGAATAATTTTAAAAGTTGTGCATTCATGTCCCTGCCATCCTGTATAATCAACCAATGACCCTATACTACTGTTTTTTGGTTGTTGTTTAATATATACTACCTGATGCCCGAGACTTCGCCCGCGTGGATGTCGGTTATTATATACCTTACTCGAGAACCACTCTATCGATTGGTGAAAACAGCATGAAAATCGGTGCAGTAGTTTTTGAGTTTATCGTGTACAGGACGACAGACAGAGGCGGCGGAGGACTTTGTTTTGTAATTAAGGTGGATATATTTTTTTATACAGTTGTATTGGGTACAAAATCTCTTCTTCTATCAAAATCAATCCTCTTTTCAATATTCTAACCAAATATCCTTTTTTCAGACAAAATCTGGCCATGAGACCTACATAAACAGCATTATCCTTGGTGTGGTCTGCGTGATTCCTTACTTCATCACCGCTATGCTGGTCAACAGGGTTGGCAAGAAGGCCCTCCTCATTGCAGCCGGCTTGATCTCAGTGGCCAGTTCCTTAGGCCTTCGCTGGGCTAACAGCAAGTCTTTAGTTGTGGCTCTGTTCTCAGTAACCGTGTCCATTGCACAGTCAATGCTTAGTTTGAATCAGGCTATGACTGTGGAAATGTTTCCCACTACTTCAAGGTTTGTTCTTGAATAATTATTATTATAGTCTTGTGTTTGTGATTGCGTTAAGCCTTTGGTCCCGATTGTCATTTTTAGATCTTTGATAGTCGTTACGGGTCATCAGAAGCCCAAAATAAAGACAACCACTTACCAAGGCGTATCGTATTACCCATTTACTGGATTGTGGAGGTCAGATAGGCAGTCGCTCCATGTAAAATACTGGTATTCAGCCGCATCCGGTTAGACTGGAAGCCGACCCCAACATAGATAGGAAAAGACTAGGAAGATTGATTGATTAATTGTTTTGAGTGCCTCCTTGGTCTTCCGGTTGCAAGTGCTACTACTACTGCCTGACCTAAGAATCGACCTGGAAATTCCAGTTAAAACTATAAAGTGTTATTGAGTTTTACCATCTGGAATGTCTCAGTAGCAGCCCGGAGTCTGAATTTTTGGCGAGTTATGGCAAAGGCACGCCTGTTACATGGGATTTCAACGTAGGTAACTGGCGAAATATGTGTTTAATATATATAAGTACACCTCAGCCCAACCCTTCGGGGAATACAGGCAATACGCTATGTTATCTGAGTCTGGATCAATAAGCCATAAAACTACTTGTTATCAAAATCAGATTTTTTCGAAAGGATATTTTATAATTTAGGGGTATGAGGAACAGGGTGTAAAATTCACTCATACACCTGTGGCGGTACCTACATCGCCACATTCGAACTACGCATCAAAGACCTGATGTTACATAAAAATCCTGACGTCACAAAAATCCTGCATCGCGCAATTAGAGTTTACCGTGCAGTGAACATATATACAAAAATCCAATATCAAACATTGGGCAGTTGCCCGCCAGACACAACACCCGTCTGGTAGGAGGATCCTCCCTTTTCTATGGTGGATGAGTGAACTTTACACCCTGTTCCTCATACCCCTAAATTGGTGACCCCGAATATGAACGTCAACGCAGCCTTCGTGCAACTACTCCAGCGTGACGTCATCATCATCACTCCCGCAAGCTTTCAGTGAGGCGAGTCACACAGCCAAGCCAACACCCGAGGCGTCAACGGGTATCCTGACCACCAGCATGCAGCGAACGCGCATTACTGGTCATCACCCGCAGCCTCATCACCCCGACCCACTGGGGAATCACCTCAATCAACTCAATCACCACAATCGCCGCAAACAGTTCCGACCCACTGCGAACAATGCGGCACCCGGTTCCGACTCACTGGAACCACAACTGGCACTGGCAAGCATCGCAAGATACAAGACTCAGCCCACTATCGACCTTCGGTCTCCGGAGGGGAGTGATGTGGCGGTACCTACATCGCCACATTCGAACTACGCATCAAAGACCTGATGTTACATAAAAATCCTGACGTCACAAAAATCCTGCATCGCGCAATTAGAGTTTACCGTGCAGTGAACATATATACAAAAATCCAATATCAAACATTGGGCAGTTGCCCGCCAGACACAACACCCGTCTGGTAGGAGGATCCTCCCTTTTCTATGGTGGATGAGTGAACTTTACACCCTGTTCCTCATACCCCTAAACACCATAGAAAAGGGAGGATCTTCCGACCAGACGGGTGTTATGTCTGGCGGGCAACCACCCAACGATTGATGTTGGATTCTTCTATATATGTCCATCGCGCGGTAAACTCTAACTGCGCGATGCAAGATTTATGTGACGTCAGGATTTTTGTGTGACGTTATGTCTTTGATGCGTAGTTCGCATGTGGATGTCGATGTGTAGATGCCGCCACAATAAAACATACAAAAATACTCCGAAACACACACTTATTGTACACAAAAGACATGAATAGGTCTATTTCAGCCCCATTGTCAATCTTGCAAGTATTAAATAGTAGACAATAGCTTCAGATATCTATTGGTCCATTGTTCCGAGGGTCGACGGAATTCAATAGACCTCAAGTGGCTCAAAATAGGCACAATATGGACCAGATACCATCTGTTCTGTTCTTGTTTAGCAAAACGGTCCCATATTGTTGTGATGGAATATTAAGATTATCTTTAAACTCGAAATTAATTTTAGCAAAGTTTACGGGTCCATTTTAATTAAGATCTTAAGAAATTTATTGTTGAATTTGTTTAATTTATTGTGTTTATTTACGATGGATTGTTACGTTTCGATGATGAAAGATAATTCGGGCGTTAATTTGAGTTTAATATTTTGAATTGTTACGGTTGTTGAATTGTTTCTGTTTGGCTTTTAATTTTTAGTCTTTGTTCAGTTAAAACTTATTTATTTGCGATTCAACGTTTATTATCACAGTGTGACGTCATTATTCAACAAATCATTATCTGCCTAGCCTTTTCTCAACCATGTTGTCGGCTTCCAGTCTAACCGGATGCAGCCGAATATCAGTATTTTACATGGAGCGATGGCCTATCTGACCTCCACAACCCAGTTGCTTTACGATACCCCTTGGTAAGACTGGTTGTCAGACTTAGCTTATGACTCCATAACGACTGTGAAATTCTACAAATGACAGCCGGAACCAATGATTTATCATGCTTTCCGAGCTACCGAGGAGTCTCGATACGCAATGGATGGTCACCCATCCATGGACCGACTTCGGCATGCGTAGCTTAACCTTTGATCTGTCCGTGCGGCTGTTCCTATTTAACCAAATAATGCGCTATATCATTTAGATCGTTTCTACTTGTGAATAGATATAAATAATTGGTTTGCCTACCTAGCCTTTTCCCAACTACTCGTATGTTGGAGTCGGCTCCCAGTCTAAACAGACGCAGCTGTATACCAGTATTTTACATGGAGTGATTGCCTATCTCTCCACAACCCAGTAACTGGGTAATACGATACCCCTGGATAAGACTGGTTGTCAGACTTTCGGCCTTCTGACGACCTGTAACGTCTGTCACCACGAATGACAGCCGTGACCAATAGCTGAACGTGCTTTCCTTGGCACGGAGGAGTCTCGTTATGTAAAGATGGTCACCCATCCACGGACCAACCCCGGCAAGCGAAGCTTAACCTGATGGATCGACCCGTACGGCTGTTATTACTTAGCCACAAGCTCCTTCCCCAATTGAGTACATAGATAAATAATTGATCTATCCTACTAATATTATAAATGTGAAAGTTTGTGTGTTTGGATGTTTGGATGTTTGTTACTCAATCGCGCAAAAAGGGCTGAATGGATTTGGATGAAATTTGGCAAACAGATAGTTTATAACCTGGATTAACACATAGGATACTTTTTATCCCGATATTCCCACGGGATCGAGACTTACGCGGGTGAAACCGCGGGGTGCAGCTAGTGTGCTATAAATTAGTATCCCATTAAGTCCATAGTTTTGAAAATGCCACATACATAATTCAAGAGCTGGAGGCTGTATTTCCTTATTAATAAATATTGTAAAACGACAGCTTTAAAAAAACATTAAAAAACAATTTCATATAAAACCGTTTTATAAAAACTTCCACAGGATAATAAATAATGTATTTTTAGTATCGGTTATTTATCTAATGTACCAGATGTTTAATAGCAGTTTTCATTGAAAATAAAATACCTATAATATTTCACATGGTATTTCACATTGCCGTTTCAATATCAATATTTAGAACTCTTTGCCATTATATTATATGCCATATCGTTATTATTTTGAACGTTACTTCAACCCTTTGGTATTTTAAATTGGTATTACTATCGGATTTTATAAGACTGCTATTTGCAGACAATAATAATATATTGCCTCCCACAAACAGGCGCGTTATCGCGAGTGCGGCAAGGATCACGCTGCCTGTCGCGCCCGCGATATCTCGCCCGTCTGCACGAGGCTTTATTATTGTTGATTCGCCCCAATTTATTCACCCGAAACGCGGGAATCGACACTTTTAAAATAATATATTATTTTTTCTTTGCACGAAGTTAATTTATTTGTATGCGAATCGACAAGTCCAGAAATCGATTCACCTACAAATAAAATAAATTCGTGCGAATCGCCTCAAGAAAAAACATTACTATTTTAAAGTATCGATTCCTCCGTTTCAGGCGAGTAAATTCGGGCGAATCACCAATAAGCTATTTGGAGAAGACTATTATATCAAACTCAAGTATTAGAACAGTTTGCGGTGGTCTGCCCGATGAAAATGTCAGAACCTGTCTAATGCAGAAGAGCCTGCAGTGACTGCAGTATATTAATTTTGCGACTAAATGAGAAGCATAGAGTATAATGGTTATATGTTTTTTTTTTTTTTCTAGGACTCTGGCGATTTCCTTCATAATGGTAATCGGCCGTATTGGTACCTTATCGGGCAATATTGCCTTCCCTATAATGTTGGAAATGGGCTGTGCCATCCCATTCTTTAGTATTTCTGGATGTATGGTTTGTAAGTATGCCATAAAGTATTTTATATTGATTTAATTTTAATACTAGTTTTTTTTCGTTATTTTAAGACGCCAACAGACAGAAGCTACGCGACGGTGCAACGCGATTCTGGTAGAACAACTTCCATAAAGTTTTCATAGAAATTATTCTACTAGAGTAGTGTCGCACTATCGCGTCGCGGGAAAGTTCTACGGGGATAAAAAGTACCCGTAGACCATGACTCGAGTTAGGATAAAGGAATTTCCTTACCTAGGTCATAATCTATCCGTGTGCCACTTCGAATTCCGTACAGACGTAACGGCGTGAAAAGGTAACAGACAAACGGACTGATAGACAAAGTTACTTTCAAGATAGTTAATTATTCAGGCGTGACTTTACGGAAATCCGTTTTAAAATACAATAGACGTAGATATTTAGTAACCTATTCCGCTTAACTATTCCTCAAGAGTCATAAAAAACCTTGTAAGATATCGACACGTGGTTCACCTCTCAACGTGGCATCTTCAGGATGACGATTGACCAGTCGCGAACCAGAACACGACGTGTTGCCACGCTGAGCGCTGGACGCAGAGTAAGAGAGTTCTGCGTCGTCCTGAGGATGCCGTGAAACACGTGTCGATTTATTACACGGTTTTTATGACTCTTGAGGAATAGTTAAGCGGAATAGGTTACTAAGTATATCTGCGAACGCGCACTAAAGTAAGAGATTACTTGAACACTGTTATTGGTTTAAAAGACTTAAGGCATAAAATAACAAAATTTATTTTCTTTCAGTCGTCACAGCTGTTGCGCTGTTCCAACCGAGCAAGAAGCAGTAACCATTTTTAAAATAAATTATTATAGAAATATGAATGGGAAAAGAAGAAATAAGCACTCGTCAAATACAAAATTATACTAAATCGAAGAGGAAATGGAATACAAAATCATGACTGTGCCTATATTATAATTAAAATATAGATTTAAGAAAATATAATAATTTATTTTTATTTTTTCCTTCTTGGTAAGAGTTCATTTCAGATACTCTCAATTCAATTAATTAATTAAATTAATTGATTCTTCTCTCATTTTACAAAAAAAATGGTTATTCCAAGTATAGTATTTTATTTTCTAGATTAATTATTTACTATTTTCATCGTGAAACGAATCGGAAAGGAGATATTGTCAAAAAACTGTTTGAGACGCCATTTTTCTAAAATGGCGCGAGCGGCAATGCTTGGGGGCCAAATCAAAATTCAAAAGGATCACGTCCAAATCATTAAAATTACCAATTATCAGAACTACAAATGACATTTTTACCCTCCAGAATGAAGTGGGAAGTTACTCCAGTAAACGAAAATCAGTGGGAAAAGGCGGGGATCTTAAATTATCTGCCAGACTATGCCAAAATATGGTGTTGAGTTCATAATTTTTATAGATAACATCATTCATTAACATTTCAGCCGAAAGACGTCCTCTGCTGAGCTTAGGCCTCCTCAAAGCACCGCCACTTCGACCGGTTGTGTGCTTCTCGCATCCAGCTGATTCCTGGGACCTGCACCGGGTCATCGGTCCACCTTGTGGGAGGCCTTCCAACGCTAAATCTTCTGGTTCGCGGTCGCCACTTCAGAACCTTTTGGCCCCATCGGCCATCCGTTCTGCGAGTTATGTTCCCTGTCCACTGCCACTTAAGTTTGGCAATTCTCTGGGCTAATTTGGTTATCTTGGTTCTCCTTTGGATCTCTTCATTTTTAAATCAATCACGTAGGGATACTCCAAGCATAGCTCTTTCCATTGTCCTTTGGGGTTTTTCCTTTATTTCTCCTCAATTGTATTTACATTGTTCTTAAATATGGCTAAGCTAGTGTGTAGTGTAGTGTCTAACGCTCGAGTGAAATACTCTGACTTCTAAAGTCTGTTTTTTAATCTCGTAAACTAATTTGACAGGCGCAAATATCAAATTTTGACATTTCAAGTGATTATTGTTTGTTTTTTCAATTTGGAGTTTGACATTTGCACCTGTCAAATTAGTCTACGAGATTATAAACTGATTTTAGGTAAGTTTTATATACCCTTGGCTCTCTTTAAATTAACTAAAACCAATTAATGTATGAATTCCTTATCAATCTTCATAAAATAAACAGACTATAAAATCTTAAATAACGGTAACAGCTCTTTTTACCCCTTACAAAATGAGAAAACATCTTTATTAAGCTAAACAATACTCCTTTATGACTTAGAAACAATTGTCTGTAACACAAAAGGAAAGAGACTAGCGCTATTAATTTAAATCTGATATTATTTATCCTGTTTATCTTAACGCAGCTTTGTATCTGGGAAAAAATAAATACACTAGCGAAGAAGCTGAATAGAACTGAATCAGAATGCTCTTTCGTATGTAATGTATACCATACGATTTACTGATATAAATGTAGAATACCGATCTCTGAAACTAAGTATTCAGCATATTATAAGGTTTCGGACATCCATACTAATATTATAAATTCGAAAGTAACTCTGTCTATCTGTATGTTACCTTTTCACGCCTAAACCACTGAACAGATTTGAACAAAATTTGGCAGGGAGATAGATGGCAATCTAGGGAAGGACATAGGGTACTTTTTATTGACATACTCGTGCGAAAACGCGGGCGAAAGCTAGTATGATAAAACATAACATCACGCTTGTTTACTCTCAAGGGTTTGGCAGGTGGGGTGTAGCCGCATTTCGTCAGTTAAGTTCCATGTAATAGAGGGTGAGGCTATTGCCATCAACCGGGCACAAATCCTAATCCGAACTATAATATTATAAATGCAAAAGTGAGTTTGTTTGCTTGTTACGCTTTCACGCTATAAAACAGCGGAACGGATTTGGATGAAATGTGGCGCAGGGGTAGACCATGACCCGGAATGTCCGACATAGGATACTTTTAATCCCGATATTCCTACGGGATCGAGACTTACGCGGCTGAAACCGCGGGGCGCAGCTAGTATGAGTATATAGATTTTTATAACCAACCCAGATTAATTTCTTATGAGTGGTAGCTCTTTTATTAAAAGCTGAACTCAGGATAATGTAACTATTTTTAAGAATAGGTTTTTTTTAAATCTCAGACATCACTGAATATCGTTCGTCATATAATTTCTGGTGAGTGTGAGTTGTTCTAATAAAGGCAGAAAAAAGATTTATGCAACTTCATATTATGACTAAGTAATTCTATATATTTGTAAATCTAATCTTACACATCACTGCTTGCCGAATTAGGAAAGCCTAGTGAGATAACCTGGATTAATTAATGGTTTTAAATTGCAAACCCACACTGAGCAATCGTCGTGATAAATGCTCGTTACTTCTATGTATGAGACAAGGCATTTGCTCTGCGTTTGGACAAAAAAAAGATGTGACTTTTAAAATTTTCAACTGAATTCAAAGATAACTGTAGAGCTCCTTGTTAAAAAGTTTGTCCGGGAAAGTAGGTACGTACTACAATCATAGCTATGGCTACCGCCAGACAGCTGTGCCCGGGTTTGAAGTCAGATGGGTGACGGTTAAACTATGGGCACATGGATGATTCAGCTTTGACTCTAGACAATGCGCATAATGTCAAGTTATTCCTAAATTAACTAGGTGAATGTGACCTATGATGGAACTGTGTAAGCAAAGGTTGGCGGTATCGTTTCAGAAAACTTTGAACAATGCAGTTGGCACAGAGGCAGAAAAATATGGCATTCACTATAATGATCTGAAAGAGTCTGAGTCCCGCATGAAAAAAAACTTGTGTAGGTATCAAATTCAAATCATTTATTTTAATTAGGCTCTTAAATAGCACTTTTGAACGTCATAATTTGTAAGAAAATTGAATTGATTCTATGACCCAAAGATAGTCTGTTGTTCTGCATAAGAGATAGATGTATCAAACTCAACCCATTAAAAGTCAGTGTGCCAATTTAACTATTAATTAATATTAAACAAGCAAATTATCTTTAGACAACGAATAAAGCTCGTCCCAGTCGACATGACAGCAGCAAAGCGAAAATTTCTCAATTATTTTAACCAACAATGCGCCATTTTGCAACAGAAACAATTGCAGGGAAGACAAAAGAAGGTTGTAATTAATAAATAGAATAAATTAATTTACTGGAGTTTGCACCTGACATGCTAATTAGGTCATGCTGCAGGGATGCCGCGACTATTTTAAGTTTTCGGAGTTCGACTTTTTGGTTAAGTTAACGTTAACGTTATGGGCAATGGATTATTTGGAAGAGAGTCTTTGAAAAACTATAATAATTAAAAGCAAAAAGGATTGATGACTATTTTTCACCTAAACATATAAGTTGTCAATTCTTGTTTACTAGGCAACCACGAAAATTCTTTATTATCATTATTATGAAATGCGGTACACTTATATAGTACTTACTTAGACGTCACGACTGACTGTTTTCTACTTTGATAACTTTATTTAACAGCGAAGTCATCTAGTTTTTAAATATAATTTGACGTGTACAAGTGTTTTTCTAATATAAATAGAATAAAAACAATACTCATTTATCATTTAAATAATAAATATCTGTAGGTAAGCAAGAACACTGATGCTTTGGTAAAAAATATTTACATTATATCGGAAGGGTCATGAGTACGGGATGTCAATTGACAACTAAACATGTGAAGATGGCGCGCTTCGACAGAGTCTAGCCCAAAATTATAATTCTTTTATCTATATTGGTCTAGCCTGATGTTAGTACGAGTCGACGAGGGCACTGCGGTGATGTGGCGTAGCTCACTTTACTATCGGACATCGTACGGACAACAAGTGCGTGGAAACTGACCAACGTTTCGTTTTGTAATTTTTTTAAAGTTCAAATATAACCTAAAATCAACTGCAGACTATTTCTTCTGGGCCGCAATATACATCTACGCCCAGTAACATGTTCAACTGTGAACATTCCAGCTCCAATTGGCCCCCCGTTCCGACATATTTTAAAGAGTAGTGTATGTTGACTTGAAAGAGCCTGGCAGATGAGAGTATGTCATACTCACTTAAATGTCTCGCTGATGGTGGCGCGTGTGTTGGATCATTTGGTTCCCTACAAAATGGTTGAGCTGGATGGTGCTGATCCACGTGTCATGTTCGTGAACGGGCGCCGTCAGTTGAGACTGGTCATCTCTTATCTGCCAGGGCTTATTTTTAATCTTATATTTTGAATTCTTTTTGATTATTTTTCATTTGACATTGTTCTCACATATAGAAGCACGAAGAATACTGTACCCAGGATTTTGTAATATCTATATACATTTTTAAAAGAGTGTCCTTGGAGTTTCTTGCCCGTTCTTCTCCATAGAGATCTACGAATTTGAATGGGCAACTAGCTTCAACTTTTTGACTAACTGATCGACTCTTTGACAATTCAAAAGTGCTTGTAAATGGTTTAATTGAAATAAATGCTTTGAGTTTGAGTTGAGTTTGAGTTTGAGAGAGTTTGACGACACCGGATGCATCACTAGACGTTTTTAGATTTTTAAAAGACCAAGACTGAAGATAGTTGAGTTTTGTAAGTAGCAAGTTGAACACAGCTTAGCAGTGCTGTCGTGAATTTCAGTGGAGCACGTACCTGAAACAAAAAATAAACAGAAATGTTTTATATTATAATCTTTAATCCCGATTTATACGGTAAAGTTCAAAGCTTTTCCGAGGCTTTGGGGACGAGGCGAACTTTAACGTGTCGACTGATATTATTTATGAATGTTTCGTATTTAGAGACAAATAATTCGTATATTGTAATATACGAGAATTTATTGGCCTTCAGAACAAAGGCGTGTCCTAATCTAAAATACGAGTATGTTGCACAAACTTTCAAGAACCGTTAAAACTGGGAAAATATCGTGAAGATATGTCTAATAAGCCTGTTCTTGCCAATCCACCTTGATAGTTAATTGATTTAGGCGTGAATTTGCGGATATCCATTCAAAAAACAATAGACGTAGTTATTAACCTGTTCCGCTAACTATTCCTCAAGAGTCATAAAAAACCCTGTAAGAAATCGACACGTGTTTCACCTCTCAACAAGGCATCCTCAGGACGACGCAGAACTCTCTTACTTTGCGTCTAGCGCTCAGCGTGGCCACACGTCGTGTTCTGGTTCGCGACCGGTCAATCGTCATCTTGAGGATGCCTCGTGGAGAGGTGAAATACGTGTCTTTATTTTACAGGGTTTTTTATGACTCTTGACGAATAGACAAGCGGAATAGGTTACTAAATATATCTACGTCTATTGTATTTTAAATCCACCTTGAGCAAGCCTTTGCCCTGCAGTAGGGTAGAAATAGGCTGGTATTATTAATAATTTAATACTGACAAATTCTTAATCTTCAAAGACTAAATTCAATTCTTTGCCAATGTTCAGGTTGCAACAAGTAGGCAGTAAACTTAAAAATATTTAAATAATATTACGTAAGCCTACATAGAGCTCTTTCAGGCAGATTAAGTTCAGCTGCATATGCAGTAAGAAAAATAAGGCAGTTGTCTGATATAGCCACAGCTAGGTTAGTATACTTTGCTTATTTCCACAGTATTATGTCTTATGGCGTTCTGCTGTGGGGATCGGCAGCTGACGTAGATTCAATTTTCATTTTGCAAAAGAGGGCAGTTCGCGCGATCTATAAAATGAGTCCTCGTGAGTCTCTTAGAAATAAATTCAAAGAAATTGATATACTCACTCTGCCTTCTCTCTATATCTTAGAAAGTATTTTATATGTTCCCAAAAACTGAAGGCTTTTCAAAAAAAGAAGCGACTTCCATAATATAAATACACGTAGTAAACATGAAATTGTGATACCCAAATTTAGATTAGCTAAAACTAGTAAGTCGTTTCTTATAAACAGTATCCGCTTTTACAATAAGTTGCCAAAGTCGGTTACAGAACTTAGCGATGGTAAGTTCAAAACCCACATCAAACGTGTCCTTATCAAAAAAGCATATTATAAGATTAAAGACTACGTTGAAGACAAGGAAGTTTGGCAATAATTCCTTCTGCACATGTGGCTTCCCTGGTACCTCATTAACGGCATAATTTTGTAAGAGTCTATTAACTGACCCCAAATTACCATGTTTATTTTTTATTTTTTTACATTTTTCGCAGACAGACATAATAATAATCATAGTATTATTTGACATTATATACCTACTATTTAATTTCAACTCTATAGTAGTGGCTTTTGCGGACATGTTAATTATTCAGATTTGTTACAGTTGTAATGGCAATCATGTCATTTGGTTTAAATAGGTTTTTATCTGTAGTATCTTATTTATCGTATATAGATTCCTTTCTATCTTGTGAATGTGAGAACGTCATAGGCTTAGTGAACTGTAGACTTTTATTTTTAATTTTAATTTAATTTTTTTTTTTTTTTTTTTATGTACTTTATCTGAAACTTTTTGAAAGGCCTACACTGTCCTCCCATAACTATTAACACTGTAATTCGAAATTATTGTAAAAGCCAATTATCTTTTAAAAGAGTAACCATGGAGTTTCTTGCCGGCTCTTCTCCATAGGAAACGACCAATTGGAACCGTGCACCTAGCTTCTGACGTTTCATAAGTGCCCATGTAGGCTTATGTGAAATAAAATATTTTGATTTTGATTTTGATTTAAAACCACAAACATTTCAAGAATACTAGAATACCACCCCTAGAATACAATAATATTTATCATGTGAGAGAACTCGTTCGTATGACATAACACGTGCAACGGTAAAATATAACAGTTTTATTGATAACCTAATGAGCTAGTCGGTAGGGCTGTGCTGAATAAAATGTTTGAGTTCTTACTTAACAGACAGCTGTGCTGCTGGGGAGTTTTTTTGCGCCACTTCTTCTTCCCTGCTACAGTACTAGGAAGTGGCGATGGGCCGGCGTTTTGGAGGATTGTCTTAAGTTATTTTGACGTTCAAAAAGTGTTGATCCTTTTCCTAATTTGAACAAATGACTTTTGATTTTGAGTTTTTTGTAGTTTGAATATAATGGAACGCTTCACGATTCTGATAATTTAATCAAAAAATCAAAATCAAAATATTTTATTTCACATAAGCCTACATGGGCACTTATGAAACGTCAGAAGCTAGGTGCATTTGTAATAGTTACCAAGTTTTTGCACGTGACTGAGTAACTAGTAAGTATATGCAATAATAATTAGAATTTAGAATTAACACAAGCGTGTTTTTTGATAAAATTGAGCTCAACTTGTTATGACAGAATGCCACTATGTAGCTAGATGAATACTAGTGACTATTTTAAATGACAATAACGTCTTTATTATGTAATTGGTCGTCACACGTCCGCGCCTTTAACAAACGTCAAATTAACCATATGTTCAATGGACGTTGCCGCCGCAGTGAGTAAAACCCTGCCAATAACGTAATTATACATAATCACGTAAATGCTCCAGTAAAATACCCAGAACCTACCGCACACACTGAGACTAAAATTAAAAAAAGAATACTCTCATACTCTGCAATAAACTCCTTTGCTCAGATGGAAATTAAAAAAAAGAAATGAAAACGATCTGCTATTAAGAGCCACCCCTATTCTCAAAGCGCTCGACTGCTGAATATTCCATATATTGGTTTTGCAAATGTACGACGCGGTACGGCCTGGGTTTATTGCCTAAGCGATTTACGAATCGAATGGTTGTTAGAATAATACCACCTCAATTTTGTATTCTAGAATATTTATACAAAAACGTTATGGTTAGTGGAGAACAGTGATGGCACAGTGATATCGGCCCCGAGTTAGGCACTTACGAGTTTGTAGGTCGATGAGTTCGAATCCAGTCAACTTTGTGTTGCGGGAAAGTCCGAAAGGGATACCGGGACCTTGGCAATAGGCAACTGAAGGGACACGGGTGGGTTTTAGTCAGTAAAAGTCTGACACGCCCTCCCGCTCCGCCCAGAGCGGGAGAAGATATATCGTCCCCGTAGAGCGAAAAGTCACTAAGTCGAAAAATGGCCAAAATGACTTATCAATGTCACTAAAATCAACATTTTCTTCTCTAAATATCCGTCTAACCGTCATTTTTGTAGCTGCCCCCGCTTTTGTTTTACGAAATACTTTTCACGTGTTTTAGCTCTTATAATATAAAATCTATTTTGTTTCCTTCAAATTAAAGCTAAAAAAATAAAGGTTTGTAAAGGTAAGCCAACGTTATAACGATTTTTATTTTCAAAAACTTTAACTCTCATTATCTCAAAACACGATTTTTCCACTTAATGACTTTTCGCTCTACGGGGAGGATATGATTATGTCCCAAATTCAAAAAAAAAAAAGTCAACTTTGTGTATTTTAATTACATCACCACTGCTCTCAAAATGGTAAAGGAAAACATCGTGAGGAAACCAGTATGTCCTAGAACCAAAAGTTAGATGATAAGTGACATCCACCTGACCGCCCGCGTAGTTTATTACGGCCCACTCCCTCTCTCCCAGAGATGAGGCATGTGTCCCAGCAGTGGGAACGATTAAGGCTGATTATACTATGTTCTGGTTAGCAACAAGAATCGCAGAAAAGCGTAGGTAGATTTTTATTTCGCCAAATATGTAGAGTAATCGATCCATCTTGCTGTTCGGAATTTGGAACAAAATATTCCTCAAGGGTGTTGGAAGTTAAGGTTATTTTCAATATAATCAATCATATATTGCTACCTTAGGTCTTAGCTATAAGTAAAGAAAATATGTAAGGAAGAATAATATAAAAAAATATAAAAATAATAATATAAAATAATAATAATATATATGTCCTCGTGACGCACCGTGTAGATCACACCTTAGATCCCTCCTTAAGTCTCATCCTCATAAAACTAGCTATTATTCTTATTCCTTCTCTGTCCATGCTGTAAGATTGTGGAACTCACTTCCGCCTAGCATTCGTGATTTAAAAACTGTTTCTCTGTTTAAATTTCGTGTAAAAGAGCATTATCTTTCCTCTCAACTATGAGTATATTATTATATAGGTATTTATGTTTATATATTTAAGCTTTATGTATTTATTTAAGTATATATTAATTTTCTTGCGTATATGTGTAGGTATATTTAATATTTTTAGTTAAGACTTCGCATAATAATTTTTTTCTCTTCTTGTTCTCACACACTATTGTCTACATTTCTTTCATATTTTTCCTTTCGCAGGTCTGCTGGAAGAAATTTCTTAAGAAATAAGCAGTACCTTTGTACTCATATTATAATTATGTTGTATCTCTATGTATTTTACTGTGTGTACATAAATAATAAAATAAATAAATAAATAAAAAAATGTAAGATATTGTGTCATTTCTGTACTTACTTATTGTTTATTTTTTTTTCTGTTTTCTATACTTTTTGCATGCTGTGTCTATCGCTTAATATTGTGCACTTGGCTTGTATGTTGACTTGTGTTTTCAAATTGGTTGAACAGTGTAACAATTATTGTAGATAGGCCATAAATAAATAAATAAAATAAATAATTCTCATTTCAGATAAAAAAAAAAAAAAAAATATGAATAATAAATAATTAAATATGTTTATAATTCTGTAAATCCATATTTGTTACGGGCGTAAATCATATTTAGATCAACATACAACCTGATACTGACCTGCAAATTGCAAAAAACGTAAGAAAATTTGAATTTCGCGGGCTAACCTAGCGCATCCTCCTTAACTAAAAAATTCAGACCGTCTGAAGCAACTTTGGAAACATCAAGCTAGGCTTCATAGTTCAGTAACTACCAAACTGAAGTAGGTACGGTTCCCGGAACTGCTGAACTAAAGTTATCAAGTCGAGTCCAGTAGCACTATTTATAAATAACTGAAGAGCAGCTGTACAGATGAAATAGAGAACGAAGTTTGTACTTAGAATTGAGAAGTAAGTGTCTAATGTTGTGTCATTACGTACATCTCCATAAATATTATTAATTAAAGTTACTTTTCGTGTTTGTCTGTATTTCCAAGTTGTTCTTCTAAACCACGCAACAGATTGGAACCAACATTAAATATTGTACACTTTATAAAGGATATGTCACAGCGATCCTTATAATAATCATAAGAACTGTTATTTCATCTGTGACAAACAATAAATGAAATGAAATAAATAAATGAAATTGAATTTGAGATTTTGATGAGGTTTTTACCATCGTTTAGAAAATTTATTCCGGAAGGTTTATGTGTATAATACGTTAAGATTAAAGTTAAATATAACTAAGAAATCGCGATGTTTTGTCAAGTCATAAAACCCGTGCGAAGCAGGAGCGAGTCGCTAGTTATTAATATTTATTACATTAGGCGAGACTTTTTAACTGTCAGTGTTAGTTTTAGTCCTGGGTCCTGGGTTCGATTTCCAGTTCGGGCAAAGTAATATTGGGTTTTTCCATTAGGAAGTCAGTAACAGCCCGGAGTCTGGATTTGTGCCCGGTTGATGGCAATAGGCTCGCCCCCTATAACATAGGACTTAAACATAACTGGCGAAATGTGGGTGTACCTAAGGGTACACCTCTGCCTAACCCTTCAAGAAAACAAGTCGTGATTTTATGATAATTATGTAATTTATAAATATCGTAAAATATAGTGATGTGCCGTAACCGGTAACTTACTCCAATCGAGTGCTTTCCCAGTAACGTTACCAGTAATTTTCTACATAAATGGTAATTTAGGGTAACATAGGGAAAAATATTATTTTTCTTATTTTTTTTTTTGCGATTATGTGTATTCCGATAACACTTCTACCACTTCTAGTTTAAATGCAACCAACATTTTTATTTTAAATCCTATTTGCCCAATATTCCTAGTAACTTACGGAGTAAGTTTCTGTGTATTTTCTCATTGTTCCTATCATGTTTCTAAGTAAATTTCTTAACACTTAGCTAGTTTCTATAACAGGTTTATCATAGTTTTCTATTATGATTTAAAACAGTACCGTTTTAAACAATCACGGTCACAGCTAAACTTAAAAAAAAAAAAACTAAACGATAAACCTAACAATTTAAAAGATATAAAAAATTTAAGGAAAATCAGTCTTCTTTTCAGAGGTTTCAGGATGAAAAGTTATTTTTTTTTAAGATTTTAAAATTTGTTTTAAGCAGTGCGATTAGCGAGCTAGCATCATCTGCACGTGTGCATATTAAACAATTAATTCTTCAAGGACTTTCTAATTAACTACAATAGTTTTTGGTCCGCGCGCGGCCCGTCCGCGGTCATATAGGTTAAACTTAAATAAATTAACAAGACAATATTAAAAAATATTACCAGCGTTAGGGAATATTACCGGTAATAATAGAAACTTACTGGGAATATTCCCGTATGGTAAAATTCTGATAACGGAAAAGTGGTACGGCACATCTCTAGTAAGATATAATTCTATTAGACTTCTTGCTACCCTTTCAACTAAACATTAGTTGAATTTAATCATGTTTAATGTATTATTAGATCTGATTAGATGAATCTATATTTAGTTAGTCAAGCTGCAGCATTGCCAACTTGGCCGTATTCATCTTTTATTTTGTGTAGCCTATTTTGTCCTACTGCTGGGCAAAGGCCTCCACCGAGTCCTTCCAGGAACTCATTTCCCGCACCACCTTGCACCAGCCCCCGTGGTATGCATCCGGGTGTTCTTTCCACCTCTTTCTGGGCCTCTGCGGCGCCGTCCATCGTTAAACAATGTAAAATCGATGTGGTTCGACGGTCGCAGTCGAGTGCGGACGCATTATTCGCAATCTATTCGTAATTTACCCAAAAAAAATATTGTGTTAATTCATGGAAAATCATGGACTTTGCCTTGCAATGCCATAGAACCACAGTAGCATAAAACCCGAACCCGAATCGGCCATCGAATTTGTAAGGTACATTTAATCATTTGAGAGTCTCCTACATCCATTTACTTCATTGGTTTCTGTTTCCAATACTGTCAACAATGACATTGACTAATGGTCTCTCTGGGATCCCATCGATGCAAAATGTCTTGATTAAGAAACGTACACGATTTCTGACAAGAGAATGATATTGCTGAGCGATACGATGATTAAAATTATAGATTTATTGGTTGGTTGGTTTTATTCGTTGGATTTAAAGACGACTGACAAAGCAGATGTGAGCAGAAACGGGAGAGAACGCCTTTGAAGAACATAATGACCATAATATTGGCGATGCTCTTCAAAAAGGTCAGGTGTACTAAAACCGGCGTGCGTGTATAACTAGATGTATAAATGTGAAAGAGTATGTCAGGATCGTAGCAGCTGGCGTTCTGTAGTTTCTGCCTACCCCCATGGGAAGATGGGGTCAGTTTATGTATGGTTACGTTGGTACGGGCAAGGGTGCCGATGGGACCTTTTTACGTACTATATGGCCTCAAAACTCAATACCATATTGCATTGCCTCTGTCATGCCATAGAAGAATTAACATTCGTGAAAAGTTAAATTGAAATTAGAAGGGTGATCTGGTGGCAATCAAGCTTTCAACAAACTGGCAAGCATCAATGAAACTAGTTCATCAAAACGCAAAGGGGAACGTGAATAGTCAGTCTGATTGAGTCCCTTTTAATACAACTAGCAAAGAGACTTCATTGATTTCGAGCAAAGAAGCAAATCAGTATAGTCACCCTATAATGTTCCCATACCTGGGACACCCCATCAGGTTAGACTGGAAGCCGGCCCCAACATAGTTGGGAAAAGGGTAGGTAGATTGATTGGCTCTTCGCACAGGAATTAATTAAAACTTTAAATGAAACCACACTGTGTAAATTATGTAGATTCTGGCACAATATTACAAATGGTACTTCTAGGAAAGTCTCTTCTAATATTATTAATGCATGAACAAGAATGGATTGATTTCCACGAAGTATGTTGAAGTTTTTGGTGGAATGGAAGTGTTCATTAACAAGCGTGTGTTGGGTTACTAGATGAAGTTAACATTAGTTTGTAAAGCACTGGGTTTAATTAAATGTATCCTGCTATAATTCTTACTAATATCCTAACTTTATTATTTTTACACGTAATCTGTTCGATTTATGCCCTAACACGTGTGACTCCGGATTTTTAATTTGTCTGTCTGTGGTGTCTTGTTTATGCCTTTTTAATCGTAGTTGGGTTTTAGTTTTTATTACTTAATTTTTTTTATAATACATATTGTAGGTGCGAAAGTGTGTTTATTTGTTACGCTTTTACGCTAAAATGGCTGAACGGATAAAATTTGGCACAGAGGTAGACCTTGACCCGGAGAAGGACATAGGATCCTTTGAACCCGATATTACAGGATCGAGACTTATACGGGTGAAACCACGGGGTGCAAGTAGTAATATCATAAATGGGAAAGTTTTTGTGTTTGGATGATCGACGCACAAACTGTTATTCTACAAAAGGTAATACTCCCACCGAAAAAACCTGTCCGCCATCTCTCAATCCAAGGACGTTCTACAAACCAACAATTTATATAACCAACATCGCTAATAGAGCGTCTCGGAGCACCTAACAATATAAACCTATTACCGACCGCAGTAAATTGAACCAAACCAGGAATTAAAACGAAGTTAAAGTAACTAACAACGTTAACTGTGTTACCTCGCTCAGTTTGTGACGACACCTCGCTAAAGGAATATAGGGGAAGCCCCACTCCTCCCTGCTAATGAGGGGAGGGGTTTATATCCTACTAGAGAAAAATACTAATACTGAAGATAAATCATGAGAAAATATTTGTTTGTTCTTCTATCACGCAGCAACAGAGTAATGGATCGACATGATTTTTTGAAGGGAGATAGAAATGTATAATTATAATTTATATTTTTTCATACACGAAATATTTTAAGATTTTGTTGTACTCATCATTATGAACAACTTTTACTATAGGACCAAAACTGAAATAGCGAAAAAACAAATCTGCTGTTCCCTAAATTTATGTTCGTTTATCTCGTCAAAATATAGGGAACAGCTGAGTTTTTTTTCGCGATTTCAGTAAAGAGGTTTCTTGTATGAGAAGATACACTTTATCCTTATATAAAATTGACATAACCTACGTTTATTCTAAGAAAAATGCACGGTTCCTGTACGATATACCACGGCAGCGAGGCCACAGGCAAAAGATAGATTTTGTGCCAAGAAGTATGCTCGTATTTTGTACCAAGAAGTATACTCGTATTTATACTTGGCTCCTAATATTTTAAATAACTAATGATTATTGTTACTAACTGCTTGATTTTTGAACAATAACTAATCATTTTTTTACGCCAAATATAATATTTTAAATATTTTCATAATATTTTCATGAACTACAGATAGATTATTCTGAATTTAGATGTCATTGTAAGAGATATTTGTGCCTTTGCCTTGGCTTATAAACAACTTTTCGCAACTTTTTTAAAATAAAATAATAATAAAAAAAAGAGACTAACAGATTTAACGAATAACGATCGACAGTCTTACAAATTGAAATAAAAAGAATTACGGCATCGCAGTGCTGAAATCAATCTTCCCAGAGAGTCGCAAATTACGTTAACTGCCAAACATAATGAAGTCTAAACTTAGTTACCAGCGCTCTTACATCAGCAAGTCAGATCAATACAAAACAAACAATCTTGGTACGTGCCTAGTAATATGATTGTATTGTAAGTTTGTCTTACTTTCACATATTAATGAGTCAACTAATCTTCAAGAAATCTTTAACATAAAGAGTTTCTGAAATGGCGAAGAATACCTATAGGCTAAAGAAAATACTGTTCTGAAACTGAAAATAATTTGTTCACAGGGATGCGGACGAGTTTCTCGATGCCTTGTGATTTTTGTCCCCACTTTTTTATAAAATAATAATTATTTCGTTTATTAAACTTTTTAACATATAAAATACATTTTTAAATATTTCTTAAAAAAGATTAAATAAGTATAAAAAAAATCAAAAAAAAAAACTATAAATACATTATTATTACTTTTAAAATGTCTTTAACATATCTCGGGACCCTGGGGTCCCGGACCTTTGGAAGGCGTACGAGGGGCCGAAGCCAACTCGCAGAGGCCCGTTAGACATCCATAATGAAATGGGGCACCAACCGACGATTATCCCTGTCCGCACTATGCAAGGGCACCCAAGGATAACCCCCGGGTGGTGTAGGACTATTGCAGGATATGGAAACAAAACAATGATAGTGAACTATGGGTTTGGGTGGCTAAAGTGGACTGGTAACCTGGAACTATGGAAGGACTATGGCCCCTGCCTGATCAATGTTTTATATATACACGGATAAAAATGGCAGGGGGTGACTTGCACACTCAATAATGGGCCCCCGAAAATGGTCGCTAGCACATAGTGACGTAGCGACAAGGGGGCAACACTTCCTGAGGTGTTTGAGAGGAGTGGAGAGGTATTCCACGGCTATCAGGACAATCCCGGAAATACGGTCAAGATCCCTACCAGCATCTTACTGGAATACTTCCTTCCTCCGAGCACATTTGCTCTAGCGAATCTCCACTCAAGCCGGCCAATCAAGGCAAGAATGAGGTGGGAGCTCTGTTCCTCGTCAGTGTTCACTCCAGCCGGCCAATAAAGGCAAGCCAGAGGTGAGGAACAAGACTTCTCCCGGGAGGTAGGGTCCGTGGGGTCGCTACTGCCCAACAGCTCGCCACATGCTGCCCTGCGGGTTTTTGTATCTCTCTTGGTCTGGCTTCTCATCCTAGACCTGTTCCGGCAAAGTAAACTCTACCGGCACAGACCTAGAGTTCGGAGCACGCAAGCCCCACCACGACGTCAACGTAGAGATACGGCGGTGGGGTTATTATTACTATTATTTTAAGTCAGATAAATATTATATTCCGAAATAAAATTCAGCTGTTAACCTGAAAGTAGTCTACTGGGATTTTTTGGATGGTCTTGCGTTGGCCACCTCATGAAAAAATATACGAGACTTACTTTAAATGCTAGAGACTATATAAATCATCGTAATTTTCGAGTAACGGCTACGTTCCAGCATTAGGGACAGTGAGTGTCCAAACAAGTGCAAACTTACGTTAAAACTACGAGCATTTGCACGTACCTACTAAGTACTCGGCTATATGCTTTAGCATGAACCGAGCGTAACAAGGCTTGCACACGAGCACACAGTTTATTTAATAAGGAGCAATAAATTTCGGCCTTTCAAATACATCATCATCATTTCATCCTAAAGATGTCCACTGTTGGACATAGGCCTCCCCCAAGTACCTCCACTTCGACCGGTTCTGTGCTTCTCGCATCCAGCGGATTCTCGCGGGGATCATAAGGTCCACCGGTCCACCTTGTGGGATGCCTTCCAATGCTACGTATTTCGGAACACGGTCATCACTCCCGAACGTTTCGGCCCTGTCAGCCATCTGTTCGGCAAGCAATGTGCGCTGCCCACCCACTGTCACTTAAGTTTAATTAATTTGCAAGCTTCAAAATGGCTTGCAACAAAATGTTCGACAACGAATGCTCGCATTGCAGACATACCTCAACCAGACTCAGACTAAATGGAAACCGTAAATCGACACTTGAATTGAGTACTGCAGGTACTGCATCAATTTGAAGGACTTCACATTCATGTGGACTCCATGATTTCATGTAATGTAAATGGCGTACCCAATTCAGTTAATACGTCATTACGTATTCGTACTGCTGATTCGTACTCAATGCGCAAATGCGCTCGATAATGTCGCTTTGAATTTCCAATGTTCCGTAAACACCGTGGCATAGCAAAACCTGTAGTTGTAAGATAAAGGATACTGTTACCGCTAACAACAATGGAACCCTCAAAATTGGATAATTAACCATAATTATTTGGGAATGCTCGTTCCAATATATACCTCATCCATCGCTTTTCTTTTTTGATTCTGCATTTTGGATAAAAATAGAGTAGCACCATTAATTATAATTATGAAGATGCTTCATATCCAATATTGCCACCTATACTCCATTTGAAATAAGATTAGACATTTAAACAAACCTTTTTACAGTCCGTTCAAAAGATTTTGACTTCTATACCGTAGGTATAAGGATGGCATTAAAAGCAAAAAAGGTTACACAATACCAACTGTATATTGCAGCTGCCATTTGTCATGCCACCAACACAATAGAAGTCAAAAACGGTTGAACGGACTGTAAAAAAGGCTTATTTAAATGTCTAATCTTATTTCAAATGGAGTATAGGTGTCCGGAGTTTTAGGCCCGAACAATATTGATTGCAGAGAGACGAAACTTCAATAGATAAAGTGCGATATAAGAAAGCCCCTCCACGGCGTGAAAACATGCCTTATACAGGGTGTAAAGGATAGCCCTCCGCAAATTAACAGGGGGCATTCAGCTCCTTATTTTGAATCCTATTCCACCGGATAACTCAGGAAAGTTTTCATTTACTTTTATCGTTTTTTTCAGTTACTATTCCTTTATTTCAATGTACAATTACATTCTCTGTACGTAGCACTCCATTTATTTAAATAAAACAGCTAAAATCAAAAGCCTGCAATTAATGTTAAAATACTATAGCGAACGACGCGTGAAGCTCAGAATTTACATCGATAATCACGTGGGGCGAGTGCGCCCCCCCGCACGGGGAGTGCGGCTACGTGCCTTTTGCCACGGTAACGATACATTGCTCGTGAGGTAATGAAAAAAACCAGGTTTACTCGATTCCCATAACGTTCCTGAAATAATTTCATGTACCGGTCGTCTTAGTATGATATACTGAATTCACCCCATCAGTCTGCGGAGGGCTGTCCCTTACACCCTATATATTTCGAAGGGGTGTGCTAAAGTCAGAGAAATCAATTATTTATCAAATTGACTACCTACTTAAATTGTCTTTATATTCAAATCAGAACTGTTATTATTTGACAGTTTTATGAAATGGCTATATTAACACCACAAATTAACGTAGTATGTCAATTTGACACACAATTAATTTCACAGATCGTGCATTATAATGTACTAGTTATGTTTAAGTCCTTTAGAATGAAAGTGATGTTGCAATTGCTACAATTTTACGAGACGGTTATGTGGTCGTTAGTGTTAATTCCATGCTAACGGCTTTCTATGTTTTTGCTGGTTAATGAAACGAGTCCAAATATTTTTTTACGATATAATGTACTACCACTGATATCTACCACTGCCATGTCCCTATGTGCTGTATTTTGACGTAAATATACATTTATATAAACATTAATATTTAAACTGGAGGAGCTCCTGGCTAAGTAATAACAGCCGCACGGGTCGATACATCAGGTTAAGCTACACTTGCCAGGGTTGGTCCGTGGATGGGTGATCATCTTTACATACCGAGACTCCTCCGTGACTCGGAGAGCACGTTAAGCCGTTGGTTCCGGCTGTCATTTGTAGATCTTTGACAGTCGTTACGAGTCTTCAGAAGCCCGAAAGTCTGACAACCAGTCTTACCAAGGGGTATCGTATTACCCAGTTACTGGGTTGTGGAGGTCAGATAGGCAGTCGCTCCATGTAAAATACTGGTTTTCAGCTGCATCCGGTTAGACTAGAAGCCGACTCCAACATAGTTGGGAAAAGGCTAGGTAGATTAATATTCTTTAAACTAATATAATTACGCCAAAAAAACATTGTTCACCATTCCTCATAAGACTGCTTTGTCCATTAAGAATCTCATAATTTTTTCTATTTCCCACTACGCTGTAATGTTAGAAGTTAAGTTAAGGTATGTAACAAAGTCTTAACTTAGTTAACTTGGCTCAGTTTCCAACAGCTCACATTAACTTAGCACCACAGTCTAATGACACGATAGTGTTTTTTGCACCTCTAATGCTCTCACTTATACAAACTTAATTAAAACTTGGAGTAAGACTGCTGAAAAGCTTTTAAAATAGACGTTAAATAACGTAGGCTATTATTAGTAAAGGAATTTGCACATTGGAATCAAGTAATTATAAAAATAATACTTTTCACGAATCACGTGACCAGAGGGCTGACCTTAGGGCAAAGAATTAGCATTGCCTTACAACACTGTAATACTGGTTTTATATGCCCAATAAGCTGTTCCCTTTTTTTTAACCCCCGTTGGAAAAAGAGGGGTGTTATAATAAGTTTAACATATGTATTTGTGTCTGGCTGCGCCATTGCAGCTGCCAAACGGTTGAACCGATTTTGAGTTTTTTGGTTTTGTTTGAAAGGTGACTTGATAGAGAGTGTTCTCAGCTATAAAAAAAAATAAAAAACGTTTATTAGATGCTTTGTTCATGTAGGGGTTTTTTTTTTTAATTTAAGGGTACTTGTTGCCCATATAATCACACACACATATAATTACCTATAATGTTCCCACTGCCGGGACACAGGCCTCCTCTCTTCGAGAGAGAGTGGGCTGTAATCTACCATGCTGGCCCAGTGCGGGTTGGTAGATGTCACATGTCTTCGAATTTTTGGTTCTAGAACATGCCGGTTTCTTCACGATGTTTTCCTTCACCGTTTTGAGAGCAGTGGTGATAAAATTATTTACACAAAGTAAAGCGCCTGTCTGGGTTTGAACCCACGACCTGCAACTCATAAGTCAAGGCCAATTCCACTGGGCCACCACTGCTCACTACTTATACTTGTACATAATATATATAGTATATTATAATATAATATAATATATAGTCTATAATTTTAGTCATCATCATATGCTTAGCCTTTTCCCAACCATGTTGGGGTCAGCTTCCAGTCCAACCGGATGCAGCTGAATACCAGTATTTTACATGGAGCGACTGCCTATCTGACCTCCACAACCCAGTAACTGGGTAATACGATACCCCTTGGAAAGACGGTTGTCAGACTTTCGGGCTTCTGACGACCCGTAACGACTATCAAAGATCCACAAATGATAGCCGGGACCAACGCTTTAACGTGCTTTCCGAGGCACGGAAGAGTCGATATATAAAGATGGTCACCCATCCACGGACCAACCCCGGCAAGCGTAGCTTAACCTGATGAATCGACTCATGTGGCTGTTACTACTTAGCCACCAGCTCCTCCCTCGAGAATATATATATAATTTTAGTATTAGCTTGTATATTGTCACCACCACACCACACACACACACACCACACCCCACATCCTTACATACTCCTTTTGCATTGTTTACGTTCGGGTATGAACGCACGTCGCGTCGGTTGCAAGTACTACACACCTGACCTTTCTGAAGAACATTACCAATAAAGTCACTGTGTCCTTCTTTGAAGTCTGCCTTGTAAACCTTTAAAAGATACTTAATATTCTCAAAATTAATTATCAACTTATTTGCGAAACATACTTAATTAAAATAAACCCTAAATTAAAATATCTATTAACTCCTAAACGGTCTACATAGCAAGGGTTTACGAACACAATGAGCTGTCATATTGCAGCTGCAGTATTATTAATAGTACCATCAGCAGACTTTAATAACATAAGACTCGTGAACATTTATCCCGGTTTGAGAAGTTTTGCACTAGTGATGTAGTAAGTACCTAAGTGTTTGTTAAGTTCTGATGAACTGGGAACGCTAGACACGTAGACATTTGTCTTGATTTGTGTATAACATTTTGTATTGTGTCAAACTTTGACATGTTAAATGAGGTTTTCAATTTTACTTATCTACCTACTTTTTATGAAGATCGAACCGTAGATTTTTATGCCAATAGTCTACTTTTGAACTCAGGCGCAGTCCAGTAAAAACACGTTATGGTGGGACTAGAACTCAAACGTTAGCACAGTTGGGAAAACTTTTGGCAAAACATGATATTATTAGAAAGAAAGAAAATATATTAATTAGGACACGCACAGGAAATAATACAATAAAAAACAAACATTAACACTAACAAAATCATGAAAAAAAAAAACATATATTACCTACACGTAAACAGCTATGGAACTCATTTTTGTATCTGCAATAGAACTGGGGGCCAAGAATACTAATTTACAAACGAGTCAATGGTCTCGCAATGACAAGTTTTTGACAGATTTTGTATGGCAAATCTGTCAAAAACTCATCATTGTGAAACCATTGACACGTTTGTAAATTCGTAGACTTGGCCCCCTGAGTGTTGAAATTGATGTCTATGATTGTGGATACAATAGTCTTCTAACTGTTTGTCGTGTAGATAATTGCAGTAGGAATAAATTAACGCATTCCAGGACGATGAGACACAACAGAAGTTTTATTGTTATAACGTCTTTGGGCATTTAGTGTCCCTCAAAGTGTTAAAAAAGCTTCGACCATGACGTAATTAACCCTAACTTTTAAATTATAAATGCGCAAGTGAGTTTGTTTCACGCTAAAACGGCTGAACAGATTTAGATAAAATTTGGCTCATGGGTAGACTATGATCTAGAATAGAACATAGGATACTTTTTATCCCGATATTCCAACAGAATTGAGAGTTATGCGGGTGAAACCGCAGGGCGCAGCTAGTAATCTATACTAGCGTAAATTGATATACAAGTTTTTTACCAAACAACTCAATTGGTTTCGATCTATGTTCAATTGATCACACCATTTATATATCTTCACACAAACATAATAATAATTAAGTACTTTACCAAAGAATTGCACAATTGCACGACACAATCAAGTTGCCATTCCACTGACAACAGAATTATAAAGTACTGTGAATATTTAATAATACGGCACTACGGGACTATGGAACCACGAGACTAAATGGAACTACGGGAATTGTGCAACATTTATCAAGCACAACACTACGGAGACATTTATTGCATTGAAAACTTTTGTTGAGATGATGAAATGTGTGTTCGTTCAAAGATAATTCTATACGTTCCTCGAAGGAGTAGCTAAGCTTCATTATATTATATTTATTTGCCACTTCTAGTTATTTACGTTCTAGAAATTGGAGGCATGTTATTTTGGTGGAGCTACGAGTAGAAATAGGCTTTTTTTTATTTTGAGGGTAGAAAATCATCAAATGACTTCTCCTGCTCTGGGCGGAGCGGGAGGGCCTGTCCGGCTTTTAGTGACTAAAACCCACCCGTGTTCCTTCAGTTGCCTATTGCCAAGTATCCCTTTCGGACTTTCCCGCAACCCTACCAGGAAGTAGAAATGGGCTGGTTTGGTGATGCAGTTTTTTCATACGGAGAAATAATAATAAAAAAAATCGTTTAATTTAGACCATATTTTGTTAGTCTTACACTATCTTAAAATTATGTCAGTCATGAGGAGATCAAATTACGTACGTAAACATCTAACATAAAAAAACGAAATATCCAGACTCCGGGCTGCTACTGAGCAATTCCAAATGGAAAAACCCAATAACAATAAAATTTACCCGACCCAGGAATCGTACCTAGGACCTCATACTCAGCAGTGGCGCTTGTAACCACTAGACCAACGAAGCAGTCGTACTTTTTAAATATTAGGTTAAATAAACGTATGCAGATAAAAATATGGCAAATAAAAAAAACACGCCACTTCAAATAACTCTATCCAGTCTACCCACTCCATTTTATAAAAACAACCTGAAATACCCATAAGGCCATTTGTCCACCGCACCTTAAACGAGAAGTCAACGAGAACGAGATGACGACGCCGAAGTAGCGACAGTAGGTACATTTTCTATGGCCGCGTAATCTCGTTTCTCGTTGACGTCCACGGTGCGATGAACAAACAGTGAAACAGATAATTAATTCACGTTTGCATAAACCAGAACAGAACGACTTTCCTCTATGCTACCGCATGGTACACCTGCGTACCAAAAACCATTGTAGTTAATTAGAATGTCCTTGAAGAATTAAACCAATCAAAGTTTCAATCGCGCAAAAACATACATAAGTGCGTAGTATAGTCTAACTTAACTTGAATCAAATTACTCATAAGACTTGCTTAGTAGTTACCAATATAACTTGAAAGCTACTGAGAATTTTCAATAGAATATGAAGACGAGTAACTTGAATCTTATATTGAATTATGGAAGAGACCATTCAGAGATCTAATGAAGTCTGATTGAATAATGTTCTGTGTTTGTAAATTTTGATGTTGCTTTGGTGTATATACAGGGTTACTGGTAACTCGACGTATTCCTTGCAGGACGTCATAGTAGGGTTAAAATGCAACAAATTAAGCCACCAAATGTTCTACCGAAATTCAGTAGTTTTTGAATTAGTTAAGAGTTTTATATCCCGTTTTATGCCCGGAGAATATCCAAACTTAAGTGGCAGTGGGCAGGGCACATTGCTCGCAGAACAGATAGCCGATGGAGCAGAAAGGTGCTGGAGAGGCGACCAAATACCGGAAGACGTAGTGTTGGAAGGCCTCCCACAAGGTGGACCGATGACCTTGTGAGGGCCGCAGGAATCCCCTGAATGTGGGAAGCATAGAACCAGTTGAAGTGGCGGTGCTTGGGGGAAGCCTATGTCCAGCAGTGGACGTCTTACGGCTGAAATAATGATGATGATTATTGTATCATGATGATCATGAATTTTTACCTGACTACGGCGAAGAAAAACGGAGTGTTATGATTTTGACCAGTATGTATGTATGCATGTATGTATGTATATAAGTATGTTCATCTGTTCCCTCATATCTTCTAAACCTCTCATCACAACTTGACAAATGAGGTATCGTTGGAAGCGTCTTGATCGTCCGCTGGTTATAGGCTATGTGACGTTACATTAAATTAAAAATGGCGCCTTCTAGAGGACATAAATTCAGGAGTTAAAAAAAATTGTTTAGTCGTATCATGTTGGATATCAAATGAAAGGACTTAATGAGCACATTTCAAAAATATATGTATTATAAACGCAAACGAATAAAACAAAAATTTTTATTTCTGCGGTGTCTTGTTTATACCTTTTTAGTCGTAGTTGGGTTTTAGTTTTTATTACTTTAATTTTTTATGCGTATGTATAACAAGAAATTTTAAATTTCATTGGAGTAGTCACCTATAGTGTTTGGTTCTGAACTTTGAATTCTCAGTTAGCCGCTCAAGGAACCGGGTTTTGGATATGCTTTTTGTTTGCTTAAGAAACGACAAGCTACTAAAAGATTTTTAATCAGTTTAGTAATAATTTGTATATTGGGTCTTGATGCCTTAAAAATAAATAAATAAACCATTTTACATCATTATTCACGCCTTCTACCAAATAATTAAATAACAATCAAACCAGAACTGCATAGAATTTTTAATCAAAACCCAAGAAAGCGACGTCGTCTATAACACCTAAACCAAACGCGACCAACACTAACTAAGTTTGTAACTTGACGCAAAAGCTGAGTTGGACACAGTTTCAACTGTATTTCAGCTTTGATAAATACAGCTTTGATGAAACCTATGTAATTCAGTTTCGGAACTTAAAACCGGAGTTCAGACCAAAATTCATGTCCCTCTGACATAAGTTATATACGGCACTTAAGTTTTACTTTGATGTATTATTTAGTGGTAGCTCAGATGCTGTATATGTAGTGGGTACTTCCAGGCAACATTGCATGCCTAAGGCTCCTATGCCACCGCCGGGGAAGCGAGTAACTAAAATTGGCGATTAGAATTAACCAACTTTGAGGGAACAACTTAGTAGAACACAATGGAAATAATTTATTTGTTTACTTACTGATGCCCGCAGCTTTGCCCGCCAAATTTTGTACTAAAACCTTCCTCAAGAACCACTCTATAGATTGGGTGAAAACAGCATGAAAATTGGTGCAGTAGTTTTTGAGTTTATCGCGAACAGAACGATAGGCGGCGGAGGACTTTGTTTTATAATATGTAAGGATTAAGAAGGTATACAGATAACATGTAACTTAGACTATGGGGGAGTAATCACTTTGTATTCATCTGTGGGGGCTTGTAATTAGCAACTTAGTTAAATATTATAATGTTATTTGTCTATAAGCCTTCCGAAAAGAATGGAACAAAATAAACATAAATAAACTAATGCCAATAAGCCTGATATACAATGTCGCCCATGCGCATGTGACCGCCCGTACTTTTCTGAATATTCATGAAAAAATGTCGCAAATAAACTTCAAAAGGGGGGTCTATCTAAAAAAAATTTTTTGTAGCTGTTATGTAGTAGATTACATATATATATGTATATATATATATATGTATATATGTATAGTAGTGGTGGATTGAACAAAGCAGCGCGCAAGGATCATTGACATAACGATTCCGCATGACGGGAGCCTCGTGACGGCTGAGAAAGATAAAAAAACTTGACATGGATCACGAGGTTGTCGACATGTGCCAAGAGCCTCGACCAGCACCTATGGAGGCTCTCGTTGGGCAGCTGGGTTAAGAGCCTGATTCAGAAAATGGTACTCCTGGACACGGCCCGTATAGTTAGGTTCCTCTCTCTGGAGCCCTGACCGCCGGTAGCTTGGACCCTGTTCCCTATATCGGTTGGCTACTATTTTTTTAATTTTTAAATGTTTATATATTTTATATACTATATAAAAAAATGTAATTTGTAAGTGTTTTTATGAATTAAAGGAAATAAACTAAAAACGAGTTAGCGAGCAACGAGCAGCGTATGTGTGAGTGTCGCTGAGCGAGTATGCTTTTTGATAGCTCTTGTCACTGCAACAAATGAGCACTCACCAGCAGGGTGAACAGTTAGCGATCAACTACTAATATATGTCTGTTTCATTTATACGAGACCTACAATCTTTATGACGTTTCTTGAGCAAGAAATTGTTGATACGTAGCTAGTCGCTTCCTCGTCGGCGCGGGTGGGACAGGTGCCTAACGAGCTTGGATCTTAGAGTACCAGTGCATATTATTACACTAGAGAATCCTGACGTACTCTGCATCTCCTAAATACAGCTACTGAGGAAGGTTTGGTGAATTAAATTTGCAAATGCCGGGGGTCACAGGGGGTTGGGACTTTAGCAGGGATTCCTGGAATTTTATTGGGTTATAGTGAGGTAGCTAAAATAGTTACTGTTTATTATGTGTTGAAAATTGCATTATTTTATACTTCGCTAGTCCTTTGATCGCGAAACGAAGCGAGGGAATTAGAGCTCTGAGATAGTTAGATAGTTTCAGAAAGGTATGCGTATTGTATTATGCGCATACTTTACCGTGACCTCTGACTTGGCTTCAAACGCCGTCGAGAAATATCTCCCAGGCATTTTTTTCTGAAGTTGTCTTCCTTTTTAGGGGTATGAGGAACAGGGTGTAAAGTTCATTCATTCACCATAGAAATGGGAGGATCCTCCGACCAGACGGGTGTTGTGTCTGGCGGGCAACTGCCCGACGATTGATGTCGGGTTCTTGTATATATGTCCATTGCACGGTAAACTTTAATTGCGCGATGCAGGATTTATGTGACGTCAGGATTTTTATGTGACGTCATTTCTTTGATGCGTAGTTCGCATTTGGCGATGTAGATACCACCACACCTTCACCGTTTTTTAAACAAGTGATAATTATACAATACGCACATGAATCCGAAAAGTCAGAGGTGCGAGCCTTGGGTTCGAACTCGAGACCTATGACTTGACAGTACGACGGTCATACCACTAGGCTATCACTGCTGTTACATCAGCACTGGACTGCAAGCACTGGAAGATATGGGGAGAGGCCTTTGCCCAGCAGTGAAGGATACAGGATAACAGTAAAAATAAATGAAATGCGTTACAACAAAGTAAAGGCTCTTACATACTAGTATGACTTTAAAAAAAGCATTTCTGAGAAACTTCACGGCAGAACAAATACCGGCGGCATCGCGTCGCACGACAAGTCGCGCCATTATGTATGAGCCTTAATACAAAACAATATAAAAAATAATAATAAAAACGCTCCGGCCCCTCGTACGCCTTCCAAAGGACTTCCCCCCATGAACCGTAGATATTAAAACATATCAAAATAAAAAATACCTCTGTATAAAACCCATAATTATTTTGAAGCTCTAATGACGAAGCATCAAAGATTGCCTTCACTCAAATAACTCCCAAAACACCGGCCAAGTGCGAGTCGGACTCGCGCACGAAGGGCTCCGTACCATTGTCTATAAAAACGGCAACAAAATCACGTTTGTTGTATTGGAGCCCCCCTTAAATATTTGTTTTATTTTAATTTAATTATTTATATTTAAAGTGAATATAATTATACCTAAATATTCTGTGAATATTTCAAGTATCTACCTGTTGCCGTTATCAATATAAAGGTAAAACGAGCACAAAAATCACGTTTGTTGTATCGGAGCTCCCTTAAATATTTAAGTATTTTATACTGTTTTTTAGTATTTGTTGTTATAGCGGCAACAGAAATACATCATCTGTGAAATCATCGGTCCCGTTTTACCCTTTGGGTACGGAACCCTAAAAACAGGCGAGACCATCGTAACAGATATGAAGGGTTTCCAGGAAAGATTTAATATGTAGAAGGACACTGAAGAACCCTTATTAAATATATATTGGGGTTCCGTATACGGTATGCGACACCCAACTTGATCTGACCTAGTCACATCTTTTACAGATTGCATTTTTGGGATTTGTAGAAGTTTATGATCCGAGATTTGGCTCAGGTGCTGGGTGAGAGAGTTGATTTGGAAAGTTGATTAGATTAGATGTGAATTGGGTTATGTTTTTCGTAGAAAAGAGTTCATATTTTCGAATCCTGAGAGTAGGTACCTCATTTTCGGATTGAAAGTTCTTCTTATTGGGTGAATTTTCATTGAATTATACATCTTCCGTATCAGATACATTTGACCATACAGATACATACACATACATACACATGTTTGACATGATAAGTTTGATACATACCGTAAAGTGTGAGCGACATAGCGAGTGAATTTCTCGCGAATTGAAGTGAATTTCTCAAGTCTTGTAATAGAAAATGGTAATGCTGATAATAGGCAGATTGATCACGCCTGTATTTGAGAAGCTCGTGGCTAAGTAATAACAGCCGCACGGGTCGATTCATCAGGTTAAGCTACGCTTGCCGGGGTTGGTCCGTGGATGGGTGACCATCTTTACATATCGAGACTCCTCCGTGCCTCGGAAAGCACGTTAAGCCGTTGGTCCCGGCTGTCATTTGTGGATCTTTGACAGTCGTTACGGGTCGTCAGAAGCCCGAAAGTCTGACAACCAGTCTTGCCAAGGGGTATCGTATTACCCAGTTGCTGGGTTGTGGAGGTTAGATAGGCAGTCGCTCCATGTAAAATACTGGTATTCAGCTGCATCCAGTTAGACTGGAGGTCGACCCCAACATAGTTGAGAAAAGGCTAGGCAGATGATGATGATCACGCCTGTATTTCCCGAAGGGTTGGGCAGAGGTGCACCTATAGTGCACCCACATTTCGCCAGTTACGTTTTTAATGTTTTTTAAGTCCCGTGTACTAGGGGACGTTTGCTTCAACCTGGCACAAATCCAGACTCTGAGCTGCTACTGAGCAATTCCAGATAGAAAACTCAATAACACTTTGCCCGACCCGGGAGTCGAACCCAGGACGTCATGCTCAGCAGTAGTGCTTACGGCCACTAGGCAGTCAGGTAGGTAATCAGATGCTGAAATAATCGTGATAAGAATTAGGCAATTCCGAAACAGGAGGTGTTACCTTAACAGTACACATATCCCCCAAATCACAAATAACACTTGAATATCAATATTTAACTATAATTAAGCAATTAGTTGGAAACCAGAATGTTAACATTAATTAATGAACGATTTCCCGGTAAACTATCTGTTTGTAGGTTTCGCCGCAATGTTGATCGAGGTCGGATTCGAACCCGCAACCTCGCGGTTTTGACTGCACACACTCGCTTCGAGTATTGACTGATATAAAAACAGTATTATAAAGTGTACCTACGTACTGGTATTTAAAGACACATGAGACGTAATTTTTTAGGGTCCCGTAGTCAACAAGAAACCCTTATAGTTTTGCCATTTCCGTCTGTCTGTCAGTCCGTCCGTCTGTCCGAGGCTTAGCTCAGAGACTGTTGGTACTTTTTTTCTCGCCTATCCCATGTCATTAGAAAGGTCATTCAAAAATATTGTGTTTGTGGAAACCATTTTTGCAAATTTTTGTTAGAATCATGTGTCCCCCCCCCTGCCAGCTGAATGGTTGGTTCTGGATATGTGAAAAAAATCACGGCAGTAGTATATTATTATTATAACGAAATTAAAAGGAAATCTATCACAGCTAAGTAGGCTCTAAAAGTTACCGAGTAATAATCGATCAACTTACATTTGCAGATGCAAAAATGAAAAATTAAGTCCGCCTCTGTATATTTGTGTGTAAAGTATTAAATACTAAGGTATAAAAATATGTTAATGCTACCCTCTTCGCGCATGAAACTACATGCCAATAGCACCTACGTAATGTCCATAAAAATATTTAATAAATTACCGGATGCAATAAAAGATGAAACCAGCGATACGAAATTTATAGATAAAATCAAGCAAATATTAATTAAAAAAGCATACTACACAATAAACGAATACATACAAGACAAAAAAATTGATTTAACACAAACAGACACCTTAAACAGTTTGTCGTACATTTCATACATAAGTACATAGAAAAATATTATAATATTATGATCTCAATTATTGTTAAGAACTTAATTTTAAAAATTGTTTGAATTATTTAATGTTTCTTTTATTTTTATATAAAGAGTTTGTAATTTTATACTTTTTGCTGTGCCCTACAGGGTCCGTAATTGTGCTTTTAGCTTTAAGCCATTGTAATACCTTATCTACATTATGGAATGCAAATAAAATATGAATATATAAATTAAAAAAACTTTTGTATGGGGGAACAAGTTCTTCAAGTAAAACGTTAAGTTTGTTCTTGAGATAAATTCATCCAAACTACGGAACCCTACACTGTGCGAGGTTCGGCACGCACATGGCCGGTTTATTTTATTTTTATTCGGCTTTTTAATATTTTTGCCGTCGATAAAATTAAGCATAGATTCTCTCATTTCGATATGTGCACATTATAAAAAATCACACTGTCTAATTATTTATTAGTGTGAGTCTTGTAGGTATTTTAATTACTTAAAGAACTTTTTAATTCAATTAAATATTATAATGACAACAATAAAACTTTCGTAATCAATTTCATAAAATGTTCAATTTGTTCATAAGTTAGGCTAACGACCTGTTTGCCAGTCCATTTAACAGAAAAAAAAACTTTTTTATTTTCACAAAAATATTTCAAACTTTGATTGAAAATAAAAGTTTTAGATTTTCTTTTCTCAACTCATCAAGCCTTTTTCTCAATTTGTGTGCGATAGAATTTCATATGAAGTGACTGCTATCTAACTTTCTTAACTCAATTATAGGGAGATATCAAATGTTGGACGTGTTATCATGTATAAGATGTAACTTGATGTACCTACAAGATAGGTGCTCTTTTTACCCGACTACGGCAAAGAAAAAAGGAGGGTTATGATTTTGACCGGCATGTATGTATGTATGTAAGTATGTTCATCTGTTCCCTCCTATCTTCTAATCCACTCATCACAATTTGACAAATGAGGTATCGTTGGAAGTGTCTTGATCGTCCGCTGGTTATAGGCTATGTGACGTCACAAAAAATGATCCCCTTTAGAGGACATAAAGTCAGGAACTAAAAAAAAAATCGTTTAATCGTACCATGTTGGGTATCAAATGAAAGGGCTTAATGAGCACATTTCAAAAATAAATATATTATAACCACAAAAGAATTTAAAAAAAATTAAAATAATCAAAACTAAAACCCAACTACGACTAAAAAGGTATAAACAAGACACCATGTTTACCAGTTGTTTAGCCTAAACACCTTTTAAACATGACATTTCTGTATGGAGTTTGGCGTAAAGCTGACATTAAATACGCGTTGAACAAGTGTCTAAGATTCTTTCGTAAGGCCCTGATAGTTTTAAATGTGCACAGTGCCCTATTAGCACAGAATGATCCGATATGGAGATGTTCGCCCGCCCATAGCCTGACAGCGGACAGGACCATTTATATCAGTCGGCAACTACAAGGCCGCCTTCAATTCAAATAAATTATCACGAATATATAGCCAATGAACCAGTACGAACCTACGATATTTGATACCGGCCTGTAATTAATTACAAAATTATTCCACTGTCAGTCTAAATCCTTGTTTCGACCCACTAGTTCATTGAAAAAGAAAAGATAAATATTTTATTTGGGACACGCACCGGATTTACAGAAAGTAAAAAAGGGATCATTAAAACTAATAAATTAAACACATTTTTCAAATAAACGAACACAAAAAAAGTACAAATACGAACAGTGCGAGGCCAAAAAGTCTCCTATCTCAGCATGTCTCTCTCATTGCGTGTTGAATCTCCCAGCATTAAAAAAAACAAATACGACCTGTGCGAGGCCTAAAAGTCTCCTATCTCAGCATGTCTCTCTGATTGCGTGTTGAATCTCCCAGCGTATAAAAAGAACAAATACGACCTGTGCGAGGCCAAAAAGTCTCCTATCTCAGCATGTCTCTCTCATTGCGTTTGAATCTCCCAGCACAAAAAAAAACGACCTGTGCGAGGCCAAAAAGTCTCCTATCTCAGCATGCTTCTCTCATAGCGAGTGGAATCTCCCAGCATTAAAAAAAAACACGACCTGTGCGAGGCCAAAAAGGCTCCTATCTCAGCATGTCTCTCTCATTGCGTGTTGAATCTCCCAGCATAAAAAAAAAACAAATACGACCTGTGCGAGGCCAAAAAGTCTCCTATCTCAGCATGCCTCTCTCATTGCGTTTGAATCTCCCAGCATAAAAAAAAACACGACCTGTGCTAGGCCAAAAAGTCTCCTATCTCAGCATGCCTCTCTCATTGCGTGTTGAATCTCCCAGCATAAAAAAAGAACAAATACGACCTGTGCGAGGCCAAAAAGTCTCCTATCTCAGCATGCCTCTCTCATTGCGTGTTGAATCTCCCAGCATAAAAAAAAAACAAATATGACCTGTGCGCGGCCAAAAAGTCTCCTATCTCAGCATGCTTCTCTCATAGCGAGTGGAATCTCCCAGCATTAAAAAAAAACACGACCTGTGCGAGGCCAAAAAGTCTCCTATCTCAGCATGTCTCTCTCATTGCGTGTTGAATCTCCCAGCATAAAAAAAGAACAAATACAACCTGTGCGAGGCCAAAAAGTCTCCTATCTCAGCATGCCTCTCTCATTGCGTGTTGAATCTCCCAGCATAAAAAAAAAAAACGACCTGTGCGAGGCCAAAAAGTCTCCTATCTCAGCATGTCTCTCTCATTGCGTGTTGAATCTCCCAGCGTAAAAAAAGAACAAATACGACCTGTGCGAGGCCAAAAAGTCTTCTATCTCAGCATGCCTCTCTCATTGCGTTTGAATCTCCCAGCATAAAAAAAAACAAATATGAACTGTGCGCGGCCAAAAGTCTCCTATCTCAGCATGCTTCTCTCATAGCGAGTGGAATCGCCCAGCATAAAAAAAAAACACGACCTGTGCGAGGCCAAAAAATCTCCTATCTCAGCATGCTTCTCTCATAGCGAGTGGAATCTCCCAGCATAAAAAAAAACACGACCTGTGCGAGGCCAAAAAGTCTCCTATCTCAGCATGTCTCTCTCATTGCGTGTTGAATCTCCCAGCGTAAAAAAAGAACAAATACGACCTGTGCGAGGCCAAAAAGTCTCCTATCTCAGCATGCCTCTCTCATTGCGTGTTGAATCTCCCAGCATAAAAAAAGAACAAATACGACCTGTGAGCGGCCAAAAAGTCTCCTGTTTCAGCATGCCTCTCTCATTGCGTTTAAATCTCCCAGTATAAAAAAAAACAAACACGACCTGTGCGCAGCCAAAAAGTCTCCTATCTCAGCATGCTTCTCTCATTGCGTGTTGAATCTCCCAGCATAAAAAAAGAACAAATACGACCTGTGCGCAGCCAAAAAGTCTCCTATCTCAGCATGTTTCTCTCATTGAGAGTTGAATCTCCCAGCATACAAAAAAAAACAAACACGACTTGTGCGAGGCCAAAAAGTCTCGCTATCTCAGCATGTCTCTCTCATTGCGTGTTGAATCTCCCAGCATTTCATGTTCCAGTTACCTTACGATGTTTTTGCCTCCTTCCCCATTCATCAGTATAGATTAACTTAGAAAGGGGTAGAACCATTTTACATTACACCTTTTACATAATATTTAACACAACTACATAATATTCGCGATTACTGTTCGCGATAAACTCAAAAACTACTGCACCGATTTTCATGCTGTTTCCACCAATGGATAGAGTAGTTCTCGAGTGGTTTTAGTATATAATTTGGCGAGCGAAGCCGTGGGCATCAGCTAGTAATATATATGTACAAAAACAAAACAAAAGGACACTTAGGGGTCGAAGTAGTCTCTGGTCACGTGACGTGGCGATACTTGTAAGTGAATATACTTGTACATATTATATAAATATATTAGTGTTAAGTTGTATTTAAGATTCGTCAAGTTTGCCTATATAATAATTAAACAAAGCCATAACAAAAGTTTATTTATCAATCATGCCTCAATGCATTGCTCAATCCAAATCTAAATCCATCTATCTATATCACAATGCATCGTCGAAGCGAGATTTCAATCAATTTATCTAGCATTAATGCGACGAAATATCAATCTATCATTTATTTCTTCTATCGCTGTGCCCTTTTTTGTTTGTATTTGTCTCGACTTGGTGGAGACGCTGCCGTGCCCCCAAATCTATCATTTATTTATTCTATCGATCATTATTTCTATCTTTCGAAGCTGGATAAATGACAGATAAAAATGCTTTTTAAAGTGCGATTATTTTATATTTAAAGGTCACCATAATTCTCTTACAGACAACCTTTGTGTGGATAAATATACATACGAGTAGAGAATGTCAAACGCCCATACTGTGGGAGTTTACGTCTTTATAAAAATAGAAAAAGAATATGCTTGTATTTATTTGTACAGAGTATAAATAGTTATATTTATAGTATAATTATGAAATTCGTTAGTATATAATATATCGGTATTCGATCGGCTGTCGAAATTGCTTACGACGTAACGCACATTTTTATTTTGAGGTTGGTAAATCATCAAATGACTTCTCCCACTCTGGGGTGGAGCGGAAGGGCGTGTCAGACTTTTACTGACTAAAACCCACCCGTGTTCCTTCAGTTACCTGTTGCCAAGGGCCCGGTATCCTTTTCGGACTTTCCCGCAACGTAACGCACCTTGCGCTAATACCTACTAAATAGCTTACTTAGCTGCGAGCAACTTGGAAGTTGTGTTCGCTCGGCTCGCGCGTGGTTGCTGGCAATTCTTACCTATCCCAACCCATTTCACTTAGTTCACAATTTGTCGACAGTTTATAATCTAACGGAAATAATACCGATAGATTATAAATTAACAGTTAGCAATAAATAATCTTGTGTCTTATTAAAAATATAAATATAAGGTATACGGTGTTTGTTAATAGTTTGCTTCTAATAAATGGTAAATAAACAAAGATCAGGTGTCATTGGTAAATGGTAAAGTAGGTAGGTATTATTACCGTCGCAATTTTTATCTCACTTTTACAAAGATACCTACATAAAGTGGGAGTAAGTCTAGACGGAGATTTTATAAGAATGTCATAAAAAAACTCAGGTATTGTGGGTTCTTACAGATGAATCTTACATAATATACACATATGGCGATTTCTTTTATTTGTATATACCAAAGTTAGCTAAATGTACCCGTGGTACAGTTAAGTGTGGAAAAATGGGTTTCTTATGTTTAGATGGTTATTGATAGCTGCGACACCGTTTTTAACTTTTGTAGCTGTCATCGTTTATCATTGTGATTATGTTATGTAAATAAAAAAAACTTTACTTTTTACTTATAAGGCTCTTACATACTTACTGGGGCGAATCGCCGCGCGAAACGAATTTTAACAAAAAATAATCTCACGGCGAATAACGCGGCGGCGTCGCGTCGCGCGACGAATCGCCCCAGTATGTAATAGTCTTTATTTAATTAATTAATATTATTCATATAAATTTTATTTTTATATTTTAGGTATCGCGATTGGTACCTAGTGCAAAAGCTCACTCATTTAATGCGCAGATAAACTTTCATTTATTTTAAAAGTATAAGAACAATATTATACCAAAAAGAAGCCTTTTATCTACGTCTCCGACTAGGTATACCTTGGAAACTAACAAATTCATTCACACTCGCGCGAAACGTTCAAACAATACACCCTTTTAAAGGAATACTTTATCTTCTAAAAATAAATACAAAATATTCGTCCCACACGGCGATAAATGCTGTCCTACACGCCTCCCCAGGGGCGAGACTTGAAGATATAATAAAAAAACTCGGGTAAGCTCTCGTCATATTTCTATAATTATGTACTTATTTACTTGTTTTACGTTGACAGGGAATCTTGACAAATTCATTTTCATACAAGATAATAGTTTTTTTTTTGTGATCGCTGAATAATATCAATTTTTTGCATTATTAAACTAATGTTATTTTCCAAGTTTTTGTTTGCAATACTACGATTCTAGGAAAATATCTAAGCATCATTTAAGTAAAACGCTTAATTTATGATAAATCATAGCTTGCAAGTAATACGCGATTCTTATAGTTAGTGAAAATATCATTTTTAGGGTTCCGTGTCCAAAGTGTGCCAAATGGAACCCTAATATTTAGCTTCCGCTGTCCGACTGACGTCAGTCCTTTTGTCTGTCAGCGGGCTATATCTCATGAATCATAATAGGTAGACAATTGAAATTATAACAGACTATCTTCCGCCCGCAGCCTCGCCCGCGTGCTATGTCGATAAAAAGTACCCTATGTCCTTCCCCAGGATGCTATCTATCTCCCTGACAAATTTTGTCGAAATCCATTCAGTGGTTAACGCGTGAAAAGGTAACAGACAGACAGACAGACAGAGTTACTTTCGAATTTATAATATTATTAGTATATTAGTATAAATTATTTATTTGTATTGCCGCTTTAACAAAAAATAATAAAAATAAAATTAAGTAAAACATTAGAGGACCTCCCCGTACAAGAAACGTGCTTTTTTTTGGGGTTTTTCGCTAAATATTATTCTGTGGTAAGTACGGAACTCTTCGTGTGCGAGTCCGACTCGCACTTGGCCGGTTTTTAAGACTCAAAATAATTTTTGTGAAAGTACATTTCACGTTTATTTCCTTCTTTAGCTGTTAGCTGCTGAGTTAAAATCTACCGATATAATTCAATTCAATATCTGAAAACCATTCATCAATAAAAAAAAACAATATTTAAAAAAATGGCCGCTACAGCCCTAATAAATAATCCAAACACATAGCCCCCAAACTAGGTAATACCCTTCCTAAGGACACGTCATAATAATCTTGAAAAATGTCCCAAAGAATGATGTGAAAAAGCGTATATCTTCAAACAAAATCTCTGAAGGCGGTCTACGCAGGAAAAAGTGTCAACTTGACTATACGTAAGTCCACAAGCTGAAAAAGAAAAATAAGGGCAGATAAATAAATAATACATGAATTGTAGTGCCCATTTGTCAGAATAACCAAGAGTTATATGGGTGTAGAACAAGATAGGTAGGTAGGTAGGTAGTATGTGAAAGGTTGAGGTTTTAGTAAGTAAATAGTGACTAGTCAGTGGTATCTAAGCAATCCTTGGCTATTTGGTTACATATGGCCGAAGGGTCAGATTTTGGGAAGCAAATAGTCCGATTTGATGTTATTATGTTTATGTATATTCATCGTTGAGCTCATTAAGTTCTGAGTTAAATTGATGACAAATGCATGCACTGACTAGACAGGTCTACTCAAATCTGTGTGGTTTTTTTTCCCAAAATACCATTTCAGATACTAATTTATTCTGGACGTTTTTTTATTACGTCTGGACTTTAAAATAGACTGTGACCTCCTAGTTTATTTCGGTGCTTCTACGCAGTCTAGTCGGATAGGAAACAGCGACCTTGTAGCATCTACATCGGCACATGCGAACTACGCAACTGAGAACTGACGTCACACAAAATCCTGTATCGCGCAGTTGGAGTTTACCGCGCCATCAAAATAATATAATATAAGATTCCAATATCAATCGTTGAGCAGTTGCTCCTACAACACTTGTCTGGTGGGAGGATCTTCCCTTTTCTATAGAGGATGAGTGAACCTTACACCCTGTTCCTCATACATCTAAAACCTCATCTACTTTTTAAAATATTATTGACGTGTAAAAGTGTTTGTATAAACCTACTAAGAAAGAAAATACCATAATAACAAAAATCTTATCAGTCACAGATTGAAATACCCATAGAAAATGATGCAAACAAGCTCTCCAAACAGCTATTTACAATCTTGTACAGATACTGTACTGATAGGTACCTAAGCCATAAAGAAAATGGCGGAATAAGCTGGACAAAAACAATCAACGGCTGAATATCCGAAATAATTAGAAACTGTATGGCGGATTAACCCAGTTACTGGGTTGTGGAGGTCAGATAGGCAGTCGCTCCATGTAAAATACTGTTATTCAGCTGCATCCGGTTAGACTGGAAGCCGAAACCAAAATACGATTGGAAAAGGCTAGGCAGATTTTTGTACTGCGGATTTTATTCAGCTGTGGGATGATACAATACAAGATTTACTTGCATATAGCAATATTTACCAAGAAGCAAAGTCTTATTGGGTTTTTCCATCAAGACTTCCTCAGTCGCAGTGGCCCCGAGCCAGGATTTGTGCCCATTTGATGGCAATAGGCTTAGGCTCGCTCCCTTTTTTTTTTTTTTTTTGAGGGTGTGAAATCATCCAATGACTTCTCCCGCTCTGGGCGGAGCAGAAGGGCGTGTCAGACTTTTACTGACTAAAACCCACCCGTGTTCCTTCATTTGCCTGTTGCCAAGGTCCCGGTATCCCTTTCGGACTTTCCCGCAACCCTGGCAGGCATCGGTCCTACCGGACCCCGTCCATTGTGCTGACATCTCTTTGAGGCGCGCGTGGAACACGACGCGCCATCGACCCGGGCCTGGTCCTTATCGGACGGCGAGCTGCCCGTTGCTCGCCGTCCGCAAGCCCGCGCCTATGGTGGCCGGGAATCCGCCTGGGATTCCCGACGCCCAGGGCGTCTCCAACGGCGGCGGTTAAGGGCGTGAGGGCGCAAACTTTGCCTTTCCCTCACGCGTTCCGCCTCCTCCTTTGCGAGCATTACTGCTTCGCAGAAGGAGGTGATGGCTTCCCATGCCCTCTCGCTCCGTACCATGGCCTGGACCAGGGCCGGACGCGAGAGGTCATTGCCGCCAATCGCCTCCGCGAGGACACGGCGGTGCTCCGCCCAAGCAGGGCATACCTCCACCGTATGCTCCACCGTGTCCTCCGGGCGATCCGCACAGTGGTGACACCCGGGCGTTTCCTCCCGTCTAATCCTACACAGGAACCTCCCGAAGCTGCCCGCGCCTATGGTGGCCGGGAATCCGCCTGGGATTCCCGACGCCCAGGGCGTCTCCAACGGCAGCGGTTAGGGGCGTGAGGGCGCAAACTTTGCCTTTCCCTCACGCGTTCCGCCTCCTCCTTTGCGAGCATTACTGCTTCGCAGAAGGAGGTGATGGCTTCCCATGCCCTCTCACTCCGTACCATGGCCTGGACCAGGGCCGGACGCGAGAGGTCATTGCCGCCAATCGCCTCCGCGAGGACACGGCGGTGCTCCGCCCAAGCAGGGCATACCTCCACCGTATGCTCCACCGTGTCCTCCGGGCGATCCGCACAGTGGTGACACCCGGGCGTTTCCTCCCGTCTAATCCTACACAGGAACCTCCCGAAGCTACCATGTCCGGTGAGGACCTGTGTCAGGCGGAAGGTGAGGACGCCGTGGCGCCTCTCTAGCCACTCCTCTACGAGGGGACTTATCGCCGCTATTGTGGCGTGCCCATAGGCTCGCTCCCTGGGACTTAATTCGTCAAGGGCTTTCTAATTAACAACAATGTGTTTTAGTCGTCGCGCGTACCGCCTGGGTGCTTAGCGGTTAAACATAACTGGCGAAATAAGGATGGACTAAACACCTCTGCCTAACCCTTCGGGAAAACAGGCGTGATGTTATGCAAGATTTACTTATTTATAGGTACATGACGGGTTGTACAAATTGCTTTTAAACACATTTATTATCTCATCCTCGCGTGAAACATTTTAGCACTGGTCATTATTCCAAGGACTACATTTGACACAAACGACTTACAACGAGTTACGACTATTTGCCACGAGGGACTCCCAGTTATGTTTTAATTTATTTGAAACTGTCATACGCAATTTAATTTAAGACTCTAATGTTAGCACTACAATGATTGATGTGTACATACTCGTGAGTGTTCAAAGTTAGTTTTCGTTTAATCCATTTGACCACTTTCGACAACTAGGAATCTCTGAAACCTTGTTCTAACTTGTAGACAAGAGAATGGAAATTCTTGTAACCCAACCCATCTGCTGTTTGATATTGATTTTCAACGATGTTTCTACGGTCTGTTCTAAAAGCATCTGACGAAAATGTAAACAAGTGGATCAGAGAATATACCTGTAGATGCCAATTTGTATTGCCACTTAAAAATTGAATGGTTGAATTTGATTATTTGAGTACATAAACCCGAAAATCTAATTTTAAATCACCAGCATACTGTACTAACTATGATGACGCCTGATGCCGAATTTTACGAATGAAATTGAAAGTGATCGACACATCTAAACCGCATTCGAGAGCTGTCAGTGTAACCATTGTTGTGAAATATTGACACCGCAAAACAAAAAATGTTTGAAAGACTGTTTCGTTGGTTTAGTGGTCACAAACGCTACTGCTGATCATGAGTTCTTAAAGGTGTTTTTCATTTAACAATTGAGTTTAATTTCTTAATTTGTTGATGTTTATTCAATAAAAATTTAATTAATAATGTTATTCAAACAATAATTGTTGGATAAAGTGGTGAGATATATAAAGTTGAAACCTTCTTTATACAGATGAATGTTTTATGAATTCCCTCAGTGATTGCTTGAGAATTTAACCTACATTGCTTTTTTGTAACCATCTCACTGTGAAAACTTAGGTGAAGTGAACGTGGAGTGAGCTGTCATTGTCATCGATACCTACTGATGCTAAGCCAGTAGCAGTTCACTACAAGCTCACTTCACCTAAGATTTCACGGTGAGATGGTTACAGAATACACAGACTGTACAACTGACAGCTGTACAGGATTTTTTTACACCTTTGTCAGATTCTCTTCAGTCAGAGACTTTTGGAACAGACTAAAGCTCGGTTCCTATAAAATAAAACGAATCGTTTTGCTTACCAATGGTAGCATTTTTTATTGCCAAATTGGGGCATATAGATTCGTAAGCTAATTTTAGCGGTGATAGCTACTTCCTTAAGGGAGGGTCTAATATGCAAAGCTACGAGTATGAGGTATTTGATTCATTATTGGTAAAGATAAAAGAGTCTTAATTTTAACCACTAACGGTCCGGAAATAATAGGAATCGGCCCTATTTGTATGTTTTTTTTTTTCTGTTGCTTCATCTTGACCCATGTTCAGCCAGCAACAATCTAAAGTGTATTGATTGCTTTCACTCCCTATTACTTATTTTCAGTTTTTGCAGTAGATATAAAAAAAAAAACTAAACAATTTATGATTTTTCCTATTAAATTTTATTTCCACTTCTTAGTGTAAGAAAGCTAAAAAACGTTGAATAATTCCTATTAAGTCCAGAAATTCTCATACCATACTCCTAGGTTATATCAGCCTCTAGTCTTACCAACGAAAGCCCCCAACTGACATTTGGGCATCCTCCCAAGTTTCCCGGCGCGTTCAATGACATCGACGCTACGATTGTGCTATCAAATCACAATAGATTCGCGCTCGATCAAGTATGGGTACGTAGATGTTGTTTTGTTTCCACTAAAATGTATTTTTACAAACAATGTACGTGACAGCTTGATAGCCATTCAATTTCACGCAATCGTGTGCAATATTAAGGTGCTAACACCGTACAAAATATTACTTTATTTGGTAGAAAAATCACGGAAATTTTGTTAAGTACTAACTTAAATTTTCCGTATATTTAAATATACATATAATAGTAATATGCTTTAGTGAAATAAAGACAAAATTGCGTTTTCTGAAATAACAAAGTTACTTTTATTCACAACTCAATTAAATACAAAATTATAACAAAATTTACCCATTCTAAAAGAGTAACTTACCTGAAATAACAAAAAACAACATTTAAAGCCTCTACTTCTACTTTATATACTTCCTTTTATTTAAACTACAGGAAACTATTTACAGTTCCATGTTTTCCTAAAATAACATAACCAAGTTTAACTTATTAAAAAATGACTTCAATACTAACAGTCAGTATCACTGACATGACACTGACATCTAAGAGATCTGTGATAATAAATCCATAAAGAAAAGGACACTAGTGTAGTGATATTCTTTACATACATCTGTCAATGGGTATACACGACAAATTGACGTAGCTTGTCAATTTGATTAATAATTAATTTACCTGACTGTATGTGACAGCTTGAACAACATACAATTTTAAGCATTCCTGATCACTTATAAGCGTACAGTTTTTGAGTGTTAAAATGACAAACCGGGTTCTATGCTATATGCATTGCACCAGTAACGCAAACTACACTTCGCGGGCTCTCTCTCCTCTGTTGTACACACGGCTACACATCAAGCATTTCCAGTTTATACTGATCTCGCATTGTATAGGATTTCCGTACAATGAGAGGTCAGCTTATACTGGAAAAGTATAGCTTGATGTGTAGCCGTGTGTACAGATGCCGTATTATGAAGTATTAATGCCACCATTTTTCCAGTGTGAGAGAGAGACGGAGCTAGACAAGGCCGCTAGCACCATCCCGTTTTCGCAGTGGAATAATGATGGCATTAATACTTCATAATACTACCCCTGTAAGGAGTTTGGATGCGAGGCGCAACCTCGCGTGGTACAGACTGGCTAGAGGGCAGCCCTGTGTTTCGAACGTTCCAACAATTTGGATTAAAATATGTTAGGAATGCATTTTGTTTTGGTACATCAGTCTAGCTTAGCTACCGAACAGTGTACGCGTCTCTAATAAATTAAATATTATAATAAACCCCCTTGGAACCCTCGCCGTCTTTGGATTTGCCACCTCACACACACCCTCACACCAAGATAACGCTCCCAAGCGTTACAGTACACTGCTCTACAGCGAGACGTTGAGTAGTGTGTGAGAGAGTGCGCGCGAACAGAGTCTGCTTGCCCATTGTCTACCTCCCCTGTCACACCGCTCACATAACCCAGGCGGTGACTAGCAGCCGCGTGCGGACTTAGTTCGCGTTATCGCGACAATGTAGCCGTAGCATTAGAAAAAGGCTTTTACACTGATTTGAGTGACAGAGACGCTCTTCAAAGCCGAAGGCTTCTCAATGTGCGATGTAGCTGTCGCATATTGTCTCTCGTATGTCGTGATGGCTCAGGGGTGTGATTCTGTAAGACCTCATTTTAAACTTCGAATCTGAATCCGCTGTGAGTTTCTTGATTGGCATTTTAATTACTCGATTGATACACTAGCGCTACCCTGGCGAGCGTGTCAGCGAGTTGAACTAAATTGACTGTGAGATTTTGACAGATTAAGTAAGAGATGACGTAAGAAGTGGCATTCAGTAAGGTAATTCCTCCGTCACTTCGACGCTCACTTCGCACCCGAACACGAACACATTTTGAACCTTATGCGAAGTGAGAGTGAATAGCGATGTGAGATGCGAGTTGTTTGAATTTTACAGAATCGACGTACAGTGGTTAAGGCCTCGCCTCTCATGCACGATGTTGTGGGATCAAATCCTGGCAAGTACCAATATGACTTATACAATTCATATGAATTTTCGGAGTCTATATTAGACATTAGGTACTGTTAAGGCCCCGCCGCCGCCAGATAGCGCACGATGGCGGTACTTACTGCAGTCATGCCCCGGGTTTTCTCTTCGCGCCGCCAGGGGCGCCAGGGGCGCCAGGGGTTGTTACAGGAGAGCTCGCAAGGGAACGTCGCGGACGCCATTATCACAGAAACACAGACAGATCCATAGAGAAACAAACATTGTAATCTTAATACTATCAGAATACACAATATTTATAAGAACCAGCAATCCATTATTTTTTGAAGTCCATAAACACAGCGGCAACAGCCGGAACAGGTACTGATATCGGTAAAGGAAAAAACATCAAGAGAAAACACCAGGGGGGGCGGGTTTTTTGGTACGCGTAAGCAATGTAACGGTTAGTCTGTAATCACCAACCCATCTTGAGCAAGCGTGGTGATCAATGCTCGTGTCTTCTCTCTATGAGAAGAAGCCTTTGCCCTGCAGTGGAACAATAATAGGTTGGTATTTATTGTGTCTCAAAGAAGGCAGTTATATAATCATTGCTGAGCAGCAAGCTAAAATGGCCGTCGTGTTTTTTCCGTAATTTGGTTCCCGGCCTCGCCGCAGGGTCTAATTGAATCCTATATAATTAGGACCATCGTTATCAACTGAACGCAATTAGCCTTGAAAAAAGTCTGAATTTCCACTCAAGAAAAGTAATATTAGATGGTTAGACAGTTAAAAAGAAAAACATTAAAATCGGGTATACAATATTTGCTGTAGTATTATTCCTACCGTTACAACTACACAGCCACTATCTATTATTGTTTTTCCATTATAGTTCTAGGTCACCTTACAAAAAAATTGGCTTTACTCGATGTACTATGGAGAGGGCGTCTGACAGCTTTATTTATCGATACAAAGGTAGCGTACAAGGTTACTGTCTGTCTTCAGTATATTGAATAGCGGTGTGGTAAAGCTTCTGTTCTATAGCAAGCGGCGCGGGAGTAGAGAGCAGTGGTAATTTATATTAAGGTTGTGTAAATTACGTCTCATTTATGGCTTATTGGTCTAGTGCTTCAGCTAGGATATTTGTAAGAACCAAATAGCTACCTATTGCAAATACTAAGTTCTTGTTTTAAACTCACAGTTTCATTAAATAAATCGTCACTACTGGTTTTAAAAGCGACTTGTAGCTTTCATAATAGCACTCCTGAACGCCTATTCTATTGCCAAATTATGTTCGTAGTAAGATTGGATTTGGCTATTGAGTTTTGAATAGAGCACCCTTAATAATACGGTTAATTGACTCGCCTTTTATATGTAACTCAATTTCGTCATCATGATCTTTGTTCGTCATCGTCATCGACACTACTGTAAACTACAAATTTGTAATCACGAAAACAAGGTCCAAATCGACCTGAATATAGTGTGGCCTCACTCTAAAAAAAACATACGACACATCAGCCGCACCACCTCTTTTTTATAGCCGCTAAACGCGTTCTATGAGACCTACCCCTTATACTCAAAGGCTGCCTTGTATACTAGTACAAAGGTACTATTAGGTACTTGTCATATTATTCAGGTTTGGTCTATAGACGATGTTGATAACGTGTCTAAATGATGTGTTAGTATCTTAATACTGCCTTTCTGGCATGTTGCCAAATCGTTTGAGAGTGGATCAGGATGAAATAAAGGCACTTTCTTTGAGTGTGGTAAGAGCTTTAAATATCGTTAAGGTTTTAGGGGTATGAAGAATAGGCTGTAAAGTTCACTCATCTCTATAGAAAAGGGAGGATCCTCCGACCAGACGGGTGCTGTGTCTGGCGGGCAACTGCCCAACGATTGATTTTGGGTTCTTGTATATGTCCATCGCGCGGGAAATTCTAATTGCGCGATGCAGGATTTATGTGACGTCAGGATTTTTGTGTGAAGTCAGATGTGGCGATGTAGATGCCGCCACAAGGTATGCATTACATTTCTTGGCATTTATAAACACTTTGAGTACCTGTGTGTAAGTACCTTAGCAATGGATTTTATGGAATTCGTAATATGTACTTTTCTGAATAAGTGAGATAGCTATATGTCCCATGTAATAAGAGGTCAGCCTATTGCCATCAACGGGACACAAATTCAGAATCTGGGCTGTTACTGAGAAATTCTTGATTAAAAAACTTAAAAACACTTTGTCCAACTTGGGAATCCAACCCAGGACCTTATGTTCAGCAGTAGCACTTGCAAACACGATCAAATCCTTATTTATTAGGTTTAAAACGTTTGTGAAAAAATTCAATAGTCGTAGATATATTTAGTAACCCATTCCGCTCAACTATTCTTCAAGAGTCATAAAAAAACCTGTAAGAAATCGATACGTGTTTCACCTCTCAACGAGGCATCCTCAGTATGACGATCGACTAGTCGCAAACCAGAACACGACGTGTTGCCACATCGAGCGCAGGACGCAGAGTATGAAAAAAAAAAAGTGTTCAATAGCAACTACAAACAATCTCTGTAGGAAATTATGTTAATTATTATATTATAACTCTAGTGCTAAAAGTTTGCCAGCTAAACTTGCAAGCAAAAGGAGACTCGATTAAAGAGTAACATATTTAATCCTTCGGTACTTAATCCCTCTTGCAGAAAGCGAGGAGCTACAAATAAAGAAACGAAGAAACGACCGATAGTTATTGATGTAAAGAAGAATATGGAATTTATCTTTCGAACCGAAAATTCACGAAAACAAACGAATAAAACAAGTTACGAAGGTAGGTTACCCGAGTTTTCTAGTAAAAAATTTAACGAAATTACACGAAGTTCAGAATTTTATTTTCACATTCGATTACGTTTCTATAGTGGATTAATGGTCGAGAAACTTGCAGGTATCCCGAGTAACGAATCGTAAAATCGGGATCGGAAAGGTATTTTTTTTGGGGAATTATTACGTAAGCAGCTTACAATGTTCGCTGGAGCTTTTAAATTTTATTTTTCTATTACAAATAGTTAAATTAGAATCGTTATTTAGAGCAAACAGCATCCTACGTAGTATACAGTATAGTAGTATAGCTTTTTCACTTTCAAATGAAGCGCCCGCGACCTTCCGCGTACACACCCCGGCGCCGCGCCGTGTACGTAAAATGCGATACTTACCGCATTTTAATAATAATACCATTTATTTTAGGCGACACAGGCCTATTGAATAATACCTCAACCTAGACATACATATTTTTATGATCCAAACTTGTGTTAATAAATATGGCTTAAGACTATGTTAGTAGCACTTCACTTTGTACTAGCTTGTCTTTGTGCTGTCCTGTGGAATTTGTCCGTGGAAACGACGGAACACCACGTCCTGCGGCCAAAAGTCTTGTTATATGCAGATAATATCTTATAGGCAGATAATAGCACCGCGCACACCACGCACCACGAATGTCTTGAAGTTGACGTTTCGGTGCGATTCTAGCAACTGCACTCATTCACTCCACTCTGAAATGACGCGCCCCAATACTAATCTGCCTAGCCTTTTCCCAACTATGTTCGGGTCGGCTTCCAATCTAACTGGATGCAACAGAAGACCAGTATTTTACATGGAGCAACTACCTATCTGACCTCCACAACCCAGTAACTGGGTAATACGATGCCCCTTGGCAAGCCTGGTTGTCAAACTTTCGGGCTTCTGACGACTCGTAACGACTGTCAAAGATCCACGAATGACAGCCGGGACCCACGGCTTAACCATGCTTTCCGAGGGACGGAGGAGTCTCGGTATGTAAAGATGGTCAACAATCCACGGAACAGCGTAGCTTAATCCCATGAATCGACCCGTGCGGCTGTTATTACTTAGCCACGAGCTCCTCACACCCCTTCACATTATTCTATCAATAATGATACCAACATTTCTCTCCCAAGCATCACCCTCACAAATACACAAGATATTTACTATTTTCTTACCCCGATCGACACATAAGGCTTTATACTCATCTATCAAATTATATCCCGGGGTTAAGCATCCCCAGTCTTTCTTGTATCCTTCACTTTTAGTTCACGATTTCATTTGTCGGTAGTGGAAAGGATTTTCTTTGTGAACTTGCCTGGCAGGCGAGGTACAGTTTAACAGCACTTTGGCGAACATCCAAGCGGTATTGAAGTGTTAATTTTTCTTTGTTTTGCAATTTTACAATGGATTTTAGATATTTTATGTGTGAGAGGAAACGGTGGTGATATATTTGGGGTAAATGTGTTATTGCATCCTGTACCGTGTGACTGTGTCTTTAAACCTCCAACTGTCACTAATGACACACAATAGAATTTAAATTGTTATCGGCCTTTAAAAGGCCCATCAACAGTTGAGCGGATCTATTTAATAATGATCTAAGGTGTGGTATTATTAGTGTTTTTTGCGTACCCGCTGTTTGAAAAACCAGAATTATTGTGAAGCATTGTTGAAGTTGGCTTTCGAAGACGTTCACAGTGATCTATATTGTAATTTATTTGTGTTTTACATGTTTTTCATTGTACGATTTCAAAATATTTATTAAAGAGGATAAAAATAAGTTAATTTCACTAAATCATATTTTCTATCTTGCTAAGGCACATTTCATCCTCTTACTGATATCTTCAAACTTTCCTCCATATTATGTCGGCCATTTTTAATTATGTTTAACAGCACATTCACCATGTAATTTAATATCGCACTGAGTAACGTTTCGATACATGCTTGGCTCCGTGAAATTTTCGACACAATTTTGAAGCAGATAATTGTACGGGCAAATTAACTTTTGCTTGCAAACTTATTTTTAATTATCAGAGTTTAAGGGACGATTAAATTGCTATTTCATTTTATAAGGTTTTGGAAAATTTTGTATCTTTGAATAATTTGGAAGAATTATTTGAAAAGGTTTTGGAACGAAGTTCTTTTACGCGGCTTGTAAACTGGCAGAAAATGTACCTAAAGCTAAAAGTGTTAATACTTGTCTTCTTCTAATTCAAAGAGAAAGAAAGAGAGAGAGAGTGAGAGGAGAACGCCGGCAGAAAAAAACAAAAGAAAAGAGGAATATGATTACAGTGTCGTGGGATAAAATTGTACACATCGGCCCGAGTACACTGCAGAGAGTGTAAATTTGGTCAAAATGAAAATCAAAGAGGGAGGCAGTGAAAAATTTTATTTTTTCCTCTTGGCTTTCTTTTTTTTAGCTGCAATTGGTTCTGCGTTCGATCCCCAAGAAAAGTATTATTGGGTTTTTCAATCTGGAATCTCTCAGTGGCAGCCCGGAGCCGGGTTTTGTGCTCGGTTGATAACAATATGGTCGCCCCCTATTTTACATGGAACTATAAACATAACTGGCGAAAATGTGGGTGTACTAATATGTACATCTCTGGAAAACCCTTTGGGTAATACAGGCGTGATGTTATGTATCTATTACGAATGGTAACAAAATTAAATGATAACAAATGGGTTTTCAAGATAAGATAAGATAAGATAATATTTATTTTGTGAAACATAAGTACAGGTTGAAGGTCTTATATTAATTTTAAATGGCTACATGTTTTGCCATTTATGGCGTACAAAATTAGTTGCAACAAACTACAAAAAAATAAAAATTACAATGTCAAAATTTAAATTAATGAAATTACAATGTTAAAATTAAAATTCAATTCAAAACCACAATGTCAAAATTTAAACTTAATTTGTGTAAGACAAAAAAAAAAAAAAAAAACTGTCCAATACGCATAATCACAATTCTATACAAGCAAAAAAAACCACAATGTCCAAATTTAAACTTAATTTGAGTAAGACAAAAACAAAAACAAACACAAAAAAAAAAACTATCCAATACGCATAATCACAATTCTATACAAGCAAAATGTCATTTAAAAATTCATCCACGCTGTAATAGCACTTCTCTAGTAATAACTCCTGAAGGGACTTTTTGAATTTGTTTAGAGGCATACATTTAATAATATCTGGTAATTTATTATAGATATTTGGAGCAATACCAAAGAAACTCTTTTTCAATAAAGCAGTTTTACATTTGTGTTGACATAACAAATTCTCATATTGGGCACGAATTGGGGTTCTCTTAACTGCTGAAAATTTTGGTAATAATTGTTGATTAGCTTTAACAAATAATGCAGTTTCTAATATTTTCACATCTATATACATGGAAAAGTAAGTAGCAAGCTTATCCTTGCTACCTTACTAAGGGTTTGTGTAAAGCAAACACTTTTCTTTTCTCCGTAGATTCTATTGATTCAAAATTGCGCGTTGGTAGAACAATGGAAAAATATTTTTAGGAGAATAATCTACATTGTAAAAAAAAAAACAGCTGTTACCAAACTGTTTACTTAATCCCGAAAATTTCGTGATTGATGAATAATATTCCGCTTAATTACAAAGATTACGATCACGTTTTATGAATGACAGCTACGGAAAAATGTAGAATGAAAAACACAAAAGCCTGTCAAAGTTTTTAATATCTTCTCTACGTACCTAACGTCCAAAGTCTAGCAAACTTCAATAAAACTTGAGGCTTTTAACCTTGAAATTCCAGTGTAGGCAACAGAAGGCATTTACCTAAATTAGGTCTTTCTAAATTCAGGTGGTATTTAAGTTCTAAAAACATTCTTGTTTGTAGGGTTCGGTACCCAAAGGGTGCCAACTGGACCCTATCATTAAGGCTCCGCTGTCCGTCCATCAGTCCGTCTGTCACAGGGCTGTATCTTTTGAACCTGGAAATAGGTAGACGCTTGAAATCTATGGCAATAAAATTAAATAATAAAATAAGGTTAAAAAATAAAAGAGGTTCCCATATAAGAAACTTGCTTTTTTAGACGTTTTTTCTCAAATAAAAGTAACTATTGTTAAATATTGTACGCTGCTACGGAACCCTTCGTCTGTAAGTTTGACTCGCACTTGGCCGCTTTTTTTTTAAACAATTATGAATATTAATTCTTTCTTAATCGAAGGGAGAATATTTGAGACTTTTACATGCCTCATATTTTAGTCGTAAAAGGTCATGAAATTCTACGACGGAGCGTTCACTCTGCCAGTGATTAATTAATTTATAAAAGAGGTTAATTTTTAGTTTCTTTTGAATGTGAAATTACTGATTATTATTGAATGCAAAGGAAGTTGTGTACTTAAAGAGTTTTTAACCTATCAAGCTTTGGCTAACGAGACCTTTGTTGAGCGACTCCCGGAGGTCGCGTGTGGATCAATAAGTGACTAAAGTTGACTTTTTATTGATTACAGCAACAGCCAGTGACTTTGTCAGAAAAAATTTCGGCCTACGACCCACCGCGTCGCATCGCATCGCCCGCCTGCGCTGTTCCTTCGTTTTCGCTTAGCGTTCTTTCTGTTTATTTCTTCATTTTGCTCGGCTGCTAAGTGTCGTAGCGTGATGTTACATAGCCTATAATTTTCATCAAGAATTGGGCTATCCAATGCAAAAAGAATTTATCAAATCTGAGATTACTAATAAATAAACAAATAATTTTACCTCTTAATATTAAGTTTAGAAAATTATGGATATGAAGATAAAGTTTGAAGTTAAAATAAAGAAAAACAATAAAAAAAATAAAATACGGTCATTTGAAGACACTTTACAATTTATTAAAAGTCCCCCAGCACAAAATCGATTCGAAGCATAAAGAAAAACAACTAAAAGAAAGTTATGACTACTGTAAAATTCCAAAATCCTCTAAAATTACTAGACACATAAACGAACCGTAGATTTTACAAAGGCTAGCCATTATAGAACATCCATTTACAAGTTTCACACTTTTAGCCAGTACCTACCTACCCTGTCTCTTTTTTCAGCAGAATACATAAAAACAGAAAGAAAAATAACTGAACTATATGCAGTAACAGGCGCGATCCCTGGGGTCGAAAGCTGATAGAAATCGAATGGAAACATGACACGAAAGGAAACACGTTTGCGATGAATGCGACGATTCTCTCAATTAAAATGGCGCCCACAATATGCTGGATTAGGGGTGGCAAGAATGAAATGCTTTTACAACATTCTGTGAAATTTTTTTTTAGTAAGTATCTGGTTGAACGGAAGTAGGATTAATGATTTGATTTAAAAAAAATACAATAGACATAGATAGGTATATTTAGTGACATATTCCGCTTAATTATTCGTCAAGAGTCATAAAAAACCCTGTAAGAAATCGACACGTGTTTCACCTCTCAACGAGGCATCCTCAGGATGACGATTGACCAGTCCAGACACCGAGCGCTCGATTCGATTTCATGTAAGTTCACATTATGTCTTATAAGTATTGAATAGTCCGTCTATGCTAATTTGCTAAATTATTGCGTAGGTATGCTGTAAATTTACATAATATTATGATAATATTCAGATAAGTACCTTTTACTTATTGACTTTGCTCCCAATTTTGATTGATTCTGCTCTCAGGCACTCAGTCTAGACGAGATTAATTTATTAACATCACATAACATCACGCCTTGTCTCTCCGAAGGATTAGACAGAGGTGTATCTATAGTACACTCATATTTTGCCCCATGTAATAGGGTACCAGCCTATTGCCATCAACCGGGCACAAATCCAGACTCCATGCCCACCACCATTCCTCGGAGGCGATTGGCGGCGATGACCTCTCGCGTCCGGCCCTGGTTCAGGCCATGGTACGGAGCGAGAGGGCATGGGAAGCCGTTACCTTCTCCTGCGAAGCAGTAATGCTCGCGACGGAGGAGACGGAACGCGTGAGGGAGAGGCGAAATTCGCGCCCTAACGCCCCTAGCTGCCGCCGCAAGAGGCGCCCTGGGCGTCGGGAATCCCAGGCGGAATCCCAGGTGGAGTTCCCGGCTACCGTAGGCGCAGGCTTGCGGACGGCGAGCAATGGGTAGCTCCCCGTCCGATCAGGACCAGGCCTGGGTTGACGGCGCGTTGTGTTCCACGCGCGCCTCAAAGAGAAGTCAGCAAAATTGACGGGGTTCGCTACGGCCGATGCCTGCCAGGGTTGCGGGAAAGCTCGAAAAGGATACCGAGGCCCTTGGCAATAGGTAACATAAGGAATATGGGTGGGTTTTAGTCAATAAAAGTTGACACGCCCCGCCGCTCCGCCTAGAGCGGGAGAAGTTATTGCAGGATTTACCAACCTCAAAAAAAGTCCCACCACCGTATCTTATAGCAGTATTATTTTAATATTATTTCTCAGTGGGAAGATGATGGAGATATGCATTACGTATAGCTCCATCTCTTCCTCACTGTAAAACAATATGTATTAAAATAATACTGCCATAAGAAGTGAGGCTGCTACTGAGAAATTCCAGATGGAAAAAGCCAATAACACTAATACGGACTGGTATTCATTATTATTGTCTGATAGTTATATAGATACGTCTGGCAATGCTTTTTCAGTAGTTTTATTTAATATTTTTTTACGCCAGAATACAACTTTCAAAAACTTTGAGCCTGCTAATGTTCATTTAATTTGAGCGGTGCCTCAGTATTTTTTTAACATTTAAAACGGCTAAAACTTTCGCTTTTATATTTTTAGTAGCAGTGTACGAACATGAATTTCTTTGAAAGCCATCAACGCTCTTTGTGTAAAACCATTTTAAATTCTGGTCACTTTGCATAAAAATGGAAATGAGTGCGAAATTACTTTAGGAGTTCATTTATAATATCTTTTCCATAGAAGGCAAAGTAACACTCCATTCTGCCTAGCCTTTTCCCAACTATGTTGGGGTCGGCTTTCTGTCTAACCGGATGCAGCTGGATACCAGTATTTTACATTAGAGTGCCTATCTCACCTCCAAAACCCAGTTACTGAGTAACAGGATACGTCTTGGTAAGACTTTTGGGCTTCTGACTACCCGTAACAACTGGCAAAGATCTATGAATGTCAGCCGGGACCAACTACTTAACGTGCTTTCCGAGGCATGGAGGCCATGTTATGTTGTGGATGGTCACCCATCCACGGACTGAACTCGTTAAGCATGAGGTATTCCAAGAAGCACACCCAAACGAAGCACACCCAGACGAAGCACACCTAAAGTATTCCACTTAGCACACCCGTAGGTGGGCTTCAAATAAAAATTTAAAATAATTTATTTCCTATTCCACGAAGCACACCTACAAATATCACTCGCATAGTGCGGGGACTAAGAAATAAAAATGTCGATAGAAGAAAATATTTATTATCTAAAAGACTAACTTAAAGAACAATGCCCACGTCCCATACATTTAAAATCTGATAATAAAAGTTTATGTATAGTTCTGAGGTATAGTAGAAACACTACCTGTAAGTTCAGATAATAATGTCATACAGTCATTTTTACAGTTGAAACGCTACGAAGTCCAAAAAATATTAATGTTACTTTTACATAACATTTATGTTATTTATGTAACGTAACATTTATGTTCCTTTATTTTAACAACTTCTTCCATGCTACTTAATTTGAGTAAGCCATTACACTCTTTTTTAATACACTGCCACAAGGCATTACCGTTTCTATGAATCTTGTGTTTACTATATTGTTTGTTATTATACACTAACACTTGTGTCCCCTTCCGGCCAAGTACATAATTAATAGATGGGTTAAAATTTCTACTACTTGGAACTGCCAACGGCTCCATTATTTTGTTTGAATAAATTGCACGAAAAACAGAAAAAATAACAAGAAGACCGGCGCACAATTGCATAAACTCAGCCCGTGACGTCGCGATATGCTATAGTGTAATGAGACTAAGCATGTAACCAAGTTCTAGAAACGCTCGGCTAAATTCGGGTTGGCTCGGGAATTCAGTGGCGGGCGCAAGCGTTGACTATTAGCACAGAATACATAATAGTACTACGTACGGAAGGGACACTCCCTTCCCCGCGCTCATATTAAATACCGCACCTCACCCCGCACTTCGAGGTATAATGAACTGAAAGATTAGATATTTAAGTTAGTGTTTTAAATAATGAATATTTTCTTCTATCGACATTTTTATTTCTTAGTATCCGCACTATGCGAGTTATATTCGTAGGTGTGCTTCGTGGAATTGGAAATTAATTATTTTAAATTTTTATTTGAAGCCCACCTATGGGTGTGCTAAGTGGAATACTTTAGGTGTGCTTCGTCTGGGTGTGCTTCGTTTGGGTGTGCTTCACGGAATACCTCTTAAGCATTGCTTCACCTTGAATATCGACCCATGCGGCTACGTTATTTAGCCACGAGCTCCTCCGTAATAAAGTAATACTCCATTAATAGTTGGCAAACATAAATATGAAAATACATATTATGTGTTATGAATCTTCAACATGTCAACAAAAGATTAATAGGACCTGAAAATAAATATTTAAATTCATACAATGTTTCTGATTCAGTTTGTTTTACGTTTATTTAAATCAAATGTAAATTATGTAGGTACATAATAATATTAGTATACATTTATGTAGCTTGTGTTGTTTTATTTTAGAGTGGCATTAATAAATTCAGTGCTAACTTAATATATTGTTAAAATTATTTACAGAGATTATGAATTTAAGCAAAACACACAAAATTGCTATTAAATCTGAATTAGTTACTTATGAATTTGTATGCCGCTGGCAAAACTTATACGCCTCGCGTCATGTTCCGCTACGCAAATCCAATTGGATTAGCGGAACATGACGCGAGTCTGTACAATTGAACTACTGCGGTTTCGCTGCTGCTATGGTTTCGCGACGGAGCGAAGGTGTGCTACCGGCAAGAGTCAACTAAATTTTTGCTGAAGACCAAATGTCCGATCTATATAATACTTATCTGTGTATCCTACCCTAACTATACAGCGTGTAATGGAATAAACGCAAGAGCTCATACATCCCAATTAGAATATTAAATTATAAGACTAAAATAATATCTGTAATTTAATTTAATTAAACCACACCTTAAATTAACTACTTTATTTAACGCGTACTACACATAGGACACTACACATAGCTATGAGCGAATTAAAAATTTGGTTATACATTTAAATATGCTTTATTCCTTTGAGATAAAGCTTAAATTTTCTTAAATAAAATATCTTATTATCTTGTTATGACGCAGTGGTTCTAATTTCAGTTAAATAAAATATTTTTTCATCTAAAATTATCATATATAAATAATGACAGAAATCGATTCAGAAGCCGATTCTGAGCAAACTACTTTCAGGTCTTGCGCTTATTCTGTTACACGTTGTATAACCTACCCCGAGCTAAGACATAGGATACTTTTTATCCCAAAATTCCCACGGGATCGAGACTTATGTGGGTGAAACCGCGGGACGCAGCTGGTAATAAATTAACTTTTATATTCATTTAATTTATTCATTCATTCAAACTAATTGTGATACCCGTTTTTACTAACACAACGCGACATCTAAATTACTTAATCTCTAAATAACAGCGCACTATTGGATTTTCAACTTTTGTTGCTGAGCCTAGCGTTGAATATTTAGCAGCGCGTTTTATTCAGTATTTAGTAGTGAAAACTGGCAGACATAGGTACAGATATTTTCAATGAAAATGATCAATCTTGGACTCTAAGGCCGCTTGTACACGCTAAGAAATTTCACCGTGTCTGCTGCAGATAGGACCAATTCATCATACATGACAGGAATTTTGTCGGATCTAGACACGAAAACCCCACACCCCCTACCCCACCCCCTTTCCACACTGCAGCAACTTCGCGCGTCGGGTCTAGCGCAGACAAATTTTTTTTTCTTGGTCATCTCCGTAGCAGTGTACGCGAGTTGTATAGAAACGACACGAATTCTTGCATAGGTCTGGCGACTTTTCTTAGCGTGTGCGGCCTTACAGCTGTTTTGAAAGAATATTCATCACTGTAACAAACGTCATAAACAGCGGGTATCAGAAATGTTCCATACAAAACTTGAATAAAATAAAAATAACTAATATACTATACCTATTTATACTATCCTAATAATATATTACCTACATAAACACATCTAATAATTTATAATAATATTACATTTCTGCTTAGCCCTCTTCCTCTCTCCTAATTTTGCTGTGCCTGACAGGGTCCATATCGATCTTTTATTTACTGTACCATCTATGTAACATATGGAATGCAATAAAAATTGAGTATGGAGTATTGAGTAATATCTATTCGACCCAAATGTTTGGGACAGCTGATTATTTATTCGCGATTACGATGTTGGTGCCATGGAGAAAGTTCTCCAGTTTGATGGTCTGCCACACCCTTATATAAGACCACACATTTCTGATACACACTGTATTTACATTCATGTGTCATCTATGTTCTATGTTATGGGTTTGGTTTCCGCACTTAGTCCTTAAGGTAGACCATTGTGCGTGGGCCATGGCGGCCGTTTGGGGGTTATTCCAACCAGCCCACCTCCCTCCAGAAGTTAGCTATGACTCCTGGTTTGTACAGAACCTCTGTGTACGATCTGGGTGACCCGAGGGTTTCGGTTCTAGTCTGGGTGACGCCCGTGCATTCAAAGAGCACGTGCGCGACGGTTTCCTCGGCCTCCATGCACGCTCTGCATAGAGGACTGTCCGTTATGCCTATTGTGTGGAAGTGTTTGTTCAGCGAGCAGTGTCCTGTGATGGTCCCCGCCACCAAACGCAGGCTATTCCTGTCCAGGCCTAACAGACGCCTAGTTAGCCTGCCATCCAGGGATGGCATAGCTTCCTTGGACTGCCTGCAGCCCGGTACCGAGGACCACCAGTTCTCCGCTTGGGTATGGGTGAACTCCTGGAGCCACCTGCGTATTTGATTGAACGGGATGGGTACGATGGGCTCGGGCCCGCAGACCGACGCGCTAGACGCTCTTCTAGCAAGCTCGTCTGCTGCGTCATTGCCCAGCGATCCACTGTGTCCCTTAATCCATTGTAGCGTCACTTTGTTGCAACCGGAAACCGTTACTTGTTCTAGTGCGTTGTGACATTCTAGTGTAAGCTTCGAGGTGATATAATTCTTCTGTAAGGATTGGAGAACCGAAGCGCTGTCGGAGAGTATCCGTATATGGGTGCCCGTAACTCTCCTGGCTTGTATGGCATAAGCTGCTTGTATGATGCCCACACACTCTGCCTGATAGACGGTGTTGGACATTCCCAGCGGGCTGGATATATTGATGTTGAGGTCATGTGAGAAGACTCCGACTCCTGTGCCGGAGTTGGTCATCGATCCGTCAGTGTATACTCTCATCTCTTTCGGCCCTGAGTAGTCACACCGTTCTTCGGTGAGTACTATACCGTAGTGCCTTTGAAAGTTGTGTGTCTTTGGGGCTTTGTCGCAGGGTGATGCCATCATTGGCTGTCGCTTGACCGTTCCATGTGTCATGTTTCTGGACTTAATCTATTTACAAAATTACTGCATAACAAAACGAACTTTATTTTAGAAAGACACCGTATTTTCCTAGTAATGCGATTAAAGTATTACATTCATCGGATCCATGAGCTCAAACGAAACTTTATTCCAGTAAAACCTAGACTTCCAGAAAAGCACGTTCTCTTAAAGAAAGCTGATATCAAAAGATTAAACAAACGTTTGTTTGTGAGAGCTAGAATTTTATTTAAGATAAAAAATTGAACTTTATTCTTAGAAAAACTACTTATACGGACAAAGAAAATGAAGGTGATGAACGTAAAGTTCAATCTGTCTAGCCTTTTCCCAACTATGTTGGGGTCGGCTTCCAGTCTAACCGGATGCAGCTGAATACCAGTATTTTAAATGGAGCGACTACCTATCTGACCTCCACAACCCAGTAACTGGGCAATACGATACTCCTTGGTAAAACAGGTTGTTAGAGTTTCGGGCTTCCGACGACCCGTAACGACTGTCAAAGATCCACGAATGACAGCCGGGACCATGCTTTCCGAGCACGGAGGAGGCTCGGTGTGGAAAATGAAGGTTTTACGTTTTACTTGTTTCTTGACTTCTACTGTGTTCGACTACCTGGGTTCGACTGCTGTTAAAGGCAAAATTAATTATTACTGCTTTTTGTCAGTCAGGCGTTTTTGAAAACTAGTTTTATAACACAAAATAACATCACCCCTGTAATCCCCGAAGGGTTAGGCAGAGGTGTACCTATAGTATACCCACATTTCGCCAGATTCTGAAGTCCCATGTAACGGGGGCGATCTTATCGCCATCAACCGAGCACAGATCTAGACTACAAAGAAATCCCAGACGGGAAAACCTTTGCCCGACCTGGGAATCGAACCCAGAACCTCATCCTCAGCAGTAGCGCTTACAACCACTAAGAGCCAGTCATAACGTGCAGCTGCCAAATGTTTTTTTTTCCTCGGTTTTATATTAATATCATATTTCTATGATTTATATCTATGATTAAGTACTGTTCACTTTTTGTGTGCACGTATTTCTGTGACAAATAAATCTATTTTTCTATCTTTCTTTCTCTAGTCAAACTAGTCTTATTATATTATATACTAAAACCTTCCTCGAGAACCACTCTAACCATTGGTGAAAACAGCATGAAAATCGGTGTAATAGTTTTTGAGTTTATCGCGAACAGACATACAGACAGACGCGGCGGAGGACTTTGTTTTCTAATAAGTAAGGAAGTTACCTACATCTTCGATAAATTTATTTTCCTAAGTTAGGTTTTTTATCGGAATGATTTGACTTCTTAACCATCCACAAAAAGTTTACCAAATCTTATTGAATAAGATTTCTAACAAAAGAGAAATCGATAATAAGATTTCCATAATTTCTGACCTAAAATTTTTTGCTTGGCAACCCTTAGGCCCGCAATATGGCGGCCATTCGCGGCAGTATCGAATTCAATACGAATCTCTCATTATTATGCATGTTTTTTTATTGAATCTATTAATTTTTTTGCTGAAATCATAACTAACGATTCGATTCAGTTTACACGTTTCTAGTTAGCTTCGGGATAAATTCTTTTTAGGGTTCCATACACGAAGAGCCGCAATACCCAACGGGACACACATACACCACACACACAACGGGACCCTATTACTGAGGCTCCGTTGTCCGTCCGTCCATCCGTCTGTCAAATGGCTGTATCTTTTGAACCGTAATAGGTAAACACTTGAAATTTTCACAGAGTGTGGACTATTATGTCCACTATAACAGAAAATAATAAAATAAATACAAAGTTTAAAATTGAAGGGGGTCGCCATATAAAAAATGTGTATTTTTCCGCGTTTTTTAAACATTTATTATACAGTGATACTGAGCCGTTTGTGTGCGAATCCGACTGGCACATGGCTCCGTTTTTCTCAATGTTTAAGATACCCTTTCATAGGTACCTAAAAATGCTTTATAAAATAATATTGTCTGTATTTGGCATTTTTTTAATTAACAAAATCGGAGGGTAAAGAAGGTTATACATAATTATTTAAAAGAGAAGTTTTTTAAATGGAAGATGCTTTGAAAAATTTTCTGCTTTAATATTCGTTCGATCATCATTGTTACGTATAACTCCAAAATGTCAACAGTCAAAAAGAAAATAACAAAAACTTCAACAAAAAATGAGTGAACATAAAATGAGTGATGTGTAAGAGAGCAGTATACAAAAACAAATCTCGAAAATATTTTTTTTTCAAACGTGACAATATCCTGTTATAACTAGTCCTTTCATCAAAGGATCTTTTCTTTTAAATTGACTATAAACCGTACCTACCCAGCAATAATACTCAACGTTTCCCCGTCTTCGGCAGGTAAAAAGGACCCTATAGAGATAAATATCTCGCACAACATCACAGAAAAGGCACGAAACAAGAAAATCTCGAGCAAAAGCTACAACTAGCAGATAGGCAGGCTGACGTAAACGTAAGTAGGGTAATTGAAAGGGAATTATTTTCAGCCTTCTGTCACAGTAAATTGTAAACAGTAGCATAAGTGTGATCAAGCAGTGAAGTTAACGAAAATAAATGTTAGGCGATGATATACATAGCGGGGCTGTGTTTTTGTAGATCCATAAAATTAAAATCGATTTTCATGTTTTTTTGTGGGACCGCGTTGTTCTTTTAAACTACGCAACAGCTTTTGATGTGGTTTTTCATCATTAGGAGACGTTTTTCCGGAAGGTTTATGTTTATTTTAAATTCATATAGTTATAATAAAAAAATCTCCATGTTTTGTCAAGCCGTAACCTTCGTTCGAAGCATGAGCGGGTCGCTAATTATAAATAAATAATTATTTTGCATCTTTTCGTTAAAATTTCTTTAGCCTTGATTTGTTTCCGATTAGGAATAAAAGCAGTTCCGAGAAGAAAAAATTAGACACTTACAAACGTGCTGAATGTCGTTTGCACGACAGGCCAGCCATCTCTATTCCTGTTCAACGGCAACGATTTAAAAAAGATCTAAGTGGATTTAGAGTGCAGGCTCTGATCAAGTTTCAGCTGTTATTCCAAGGGCATGTCCTAGTTGAGCTACTGTTAAAGCAATACTGTGCTAGCGATTCCCTAAACTTTCTAGGGATAAAAGAGAAGGCTTTTATTTTCTGAGAGAACTCCTGAATCGGGTACAAATCTATACATTAAGCTTCTACTTGCGTTTATGATAAAGACAACCCTCGTTCTGTCTATTTAACTTACGTTTATCATTTGGAATATCGATATTATGTTTCGATATTGAAAGAAGATTTTATTTTTTCTGGTTATTTGATTCAATAAATAATGCACTTTCAGTAGTTTAAATACTATTTGTTAATTGGCAATTTTTTTGGTTGAAGAATTAACATTGCCAATTTGCCATCCAACGTGACAACGCTGCCAGCCTTTTGGGCACTTTTCCCACTGACAGCGATGTGGATGAAATAATAGAAGGGAGATGATGAAAAAAAAAAAAAAATTAGCTCTACCTTTTTTTCTCTCTCCTTATATACCTATTTATACATAATCCTTACATATTCAAAAACAAAGTCCTCCGCCGCGTCTGTCTGTCATCCTGTACGCGATAAACTACTGCAGCAATTTTCATGCTGTTTTCACCAATGGATAGAGTGGTTCTCGAGTAAGGGGTTAATATATAATAACCGACATCCACGCGGGGGAAGTCGCGGGCATCAGCTAGTTTTTTATATTTTAGTGTTAGATTGTATATCTGTAAAGGTACCTACCATAATACAGGTATTATTGTGTATTTGTACGTAGGGGGTAATCTTCGAGACTACTGATCCGATTCCGGAAATTCTTTCACCAATGGGAAGCTACAGTATTGCCACGTGTCATAATTATGATATTTTATGTTAAAACAAGAAATTTTACGCAGACAAAGCTCTATCTCCAATATTTTTATTGCAATGGAAAAAAAAACAAGTTCCAACGTACAAACTCGTGAGTGCTTTATCGCCTTGCGCAAATACTAAGAGCCAATTCAGAGCACCACGCGATAGCTATTAAGTACGTGAACGAGCTTTTATTTTCATTCCTTTTACATTATTTATATAAATTACGTAGTTTCTCACAAAAAAAGTGCTGAAAACCGTTAAGAAATTGGTTTTCGATAAAAAAAATCAACGATTGTGAAAAGCTGCCTGAATATTTTCAGGGGTTCGGCTGTTTTACCAGTTTTAACAGGGTTTGGTTAGTATTTATCATCATTCTCTGCCCCTTAACTCAATTTAATTGAAGTCGGCGCAACATGGCTTTTTCTTCCATACTTCTCTATTAGCCGTCATCTCGGTAGTCACCCCCTTTCTAGCCATATCATCTTTCACACAGTCCATCCATCTTCTTTAGTCATCCTCTAGGTACTCTTATAGCCATCTAAATTCATACTCAAAACTTGGTTACTAGTACGCCTTGTGAAGGTTTTGTAAAGGTGATACTAGACGCAGTCTAAAGGGCGCAAATTGTATGAGAGATCAAAGGTTGTGAGCAAAAGAAACACCAGAAGGCCAATTACTGTAATTAAAAACGCTCAAAATCTAGTCGCAATCTCATCTCAGCGACAATCAATGTAAAAAACTTGTCAAAAATGTAGGCATAAACACGCACACACACACACCCACCCCCACACCCACCCCTACACACTGACACACACACAACTACACTTATACATACCATCAATCACTCGCAATTGTACCACGTTGACAACCTTTACTACGTACTCGTATGTGTTAAAATGGAGTTCTAAACTACAGGCCTAGACTTAGTTTAGACTTCAGATCTACCACATTTACAATTATTTTGTCAAAATACCTGTCAGCTTTTATGATTAGTAGTAGTTAGTTAGACTAGTATATTATGAATCTAATCTGTGGAGATAAAAAAACTTTTTTTTTTTTTTTATTACCATTAGATTAGAGTGTCCGTATGGATTGAAGAGCCGAATGCGAATGTTTAAAAAATATGGGAATTGCTCCTCAGGTGCCCTTCGTTTCACATTTGGGAGCATATGGTCATAAGCGCGAAATCATATTGATTCTCTTTTAACAAAGGAGCATCGTAGATACGTGTACATTCACGATTATTCTTGCACCAAACTCCTGAATAAACCTCCAAACCGTGCAAAATGTATCTTGTGTTCCACAACTCCCAAAAAAGGCGAGGTTCTTTTCAAACTTCACCGAAATTAATGAACGAACACAAAGCTAAAACTTCCGAAATGGATTGGATCCAAATTTCTAAGCTGCTTTAAACTCGTAATTATTAATCTTCATTAAAATGCTGTGGGTAGTCAGGTAACCACACAAAATACGTAGGCACAGAAGGTCAGTTCCATATTTTTATTAATTACACTAACACACACAGTCATACATACATTCTTCTCACATAATTCCATACATTCTGATAATTCAAAATCAAATTCAATTAAATTCTTCCACAAACAAATCAAAATCTACGATACGCTACATCGAGCGAAAACAGTTAGACTGGAAGCTAATATAGTTTAACAAAGACACGTCTACGTCCAGCGAGTACAAGCGCACTCGCAACTGTCATTTGTTTGAGATTGCTGTTCGTACGCGACAACCTTTCAATCACAATCTGACGGATATCGCTTATCAATTGCTTCATACATTTGAAGAATTCGTCTGTAGTTAGCAGACGACTTAAATCACGCAATGAATGTTATTGAATTGTCACTGTAAATGTGTTAGTACTCCGTTCGAAGGTATTCAATGTCGGTCGGCGCGACCATGCGTTTGGGTTAACCGAAAAAACCTTTGAACCGCAACGATCGCTTTTAATTACGTCGCTACATGCAAATTACGCATCACACTGACGTCACGCAAAATCCTGCATCGCGTAAGCAGTGTTTGCCGCGCGACTAGCATAAATATACAACGTCCCGACATCAATCGTCGGGCAGTTGCCCACCAGACACAGCACCGGTCTAGTCGGAGGATCCTCCCTTTTATATGAATGAGTGAACTTTAGGTATATCCTGTTGGTCATACCTCTACTATGGACACCGAGTAGGGGTGCTCCCTGTTTTCACTCACACCAGTTGTATGGAGCTAGCCTTCTGTACCTCTATCTATACTATGGCAACCAGGTGGCCGCTTGATTAAAATTGCACGACGGATAAAGAAACCGTTTTCATTTAAATCAAAGTTGATTGAAACTCTTTGGTGTTAATTTTTTATTGAAAATGTTGATTGTTTATGGATTCGGGTTTAACTGTTAAGTTTTTATTGTTGGTTGTGTTTTTTTATGGGTGTTGAAGTTATTTTAGACTTATTATTGTGATTGTATTGTTACTTTTAAAAGCCCGACATAACTAAATTCTTGGATTCCTATACACGATTAGATGTACAAAGATTACTGATTTGTCATTGTAGTTACGATGATGGATTTCGTTCAGTAGTAAACATATTAAAAGTATAAAAAGGAAAGATTTTTGTATACCTATCGAGAGGTTAGGTATCCATTTGTTACACTTTATGTGACAACACATAACTCAGTACCTAGAAACCTTCATGAAGGAAGAGTTTTGGCCGGAAGGTGTGGCGTACCGACGTTTTAGTGGATCGTTAAGCCTCGTGCAAACTGGCGCGATATCGCGGGCGCGACAGGCAGCGCAATCCTTGTCGCGCCCGCGATATCTCGCCTATTTGTGCCTTTACGCGACACCACGCAGCGCAACACAACGCAGACACAGTCATCACTTCGTGTACTATAATAGTTTATGTTTATGTTATAAAAATTATAATGTTTACGTTAAGGTATTTATGTATATAAAGGCAATACGTCGTCTTTATCAGAAGAGGTCTTATTGTCTCGTATGCGTGGGTTTGCGGGCTAGGAGATGTAATTAAATGGGAATGAATAATAGTGTAAACGACGTTCCACCAAGTACGTGAGGCGCGAGCGCAGATCAATCAACTCACTACCCTGCCAGGGTAGTCACCATTATCACCAATACCACAGTCGCCCTTAATCCTTGCCGGTTTTCCGGTTTCGATCAATCTCCGCGATCTTTCATTATTTTGGCGGGGGGGCCGCCTTCTCAGTAACTGTACTCGGGGTTACGTCAAGTTGACAGCTGTCACAATCGTTCGAAAATCAACTACGTAAGTTTAGCGTCGTAAAATCTTTAGACGCGCCGTCATATAATTATATAGGCATGTGTCGCCCGAAATAAACGGTTTATTATTATCTCCTTTATTTCATTTTTGTCCTTAAAGATTACATTTTTAAATATTTTTATAAAAACATAAAGTCAAATAATTTATTTCAAATAGGCACATAAAAGGCACTTTTGAACGTCAATGAAAAACAAAGAAATAGAATTGATTCTAGTTGCCCATAAATTATTATCTCCAGATGTAAGTAAGAATGATAGTCTGTTATCGATAACTCAAATCGTTAAGGCCTCAAACAAACGACAGAGACAGAAAATAAGAAAAAGAAACAAAATAATATCTGCATCAAAAAGACATACACGTCATTTTAAGGTTCTTACATTCTGGCGCGAATTGTCGCACGACGCAACGCCGCGCGCCGCCGCATTGTTCGCCGTGAAGTTTTCTCAGAAATTGTTTTGTTAAAATTCGCATCGCGCGACATGTCGCGCCAGTATGTAAAAGTCTTTACTGTGTTGCATAAAACTGAAAAAGGGACACACCTAAATCAAATTTAACCCTAAACAAACATCGTACCTTTTACATTCCTCACCGCCTGTCGTACCAGGGCGCCAAATGACACAGAATTTAATGAATGCCCGTCATTCCACACTGCCATAATATATTTGCGTTTCACTTGTCCTTTTGAAAAGCGACCGTGTACCCTTTGCCCCAATAAACGCGTGATCGTATCTCGGTTGTACTTTTCTCACATATGAAGCATCGTAAACATGCATGATATTTATTCGTTCAGCGGGGTGGCATTGGGAGTCAGTTGGGGGTTGATATATTTTATACGGTTATGAAGTGAATACAGCCAATGTAGTTGATCTAGTAAGAGTTATGTATTTGAGTCACTGTTTTTTATAAAATCTGGTCATTCTGGGTTACTAAGATTAAGCTGTAACAGCTCAAAAAATGTTTAATTTTTTTTTGTTGATCACCAAGTATTTTAACGTGTCGTCACGCCTGCATTTTCCCGAAGGGTTAGACAGAGGCACTTCAATGTCTACGTATAGGTACCTACGTGTAAAATAATAAGGCACTGAGGCAAATAAATATCTTCAGTAAAAAAAAAAACAGACCTATCCTTTTACATATTTAAAAAACGGTTGATCAAAACGCCGCTAACAATTAATTTTACGCTTATTTTAACACAAAAATAAACCAGCTTGTTCTGTCACGACGTTTATCAACATTCAAAACAAAAACCTACAAAAAATAGTTATAACTCGCTCCACAAGCGATCCATCAAGTACAGAAAATAAATCTGGCTAAAAAACGGAATCTAAAAAAAATTAAATTCGAAAATAAATCTACGAACGAAATCGAGTTAGCCGTTGCCGTCACCATATAATAATAAAATAATATTAAGGAGACCGACCATTTTTCATAATTCCCCGGACCAGACTGGTACCCATAATTTACTTTTGTTTCAATTGTTACGAGTTTTAGAAGAAAAAAAAAAAGATTCATTCGCCTACTTCCTCCTCTTTTGTTGTTCGGTGCCCCCAGATTTTGATGAGATTTCTTACATTTTCCTTGCGAATATTTCAAGAGGTCTGAGGGTGTAGGGTTTCTATTAAATTTTGAAGAAATTGCCCTTTTATTGTTCGAACGATGGGGATTGTAGATTAGTTTTGTCTTCCTGGAGATTATTACGGTTAGAACGTGGTTGCTAATTTAGTAGGTTCCTTTTTTCCTTTTTATTTTAATTTCTTTTTATGAATGTTTTGAGCGTAGAATGGAAGGTGATAACGTAAATGTCAGCATTGCTATTCTGTAACTATCTCACCGTGAAAACGTAGGTGAAGTAAGCGTGGAGTGAGCTGTCATTGTCATCGATACCTACTAATACTAAGGCAGTGACAGTTCACTCCAAGCTCACTTCACCTAAGTTTTCACGGTGAGATTTTAACAGAATTGGGTAATTCGTCAACTCGTCCTACATGGCTACGGCCCATTTAGGACGACTTGCAGAAAATCAAAATAAATGTGCAGCCGTCCTAAATGGGCCGTAGGTATGTAGGACGAGTTGAAGAATTACTCGTTTTATTTCTCATAAGGCAGTGTAGAATCTCTACAATTTATTCTGCTTGAATCTCGGTACGGTTATAGAATAAACTACTGCTCTTTTCTAGCACTGGAGATGTGATTTTTTTTAAATTAGGGTTAATCTCAGCACCTGCCAGGGTTGCAGAAAAGTCCGAAAGCGATACCGGGACCCTTGGCAACAGGCACCTGAAGGAACACGAGTGGGTTTTAGTCAGTAAAAGTTTGACACGCCCTCCCGCTCCGCCCAGAGCGGGAGAAGTCATTTGATGATTTAACACCCTCAAAAAAAAAAAACTGTGTGAACCTCAGCTTATTGGGTACCATCTCCTGTCTGCTAATAACAAACTGCAAACGCCAATCGTTCAGACAAGCGTGATTATTGCGATTTCACCTTTGACTGTTCACATCCGAAATTATTGGAAAATTCTCGCTAAACCAGAAGGAATTTACAGATGGATGAGTAGAACATTACCAACTTTTGATTAGATTATAGTATCACTATGTATGTCCAAAAAAAAATCTTTAACAGTCAAATAAAAAGAAAACTAAGCACATTTCTGTTTTTCTCGTCATTTAGCTTTATGATAACACTAACTGCGGCCCGCGGTTTCACTCACATAAGTCTCGACGCCGTGGTAATATTGGGATAAAAGTATCCTATGTCCTATCAGGTCATGGTCTACCCCTGTGCCAAATAGAATCCAAATACGTTCAGCCGTTATAGCGTAAGCGTGACCAATAAACAAACTCACTTTCGCATTTATAATGTTAGTTGGGATAAATAAAAAAAATTATGTAAGTATATCCTAAATGGTAGACAGACTACCTCCAGTATCATCTCTCCTTCTCATTTAAATACATAAATAAGATGGTTATAAATAAAACTTGTTATGTAAATATATCCTAAATGATAGACAGACTACCTCCAGTATCATCTCTCCTTCTCATTTAAATACATAAATAAGTTGGTGATAAATAAAACTTGTTATGTAAGTATATCCTAAATGGTAGACGGACTACCTCCAGTATCATCTCTCCTTCTCATTTAAATACATAAATAAGATGGTTATAAATAAAACTTGTTATGTAAATATATCCTAAATGATAGACAGACTACCTCCAGTATCATCTCTCCTTCTCATTTAAATACATAAATAAGTTGGTGATAAATAAAACTTGTTATGTAAGTATATCCTAAATGGTAGACGGACTACCTCCAGTATCATCTCTCCTTCTCATTTAAATACATAAATAAGATGGTTATAAATAAAACTTGTTATGTAAATATATCCTAAATGATAGACAGACTACCTCCAGTATCATCTCTCCTTCTCATTTAAATACATAAATAAGTTGGTGATAAATAAAACTTGTTATGTAAGTATATCCTAAATGGTAGACGGACTACCTCCAGTATCATCTCTCCTTCTCATTTAAATACAAAAATTTGGTCTTTAAAAATCGCTTTTAGCGATAAGACCCATTGTATCACCGTATAATAATATACATAACTTCACGCCTTGTTTCCCCGAAGGGTTAGGCAGAAGTTTACCCATAGTAGGTAAACCCACATTGCGCCAGTTATGTTTAAGTCCATGTAATAGGGGGCGAGCCTATTGCTATCAACCGGGTACAAATCCAGACCCCGGGCTTGGCACTGAGAAACTCCTAATGGAAGAACCCGATATGACTTTGCCAGACCTGGGAATAGAGCCCATGACCTCATGCTCAGCAGTAGCCCTTGCGACTATGGAGACAGTCCTATATCAACATAATTCTGTATACAATGTATTTATGGTGTACCTAATAGAGACTATTATATCTACGACGAGTAACAAAAATCCTGTCCGATCATTATAACATTACCAGAAAAACAAAGGAAAAATGGAATATAAAAAAGTTAATAGAATTTGAAATTCACATTTTTTGTACCAAAATTACCCCAATTTCATTATAAATTAGCAAATTTTCTACAGAGGTCACAAGTTATAACGCCCACTAAACTACGGCCGCCCGCGCCATTTAATAAACCGGTAAAATTCCCTATTGAAAAAAAATTATGTTCGATTCTTCTAAACCAAGAGATTCGCAAAGATTATAGAGAATTAACGGCTTTTTGTCCACGTCAGTTGGAACAGTCAGCTGACCGATGGCTTACTTAGCAGAGGGAGGGGGGCCGAACCCACCCATAAGGAAAAAGGTATTGCCCACTCACACACAACCATACGCATGTGTTCCATAGATTGAAGGTGCTTTTTACTTTAGGATTTATGGAATCTACGAGAGTTATATTTGGAAATTATAAGAGGGTAAATTCCAAAAAAGAACGTTCGTAGTCTCAGTCTCAATCTGTCAAAAATACCTCTAATTTGCCCACATTTTTGACAAGTGTTCGGCATTGATTGTCGCTGAGATGAGATTGCGACATTATTGTGAAAGTTTTTTAAGTTAGAATAATTCGCCTGATAGGTATTTCTTGCTGTCAATATAGCAATTAATCAGAGTTCTAACCGTTTAATTGATTTTATGCTAGATATAAAAAGTGATTCAAAAAAGATTTTTTTTTTTTCAATTATCATTTCATCAATCAGTGTGAAGCACAAATTAATAATCTAACTTAGAAGTGTCCGAATAAAACCAAGAGAAATCAAACGGCAAATATTTGCTGACATCCGCACCTTGTCATTACCTGTCAACTTTCATCTGATTTAAATCAAAGTAACTACTAAAACAGAGCGCTGACACCACAAGTTTTCCGCTAATTGGAGCGGGTTATAACTCCCACTATATAATTTCGCTCGTTTATGGAGATTTAAGAGCGAGCGCGACTGTGTGACATCCCTAGTACAGATGGAGCGGTCGGGCGCGACGTAAACAGCGATCAATCATACCGCTTCGGTTTAGCGGTTAGGGCTGCCTCGCGGAAGTTTTTTGTATGTGTTTTTATTATTCATGACACATTTTGGTAGGTATTTGAAAAATGAATATAAGTTTCAAAGCCATGGTCGAGAGTCTGGGAGACTTTCAAAAGAATTCTATCAAATTGTTGGTGTCGTGATCGTTATGTAAGTTCTGAATCGTTACAAGATACTAGCTTCCACCCGCAACCTCGTCCGCGTTACTACTTATTTTAACATAAAATATATTGAAATTGCATTTACTGATCCGATTTCCGACTATAACCCACATACACACCTCATTATAATATTAATCAGAGAACAGCGGAGAGTTCGTTTTTTAAATTGTAACCGCTATTAATGAACTCTTAACGAGTCCTTCGTTTAAAAGAAAAAGGATATACTTAACGTTATAATTTCTGAACTTTAATATTCCGTAAATGTTTCCATTTACCATGTGACCATGATGTTAAACTCAGGCAAAAGTGCTAGTAATTAAAAATTTGGTAACCTAACCTAAAACAAAATTCATAATTCATGTTACCACGTAAAATGTTAGCCCAGTATAAACACCAATGTTTAATGCATAAATTAATAACTGAAAACCGATACTGTAATAGGTACCCTATTTTATGAACAACGATATGAACTAACCTATAGGTAATTCTAACCCGCACTGCCGCAGGCATTATGTCAAAAACAAAGTCTCCAAGTTTCAACAAATTACTGAATCACTTTTGGCAGGTGTCAATGTCAGATTAAATCAGTGGAATTAAATTAGGTATATTTTACTAATACCATTTTCGTTGAACGACTTTAATAGTTAACTGGGGAAATGTGGGTGTACTATAGACAACTCTGCCTAACCCTTCGTGAAATACAGGCGTGATGTTATATTATTAAGATGATTTTTATTTAAAGAAATGTTCCTCACTTTGGTATACAAAATGGTAACTACCAAGTTCTCTTTGTTTGCACTCTTAATTATCATCTGCCCATAGCAGTCCATTGCTGGCATAGGCCTCTCCTTCTTTTCAACCGAAAGACGTCCACTGCTGGACATAGGCGTCCACCAAACACCGCCACTTCGGCCGGTGTGTTTCTTCAGTCAAAAGTCATTTACTCAAACTTCGCACAAGACTCTTTGGCGCGTGGCTAAAATCGGAACTAACGGCGCCATCTTGTTTTTCAATACGTTGTTGTATGTTTACCAACAGCGCCCCCTGTTAACGTCATTTGAGCGCCAAAAGATCATTCTAGCAGTGTATACTCATCATCTATACGACCTACACAAACGTAGGTAACGTAATTCATAAAAAAGTCCCAAATATTTTCAGACGTGTGCAGACATTAACCACGGATTAGGGTCCACCTTTACATCTCAAAGGTCATCGCGAGAGGGCCCTCAATTAAAAAGGAGCCAGAAAAGTCCTTTATGACATAAACATGAACAACATTAGACACTTTGTGGTGAGTCTCGTTGACATTTTGAAAATTTAGATGAGTGCATTATTTATCTTAAAGCGTTTTATCCACAAATGAGGTTATTTTGAATGTCAGAAAAGTGTGGTCATAATTAAAGGTGCATACAGACTACCAAACTGGACAACTACAATTATCAACTGTCCCTTCGCAAAACTTCGATACCTCTTCGACGCAAATGTATGGGACAGCTGATTACTAGGGATCCGTATCCAAAGGATAAAGTGGGACCCTATTACTAAGACTCCACTGTCCGTCCGTCTGATTGTCTGTCATTCTGTCACCAAGCTGAATCTCATGAACCGTGATAGTTAGACAGTTGAAATTTTCACAGATGATTTATTTCTGTTGCCGCTATAACAACAAATACTAAAAAACAGAATAAATTAAATATTTAAGGGGGCTCCCCCATACAACAAACGTGTTTTTTTTGCCGTTTTTATAGATCCGACTCGCACTTGGCCGGTTTTATTTTTACGCGATTATAGCGTTGGTCCCACGGTGAAAGTGGTTCACTTTGGTGGTCTGTACCATCAAACGATTCAGATACATGCTGTATAAGCCATGGTCGCTTCGTCATACTGACAAAGGGCGCTTTCCAGTTTTCGGAACAAATGATACATAAATTCTTGCTAGTGACTAACCTGAGTCACTAACCACACGAAAAAGAAAGAAGTTTGTGTCAAGCATGTTAGAATTTTTTACGCCGCCCATAGGTCTCTGACTTGAAATCACATGCCGTCGCGAAATATCTCTCAGACATGCCGTTCCCTCATGATGTTTTCCTTCACCATTTTAGAAGTATGTGATAAGTATACAATACGCACATTTATCCGAAATGTCAGAGGCAGTCCGATGGTCACACCACTAGGCTCTATCTACTTACTGAGATATTATGAGACATAAAAGATGCGCGATGATCGCTTCTATTAGAACACAGCCTTATTCTAATTCAGTTTTATTTTCTCGCGTTCAGTAATTAAAATTATCTTTGATATTGAAAAGCTTTTTGATATTAATTGGTAAGTTTATTTATATTATAATGGGTCTGTGTTTTAGGTTCGTGACTTTTAGATGATGTGGTTTAGAGTGGGTTGATTTTAGATAAAGGTCATTTCGATTGTTAATTTTATATGAAAGGAGCAACTGAAAAGTAAATTATCTGATAGATACCTATCTGAATTTGAAATATCATTTTATCTTTTTTTTCAATTAGTTTCTGCCCGCAACATCGTCTGCGTTTACCGGGATAAAGAGTATCCTAAGTCCTAGAGCAGGTCATGGTTTACGTTCATACATCTGGTCATTCGCCACGCCGTTGCAGGTCAAAATCATAACCCTCCTTTTTGCTTCGCTGTAGTCGGTTAAAAACTGGTTCTGTCACATCATAAAAAATATTGCCATATTTCAAGGGACAGATGGTAATATCAATAAATAAATTATGAACAATAAAATCGTACGTGTACTTAAAATTTAAATGAATGTCGATTTTACGACCGTTCGGAATAAAGTCCTGAATGAAATTCGTACGAATTGAGGTGAACATGTGATATTGTCCCTTTTTCATATGAACGATTAGGAACGATTCTACAGGGTCAAATTTAATTAGCTAGTGAAACTCCGTAAACTTTATGGGTATCGATACTTAACGATAAACCAAATAAATTGTATGATTCTATTTTGGGTTCAACGACCGTAATTACTAGTTTTCTTTTTTTGTGTTTACTTTGCAGACTTTTGGGTATCGATATTTATACACGATTAATGCTCAAGTAAACTATATCAGCCATAGATAATACATAAAGTTAAACTCAAAAAAAAAAAACTTCTTTTTTTTTTTTGTTTTAATTTTTTTTTAGATAACGAATCCCATAACGTCTTGCTATAAAAATAATAATTTTAGCAGTCCCAAAAATAGGAGTAAGGATTGACCATACTTTTCAACACGGATTCGGCTTGAGCAACATGCCCATGTAAAATACTGGTATTCAGCTGCATCCGGTTGGACTGGAAGCCAAACCCAACATAGTTGGGAAAAGGCTAGGCAGATTGAAGTGTGGTAACTCTGAAAGGCGTAGATGGTGGCATAACGAAGGCCAATAGATTAAACTTTGTGAGCTAGAACCTTTACAGAGGGCAAATTCATGAATATCAAACATTTATTTAAAATTACTGTATAACATCGTATAAATGGAGCTATTTATAGAAAAAAGCATTGAATATTTCATGTTATGTATGAATTGAACATGTTTGTGTATTTCTTTAGCCTTATTTGATTGAGATATAAATCCTCTTGATTGTGTGAAGACTTTTAAATTACACATTTCTTAGGAAAGTGAATAGATTTGTTTTGGTTACTTATAACTTGAAAACAATTACACATTTCTTAGGAACGTGAATAGATTTGTTTGGTTACTTATAACTTGAACAGTTTTGAAATCTTTATGAAAATACAAAGTCAACCCAATTGCAGCAAGGCTGACTGCTCAGTGTACCTCAGGGATGCTTGAGTATTGTCAACCATAGATAGAACCTCTGTTAATGCTTTCCAATAGAAAATGTAGGTAAGTAAGTGTACAAGCATTTTATAAAATTTAATATAATGAACAAATATTGACCGATACTTTTTTTTTGTGTGTAACATCACACGAAATATAACATCTCAGCACTCACTTACACACAATAGTGATCAGACAAGGGTGGCAAAATAAAAACTCTCTTTCTTATCGGAACACAGTAAATCCTTTATAAGAGCGCTTCGCTTCCCTCCTTTTCCATGTATGGGGTACTTCACCCTAAAAAAATACATTTTAGCTCAGCATTCATCTTTGTTTACTAAGAAAACATTCTCATATAAGATTATTGAGTATGATGGTAGATTGAAAGAAAAATGGCTGATGCTTTGAAAGGAATCGTATGTATTCGTGTTGAAAGGAAATTATAAATAACTCGAGAACTATATTTAGCTCTGATTGTACCATGGTATATTTACCTTTGGTATATTTACCTTATAATTATAAAAGAGTACAATGTGTTTATACTTCCCTTTGCAAAAAAAACGGGCGGTTTTGATTTTTTTACCTTATTGGTAATCATTTAGTTGTAAAGAGGTTTTAATAGCCAAACTATGTAACTGGCACTTAATAAAGAGTCTGGGTATGAAAAAAAGTAAATTCCAAATTCGAAACTTTTCTTCAAAACAATAATAATCCCTTTTTCAGTTTGTGACTTTTACTAACTTTTTGCGGGATTGCTGTTAAAAGGTTATCCTGGCAACTAAAACTAACTTCTCGTTATTTTTAGTAGAATAATTTATGTTTGTCGCATACTCCAGCCTTATTGTGGCTTAAAACAGATATCTTTGTGTCAATTGTAATGGCAGAAAAAGCAATAAAAGCTAGTAAAATTGTAGCGCTGCTGGAAGAGGGGTGTAGCCAAAAAACTATATTCTTATTGATAATAAGAAATTACTAGTCATTTATGCTAATGACATAGGTGGCCGTTTTTTTTTGCAAATAAAATCCAACATAGGTAACTACCTCATATTGTTTATATCATACACACTGATATTATAACGAGAAAAGATTAAAAATTGTATTATTGTATTTTTAACCCCTGACGGAAAAAGAGGGGTGTTATAAGTTTAACGTCTGTCTGCGCCATCGTAGCTGCCAAGCGGCTGAACCAATTTTGTTTTTTTTTGGTTTTGTTTGAAAGGTGATTTGACCGAGAGTGCTCTTGGCTATAAAAAAAAAAGTTTATGTGATGCTTTGTTTTTGTCGGGAGTTTTTTAAATTTTAAATTTAATTTAAGTTATTAAGAAAGAAAGAAATAAAAATTGTTTATTCTGCACAAACTAAACGCACACGTTACATAATAAAATAATATAATTTACTTAGTACCCAAAGGCCTCGTATTCGGAGGCTACTTAGTCTGTGGCACAGAGTACATTACCGATCTGTGGTCAGAGACCGAGATACACATCATACATGCTCTGTGAGGCCAGAGACAATTTAGTTGTTTTGTTGTTTTGAATGAATAAATTCAAAAACTACTGGACCGATTTTAAACATTCTTCCACCAGTAGCATGCTATTTTATCAGTGAGTGACACTGAGTTCTACACCGTGAAGAAACCGGCATGCCTGAGAGATATTTCTCGACGGCATGTGAAGCCAAGTTAGAGGCCCATGGGCGGCTTTAAAACTCTGACACCAGGTCAGTCATTAACCACACGAAAAGAAAAATATCACTGAGTAACATAGAGTATTTAGGAATTATCAAATAAATCCTGACATTAAAATTAAAAAAGTGATTTTTTCTGACAAAGTAAATAGTAGTGATGGGACACTATGGCGTTTGCCAATCTTGTATAGTTATAGTGACTAAACTATTGGACATATTTGATTGATTTTTTTTGGGTTCGTACTGGTAGCGTCATTTGATAAAAGCAGATTAATTTATTATCGTATTATCGCCGCCAAATGATGATGGTAAACAATGTTGAATACCGCATCAAAATGTGTTGCGTAGTTTATAAGAACATCTGCCTGGTAGCATGTCAGACGCGAAAAGTGACTTTAATTTATAATAATGTACATGTGGCGATATCTACATCGCCACATGCGAACTACGCATCAAAGACCTGAGGTCACACAAAATCCTGCATCGCGCAATTAGAGTTTACCGCGCGATCTTCATATATACATGATTCAAACATCAATCGTTGGGCAGTTGCTTGCCAGATATGACACCCGTCTGGTTGGATGATCCTCCCTTTTCTATAGAGGATAAGTGAACTTTACACTCTGTTTCTCATATCTCTAAATAAGATTGGGTACCTACATAACCAAGAAAATTACAAAATCATATATTGTAAATTATGGCATCAGAATATTGTCATAAAATAACAATTTGGAAACACTTAAAAAGTTATTTATTTTACAACTTTATACATTGACTTAATAGTGTACATAAAAATAAATAGTGTGACCAATAAAATTGCTCGTAAACCCAAAAGGTTATTTATATTGTGTGACCTTAATCTAGGGTGAATTTTACAAGTGTGGGTCAATGCCCTAATCCCTAACTATAAGTTATAATGAAAAAGTATTTAGATGAAAACTAAATAGGGGTCATTAAATACTTGTTTTTTTTTACGAGAATGAGCTCTATCAAATAATAACTCGTCACACATTTCAATCTGCCTAGCCTTTTCCCAACTATGTTGGGGTCGGCTTCCAGTCTAACCAGATGCAGCTGAATACCAGTATTTTACATGGAGCGACTGCTTATCTGACCTCCACAACCTATTAACTGGGTAATACCATAGCCCTTGGTAAGACTGGTTGTCAGACTTTCGGGCTTCTGACGACCCGTAACGACTGTCATAGATCCACGAATGACAGCTGGGACAAACGGCTTAGCGTACTTTCCGAGGCACGGAGGAGTCTCGGTATGTACAGATAGTCACCCATCCACCGATCAACCCCGGCAAGCGTAGCTTAACCTGATGGATCGACCCAGTGTGGCTGTTATTACTTAGCCGCGAGCTCCTCCACTGAACTCGTCACACATTTCATGTTATTAATTCAAACTTTTTTTTTTTTGGGGTTTAGGTTCTGGCCCCTATCATAAATAAATAAATATTTCTATTCGGTTTTCGAATACCGATCTGAGTGCGCGTCACCGGGTCCACATAAAGTCTGTTTTTTTTTTGAGGTTGTGGAATCATCAAATGGCTTCTTCCTCTCTGGGCGGAGCGGGAAGGTGTGTCAGACTTTTCTAATACCCACCAGTGTTTCTTCAGTTGCCTGTTGCCAAGTGTCCCAGTATCCCTTTCGGACTTTCCCGCAACCCTGGCAGACCACATTATGCCAAAATTCAAATTCAAATTTGAATTTAGGCATAATGTGGTCTGCATAAATCTCACAGTGATCTTATAAAGGTTTCGTATTCCTATTTTAAGATTGGAACCTTAAAAATTTACTTTTCGCATTTTGTCAACCCTCACACTTGGAAAATTAATCCTGTACATTGAAGTTTAACGTTAAAGTTACCCAAGTCGCCATCAATACATTTCTTGCTGCTGTCAATAAAAGATGCTATACTGTTGAAGAAAACTTTGAGGCGAAAGTTTTGTACAACCATTTACATAAAGGTTAGTTGGGGGAGTTAATGAGAGTTAACCATAATCATTACTATTACTAAAGTCTAACTAAAGAACTATAGAGGTATGAGGTTTAGGGTGTAAAATTCTTTTAGTCAATAAAAGTCTGACATTTGAAGATTTCACACCCTCAAAAAAAAAAAAAAAAGATTGTAAAATTCACTCATCCTCCATAGAAAAGGGAGGATCCTCCGACCAGACGGGTGTCGTGTCTGGCGGGCTACCACCCGACGATTACTATGACGACTAGCATATGTTAGTCACGCAGAAAAATCTGCTTACGCGATGTAGATACCGCCACAAAACCCTTGGTTCTGTAAAGCCACGCGCACATTACAGCCGCAACTGGCCGCAGCGCACCGCATTTTCATACAAAAGCGGCCTGTAGTGTGCGTTGGCGGCATAAAATGTCATTTCATTTTGTAATTTCTGTACTTAATTATTGTTTTTTTTTTTTCTCTGTGTTCTATACTTTTTGCATGCTGTGTCTATCGCTTAATATTGTGCACTTGGCTTGTATGTTGACTTGTGTTTTCTAATTGGTTGAACAGTGTAACAATTGTAGATAGGCCATAAATAAATAAATAAAATAAATAAATAAATAAAAAAACGATAATCATCACTATCGTACATTTTTTTTCTTCAACAAAGAGGATTTTTGCTATGCAATGCGTTGCGTTGCGTTGTGCCCTGCTACAATCTGCGCTGACCTTTAAACTGTGGTATTTCCATTACTGACAGACCGCTTTTATGAAAAGATGCCTATATATGATTGTTCGATTAGAAAGCTATGAATAAAAAAATAAAAAATAAACTATCATCAAAATATAGTACCGACGTTGTATATATTACGTACGTATTATATAGTCTGGATTTGTGTTCGGTTGATGGCAATAGGCTCGCTCCCTATTACATGCAACTTAAACAAAACTGGCGAAATGTGGGAGGGGAGTACTATAGGTGTCTCTGCCTAACCCTTCGGAGAATGCAGGTGTGATGTATGTTAATTGTGTGAAAATAATGAGTTTTCTTTAACCATTAATGTTACGTGATGATTTTTTATTTACAAAATAGCATGTGAGTCCGAAATTTCCCAGTACAGAATACACCTATTTAAACATTGATTACAGTTCGATGAAACTTAATGGCGGCTTTGAAGTTAGCTACTCACTGCGCAGTACCCCACCTCTCACCCCCGCTGACACATGAATTCGTTACTGCGCAGCGACTCGCCTCATGTTCCGAGCCGCCATTAAGTTTGAACCGGACTATACTATAACTATTCCTCGAATTCTCAACTAACAATTATTATTATTAATAACTAACTGTCACTACAATACCCCTTTAAGTGACACAAACAGCGTTGACCTAGACCTAATATTGAATTGCGTTTGAGAATTCAGCCGTATATGAAATGACGGAGGCTTTTCGGTTTAGAATGTAACCCTAACAAAGAAGTCTATAAAATCAACCCGCTAAACCTATAACCCTCCGCAAGAACAGATGATCGCCCCCACTTCACCCCCTCGACGTGCGTTATTAGGTACAGAGGAACAAAGACTTTGGTATACAAGCGAAAATACAGTATGTTACGTTATGCGAGGGACATATTACTACAAGGGAGTGTATCAATATGTGAAAAAAATAGCCCTACATTTTTTTTCTGCATTTATCTGTAATTTCTATGGTGTACATATTAAAAAGTATTCTATTATTTTCTATTCTATCGAGTTATGCGAACATTGTAATGAAAATGGATCAGCTGATCTTTTTCGTGATTAAAGGGTTGGTCCCATGATAAAAGTTGTTAATTTTCATGAGGAATCCTCAAAGTGTTTCTCTCGTATAACTTGACATACTGTATTCATTTTTCCACTACACTGACAATGTTCATTTTAAGTGTGTGTGTGTAGGTGCTTTTTACACTTAGCATAATCTTGTAAGAGTGATGTGAAAGATTTGACTACTCAGCACACTCACAACACAGAAGTTGCAAGTTAGCTACCTGGATACCAAATAGGTTTTTCGACTGTACATTTTGAAAGGGTGTGAAAAAAGATCAAAGTTCCGTCACTCCCTAATATTACATTTCACGTAACCCAAATATTTTCGAGCCTTCTTTGTGCCCTTCTTAATGTGTGAGGGAGGGGGTGATTTATCTACTATTCAAGGTACATTATGTGGTAGTTTGAATAATGTGATATCGTGTTAGTCACTGATGAAATTCATTGAGTTTTTGCTGTAATAAGTTTCGCGAGTCGATTTTGAGAACTATGAATTTACGCCTGAAGTTTCATGATTTTTACTAAAAAAATATTAAGATTAAATGAACCTAAAAGGAGACTGAAACGATTACATACAATCATGGGCCTAGGTGTAAGAAGATGAAAGTGGTGTCAATTAATAACTTATATATTATCAAGCTTTCACTGAAAATTCTGCGGATTTTGTCAATCTGAGAACAGAGATATAAGAGATAAAGAGATTAAGTAAAAGTGAGGTTATGTTACAATCTATAACTAACAGCTGATTCCTGAAGTGCAAAATGTGTTCTTTTGCACTAATAGTTATTATATTTACTAGAAAATGTTTGAAATATCATATGAATGAACGTCAACGACTTCAAGCGATAGGTAGGTAACAGGTAAGGAGATAGGGAAAGGATGTCTAAAATAAGAAAAAAATCGGTAAAATCCAAAATAACAATTCCAAGTCAAACGTGTGAGCGATCTTCGGTGTCCAAGGTGAAAGCAAGGGTCTTACAAGGTACGCAGGGTCAGAATCCGTAAAATACAAAGCAGTGGTCGTGAAAAATGGCGAATAATCGGGAAAGCACTCAAAACGCATCGGAAAACACTAAACGAGTGAGCAAACAAGAACAGTCGGCAACTGTCTAGTGTCAATGTCAGTCAGCTGTCATGTCAGTGACATAGACTAAAAATATAAGAGAGATTTGAATCGATATGAAATCGATAATCATTAATATTGGTTTTTCAGTAATTAATTGATATTTGATTTATTAATATGACTGTAATTATATGCACTATATTGCATATAAGTATATATAGTGCATTTAATTACTTCGAGTTAATTGTTTAGTGCAAAAGTTTTATTTTCGTAACTGTGTAATCGATTATTGAATCGATAATCTCACGAAAACTATCTTTCTCATATTTCTCCGCTTCCAGATTGAGAATTGAAGTGATTTTTCATATTCTTAGATAAAAAAATATGTCTAATTTTTTAGATCATATCTCAACTTATTACATTTGGGCCCACCGTTTTCCATCTCCTTTGCGCACTTCAAAAGAAAGCATAATATGTTTTCTGATAATTATGTTTAAATATTGCTTTTTTTACCACTTTCAGTGGATTTTTTTAATGTATGTTTGTATTTTTATTTATGTTCTACAATCCAATTAAAAGTCAAAAGGCTTATCGTCTGCGTTTTTATCGTTTCAAGCTTTTACATGTATTTCAAATTTTAATTTAACCCTATATTGCTACGTTGTCTAATTTTTGAAGCTTTGTGTTGTACCGAATCTAATGCATACCATTTTATTTTCAAAGTCTTTGAATTCGAATAAATATTACGGTCATAAGGCCGTAAGACTCCACTGCTAAGCACAATGACCTCAGTTCATTTCGGTCGTCTCAGTAAAAGCGTAACAAGGTTTTTTTCTTAAATAATTTATCCAGAGAAGCCAAAATTTTAACTGTGCCAGATTTAGAAATAAGCCTGTCTTTAAGATAACCTCTACATAATACCGTTGGAAAATAAATATGGGTGTACAACATAACCATCTCTATGTATAGCTTTAAGGAAACACGGATGTGTATTTAATGTAACAATCCACGAATTTCTATTTAAATTATGTATAATCAAGACTAATGTTATTTTGACAGCGAAACAAAACAGCTTAATTGCACGCCCGAAATCAGTTAGAAACCCACCAACGCGTGACGTCATCATACTAATTGAACGCGAGATTATCATATTCTTCATACAATGGCAACTTCATATCGACAATATTCTCTTTTATGGCCTTCCTTTGTGCTCTCATGGGGCCGCACGGAGTTTTATCGCCCAAGTTTTATTACCAAAACCTGTTTTTGTTAGTAATCATTGATTTTGATATGTTTTTTATATTGTACGATAGAGTTTTTTTTTTCATATATATTATGGAGTCGATGAAAAATTGAAAAAGTTACTTGTAACTTGTTGCTTTTGGGTTGTTTAGCTGAATTTTGTTCAAGTTATTGGCGAGCTTAGAAATATTCTAGGCACGGAACTGAGCTGAAATGGTCCATTAAGTTTATGTGGTTTTTTTTTTAGTCTGACAGAGAACTGGCGGGCTTTCGGATACAGTACAGCTGTAACTTGATTTACGGGTAGAAATAAAAATTCTATTGTACGATGCAGTTTTCCTCCCTTGCAGATGAGACTTTATGAAATTGAACTAGGTTTGTCACTACGAGACAACACAACTAGGTTTGTCACTCGTATATTGACATTATTCCACATAGATCTTTCACAATCTTTGATTTTATGTCGCCCACATTCTTCGTATTTTTATAGCTTAATATGATTTGATAAAGTACAGCAATAAAATAGTATCGTAAGCGTCTGAAACATATTTATCTTGTGGACCAGAATCAACAAGGAAGAAAGTAAGACAAAAACAAAAACATACTAAATCACGTGCCAACGGAAGGGTTAAATAAGTTTCGCTAAGTCAGTCGTAGAGCGTAGCAATTGCAGCCACGTTGCTACGGTAATTTATGGTAGCGCGTAGCGGTCGGCATCACCTACGGCGTAGCTCTTCTACGCACATGTTGCCTAATGTATGTAGGTAAAGAAAGTTTTCTTAGGATAAGTACCTAGGATTATTATGAATGTGTGTGTGCTTAATCCGCATAGACCCTTCGTATTTTAGGGTTCCGCATGCTAATTTAGCTATAATTTTGCATGAAAACGTCGTTTTTCACCAAAAAAGAGGGAGATAAAAAATCTGCTGTTGGAAATGATTGCCACAGACAAAAGTGGAGTACAACGGTAGCAATTTGATATAAAAATACACATTCAAAATCCCCACAGACGTATAGCGAAGTTAGAAAAGTTACAGGTAGGACCACCCTTACGAAAAGCTAAAGGGTGAGGGTGAATATTTACTGACAATTTCCATCGAATGGGATTCCACTGAAAGACTTTTTAAAGAAAATAAAGTTACATTCAAATATACCATTACACTACATAGCTTCGATAAATACTGGGTACAGAAGACTTCTTGGTGGGGAAAATGGGTATTTTATAAAATAAATGTCGCAAAATGGGTGAAAATTCGATTACAATGTACGAAGGGTAGTAAGTTAGCTTTGACACTTTCCAAGTAAGGAAAATCACTAACTTGTTAGTACTTTACAAATTAGCTATGCTGGTTTTGATAAGTAGAATTTAGTATGGTTCTGTTAACCCAACCAGGGTGCCATAATCGCATATGAGACAAAGCCCTTTCATTTAATAAAAAAAAAAAAAACTAACTTGTTACAATCTTATACTTATGCATTTCCCAGTGGCGCAGTTTGCACATCTATAAAACATAATTTATTACACCTGTATTCCCCGAAGGGTTAGGCAGAGGTGTACCTATAATACACCCACATTTCGCCAGCATATCACACATCACACACACATACCTACACACTCAGACACACACACACACACACACACACACACACCTACACACTCAGACACACACACACACACATTACACTTATACATCTATACAAATTAATAAAATTGAAGTGTCTTTTTGTAATGTAGAAATAACAACTTTTTACTAAATGCATATGAAAGTATAAACAGAACATAAAATGAAAAAAAATAACTGACAATCTGTATGTTGCAGCTAATCTACGAAACAACTGGACCGATTTTATTGGATATTTACTGGCAGATAGCTGATGTTATATGGAGTAACTTAGGCTACTAATTTAAATAAAAGAATAAGGATCCACGCGGACGAAGCCGCGGGCAGCAGCTAGTACTGTATTACCTTTTCACGCTTTGACGGCTGAACGGATTTGGATCAAATTTGCACATAGGTAGACCATGATTTGGGTTAGGACAAAGGATACTTTTCATCCTGGTATAAGTACGTTTCCCTGGGATAATTTTCGATCTCTGTGCGGGCAAAAGCTAGTAGGTACCTTATCATTCTATCAGGACAATATCGGTCAAATTTAGTACCATAAAATTATCATTCTATTTCGGAGTCAACATTGTGTTGACTCTGAAATAGAATGATAAATTTCAACGGAGTCAACACTAAACTAAATTAACGTGGATTTCAGTGCTACTTGTATCAGATGTCAAAAGCATGTCTATTTCAGCACTTTTATTTAGATTGGAGTCGCACTTTAGATCGTTTTCTACTTTGTCATCCTAACTTTATATATATGATAATATTGTTAATGCGAAAGTGAGATTATTTGTTTGTTTGTTACGCTTTCACGCTAAAACGGCTGAATGGATTTGGATGAAATTTTGCACAAAAGTAGACCATGACATGGATTAAGACATAAGATACTTTTTATCCGATATCCCATGGGCTAGAGACGTATGCGAGTGAAACCGCGGGCCGCAGCTAGTTTATTATAAATGCGAACGTGAGTTTGTTTATTTGTTTGTTACGCTTTCACGCTAAAACGGCTGACCGAATTTGGAAGAAATTTGGCACAAAAGGAGACCATGACATAGGATACTTTTTATCCCAATATTTCTATAGAATTTTGACTTATGCGGATGAAACCTCGAGGTGCTACTAACTGTAAATAAAGGAGCAAGTCCACTATTTTGGATCCTCTAGCCGCCCACTAAAAAACAAAACTACGCACTCAAAAATAAACTTTAAGTCAATAAGAAAGTTCCAAATTTCAGGTATGGGGACTTCGAACCCAACGTGAGGGGGAAAGGGTTCGCGTCCCCCATCGAATGGGAGCTTCTCGTTTAGAATGCATAGAATTGTTACGGTGTATTCGCACTATAATTGGCCGTTTGAATAGCTAAAGGCGCCGGGTAATGCCTTCCTTCCGCTCCTTAGTCGCCGAGGCGAAAAGGTGCGCTGTTGGGTTAATCGCTGTTGGTTTGGTATAGAAAGTACTTTTTTTAAATTGAATATTTGCGTTGTGTTTTGATATCATAGGGATTTTGTTTATAAGCCAAATTGCGTTGAAACATTCTTGAACGCTTTTGGGCGTTATGTATTCAATAAATGTAGCAGTATTTTTTTTTTTTTCAAACAGTTTACAAACGTCCTTATTATTATTTATGATAATGTCACTACCTAACTTTATGAACTCGACGCTTAAGGTAACTAATTTCGTCAAAAAAGAATCAGTTGTCCCATACAAAACTTAAATACTAACTCGACCCACGTGTCCCATACATTTGGGTCGAGTAAATAATGAAGTTTTGTACGGCAGATAATTTTTTTTGCGATTACGGTGTTCGTCCCATTGAGAAAGTTGTCCAGCCTGATCGTGTGAATCATACCCTTATATAATTATGACCACATATTTCTGATAGCCACTGTACAGTTGCTGTTTTGTATACCACATGTACTAGAAAGGTGTGGTCACAAAGGGTATGGTGACAAAAAAAAATCGTTTTATTATGTAATAACTAGCTTCGCCCCGCGGTTTCACCCGCGTAAGTCTCGATCCCGTGGGAATATCGGGATAAAAAGTATCCTATGTGTTAATCCAGGTTATAAACTATCTGTTTGCCAAATTTCATCTAAATCCATTCAGCCGTTTTTGCGTGATTGAGTAACAAACATCCAAACATACAAACACACAAACTTTCACATTTATAATATTAGTAGGATTTTGTAAATAGATTAAGTCTAGAAACTTAATAAAAACACGAGTTTAGGAGGTACACACAGTATGTATGAGAAATGTGTGGTCATATATAAGGCTGTGGCAGACCACCAAACTAAATAAATTTCTCCGCGGGACCATTATCGTTATTGCGAAAAAATATCAGCTGTCCCATACAAAACTATACCAATAAAACTTCAATACTACCGGTAGGTAGTTTTGAAGTTTTATTGGTATATACGTATTAGGTATACGTACCTAATACCTACCATAACAAAACCTACTATACTACAATACTCGACCCGAAAGAATGAGATGGAGACAGGTCCCAAGGAAAAAGAGGTTCAGTTTGATGGAACATACCCTTAAATTACCCTTAAATTTGACCACACCATTCTGATACATGTCATATGCCGCACCACGATTAAACTCTTAGTAAGGATTCTATGAATGTTTAAACTTAAAAATTTTAATACTACAGAACCCACTGCCTTTAACGTACTATTAAGTAAACGATCTCAAGGTTCAAAAGATAAACTGGAAACCTTTTTCGACACTGATTTATGTACTTCTAGATAGTAGCATGTACCTAAGAGCTTTGCTGAGTATTTTATTCAGGTACACATATCAACAAAACGTATAGGCTCGGAGCTCCTGTATTTATTAAAAAAGTAGATTTATGGACGAGTAGGTTGCCAATAATTTATTTTGTTCAGTTATAACAAAACCCAGCTACGTCCCGCTGTTTCACCCGCTTCAGTCTCGATCCCGTGGGAATATCGGGATGAAAGTATCCTATGTCCTATTCCAGGTCATGGTCTACCGATGTGCCAAATTTCATCCAAATCCGTTTAGCCGTTGTAGCGTGAAAGCGTAACAAACAAACTCACTTTCGCATTTATAATATTAATATAAGTTAGGATTAGAGTTTTTCTCATGAGCCTTTTTTTTTTGTAAAAGAATTTTAAGAAAATAATTTGGGGGTTTTCTTGCAAAACAAGACAAATTTGTATGAGGTATTTATGTACGAGTATAAGCATGTTTTTTTCCAGCAAATTAAGATGATAGATAGATAGATACTTCTAAATGTAATTGAACTAGTAAAGCCACGCGTTTTCACTCGCATGAGTTGAAATCCTCTGACAACATCGGGGTAAAAAGTATCCTATGTCCTATAACCCAGGGCATGGTCTACCCATGTGCCCAATTTCACTTAAATCGAAGTTAGGATTGGTATAGGTTATGATAGCAGGTTCATTACTATCATCTCCAATCTTCAATTATCACTATTATCACAACTCAAGTCAATCTGCCTAGTCTTTTCCCATCTATGTTAGGGTTGGCTTCCAGTCTAACCGGATGCAGCTGAATACCAGTATTTTACATGGAACGACTGCCTATCTGACCTCTACAACCCAATAACTGGGTAATACGATACCCCTTGGTAAGACTGGTTGCCAGACTTTCGGGTTTCTGACGATCCGTAACGACTGTCAAAGATCTACGAATGACAGCTGAGACCAACGGCTTAACGTGCTTATGGCGCACGGATGAGTTTCGGTATGTAAAGTAAAGATGTTCACCCATCCTCGAACCAACCCCGGCAAGCGTAGCTTAACATAATGGATCGACCCGCGCAACTGTTATTACATAGCCACGAGCTACTTCCGAGCTCTGAGATAATCACAACTCAAATACTTCACATAAATTATCAAAAGCACGAGTAATTTCATGTCTCTTTGTTAATACCACATCTACATGCCATGTCTACTCACAATTATAATAACGTTCAACTTTACGAGCACTGGTGTTAAATTTAATGTATTTTAACTATGTTTAATTTATGAATTAATGTTTTACTATTATTTTTAATGGTCGTTCAGTAAAAAAAATTATAAACAAATCCCTGCTACTTTAGGGCCGACGCATACGATGCGTTGCGGCGGCGGTGCGGTGCCGGAACTGTGCCGCTGCTGCGTCCGACAAAACTATCCATGTATGACACATGGTGCGTTTCGGAGTCGCACTGCATGTACACCGGACCTGTAAACCGCGAGGCGAGGCAGGGAGGGGTGTACGCGTTGCGACACCGAAGCAGCACCGCTCTGACTCACCGTGTGACCGCCAATGCGGCGAAACCATCGTATGAACAGGCTCTTACATTTTTTGTTTTTTAGGGATATGAGGAACAAGGTGTAAAGTTGACTCATCCACCATAGAAAAGGGAGGATCCTCCGACCAGACGGGTGTTATGTCAGGCGGGCAACTGCCCAACGATTGATGTCGGGTTCTTGTATAATGTCCATTGCACGGTAAACTTTAATTGCGCGATACAGGATTTATGTGACGTCAGGATTTTTGTGTGACGTCAGGTCTTTGAAACAGTTTCATTAAATTAATTGTCGAGTTAATTTCATCTTTCTGCCTATAACCCATGTTCCCTGTGGTCGGCGCAACACATTTTCTTCTTCCACTCTCCCCTATCAACCGTCACGCTATCATTCACTCCCTTCTCTTTTATATCATTCCTCTCACAATCTATCCATATTTTCTGTGGCCTTCCTCTGCCTTTCCATCAAATTGTCCAGACAATTTCTATATCTACAATCAAAATTCGATAAACGAGCAAAAGAACAACCTCTTGGTTCGTTTTTTGTCGGTCACACACGAAGGTGCCTAGTCTGTAACATTTTATTTCCAAAATAAAGAGATACAACACGTTACCCGCCGATAACATTGCATAAGTCGCACTATAATCCAATTACAATTTTCCGACCTCAAAAACCCATCCAAAGAGATGAATTATTATTTTGTAAAAAAAAACATTCTCCACAAAACTGTAACGCCACACTAATTATCTTTTATTATTGAAGGGACTAATGGTGTATCGAACGAAGTCACGAATATTTAACGGTATTTTTATGGGAGCCCCATTTTGTTTGTGTTGTAAATATTATGTACATTTGTAGTGACAAACACATAGTAATATGTAAGAAGGCAAACTCCCGAGGAATCGTTTTAAAAACGAAAACAAGTAACGACTTATTATCTACCAATACGTAGGTAAAGTCAGCGAAATTACACTTTCACGTCAAAAAGAGCGTTTTCATAAAAAAATAATTCGAAAATAGAACTACATGTCAGAAGACATGCCTTACTATAAAATTAATGGTTACCTATTTGATAGACAAAAATTCCATAAAAACAAAAAATGCGTATTTAACGAGATTTCTTGAAATTGTATTATTTTAAAACAAACGTCTTTAAAAAATTAAAAAGGAATTCCATTCGAACGATCGAAGGTTCCTACTATCGTTTCAATATAACTGTGTGTCAGTCTGTGACTGACACACGGTCGAAGGTACTATCGTTTCAATATGACTAAGTGTACAACCATGCTTTAACGAAGGTATACAGAGTAGAACTTCTACACCTCATCATGTTATATCAAGCTATGATGACGTCACGTTAACGTTGACGCAAACGTTAATATGCGCCCATAAAGTTGTAATGTTAATGTTACTGGCGTCAAACATGCCACGCGGTTTTCGGAAACCACACCATTCATTCGCGCTTTTACTTAGATAGGTAGATAGATAAAACGTTTATTTGGTGCACACAAAAGACATATCACAACATACAAAATCACGGTTAAATAACTACACTACTATTACACATACACGCACACACACACACACACACACATACACAACACTACAACTATTTTTTTTTTTTTAATGTGTTTGAATGTAGGAAAGTTGTGAAACTTCTCTGCAGGCTAAAGGAGACGGTACACTCAGGGCGGATTTCACCATAGAAACTGAACGGGATCAGCACATCTGAACCGCGTTCAAGATCTGTCAGTGTCATCGTTGTTGTGGAATATTGACACAGTGCTTGTACGCAGCAAAGTGTTATTGGGTATTTCAAACAGGAATTTGTCTGTAGCAGCCCGGAGACTGGATTTGTGCCCATTTGATAGCAATAGTCACGCCCCCTATTATATTGGACTTAAACATAACTGGGGAAATGTGGGTGTAGGTACTATCTACTACCTCTGCCTAACCCATCTGGGATCACAGGCGTGATGCTATGTTATGTTATGTTATAAAAACTAAAATTTTAGAAACTGAAGTGTCAAACGATTTTTTTCGCCAACCGTAGGTACTTTAGCAGTTTCACGAAGCTCGAAAAACATGAACTCATCAGTAACTACGCGATATAAACCAACCACGGTGCTATTACCATAATTACGCATCGCGTGCATTTTCGCACGTTGCATGGATAATTAGATGATCTGCCGCAGTGTTGTGGTGGCACCCGGAATAAACATGACGAGTTTTTTATGTAATCACTAGCTTTTACCCGCGGCTTCACCCGCGTGAATGTCGGAAAAAATCCCACTTGAACTTACTACCGCCCGGGATTGAAAGCGTGATGTGAAGATGAAGCGAAGATGTGTTAATCCAGTTATCTAATTGAGTAACTTATTTTCGTAACCGATTAAGACTAATCTTTCATTTTGATAGTTCAACAACATTCATTGCGTTATTTACGTTGTGGAGCACATTTTTTTTTCAAACGAATGAAGCAATGTATTTGAAATTTGTTTCAAACTGATTCAGATTGTGGATCGTGTATTACGCAGTTAGGGTGCAGGTTATAAACTATCTGTGTGCCTTTCATCCATACCCGTTTGGCCATTTTTGCGCCAATCCGGAACAAACATCCAAATAAACAGACAAACGGACAAAAATTCTTAAAAATATATTTTCGGCATAAGACTCATTCCCACACCTCGTAGCAATTACTTATTTTCAAAGTATTCAATGTACAGTTTTGACTTAGTAACTATTTTATTATGTATCCCTTTTCCCGCAACACGGGCAATATTTCCTTTTTTTAATTGATGAAAATCATATCTGCGGGCTGCAACAACATATGATAATAATTATGGTGGTTTAAATATTATTGTATCATTACATAATGAAGGTATTATTCAAGTTAAGTCAGATAGTAACTTACAAAACCTTGAAACACGTACTTTACATTTTTTTGTTTTAAGTATTAGTACCTACCGTACCGAGTTTTGAGTTAATCCGACAGCGCGTTAAATTTTAACTTACTTACTTTGCCACTCCGTTATTCGTCTATGTGACGGATTGCTTAAAAAACTAAAAGTGACAATCTTTATTATTTACTATGGCAAGTATTGCCAAGTTTCAAGTTTAATAACTAAAGGAATAAGGGCGAATTTCCAAAAACCCTTTCTTACTGGATTCCTACGTCCTAATAACTATCTGTGTGCCAAATTTTAGCCCAATCCGTTTAGTGGTTTGAGCTGTGACGTAGACTACCCATTTTCTCCCCGTTAATGGTAGATTTTTGAAAAACCCGAATACACATCATTCTTTATTTTTGGGTTTAAGTATAAATACTGAGTTTCGAGTTAATCGGATATCACGTTAAAATTCTTCTATACAAACTTTGACACCCCCCAATCTTTGTTCAGGGGGTAGTTTATAAAAACTAAAAATGACAAACTTTATAATTTACTTAGATAAGTACATATTCGTGCCAAGTTTCAAGTCTATTAACTCAAGGAATAAGATTTTGAATACAAACGAAATCCCCCGGTTTCACCCTCTTAACGGCGGAATTTCGAAAAATCGTTTCTTAGTGGAATCTTACTCTTCATCAAGAACACACCCTCCAAACTTCATGTCTCTAGGACCAGGGGTTTAGGCTGTGCGTTGATATCTCAGTCACCTACGCCTTGTATATAGATTCATCATTAAAATAAAATAAACTTTGTCTTTGCAATGTCAATTCTAATGACTCGACTTTGTATATAGGTATGTTTTGTTTCAAGTTCTAATTCATATTACTGAATTATTACTGAGGCATAGTATGTAAAACTATTATGTGTGTTTTATGTACTGAAAATAAATCTTATAGTATTCGAAGTAAGAAGACCGGGGAAATATGACTTGATTGAATACCTATCGGTCTTCCTGGTTTTCCTTAAGGGTCTTTTCTATCTATAAAGGTACTGAATCATTAACCAAGTCGGACAGATTTATATGAAACGAACTTTTGCCAGCGGCTTCGCCTATGTAGATGTCTAAAATTAACCCATGGGAACCTACTACCGGGATGAAAAGTATCTTATGTGTTAATCCAGGCTATAAACTATCTGTTTGCCAAATTTCATCCAAATCCGTTCAGCCGTTTTTGCGTGATTGAGGAACAAACATCCAAACACACAAACTTTCACATTTATAATATTAGTAGGATTGAACCTTAGGTGTTTTAATCTTAACTATTCATACTATACTATAATTACTATATACTATAATAATATTATAAATTCGAAAGTAACTCTCTTTGTCTGCCTGACTCTGTATGTAACCTTTTAACGCCTAAACCACTGAACGGATTTCGACAAAATTTGGCTGGGAGATAGATGGCACCCTGGGGACATAGGCTACTTTGTATCCACATACCGCGCGGGCGAAGCCGCGGCCGGACGCTAGTAATATTATACACTAATTGCGCCCACGGTTTCACCCACGTGGGAATATGGGGATAAAAAGTATTCTATGTCCTATTCTAGGTCATAGGTTATCCCTGTGCCAAATTTCATCCAAATCCGTTGATCCGTTTTTACGTGAAAACGTAAAAAACAAACGTAACATAACATCACGCCTGTTTCCCCGAAACTTTGGGCAGAGGTGTACATATTTTGTACGCAAAATCACACAATCTTACAAGCAATTTAGTGTTAGAGGTGATCAACTCTAGTGACCTATCTACATACGCGAGAAAGGATCTTAGCCTTACAGGCAAATACAGGCAGGTATTATACATTTCAATCTGTCTAGCCTTTTCCCAACTATATTGGGGTCGGCTGCCAGTCTAACCGGATGCAGCTGAATACCAGTATTTTACATGGATCGACTACCTATCTGACCTCCACAACCCAGTAACAGAGTAATACGATACTCCTTGGCAAGACTGGTTGTCAGACTTTCGGGCTTCTGACGACCCATAACAACTGTCAAAGATCCACGATTGACAGCCGGGACCAACGGCTTAAAGTGCTTTCCGAGGCACGGAGGAATCTCGGTTTGTAAAGATGGTCACCCATCCACGGACCAACCCTGGCAAGCGTAGCTTAACCTGAAGGATCGACCCGGTGCGGCTGTTATTACTTAGCCACGAGCTCCTCCAGGTATTATTTTCTGAAGAAAAAACTAAGAACAGACCTTCAAGTAAATTCAATTAAGTTAATTTTAGAATAACGAGTAGACTATGAATGAACATTATGAGATCTGAATCAAAATTTGAATAGGTACTAGTCAGAGACTTCAGTCTGCGTATAAAATAATGCGATCCTCGAAATAATTAATTGAAATAAAATTATCTTTAATGTGTTCATCAATGTCACATTATTATTAATTGGTAGACGTGATACGGTTATATTTAATCTAATTAAAATGGCGTTATTGCGAGGTTGCGTTAAATTATCTAAGTACTCTATATTTGTGTCAATTGCAAATCAAAATATGTATAGGTACGTTAGACGCGAGACATACACAAGAAGCAAATTGCGCGGGTGAGGCGACGATATGGCGCGGGCATTGCGCCGCTCCTTTCATCCAAAATGTATAGGAGCAATGAGACACGGGACATAAACAGGCGGCGGGGTGCGGACGAGACACGGGCGGGGTGCGGATCCTCGCTCCTATACATTTCGTATGAAATATGAAAGGAGCGGCCACGGAATTGATAAATAAGGTTGGAAAGGCCCTAGCTCCAATTTTGTATCAGGACCAGTGTCACCGCTTGTCTCCCACTATTTTAATTTCTACACATACGCACTCCTATGTTTACAAATATTTCGCACACAACCAAATCAGACACACATAAATCTCAGGGCAGATATTCGTTCGCACACTAGTACTAAGCCCCCGTAGGCATAGACACACACACACGCAAAAAAGCAATAAAAATTTTCATACACGCTAGTGCTTGATAAAGCCGATATTCTTTATCGATAAATTATCTGATGAATGTATGGGGGAAAATTAAACATGAAATAAATATTAAGAAATATTTATTTTACTTTTATTCATTACAAATAACCTGATTTTTTAATGATAAAATCATCTTTACTGAAATGTCTACAGCAAATAGTACTCGTCTTTGTCGGCATCCAGTTTTCTCTACCTGTCACGTCAATCCATTGTTCCCTGGCGTTAGGTTCTTTAGGAAACCTAAAATTTATAATTTATTGCGTAAGTAAAATTGGATTTTACTTATATTTTAATACTAAATACAATATAGTAAATACTTGTAGATGAGTACAATGATCTCGTATAATGTTGCCAATGAATTCAATTTCTCCCTGTAAATCTGTCATCTACAAGTATTTACTATATTGTATCATTCGTTCAATAATTATTGTAATATTTAATTGACTCATTATACATCTAACTAAAAATATACTATCATTAATTAAATATAAAATAATTCAAAAAGAATCTTTGTCCAACGTAAATTTATATTATTTGAGAATTCTATCGATGATTTTATTTAACCACATGGTCACCTCACTATCTACCGTGCATCACGGCCAATCAGGGCAAACGACGAAACGTCAATGGTTGAAGTGAAGAGGACGCGACGCATGCAGTACATTGTAAGCGGACTTATTAATTGCGTTGATTACGCGAGTACACATCGTGCAATGTATATTTTTTTTTTACTTGTTGCAATAATGTCGTTAATGTTTGGAATTTCATAGTGTTCAGAATATTTTTATGTTTTTTACTAATAAAATTATAATTAAATGTTATTTTCGACTTACCGATGGAAAGATATAACCCCTCGCTCTATACTTGCGGTCTGACTTTTTGTTTTACAAGTTATAATTGCACAACACGGCATTTTAAAGCAGAGCTCTGTTCTCCGCAGTAGTCCGAAGCACACGAAACGCGGTGAATTAATGAATCGGTCGAGTTATGATTATCGAATCATAATTGTGGCGCGCTTGCCACGCCCACATTACCATTCCAACCTTATTTATCTATTCCGTGGGAGCGGCGCAACGCCCGCGCCTTACCATCGCCTCGCCCGCGCCCGTCACCTCTTGTGTACATCCCGTCTTAAGTATCCGTAGGTTTCACGAGAAAATTTAAGTAATTACAGACAAAAATTTAAAAGAGTATACTTATAATCGTTTGGTCATGTTGAGGGGACGATTGAAAGGCAATAAACAAAAGGCATTTACAAGGCAGATGTAAGTGGAAAAGCGGAAAGGGGACGCCTTAGAAGAAAATTTTGTGACCTTATTGGTGATGTGCTTCAGAAAGGTCAGGTGCCTGAACCTGACCAGATGTATGAACGTACACGAGGCAAAAGAAATATATTATGATGATCTTATCAGTTGGAGTTTTGTGATTTCTAGTAAAAGTAAAAAGTTTTTTATTTGTAACAAAAACAAATTGCCACTATTAATTACAGTGGTAACGATGATAGCTGCAAAAGTTAAAAACTGTGTCGCAGCTATCAACGCCCATCTCAAGGAAAGAATCACATTATTCCAGACTTATCTGTGGTATGGTTACAGTTTAGCTAACATTAGAATGATAAAACTAGTAAATATGCAAAAAGAAAATTAAAATAAAAGATGTTTTAGGGGTATGAGGAACAGGGTGTAAAGTTCACTCATCCACCATAGAAAAGGGAGGATCTTCCAACCAGACGGGTGTTATGTCTGGCGGGCAACTGCCCAATGATTGATATTGGATTTTTGTATATATGTTCACTGCACGGTAAACTCTAATTGCGCGATGCGGGATTTTTGTGACGTCAGGATTTTTGTGTGACGTCAGGTCTTTGATGCGTAGTTCGAATGTGGCGATGTAGGTACCGCCACAATGTGTATGAGTTTATTAGTATGTGTATGTTTTGTGGTTTGTCCCATGAAATAAAAAGAAGGCATTATTATCCTCATCATCATTGGCAGCCTAGTTTCATCCACTACAGATTAGGTATAAGCCTTGTCCCTTTGTGCCATGCCCTGGTCTGTGCCAGTCAGTACCAGGCACAAATCCAGACCCAAAGTTACTAGAAAAATAAAAATCTAGTTACTAACACAGAAAAGTACAGAAAATTCACTCCGCAAAATCATTTAAACAAGAAGCGACTCTTGCTGCAACACAATAAAGTGCAATTCAGGTCAGAGAGCGCTAATTACCTACAGTTATATTCACTTAGAAGTTGCCTCTCTTTCTATCGTGTAATTCTTATAATAATATCTTGTGACTAAGTTACGCTCGCTGAATTGGCCCGACAAGACGAGCTCGCCGGGTACTTGTAACTTCATACCTAAAAAATACGGAGTGCACTTTCTGCACTATTCTGTGGTACTAAGAAAACTCTTGTAAATAAGAAACTATAATCTACATTCTATCCTAAATCCTAACTAATATTATAAATGCGAAAGTGGGTTTGTTTGTTTGTTACGCTTTCACGTTAAAACGGCTAAACGGATTTCGATGAAATTTGGCACATGGGTAGATTATGACCTGGAATAGGACATAGGATACTTTTTATCCCGATATTCTAACGGGATCGAGACTTGTGCGGGTAAAACCGCGGGGCGCCGCTAGTTTCTAATAAATTGTCTTTTAAAAGGGTTTGCGCGTGAACCACTTACGCATTTAAGATTTGCGGCGAAAATCGGGTTAAGTGTTTTTTTGTGTAAATAAACCTGAAACTGATTTTTTTAGGGCTATTTAGGGCTTTTAGCCGCTAACTTGTCTAGCAAATAGAAAAGGGTTTCGTGGCTAAATAAAAGCCTAACTTGTATCCTAACTAATATTATAAATGTGAAAGTGAGTTTGTTTGTTAGGCCGCTTTCACATTAGGACGTTAGTAGCGCGACAGAAGCACATTCTTTCACATTATAAGAACAGTACGTCTGTCTGTCTGTCTGTCTGTTCGTCTGTCACAGCCAAGTTGCTCCACATATGGTCCGCATATCGCGGGTCTCAAACCATAGGGGCGTATATACAAAAATGCGATTTTTCGTTTTTGATGCCATTGGATTCTACTATAAGCAATACGTAACCTCAATTTTTTTCATAATTTAATATTAATTACTTTTTGAATAAATTGCAAAATATTATTTGTCGTAAGCTTGACAGTCTGCAATTATTTTTAGGCCATAAAGCCATATAGTGGACGTAAGAGCAATATTATTGCTTATTGGGGCAGTTTTGACCTGCCACAAAGACGTGTATGCACGTACGAACTTCAAGTATATTATAATCTATGGGAATTGTGCCAGACCATAGGGACGTATGCACATACGACTGTTTATTTTATTTTAACCTAATGTAATTGTGTCGAGACATATAGACGTATGCGCACACGATCGCCAATTGCAATATGATTCTGAGGATATTTAGTCATCACTGCAGACGTATGTACATACGTCCACATATTTTAGTACTGCTGTCTCAAGATTTCGTCAAAACGTGGACGTATAGTCACGTCAAAAACACCCAATATGGTCATTCTGTAGTGAGCTGCCGTACCAAGTAGATGTCAATTTTAATGTGTAGAATATTTTCGTGAATTTACTGTGAATAATGAAGCGTAGAAACAATATCCTTCGTTTAGCACTAAACAGTGATAATGTGTTAATCAATAATGGTAAGTAATATCGATTATTCCTACTATTTTTTTTAGAATAAACTTATTTCAAAGTCTGTTCATTTGTCAAATTAGGATGCGGTTTACCCATGACGTATTATTTTGTTTACCTGTTTAAAATTATGTATTATTTTTGTGTTTATTTATCTCGGGACCATGGCGTCCCGGTCTTTTGGAAGGCGTACGAGGGGCCGAAACCAACTCGCAGAGGCCCATTAGACAATTTTAAATGGGATGAGGCACCAACTGACGATTATCCCTTTATACACTATGCAAGTGCAGCCAAGGACAACCCCCGGTTGGTGTAGGACTATTGCAGAACATGGACAAAACAAATTGGGCTATGGGTTTGGGTCGCTATAGTGGATTGGTAACCTAAAACTATTGAAGGACTATGTCCCCTGCCTGATCAATGTTATGGTATACACGGATTAAATGGCAGGGGATGACTTGTACACTCAATAATGGGCCCCCGAAAACGGTCGCTAGCACATAGTGACGTAGCAACAAGGGGGCAACACTTCCTGTGGTGCTTGAGGAGTGGAGAGTTATTCCGCGGCTTTCAGAACTATCCCAGAGCCTGGAAGATGGTCAAGATCCCTACGAGCACTTACTGGAATACTTCCTTCCTCCAAGCACGTTTGCTCTTGCGACTCTCCACTCAAGCCGGCCAATGAAGGCAAGAATGAGGTTTGAGCTCTGTTACATCACTTGTATAATGTTTTCTATACTTTCTACCTTGTGAATATGAAAACGTCGTAGGCTTAGTGAACTGTAGACTTTTATATTTAATTATTATTTAAAAAAAATTATGAACTTTACCTGAAACTTTTTGAAAGGCCTACACTGTCCTCCCATAACTATTAACACTGTAATTCGAAAATATTGTAAAAGCCTTAAATGTAATTTTTTTGAAAGAGTAACCATGGAGTTTCTTGCCGGCTCTTCTCCATAGGAAACGACCAATTGGAACCGGGCGCCTAGCTTCTGACGTTTCATAAGTGCCCATGTAGGCTTATGTGAAATAAAATATTTTGATTTTGATTTGATTTTATACTCTTATTTTTTGAGATCCTTAATTTTGTTTTTTAATGTTTAAGAGAATTTATTTTCTTTGGTTTCTATGTCTAAGTATAGTTTATCTCATGTGTCTTGATCTCAAAGCATTGTTTTTATGTTCATAATGAATATTTTTTTATTTTTAGAAGTTTCTTTTAAGATTTCATTTTATTTTATTTCACGTTATGTGCCTTGACCTCAATTTAGAATGTTCGTGATTTTAAGTGATTTAAAATAATAATGTTCATATTTTTTAATAAATTTTATTTTTACATGCTTATTTTTTGTTCTTATTTTTTATTCGCACATAAAACATTGTATAATTCTGTACCTCAGAGGTATACAACATTATAATATATGATAAAACGAGAATTTTACAGGAGAGGCAAAACTGCGCGGTGTGAAACTTTGAGTGCAATTTTGACATAGTAAATTTAAAGATATTGAAACAAACTCAACAGTATTTTTTATTATTATTAGATGGAATTATTATGTATTACACATAACTATAATAAAATTAATTCTTATCTGATTTTGTGGACTTGAGACTATTTACCTTGTAATATAAATTAACTTAGGTGTTTTAAGACTTAGGACTTAATGTTGTATACCATTTTGTAGAATTGGTTCTTGCGATTTGAATGGTGCAAGAAACATATTTTCAAAAAAAGTAGTGTTACTATTATATTCCTCTGATGTACAGAATTACTACCATTCGTTTTTTTTTTCTAGATTTTAGACCAAAAATTATCTTTACTTCTACTATGAATTCAAATACCTCTCAATATTAATGACAAGCCAGACAGGCGTATGAATTTTGTAAATCACGGAAATAACGTTAATTTTGACGGGTTCTCATTCCTAAATTGCAATATTTTAAATCACCAACTAGGCTAAAATGAATATTGGTACAATTATTGACAATTTAAGGAAAAAGGTTTTACGTCCACAAATTCTAAGCATTTTCGGGGGAATTTTGAAGGAGTTTTACCGTATAGTCGTCATGCCAAATACACGTAACGACCAAAAATCAGTCTTATAAAGGGAATATCTTAAAATCAAGCATTCCATATTAACTGAAGTGTAAATATATGGCCACATTAAAAAACACAGCTAGCTGGCTTAATCACAAAAAAAGTTGTGAGGTTTTTTGGCTCTCCTGAAAAGTAGGGATTTTGTGGATACGCCCCTATGGTTTGAGACCCGCGATATGTATTTCTGTGAATAATGTGAAGGAATGTGCTTCTGCCGCGCTACTGTCGCGCTGCTAACGTCCTAATGTGAAAGCGGCCTTAGTGCTTGGCGACACGACGCTGCGACCGCGCCGCCGCCGTTCGGACGCCGCGCTGTTCCGTTTGATTAGGTAAAGAATTATAAAGCGCGTTCACTTTTGCAAGCAGCCGGCGATCAAGCCGTACGGCGCGGCATCCGAGCGCCGGCAGCGCGGCGGTGGCGCGCTCGCGGCGCGTCTGCTGCACGGTCGCGGCGTCGTGTCGCCGAGCACTTACGCTTTCACACTAAAACGGCTTAACGGATTTAGATAAAATTTAGCATAGGGGTAGCCCATGACCTGGAATAGGACATAGCATACTTTTTATCCTGATATTCCCACGGGATCGAAGACTAAGCTACGCTTGCTGTGGTCGGTTCGTGCATAGATTTTAACATCGTGGTTGGATGACCCTGACCATTCATTAAATATCGAGACCCCTCCGTCCCTCTGAAAGCACGTTAAGGTGTCTTGTAAAGGGGGATGCGCTAAAGTAGCCAGCGAAATTCAAATTTTCTTACGTTTTTTTTGCAATTTGCAGGTAAGTATCAGGTTGTATGTTGATCTGTGGCGGTATCTACATCGCCACATGCAAACTACGCATCAAAAACCAGACGTCATACAAAAATCCTGACGTCACAAATGTAAAGTGCGCAATTAAAGTTCGCCGTGCAATGGACATATATACAAGAACCCGACATCAATAGACACAACACCCGTCTGGTCGGAGGATACTCCCTTTTCTATGGTGGATGAGTGAACTTTACACCCTGTTCCTCATACCCCTAAAGATCTAAATATGATTCGACGCCTAAGGGTCCCTCTGTTTTTATATTTATTGGTATAGTTAGTTAGTCCTTTTAGTTTTAGTTTTTTAGTTAATTTAGTAAGTTTAGTTTAATAAGTTACTTTAGTTAATTTAATAAGTTACATAATGTAAATCCGAAATTTAAATAAAATATGATTTGCGTCCGTAACAAATATGGATTTACAGAATTATAAACATTAGAATCAGCAATACAATTCTCTACGTTCATGTAAGTGCATTGAATGACTATTTCATGAAATCATGACATTTTCTCACTTATATGAACTTAAGGAGTTGTATTGCTGATTCTAATGTTTATAATTCTGTAAATCCATATTTGTTACGGCCGCGAATCATATAAACTACCTTTTGGAAGGACCGACTAGAATTCATTCTAATTTTATATAATTATGTGAAGTTTAAAAGTGCCTTTCATGTGCCTATTTGAAATAAATTATTAGACTTTGGGGAGTTTTCCATTTTTAATATTAGTATTTATGGATACAGGTTAAAAAAAACCGGCCTAGTGCGCGTCGGACTCACGCACGAAGGGTTCCGTACCATTATCTATAAAAACGGCAATAATATCACGTTTTTGGGAGCCCCCTTAAATATTTATTTTATTCTGCAGTTTAGTATTTCTTGTTATAGCGGCAACAGAAATACATCATCTGTGAAAATTTCAACTATCTGACTATCACGGTTCATGAGATACAGACGGACGGACAGCGGAGTCTTAGTAATAAGGTCCCGTTTTACCCTTTGGGTACGGAACCCTAAAAATGTTAAAGTTGATACACGTTTTTAAAAGGTATTGCTACCATCATCAATCATAGTTCGAAGTTGATTATTTTTTCAACATAACGCTAGGTCGAAACGGTCGTGACGATGCGATGTATCAATATTTAACCATTTAAGCGTTTTACACAAGACTAATATCTACACAGTACACACACAACGGGTCTTTTAAAGTACTTAAGTCTAATTGACATACAAATACAAAGCTACGAAATCACTTTATTAAGACCTCTTTTATTTACAAAAATATTATTAAATGACCTGACACATGCTGAGTTGGACTCCCATTTGATGCAACGTTGAGACGCACACCGCACCCTGTATTACTCGTTATTTTTTAAAGTTTGTCATAGACAATATTGTCATCACTGTGTCTAGTTTAGTTTTCTTTTATTGTGTCTATTTTTTTTTTGTTTTTTATTTTTTTTTGTAAATGGGCTGACCTTGTCTTTGTATGTTGTGCGGTCTTTTGTGTGCATCAAATAAATGTTTTATCTGTCTATCTATCTATCTACCTACACTCTATAGGGTTAAGGCTCTTACATACTGGGGCGATTCGTTGCGCGACGCGACGCCGCCGCATTGTTCGCCGTGAGAAATTATTTTGTTAAAATTCGCATCGCGCGACGAATCGCCCCAATATGTAAGAGCCTTTATTGGTTATACGTCGGAAATCCGTTAAGGGGAGGATGTAGGAGAGGTCATTTGTACCCAACTGACCCCTGATGACCCCTATGCCATTGTCAACCATTTTCGAGTAATTTGGCATTTTATATTGCAAAATATATTATATGAATTATAAATAAAGAATGTCAAAGTGATTTGACATTTTATATTTATAATTCATACATTTTAGAAACAAAAGGGGTCATTTGATTGTAAATGACCTCTCCTACATCCCCTTAATAAAAATAAAGAAAGAAAAATACGTTTATTTGCGGTAAACATGACGCAAAAAAAGAAAATAAACACAAAAAATAACAAAAGGTTGGGGAAAACATGCGTCACATCCACGCAAAGCGGCTATCGCTCAGCATTATGCTGCGACCCTATGCAGGACAGAGCCCCAGCGCTGGTTTTCAGCGACAGCCGGCGCTGACGTAATGACGTCGACCGGTGCGGCTCGGGTAAACCATTATTAGGACGATTATTATCTAATAGAATATACTATACATAAACTATAAATAAAAAATATAAAAATAAAAGTAAATAAAAAAAGAAATTGGCAAACTTATCGGTTAGGATATGAGAATATCATCCTCCGTGTTAATGGGTTGCCGACATATAACCAATAACTTTGTATGTGTTTCGTGATTACAAATATATACCTACCTATTAAATATATTTGTAATCGATTTAGCTAGGTCTCATATCAGGGAAAAAAGTCTCTATTTTCACGGCCTCGGAAATGTTGGTATACCTGGACGATTATGTTTATCTATTTTCACCCGAGGGCGCCTACCACTACCACTTACAGCAGTATTATTTTAATATTACTTCAGTGTAGGAAAGAGATGAAGCTCTACAGGACGAATAGCACCATCTCTTTCCCCCACGAAGTAAAATAATATTGCTGTAAGCGGTGTTTGTAGGCCCCCAGGGCTCGGTCGACCAGGTACTATCAATCCATACCTACTAATAGGTATTATACGCCGGCTGTCACTGAAAACCAGCGCTGGGGCTCTGTCCCGCATAGGGTCGCAGCATTATGCTGAGTGATTGCCGTTTTGCGTGAATGTGACGCATATTTTCCCGCAACTTGTTATTTTCGTATATTTTATTTGTCCTGTTAGCGTCATGTTTGCCGCAAATAAACGTATTTTCTTTCTTTTCTTTCTTTCTTTCTTTTCTTTCTTTTCTTTCTTTTCTTTCTTTTCTTTCTTTTCTTTCTTTTCTTTCTTTTCTTTCTTTTCTTTCTTTTCTTTCTTTTCTTTCTTTTCTTTCTTTTCTTTAACGTATTTTTTACTTTATTTTGATTTTATTATTTGTTGTTAAAGTGGCCATAGTAACACATTCTGTAAAAATTCAAATGTCTATTACGGTTCAAAAGATACAGCTCTGTGACAGACGGACGAGCGGACAGCGGAGCTTTCGTAATAAGTTCCCTTTGGCACCATTTGAGTACGGAACCTTAAAAAATTACCCGCGTAAGTTACTCGTTAGCTCTGTGTGTTCGGGCCCTTAACCACCGAGCCTTGACAACATTTCACATTCATACTTTATTTCACGAAATAAATAAACATTATTTCCATATGTTGCATTGCAATGGGAGTTCTCTCGGGCAACTTTTAATTCAGTTACAATGTCGTACGTTATCTGTTTCGTAATAAATTCGCTCTGTCTTTGCTATACAAATAAAATGTGGAATCAGATGGTTGGCTGGTTGGTATGCAGTCAGTGTTCCGTGTTAAACAATTTGAAAAGTCAGCGTATATCAGATCCAGATGACAAAAGACAAAAAAAAAATGTAACTAGCTTTTTCGCGACTTCGTCCACGTGCATGTCGGAAATTATCCAACGGGAATGTGCTATCGGGATAAAAAGTATCCATTGTGTTAAACCCAGGTTATGAACAAAGTATCCATTCAAATTCATTCAGCCGTTTTTGCGTACTTGAGTACCTTACAAACATACATACTTTCGCATCCTAATCCTAACTAATATTATAAATGCAAAAGTGAGTTTGTTTGGTTGTTACGCTTTCACGTTAAAACGGCTGAACAGATTTAGATGACATTTGACAAATGGGTAGACCATGACCTGGAATAAGACATAGGATAATTTTTATCCCGATATTCCCACGGGATCAAGACATAAGCGGGTGAAACCGCAGGGCGCTGCTATTTTATAATATTAGTAGGATTGTAGGATTTATTATAATTATAAACTAGCTATTGCATGCGACTTTATCTGCCTTTTGTGGGACAGTAATCTTATTGTGGGTGCATGGTCTTCACATATAATTATATAATTCATGTATACAAAATATTGTAAACATTTTTGAAAAGAGTAACGGTGGAGTTTCTTGCCCATTCTTCTCCATACGAAATCTACCTTTTGGAATGGGCAACTAGAATCAATTCTATTTCTTTGTTTGTTTTTCATTGACGTTCAAAAGTGCCTTTTATGTGCCTATTTGAAATAAATTATTTGACTTTGACTTTGACTTTGATCCAGGATGAAAAGTAGCCTATATCCTGTACCGGGTCATGATCTACCCATGTGCCAAATTTGATTCAAATCCGTTCAGCCGTTTTAGCGTGAAAGCGTAACAAACAAACAAACTCACTTTCGCATTTATAATATTACTAGCTGATTGATGCCCGTGGCTTCGCCCACGCGGTATGTAGAAAAAAAGTAGCCTATGTCCTTCCTCAAGGTGCTATCTATCTCCTTGCCAAATTTTATCGAAATCCGTTCAGTGGTTTAGGCGAGAAAAGGTAGCATACACAGAGTTACTATCGAATTTATAATATTAGTATGGATGAACATACATAGACAAAAGGTGTAAAAATCTAGAAAGGCTTAGTGCAGACTTGCACAGTAAGAAATTACATTATGGTTAACGAGATGTCGTGACTTTTATCCAAGCCATTGCACTGTCAGGCGAACCCACCTCGTGTGTCAACACGAATGCTTTAATAGTTTTTTCAAATCAAAACAAAATTAATAGGATTTTCCCCCTGGTTTTTACCAGTATCGACAAAATCACAATTATTTGCTCCCTGTGCACGTGGAAAAATGACAGGGACGAGATACGAGCTTTGTCCATGTCCTCGCTGAGCACGCGATCTCCAGGGGAAACTTTTTAATTCTATTACAATGTCCAGTGTTATTCGTGCCATAACAAATTGCATTTGTTACCATGGTTATTTGCACCGAGTTTTATATAAAGTTTGTTTGAAAATACTCGAATTTGTTGCGAGTAACATGAGTTTTCACTTTATTCATGTTTGGTATTTTAGTGAAATATTTTTTAGAGATTTTTTTTTCTGTTTACTGATGCAAAATGATTGTTTGTTTTGAAGTTTAAAATACAGTTATATAAAACTCTAACACAAACAATCCTTTTACATACATTTCAGTAATTTACAACAAAAACGCAGTTTTAAGTTAGAAATTCTCTGTAACAGCTAAGTCTGGTCTATTCCCGGATTTTATTAGCCCCGTTGGTCTCATGGTCGTAAACGTGACTGCTGAGCGTGCGATTACTGGGTTTTCCATTAGGAATTTCCCAGTAAAACCCCGGAGTTAGGAAGTTGGCGGTATGCCCCGGAAAGCACATTAAGCCGTTGGTCCTACGCCTGATCTCCCTCCGATCGTCTAGAATTGCCATTCCATCGAGTTATGAGAGTGGGGGAAGAGAGAGTGTACCATTGTCTGCGCATAAACATGTGCACTAAAATATGTCTCATTTCGATGGCTAGTCTCCGCTGAAATTTGTCTCCATGGCCGAAATTCAGTCTGGTTATTGATTCCCGGGTAACAAGCGGCAAAAGGCTCACCTCCTGTTACATGCACCTAATTGGCAAAATGAGGACGTACCCCGTTTACCCTTGCCTTCGGGGAATAAGTGAGGCTCTAATTATATTTCAAACCACCCTTCTACCTAAATAATTATGTTGAAACAGTCACAAAACAACAATGAATTAACAATAGGAATTTCATTATAAAACAGTATCATATTGATACAAAATTCATGTTTACACTAGTTTTTTCCTAGAACAGTTTATTAACGAATTTATAAATACTTCTCACAACAAAATAATAATTAAACCATTCTCGTCCGCCACCTTATTCACTTGAATCCATCAAGTGGGCTCCACTCAATATTATTCCAGTGCCTAAAGACTCATTTACACTAGGAAAGTTTCTCGCCTGATGAGAGGCGAGAATGATCATGCAAGTTTTATGTCGGCGAGACATCGCTTAATGTAAACATCCTTGTTAATTAATTTACGTGTTGTTTGAACGACCACGTCGTCCGGCCGGTGACTTACCGGTTAAGCTAAGGTTTTCTAAGACTACGGTGGCCATCATATAGCGTCCGCAATTAACCATCAAATGATGACACTGAAACGTTAATTGCGTTAAGAGTTTCCTTAAAGAGTATTTTTCGACACCGTAAAATCAAACCCCGCTGCCATTATTTTCATGACAACCGTCTCTGGGGACGTTATGTGGCGGTCACCACTCTTTTAGGAAACCGTAGCTATACGGGTCACGCACGGACAATCTTGCCACTCGACGTCGAAAAATTCTCCTTAGGTACAGCCAAGCAAGAAACAAAAACTCGCATGTTATACGACACTCAAAGGGCGTGTACACAACACTGCGAATCGGCGCGATGCGAATTCGCAACGTAGAAGCATTATAATCTTAGGGTACCGTCGCCCCTGCCAGGGTTGTGGCAAAGTCCGAAAGGGATACCGGGATCTTGGCAACAGGCAACTGAAGGAACACGGGTGGGTTTTAGTCAGTAAAAGTCTGACACGCCCTTCCACTCCGCCCAGAGCGGGAGAAGTCATTTGATGAATACGCAACCTCAAAAAAAAAACGGTACCTCCGCTGATTTTTGCGATGCAACGTCGCAACGCAGTTTTGTGTAACAAGCCCTAAGTCAGGTGAATCTGTGATTTGACAAAACAAAACACGGTTTTAGGTTTGTACATGTACCTACAGACGTAGATGCTTCTATAATTTTTAAAGGGCGAGGTTTTTTCCTTTTGTCATGCAAATAGGTATCGTGACTACTATTTACACGAGTCTACTTTTTGGAAAGAAGTTCCTTATCGCACGTTATACTATGCACATTTGGCGAATGAGAGCTAGACCGAACTAAGTGTTCCACTTTGACAGCCACAAAACTTTTTTTTTTTCATTTTGTTTCTCTCAATTTTTTTATTCATTTATTTCATTGTGCCTGTTATTTATTACATTACATTATGAGTAGTAAAAGTTCCTTTCGTTATATATAGCATGATACAAAAACCCTGTCCGATCTAAAAGGGCGCCGAGATACCGCAATAATATTACAAAAAAGAAACTATTTTTTTTTTTCTGTATATACAAATGTTATTACTGTTTAAATTAACGTTTTTAGTAACTACCAAAATTACAGTCATTTCATTATAAATTAGCAAATTTTCTACAGAAGTCATAGGTTATGACTTGTAGATACCCGCTAAAGGTCGGCCGCCAGAAACCCGGTAAAATAACCCAATGAAAAAAATAGCCACGTAAATAGACTCTTAGTATGATTCTTAATAACACCCTCACGGATCGGATAGGGTTTTTTTCACGCTGCATACAGCGAAAGTGGGTGTGTCACGGCACCTCTCAACTTTTTCTGTTGTCTTTTGTTAGGTGATCGGCTATCCGAGGCGAGAAACTATCCTCGTATAAATGAGCTTCAATTAACGTACAACACCAGACCACTCTAATAAGAGTACCACTTTAAAGTTATTGTAATAGAAAATAATCGTTGTTTTTTTTATGAAGCTCGAATAAACGAGGTAATTACGTAGATAATAGTAGTAGAGATAAAATAAATACACATACTTAATTTATAACATCAGGCCTGTGACCCTTGAAAGTTAACGGCATAATTTTGTAAGAGTCTATTAACTGCTCCCAAATTACCATGTTTTTTTTTTTTACATTCATTGCTGACATACATAATAATAATCATAGTATTATTTGACATTATATACCTACTATTTAATTTCAACTCTATAGTAGTGGCTTTTGTGGACATGGTAATTATTCAGATTTGTTACAGTTGTAATGGCAATCATGTCATTTGGTTTAAATAGGTTTTTATCTGTAGTATCTTATTTATCTTATATAGATTCTTTTCTACCTTGTGAATGTGAGAACGTCGTAGGCTTAGTGAACTGTAGACTTTAATTTTTAATTTTTTTTATGAACTTTACCTGAAACTTTTTGATAGGCCTACTACACTGTCCTCCCATAACTATTAACACTGTAATTCGAAAATATTGTAAAAGCCAATTATCTTTTAAAAGAGTATGGAGTTTCTTGCCGGCTCTTCTACATAGGAAACGACCAATTGGAACCGTGCACCTAGCTTCTGACGTTTCATAAGTGCCCATGTAGGCTTATGTGAAATAAAATCTTTTGATTTTGATGATTTTGATTTAGATTTAGATAGGGGGGAGACTTAGACTATCATATCTATGATCATAGATATAGAATGAAATTGTAAAATAGACATGGGTAATTTGTGAGCTTCGTAGATAGTTATATGATATAAAATGATCCTAGATATAATAATATGATAGTGTGACATCTGCTTGGGGATATACCCATAATAATAATGTTTATTATACAATTTCATTGTTATCTATGACTCATAGATCTATGATCATAGATATGATAGTGTGGTATCCCCCTTAGAGGTGTTTAGTAACTACATTTTACCACTTATAATTTTTGTTTTTAGCAGGACATAATATTATTTATTAACTAACTAGCTAACTCGCGGTTTCACTCATCTTTAGCGAAACTATTTTAATGAATTGTTAAGCAAAGACGACAATTTGCTGTGTTATAACTATTTCGGATACTATATTTTGAGGAGCTCGTGGCCAAGTAATAACAACCGCACGGGTCGATCCACCAGGTTAAGCTACGCTTGCCGGGGTTGGTCCGTGGATGGGTGACCATGTTTACATACCGAAACTCCTCCGTGCCTCAGAAAGTACGTTAAGCCGTTGATCCCGGCTGTCATTCGTACTTCTTTTACAGTCGTTAAGGGTCGTCAGAAGCCCGAAAGTCTGACCACCAGTCTTACCAAGGGGTATCGTATTAACCAGTTACAGGGTTGTGGAGGTCAGATAGGCGGTCGCTCCATGTAAAATACTGGTATTCAGCTGCATCCGGTTAGACTGGAAGCCGACCGCAACATAGTTGGGAAAAGGCTAGGTAGATTGATATAGATTGAATTATTTCAATCAACTTGTAAAGAATGTCATGTTGTGTTTTGAAGTAGGTAGTTAATGTACCCGCATAAAGTTATACTGTGTATTATAACTATGCCTTTACCAATTTTTTATATTATAATTACGTACTTACCTACAATTTAACCGGGAAATAAACGACTTTCAATATTATTTAAATGAAATAAAGCGCCGTAATTAACGAGTGGCAATCGCGAATACTGAATAAGAGGTAAATGATTAAACATTTAACAGTCATTAATAACGCTTTAATTAATAAAATGGTAATTTATTGCCTGGGAATGTACTCAGATGTATTTATCCGGATGTATTTCAAAAGAATTCCCAGAACAAAATTGTAATGTTTACAAGACAAGTTGGTATGCCTTAATCTTAAGCAAAATATAAATTACTAGCACTTTGCCCGCGGCTTCGCCCGTGTAGATGCCGGTTATTATATACTAAAACCTTCCTCGAGAACCACTCTATCCATGGGTGTAAACAGCATGAAAATCGGTGCATTCGTTTTTGAGTTTATCACTAACAGACAGACAGACAGACGCGGCGGAGGACTTTATTTTATAATATGTAAGGTTAAGCAGAATGGGCAAAAATGTATGGGCCTTATCCCATGAGCGGCCATGTTTTTTTTTGATGTGCATTATGTGTTTCATTTTGCAGTGTTTCATTGAAAACGGCGCCGGGAAAGAAAAGTTACCTAAGGATACATATTGTAAGGTCTTCTACAGTAATGAAGTTAATTTTTTACCCGACTACGGCGAAGAAAAAAGGAGTGTTATGATTTTGACCGGTATGTATGTAAGTATGTATGTATGTATGTAAGTATGTTCATCTGGTCCCTCCTATCTTCTAAACTACTCATCACAATTTGACACATGAGGTGTCGTCGATCGTCCGCTGGTTATAGGCTATGTGACGTCACATTAAATTAAAAATGGCGCACTACAGGGCATAAAGTCAGGAACTAAAAAAAAAAAATTGTTTAATCATCCCATGTTGGGTATCAAATGAAAGGGGATAATGAGCACATTTCAAAAACATATATATTATAACCCATAAAGAATAAAAAAAAAAAGTAATAAAAACTAAAACCCAACTACTTCTAAAAAGGTATAAACAAGACACCACAGACAGACAAATTAAAAAAAAAAAAATATTGTTTTACTTGTTTCGATAGCTTTGATACAACTACAATGCCGCCATGGTGCTGTTATAAAATACTTAATATAGAAAGCCATTGTTTACCATGTTTTTCAAAGAAGCATATAGTATTACATACCTACTCATAAACTCGAGCCGTCTTCCCATGGGGGTAGGCAGAAACTATAGAACGCCACTTGATAGGATCTTTAATTAAATGCTTTTGCTTCATTTACATTCATACTTAAGGTGGATGCGCCAAGGTACCCCGCGAAATTCAAATTTTCTTACGTTTTTTGCAATACAACTCTCTTAAGTTCATGAAAGTGCCAAATGTCATGATTTCATGAAATAGTCATTCAATGCACTTACATGAACTTGGAGAGTTGTATTGCTGATTCTAATGTTTATAATTCTGCAAATCCATATTAGTTACGGGCGCAAATCATATTTAGATCAACATACAACCTGATATTGACCTGCAAATTGCAAAAAACGTAAGAAAATTTGAATTTCGCGGGGTACCTTGGCGCATCCACCTTAAGGTCATACACGCATGCCGGCTGCGAGTAATGATCTCGGGATTATTTCCATTTCGGGGATTTGTTCCATAACAAATTTTCCATGAGAGATTTGTTCATGGAACAAATCCCGGTCAACAAACAGTCCCGTCATTTAACTTGACTCTCAATGATTATAATAAAACTCTGTAAATACATATTATTTGTTACGGACGCGAATAAAAAAAAAAAAAAGAAAAATTGTTTATTCTGCACAAACAAAACGCACATTACAAAAAAAAAAATATAGCTAAAAAACGCACATACAGAGCAGCCAAAAGCCTCTTATTTAAGGAAAGTAATTTGCCTATTTTGTCTATTGCTCGATGTCCGGGCCAATCACAATACATTGCGTTGCGTAATACTATCTTCTATTGAAAATCTGTATTACGACACCACTGGCAAACAAACAAAACAAAAAACATAATACAGATTGCAAAAATCTTTTATTTTGATTAAGATACACCCTGACACTGACTTGCACTGACGGCAAGCGTTGCTTAACCTTTGAAAATCGACCTGTCTGACTGTTATTTAGTCACTAGCCCCTTAACTTTGTCGAATCAACGGCTATTGAAAGTTTATATGAGGTTAACAGAAATCGCCATAAGACAACCACAAAAAAACAGTAATCTGAGAAAAAAAATCTACTATGCTTGGAACAACAAAACAGCTGTTCGGACTCTTAAAGTTCAATAAACCCGAACAGTAATATCCAGGTCAAAGTCCACTGAAATGTGCCAAAGAGTCGTTGAATTGACAAGGATCGTTATTCAGATGCTTGAAGCAAGGATCAAAGGTTTTGTTCTACCATTTACAACTTGACAGCCAAATAAATTAGGATATTGGATGACGGGTTCTGTACCTTTGGATAAAAGGTCGGTTCAGTAGATAGAAGTCCTTTATAGGTTAAAGATGCTTTGAAAACTGGACTGAAAGAAAGAAAAAAATAATAACATTTATTTGGACACAATTCAATAAACACAAATTTAAAAAAAAAAGTGATTAAAATAACGAAATGGACTTCATCGTTGGTCTCATGTTCGAAAGCACTACTCCTGAACATGAGGTCCTGGATTCGATTCCGGATCGAGCAAAGTATTATTGGGTATTTCCATCTGGAATTTCTCAGTAGCAGCCCGGACTCTGGACAAAAAACCTTCCCCTCTCTTTATTTTATATTTGCATAATATATGAAATATATTAAAACAATATAGCCTATGTCACTCCCACACTTAAGACGAACCTCGTATGTTAAAATCCATCAAGCCGTTTAGGCTACAGAGCGTGCCAAAGAAATAGACATAATTATATACTTACTCTCGAAAAACATTACCCTCCCTCTGAGGCAGTCGGGTAAATACTTGTTTTCAGTTCCATGTGGCTAACTTGGTTGCCAACCTCAACATAGTTGAGAAAAGGCTAAGCAGATTGATTGATTTTGCTAGTATAAGATCAATTCTTTGAAAATAGACTACCAAATAAATATTATACTATATGAGTCAAGAGTAAAATCAATATGCAAATAACAGTAATTTATATCTGACTAGCGACCCGCCCCGGCTTCGCACGGGTGCAATGCTGATACTAAATACACTACAGAAAAACTGTGAACGTTGTATATAAAACATAGCGGCCCGCTCCGGCTTCGCACGGGTATAAAATATATAGCCTATGTGATTAAAATCGATTCAGTAGTTTTGATTTATTCATTACTGCCCGTGGCCCACACGCGTTAAATTTGGAGTAAAACAATCCCCCTTTCCCTATACCATGAAGATTTCCTGCTATCTCAGTTCTATATGTACGATTACCTATGCACAAATTGCCATATTATTAGTATGTGCCGCAGTAAAAAATATCTAAATTCTTACCATTTAGAAACAAAAGATAATCAACAATCATAAAAAACAAAAGATACCTATTCTATTCAGTTCTTTTTTTTTAACTGAAATACCTCAACTTAAACAACGATTTTAATTAAATTAAAAGTACTTAAAAAATAATTTGCTATTCGTGCGACTAAAAACAAAAGATAATCAACAATCATCAACAACAAAAGATACCTATTCTATTAAGTACTTTTTCTGAACTTACATATCTCACCTTAAATCACGATTTTTGAAAATAATTTCCCTAATATTAAATTGATCTAACTGTAAATTTTAATCAAAATCTTAATAGAAAATTGCAATCCATAAATTATGGTTTTATTTAATCTAATCTTATCTCACCTTATGTAGGTACTTATAATTACTAAAAGTGCGATTTAAAAATTAACCTTAGAATAGAATATAATTTATATTTTAAAACTACTATCATACAATTATTTATCGTAACTTACTTATAATTACTGATACGTTGTCGCGCTGAAAAGCACGTTTTTATAATAAACACGTCCGATCGCTGCTAAATTCAAAGTGCTATAGGGAAACCCGCGGCCTCAGACGCGCTATTTATAGGCACGCTCTTGCCGCACCGGGCGGCCGGCCGGTACCGCCGCAAACGCTACGTCCCGCAATTTTTAAATCTGTAATATCTTCGAAAATATTCACTTAAATCATACGGTGTAAAGGGCCATATAGATCTATATTAAATGAACAATGTATTCAAGGTATTTAATTGGTTAAGGGTTAATGCTGTATTGGTTAAAATCGCTTCGAAAATTAGCCATTATTTGTCGTAAAAAGTAAATGACAAAAAAAAGTTATTGTGGGTTATCCATAAGAGATAGACATATACCATCACGGACTTTTCTGTAGACCTTTTCAATGTGTACAATACTTAGTACATTATTTTGATAAAACTCGTAGGGTTCAGCCTGCGTTTGCAATGTAAGCGGAAAAAATGTAATTATTTACGACATCACATTAGAAACCTCAAAAATAACAGTACTTCTCCACTATTTAATGGATGTTATTATACATATAAACCTTCCTCGTGAATCACTCTATCTATTAAAAAAAACCGCATCAAAATCCGTTGCGTAGTTTCAAAGATTTAAGCATACAAAGGGACATAGGGACAGAGAAAGCGACTTTGTTTTATACTATGTAGTGATGATGAAGCAGCAACCATGAGAAAATTCAATATTAGGCTCAATACATTCCCACCTTTCAGCGCTTGAAGCGAAACATCCCCGCTGATTACAGCGACACTCACAGATTACATAGTTATTATACCACGCCTTTTTAAAGTTAAATGTTTCAGCTCTATTACGCTGCTACCAAACAGAATTTGTTTAACTAAATTACGCTATTTTGTTAACCATTCTCTGAATTGTATGATTTTATTGTTTGAAAGCCATGATTTTAGTGTAGAGTGGTGTTTGTTCAGGTTATCGGATGAGCCTAGAATTTGTTTTGAGTGAAGTGTTTTTATACAGCAATATGGGTGTACAGGTAAGGAGCTCGTGGCTAAGTAATAACAGCCGCACGGGTCGATCCATCAGGTTAAACTGCGCTTGCCGGGGTTGGTCCGTCGATGGGTGACCATTTTGACATATCGAGCCTCCTCCGTGCCTCGGAAAGCACTTTAAGTTCGTCACGTTACGTTCGTTGAAAGTTCTGAGGCAACAAATATAAAATAAAATAAACTTACGAATTGATAACCTCCTTTTTTTGAAGTCAGTTCAAAAGGAATTATCATAGGAAGTGGTTCTTTGCTCTTTGCTATAGAAAATAAGTCTGTGTTTGTAAGATTATTTCCTTCCAAAATCTACAAAACGTAAAAGACCTTACAAGCGTAATTTACTTAGTAAAACGTACAAAACGAGGTCACCCGGGATCGGGTCAAGGTCACCCTGATATCTGATTCGTTGTTCATGCTGTTTATATTCCCCTTAAAATTACTCCTAAGTGTTGGTTTTACCTGTTTTTCCCCGTTTTCCCGGTTCCAGGGGTGTTTATATTATAATGTAATTTAGGGTTTCAAAGTAATTCTCGGATTTATGGAACCGTTAAATTGGGTATTTTGTTTTTGAAAATTAAGTTTGTTCGGTTTTTTTTATCAAAATTCCTTATAGATTATATTTTTGATATTTATTATTTTATTCAATCAATCTGCCTAGCCTTTTCCCAACTATGTTGGGTTCGGCTTCCAGTCTAACCGGATGCAGTATTTTACATGGAGTGATTGCCTATCTGACCTCCACAACCCAGTAACTGGGTAATACGATACCCCTTGGTAAGATTGGTTTTGTCAGACTTTCGGGCTTCTGACGACCCGTAACGACTGTCAAAGATCCTCAAATGACAGCCGGGACCAACAGCTTAACGTGCTTTCCGAGGCACGGAGGAGTCTCGATATTTAAAGATGGTCACCCATCTACGGACCAACCCCGGCAAGCGTAGCTTAACCTGATGGATCGACCCATAGGCTCGAGCTCTGAAATTTATTATTTTATTATATAACGATATTCTTAATTTTTTTTTTTTTACAAATATTAATATTAATATTCTTACATTCGTATATAGAGTTCTCTTTCATATTCATAGCTATGGTTATAAAGCCTTGCACAAGAAAATATTCTAATATGTCTACATTATTGATATCGGCACGATTTAAAACGAAGAAAATAAATAATTTATGAAATACATTGAACCAATAACACAGGCAATTTATGGTTCTACATAAATGAATTTTATGGTCCTTGGAGATAATAATGTGAATATTACAGTGTCTACCATGTTTATTGGTATTCAGCTGCATCTGGTTAGACTGGAAGCCGACCCCAATATTGGGAAAGGGCTAGGCAGATCACTATCTTACCCCTGTATGTAATAATCATACAGAATCTGGACATGTACTTATTCGTACGATCGCTGGTATGCTAACCCTCATACCTATTTTTTGCATTCGAAAAATACCGTTTACATTCTTTTATTCAGGAATTTAAAGGCAAATTCCGCTGGAACCCTGAATTACTGGGAAGTATGAGAATTTCAAATAAATTCCTAGCAATTAGAGCGTGCACACAGAAAATGGAATGGAAAAATATAAAATGAGGTGGCAACGGTCCGGCAGCGGTTACGAAACGGAACGGATTTTTATGTTTTTTCATGCACTTAATGGCATTTATCCAGTGATCTTACGAATTTATGCCCAGTTTAGTAATAAAAAATGCTACCATTGTGCATTGGCAGGTAAAACGATTTTTTTTGTTTCTTTTCGAGCCACTCAGGTTCCTGATATATAATGGATGGTCACCCATCCACGAACCGACCTTGATGAGTGTACTTTAACTTTCAATCGACCCCTGCGGCTGTTATTATTTAGCGAGGAGCCCCTGATCAAATCCAATATTTATATAAAATTATTACCGTTTTTCCAATATGCAAAACAGAATTTAATAATCCCATTTTAAGATAGCATATGACGTCAAATCAGCCAGGGAAAATCATATACAGGTGTCACGTCCGACTGGGTTCACGTTGAGTGGAATTACAATTAGATTTTATAAGGTTTCTAAACCTACATTAGGCCACATACGAATACAGATGGTTCACTGTGTGATGGTTCACTGTGTGATGGTTCACTGTGTGATGGGTCACTTTAATAGCGTTTCATAAAGATAACTTCACAGAATAGTTAGATTTATTCAACATCCCAAAAAAAAAGCGAGCGTTACAGTAGTCACATATGTGTAACATCTGATTGACTCACAGTACCAACCTCTCGGAAAATAGGTTGATACCATCTAACGGCCAAATTTAGAACAGCGCGCGCTTATAGGTCAAATCAAATAGGGCGCGCTTCACCGGCTTCCTGTAACACACTTCCGTCCCTTTTCACGAAATCTTTCCCACAGATCGCAGTAAAGCGAGAGGAAAGATGGTACTCATTAAAAACAAGTCATGTTCAGATAGTAATACAACAGCACCCTTAGACTTCCAGACTTCATAACCCCACAATAACTTAAAGCAAAGCATTAAAAAATATAAGTTAATAATAAGGTAATTGTATCCTCCTTCATTTACATGAAAAAGGCCTTGAGTCATTAACATTCTAGATCGGAAAATAATCAAAGATAATGTCAAAGGAAAGGAAATCAGATAGAAAATATAAAAACTCCGCAGTCTTTAAATATGACACTGATAAAGTTTTATTATGTTACTAGCTGTACCCCGCAATTTCACCCGCATAGGTATCTATTTCGTGGAAATATCGAGATAAAATGTGCCATGCCCAGGTCATGGTTTAGGTACCCATGTGCCATTTTCATCCAAATCCGTTCGGCCGTTTAGCGTGAAAGCGTAACAAACAAACAAACTCACTTTCACATTTATAATTATTATTAATAATAGTTAGGATTAGAATCTAGGTCTTTCTGCCATAGCTAACTATAGTCTGTCTAATAAAATAAATGTGTTTATTTTATCCTTTATGAAATTACTAGCTTTCGCCCGCGGCTTTACACGCGTGGTATGTCGGTAAAAAGTCTGTAGTCCTATGTCCTTCCCCGGGATGCCATCTATCTCCTTGCCAAATTCTATTTAAATTCGTTCAGTGGTTTTGGCGTGAAAAGGTAACATACAGACAGAGTTACTTTCGAATGTTTAATATTAGTATGGATTATCTCCAACATGCAATCAATCTACCTAGCCTTTTCCCAACATGCAATAAAATAATTTAAACTACAAAGTTAGTTGTGTGTAAAAATGAGGACAATACTTATTATGACAAAAAAATTACGAACAATTTTAAGTACCTATAACATTTTCAGACATGTTACCAGATTTATTCGACAAACTATACGGATACGTAAAATTCAAATTTTATCGTGTTTAAGACCAACGAACACCTTGTTTCATTTACGCCACGTTATTTTTAAATTTCTTTCTTTATATAAAAATATCAACTTAATATATCATGAGGTTCTGGAGTGGCGACCGCGTACCAGAAGACGTAGCGTTGGAAGGCCCCCCACAAGGTGGACCGATGACCTGGTGAAGGCCGCGAGAATGCGCTGGATGCGAGAAGCACAGAACCGGTCGAAATGGCGGTGCTTGGGGGAGGCCTATATCCAGCAGTGGACGTCTTTTGGCTGAAAATTAAATGATGATGATAATAATTATCATGAGCACGTCTATTGAAAGGACTACTACTATACTACTGCATGAAAAGGGACCTTGGAGGGAGCAAAATTTTATAAGTAAGCCATTTAGAATCATAATATCAATAAAAATAAAAAACAATATTAGACTCGCTCAGTCAATATTCGAACAAAATTTCTAAAACACCCTTTACACTAACCACCACAGTCTCTCCTCTACACATCATTAGAAAAAATACGCCCAAACTGATCACAAATGAACTCATAACTATGAGAACCCAGTACAGGGTGTGCTCTGTACTAAGTTCTTATAGTTATGAGTTCGTTCGTTAGCACTAACCCTTTCTCCTAATACCTACTTCCATTTCATCGTCACTCTACGAATTCCCGACAAAATTAAACAGATATTCGTTAGCATGAGGAATTACTCTTCAACAAAAACAAATGACCCGTGACCCTTGGTTGTAACAAAATAAAATGAGTGTTGACCCTTCTTGTTGCTAAATAAATGAGCTTGACCCTTGGATGTCGAATAAAATGAAGTATGTCAGTTGATGCCGAAATTTTATGTTATTGATACTTGGGTTGAAAGGGGGTGAATTTGCATGCTGATTGGGGTAGGAAGCTGTTTTGTTTTTATTTGATCGTGTGATGTTAACGTGGAATATATAAATTGTAGGATGGCATTTTACTGAGTTCTAAAAAGTCTATTTGTAACGCTTTTACGCTAAAAAGGCTGACCGGATTTTGATGAAATTTGGCACATAGGTAGACCATGACCTAGGTTGGGACATACGATACGACTTTTAATATCGATTATCTTACGGGATCGAGACTTATGCAGGTGAAACCGCGGGTCGCATTTAGTTTTTCAATAATTAAAGATGTTAACTTCAAGCCCAAACATACCTCCAAACGGTCGTTTTCACCAAGACCTTTTAAAGTCAAAAAGACAGCGCGCCTCTCGCTCCTTTTACCGTAACCGTTAGCCTAATTAAAAGCAATAATAATCTTACGAAAATACACGCAAAATAATATTTGCGTGTATTTTCGTAACACAATACCTACACTGAAAGTTGCGTCGGTTCACCCCTCTGTAAGTACCCCTCTCCACCCCTATGCCACGAAATATTTAGGTACAGAAGGTCGGCTCCATTCAATAAACGACAACGCACGCACACATAGACCAGGTTCACGTACAGTGCAAGCACACTAGCAACTTGCATTTGTTGAGATCGCCGTACGTACGCGTCTATGTGTGCGTGCATCTATTTTAGCTCACTATGTGGAACTAATCATACCATCTACTGGGTTGTGGAGGTGAGATAGACTGTCGCTCCATGTTAAGTACTGGTATTCAGCTGCATCCGGTTAGACTGGAAGCCGACCCCAACCTATTTGGGAAAAGGATAGGCTTTGGATAGGATTGATTAATATGGAACTAACCTTCTGTACATATTTTTTTTCTGCCTCAAGGTTCCCAGCAACAACCCGTAAAGTATTCAAACTATTCACAGAATTTCTGACATTTACACCCCCGGGCACTAGACTCGAAAGATTAGCTTTCCAAATGATTTAGAAGTTGAGTCTAAGCGAGTAAAAACTTATTGAAAATTAGAACTTTTCTACAAACCGTTTTGAAACGTAGGTTTTTATCCACATGTATAATATATAATCACGCCTGTATTCCCGGACGGGTCTGGCAGACATGTTCCTATAAGCACATTCACAATTCGTTATGTTTAAGTACCATGTAATCGGGGGCGAGCCTGTGCCGTCAACCGGGCATAAATCCTGACTCCGGCCTGCCACAGAGATATTCCAAATGGAAAAACCCAATAAATTTTTTGCCCAACCTGGTAATCGAACCCAGGACCTCGTGCTCATCAGGTAGCGCTCTCAAACACTAAAACAATGAGATTTTTATTATGGCTTTAAAGTTGAGTTTTGTATTCATTTAATCAATCTGCCTAGTCTTTTCCCAACTATGCTGCGGTCGGCTTCCAGTCTAACCGGATGCAGCTGAATACCAGTATTTTACATGGAGTGACTGCCTATCTGACCTCTACAACCCAGTAACTGGGTAGTACGATACCCTTTGGTAAGAATGGGTGTCAGAGTTTCAGGCTTCTGACGACCCGTAACGACTGTCAAAGATCCACGAATGACAGCCGGGACCAACGGCTTAACGTGCTTCCCGAGACACGGAGGAGTCTCGTTATGTAAAGATCGAAAGACCCGTCCGCGGATCAACTCCTGCAAGCGTGTTTAACCTGATGGATCGACCCGTGCGGCTGTTATTACTTAGCCACGAGTCCTCCGACGAGTTTTGTATTCATTCATGGGTCGTATTTTAAGAGTTAATAACCATCCAATGTTTGAAAGCTTACAATTTGAGGTAAAGGATTTTGAGTGACATTCAAATTTATTTTATAATGAAAGCATGTTTGCATTATTTATGAAACATAACCGCTGTTCACATTAGTAAGAACGATTTTTAATTAATAAACATGGAAGCTTTATAAGAACATTATTATAAGAACATTATATATAAGAACACACGCGATATTTTTTTAGAATGTAAACTAGCATTTTTATGACCACTGCAGCATATTTCGCAAATATATCAATACTGCAGGCATAAAACCAAATTGTGACAGTGTAAATATGCATGTACTTATTTGTAAATAAAGTCATCACTCTCATTTTAGCTGGAAGACGTCCACTGGTGCCCAAGAAATGAAATTAAATGAAATTGTTCATTCTGTAAAATAGGATAACGGAATCACTTTTAAAAGTAATAAGTAAAAAAAAATATATGCTTCATGGTTGGCGTTTCCTATCTGACTCAGAGAAGAAAGGCCGAAACAAACTCAGAGGACGCAGTCTCTTTTAGTCCAAACATAATCTTGGTCAGGCCATATGAGGACCATTATTTATTATTATTTATTATTTATTTATTTATACCCATGTAGATGACCATGTTGTGACCATGTAGATTAATGTCTGAAATGGTGTTTTAAGGAAAGAACCACACAGTTTTGAGTGGACCTGTCCAGTCAGTGCAAGCATTTGTCAGTAACCGAGGAGCTTAACACAGAACTCAACGACTCGATGAACAATAACAAGAAAAAAATAAAATATCCACATAGTCCTCACAATAATTAAAATAATATAAGTAATACAAAGAATCGCTACTTCGACCGGTGCTTCTCGCATCCAGCGGGATTCTTCGGTCCACTTTAAATTAATTTACTGACAGGAACACACTGCTATTATAGCGCAGCTTAAAAGCTAAGTATGAAATTTTGCACAAGATGTCGTTATTATAACGAAAATTAGGATTGTTGAAAATTCACCCCCTAAAGGGACTAAATAGGGGATGAAGAATTGTATAAAATCCCATCCCGTTTTATTTATTTCACATATAAGGCAGATTTTAAAAAAATTAAAAGTAAAAAAAAAGTATCTATGTATGTTACTGTGTGTACATAAATAAATACATTAAAAGCAATTTTCTTCAGTTTTCAACACAATATATTATTATCCATTTAATCACTAGTTCATTTCAAATAATTCTAGTACATAGAAGTAACTCAGAAAGTATATTATTCGCCAAATGTAATCAAAGATTAGGAAACACTGTTATTTCTTTATAGGAACAATATTTACCGACAGCTCATATTATAAGGGAACTTACATATTGGATTATTCGACCTTGGTCGCCGAAAAATACAGTCGATGTAAGTATGCTTGGATAATAGGGGTGAATATAAATAAAGTATTACATTTTAGTGCTGACATTATTATTTGGTTTAAATGGCTTGGTTTTGATAACCAATGTTATTAGGTATTATATTTTTGTTACTAGATATTGCTCATTGCCATGCATATGGTTCACAACTAGGTTCTAAGCCATTTGTGTGCTACTAACTTCAAGAAATTCCAAACACAGTACCTACCTTATCTTAAAACTTATGTAAATTGTTTAAGCTTATTATTTAAGCTTACCTACTTATTTAAGCAAACTCCTATTAAAACTCCACACATTCTACTCAAATTAATGTTCTGTATTACAATAAAGGTTCAAAGTTTTACACTTACTGATATAATTTAGTATTAACATGAAAATCTCATTTCAGGCATTAATTTGGTCGCAGCCATCTTGAGCAGCAAATTAATTGCGACCACAGAAATCTGAATTAAAAGCGTGTCATAATAATCATTTGTGCTATATAAGGCACACACTCAATCACAGTAATTCGATTGCGATAGAAATATGACATAACAAAATATGTTATCACGCCTGAATTCCCGAAGGGTTAGACAGAGATGTATCTATAACCACATAAACACATTTCCCCAGTTTTGTTTAAGTCCGACATAATTGGGGGGCGAGCTTATTGCCACTAACCGAGCACAAATCCAGACGTTAGGCTGCTACTGAGAAACTTCAAATCTAAAAACCCAATATCACTTCAAAATATTGTTTTTTCTTAAATAAAAAGCTTATACCAACTGGAAAATTCAGTAATTTAATGCCTAATATCTTTTGAAGTGTACTATTCAATTGCCATCGTTATTGAATTTATCGACACCTGTCTTGGCACCTACCCTTTCAACACCATTTCAATTCTATTACCGTAATTCGATTTCTGTGGTCGAAACTGTCGAGTGTGCCTCACACTTAATACTACAGAAACTTAATAATGTCTAGACGAGGTCAATATGTTATTGACAAACCGAAATAATAACTAATTCGGGTAAACTTGTACGATAAAATATTGTTTGATTATTATTTTTGCTATTACGTTTTGGGTAATATACTTTTGATACGAACGAAATTGAGGGTAATTATTATGTTCCGAGAATTTATTTCAGGACCTAATTTTGCGTTTTCATCGATATACATATACAGTAGTAAAATAATCAAATATTTTTTTGATTTTTGCAGATCCCCTGAAATCAAACACACATAGATTTGATAATACTAAAACGGCTGAAAGATAGGTTTTAAGGTACATCTAACTATCCGCAGGTGAGAGGTATAATGTGATACCAAGGGCAGATCCAGGGCACAGGGGCACGTGCCAAACGATTTAAGTAAAATAAAATCGAATCAAACGAATGGACTGGACGAATATCTGTCAAGACATTGCTTCAATGATGAACGCTGAAGAAGTAGGCTTCTATATCTTCGTTGAAAAATAATGAATTCCAAAAACAGCATAGTGCAATACAAGACATAGACACTTCTTGACTGTCAAGCCCATGTGCCCCTCCCTGAAATAAATCCTGGGGTGTGATTCTGTAAGGCTTAATTTTAAACTTCGAATCTGAATCCGCTGTGTGTTTCTTGATTGGCATTCTAAAAACTCGGTTGATACACTAGCGCTACCTTTGCGAGCGTGTCAGCCAGTTGAACTAAATTGACCGTGAGATTTTGACAGATAAAGTATGAGATGACGTAAGAAGTGGCATTCAGTAAGCTAATTCCCCCGTCACTTCGCACTCGAACCCGAACACATTTTGAACCATAGGCGAAGTGAGAGTGAATAGCGATGTGAGATGCGAGTTGTTGTTTGAATTTTACACAATCGACGTCCTGGATACGACCTTGTGAGATACTGTATTAAAAAATTACTTCAAAAACCGTTGAGATACTATGTACTTTAATTGTATAATAATCTACTCATATAATAATCCTGTTAAATAGTACAAGTATTTAGGTATGATAATACGGCTCCGAACCATGCAATAGTAAAGTGATGGGTTCCAGCCAACTCCCAGGCGGTAAGCCAAGTGACTCTGTACTCATATATAATATTCGTGCTTAGTTCATGTAGGTACATGAACTTAGTACCTGTAACTTAGTCTATGTACCCAGTTTGGTGCTTACTTGTGACTATAACTTCTTGAGAAGTGGCTAAAGGTTAATATCCCGTTGTATAAGTTATGGGTTTGTGTTGTAGTAATTAATTAGCCTAATTATAATTTAAACATACCTACAGGGTTTAATAAGCCCATCAGAAACAGTACTCATTGAACTACGTAAAATTGGCATTTAATTTTATAAATGTTCATCAATGCTTTCTCTGTCATTTTGATATGAATGAAGTGAGAGGTAATGAGCTTAGTTCAAAACAATTAGAAGAAGAATCCTGAGATATTGCTGATTTTACGCAAATTACTAACAGTTTTTATAAATTTTATCTATAATAAACGTAACATAAAATCGCGCCTTGTTTCCCTGAAGGGGTGAGCAGGGGTGTACCTATATTACACCTACATTTCGCCAGAAAGTTTTTTGTCCCACTTGTGTTTGTTTAAGTCCCATGTAATAGGGGGCGAGTCTATTGCCATCAATTGGGCACAAATCCAGGCTCCGGTCTGTTACTGAAAAAATCCAAAATCTTTTCATAATGTTCTTTTTTTTTTATAAAAAGAAATTACGTACTTGAAAATACAGCAATTTAATACCTACTATTTATTGAAGTATAACTATTCCAGACTCCGGACTGTTACGAAATCTAAAATAGATAATAGATGAATATAAAATAAAGTATAGACTAAATCAATAATATAACACTGAAATTCCTTACGAATAATTCAATTAGAGCACAATTCGATACAACAGAAGTTGTATTCTTTCAAAAAAGTTAAAATTAGTGAAAAGTTAAACTGCAGTCGTTTCACTCAAAGTTTTTAGATAAGATTTGGAATACCGTTCCTAATTGAGATCGTCGAGCTAATTCAATGTAAAGTTTTGTTTAATTTCTACAGTCGGCAGATGTTACTTCAGTATCCATTTGAGTTGAGTTACAAAATGGCGTAAGATTAATCGGCAATAAATCTTTTTTAAGAAAATCATAAATCTTTTTTAGTAAGATTTTGTTACATAACATAACACAAGCTCATTTATTTACCGCGATTTATTGCAATCGATGTCTTCTCAGTTCACCTTAAAGTTCAGTTTATCATCGTTCATAAATCTTCTTTTTCTTAGCGTCTCGATGTCAAATATAATTTAAATTTAGTTTTAATAGGTTTACCTATTTAAATAAGTAGGTATTTATTCCATAATTGTACTTACCATTGTTTGTCTCTGCATCAACCAAAGGTTGACTGGTAGAAAATGCCTATGGCACTATGTCCGCCTCTATACATTTGTGTGCTTAAAGTAATTTTCCTGTTTGACCTTTTGCTAGTAAACTTCAATAGTTCAGACCCAGTTAAAAGGCGATTTCTACACGACTTGTGATTTAAATGTAATGAGTTGGGCAATGGAGGACCTCCTGACTAAGTAATAACAGCCGCATGGGTCGACCCACAGGTTAAGCTGCGCTTGCCGAGGTTGGTCCATGGATGGGTGAATCTTTACACCAAGACTCCTCCATGCCTCGGAAAGCACGTTAAGCCGTTGGTCCCGGCTGTCATTGGTGGATCTTTGAAAGTCGTTACGGGTCGTCAGAAGCCCGAAAGTCAGACAACCAGTCTTGCAAAGGGGTATCGTATTACCCAGTTACTGGGTTGTGGAGGTCAGACAGGCGGTCGCTCCATGTAAAACACTGGTATTCAGCTGCATCCGGTTAGACTGGAAGTTGACCCCAATATAGTTGGGAAAGGCTAGGCAGATTGATTTGAGTTGGGCAATCCGAAAACGTGTACCTGCCTACATATCTACATACGGATGGATGGCTGCATTAGTTTATTAGTTACTTTTTTTTGCTAAGGTTTGGACTAAGGAAGTAAGGAGCCCAGTAATTGTAATTTAAACCTCTTCTGAATAAAAGCACATAAAAGTTACATGACGCGCGGTCATGATTTGCAACGACTACACCTAAGTCCTTAAGGGCGCACCCTACCTCAAATTGCTTAGCATCCTCTGTTATGCCGAAAATACTGCAGCATTAATTTTGAAATAAATATATGTTAAAGTTGAGGATTGATGCTAGTGGTGCTAATGTTTGGCGAAAACACGATTACATATAATTTTCTCAATAGAAAAAAAATCCAAAGTTACCTATAAAGAGAACTATAAAACCCTGGTATTAAAAAAATACATGAAACTTTGCATAATTACTGAACTATCTATAAAGCAGGTATTATGTTTTTTTTTTAAATTACCATTATTTTCACCACAAAAAGTTTATTATTATAATTATTATTTTTATATGCTTATATTTCTCGGGACCATGGGGTCCCGGTCTTTTGGTAGGCGTACGAGGGGCCGAAGCCAACTCACAGAGGCCCCTTAGACAATTTCAAAAGGAATGAGGCACCAACCGACGATTATCCCTGTATACACTGTGCAAGTGCACCCAAGGACAACCTCCGGTTGGTGTAGGACTATTGCAGAACATGGATACAAAACATATTGGGCTATGCGTTTGGGTGGCTATAGTGGACTGGTTATCTAGAACTATGGTAAAGCTATGTCCCCTGCCTGATCAATGTTATGGTATACATGGATAAAATGGCAGGGGGTGACTTGCACACTCAATAATGGGCCCCCGAAAACTGTCGCTAGCACATAGTGACGTAGCGACAAGGGGGCAACACTTCTTGATGTGCTTGAGGAGTGGAGAGGTATTCCACGGCTTTCAGAACAATCCCAGAGCCCGGAAGATGGTCAAGATCCCTACGAGCACTTACTGGAATACTTCCTTCCTCCGAGCACGTTTGCTCTTGCGAGTCTCCACTCAAGCCGGCCAATGAAGGCAAGAATGAGGTGGGAGCTCTGTTCCTCGTCAGTCTTCACTCCAGCCGGCCAATAAAGGCAAGCCAGAGGTGAGGAACAAGACTTCTCCCGGGAGGTACGGTCCGTGGGGTCGCTACTGCCCAACAGCTCGCCACATGCTGCCCTGCGGGTTTCTGTATCTCTCTTGGTCTGGCTCCTCATCCTAGACCCGTCCCGGCAAAGTAAACTCTACCGACACAGACCTAGACTTCGGAGCGCGCAAGCCCAACCACGACGTCAACGTAGAGATACGGCGGTGGGTAATTATTATAATTATAATTATTATAATTATAATTATTATAATTATAATTATTATAATTACCTACACTTTTCGAGGCTTGAGACCCGCTAGCGCGCCCCACTCCGTCTCGTTCTCACTCAGATCGCGAGTAGTATGGTGCGAGCGAGATAAAATCTGAGGTAGAATGCAGCCTTAAGCAAACAGGAAAGTGTCAAGAGACTTTTAAGTATCGAAAGGAACATCAAATTCATTTGCATAATAAAATATAGCTACAGACACCTCCAGAGTACTATCAAACAATAAAGTAACGAAGTTAGTAACCCAAAAATATTCTACAAATTTCGAAGCAGCAAGGACAATTTACGTGGGTTCATATAACAATAAATATCAAAGACAAAGGCGTTAACTGACACGACAAGGCTTCCTTGAATGTAAAATATATTTTTAAGACATAAAGTCTTTCCATTCAACTTTTTAATAAGTTTTCAGCGGATTATTTTCTCAATTGTCTGTGGGCTAAATGCTGGCCTGGCCTTGTAATTTGAGATTTTTTATTAGTTTGAACTAAATGGCTGTTTGAAAAGTTTGCTTGATGATGGATAGTAGGGAAGTGACTGGGGGTAGTCAGAGATGGTAAAATTTAAGATGTCTCAAGTGGGAATTTACGAAATACGACACACTTTTACACAATTACTTGGCATTGTAAGATTGCTTTTGTTAATTTAGGTACTCTTTTTATGACAGACAATCGATGAAATGTTTACCTAATATTTTTTTACTGGCAAATTAGTGATATTATCTACATTTCTCATTGACTATACGGTCTGTAAAACTACAACCCAATAATAAAAAGCCCAAAAGTTAGGGTGTGGTTTACCAAACAAAGTGACTCTGAACTCACTTCACTGTACCATCACAGCGCTATTGACGAAAACCCACTTCTAGCAAATAGCTAAAACTTGTCCATATATTTTGAAGGGATATTTTGTCCCTATTACCACTGATAAACTTCTTACATAAACTAACAAAAAATACTAATTATTTACATTTAATACTAAATTAAAAGTAACTATACAAATAAACAATTAGCTAGAATATCGCGTCGAAAAATTCCTCCGCATCGCTGTCGGCTGGTAATGTACCCAAGAGACTGGCGGCATTGCCACGTTGTATGGCAATGCTTATCCTCTGACTAGGGTAAAAGCCAGCCTTTCGGTCACGGGAAGTGTCAAATAGCCATTTGTAGATTTTATGAAACAAGCTATGAGCACTCGGACCCCACAGCCCTAGGGTTTCAACCCCAAACGGCTCGCCACTTGAGGTTTTCCGCAGCCGCAGCGGCAGCGCCAGCACAGCACGCCGAGCCAGGAAGATGGGATGGCGCAAGAGTATCGACGCACGTTGCGTCCCACACTAAAGGCCTACCCGCCTTCCATGGGAATAAGGACATGCCGTCTGGTCTCTAGCCATCGTTGCGTGCCAAGCCATTGGGTTCTAATAGCTACAAGTTAAAATGGTTCTTAGGAGTACTAACAATGTGCAAGAGACAGCATCGACATCATCATTGATTTTATATGACATTGACTTCTAATAATTATGATATATTGTACTTACATTTTTTTTTTTTAATCTTCAGCCTATTTTTTTTTTTTTTTTTTGGACTAACTATTTATATATATACAGCTCTCTTAGTTAAAAGTAACTAAGAGAGTACATTCTTAATTTACTATTATTGTTTTTATTGACTTTTCAAAATGTATTTTTAATGAATTCTAATTTAATTTAATTACAATTTTTAATGTTATTTTTATACCTGGTCAACACAAGGTTAATAATTGTTATGAAGTAAATTACCTAATTACTATTCTGATTTTAATGTAATTTGGGTTATTGTAATGATTTAAATATAGATTGCATGCATGATGTTTCTTATATTTCGTTTTATAAATTCAGACACAATGTAAAAATTGTTATTGAATAAATGAATTGAATTTAATCGCCCTGGAAATCATCAAAAGTTACAGACTTTATTTAAGAACGTATTCCATACAAGGACCATATTACCTTGTCTCAAATTTTCCGCATACTGAACTACGAGTACCCAAAGAAACTTGTTACTAAGGTCTTAAAACCAGAGCACGGAGGCTTCCCGAAAAAGGCTAAAAAGGTTTTAGATTCTGTATCGCACAGCGCACTGCAGTGAGTATGCAGTTCGGTACTAAAAGATTTATACAGTCTGATACGGGTAGTAACGATGTGAACACGAATTGAGTGTACATAGCTTTACCTTTACCGGTCTGAATAGTGCCAGTGTATCTGCTCAAAGATAGATGAAAAAATAATAGTTGTCTCTCTTGCTTAATGTAAGATGGCGATTTTGGATCGATAGATAGATAGACTAATTTTAATATTTTCTTAAAAGCTTGAGGCTTATCTTAAAGTGTAAAACGGACGTTTACGCCTCAAGCTTTGAGAAAATATTAAAGTTCCATGTTAACGTAAGTTTTATTTCGTACTGCGTTCATTAAAAGCTTGTCTTTAAAAAGGGCTTTTTACTTATTTTTTTTTCCATACTTCTCTATTAGTCGTCTTCTCGGTAGTCAACCTCTTTCTGGCCATACCATCTTTCACACAGTCCATCCATCGTTTCTTTGGTCTTCCCCTACTCTTATAGCCTTCGACATTCATATTCAACACTTTCCTCATGACATTTTCCTCTCATTCCTCCGCATCGCATGTTCATACCACGACAACCGATTTCCGCAAAACATTTCAGTCACCGGTGCCACTTTCAAACTTTCTCATATGTCCTCATTTGTTTTTTAAAACCAAACTAAACAAAACAAAACACCATACTACCACCTTCTTGCTTGACAAACGAACCTTAAATATCACCACCAGCTTATGAATAATTACTACAAATTCCAATGAATATTTATTCGTAATAATTTCACTATGAAATGGTAATTGCTAGGGTCCTAAGCAAACAGATTCCTGTTTTGATAACACGACTGTTTTAGCAAATAAACTCTGATAACATAATGTGTTACCGGATTTTTGGCTTACTAAAGAGTAGGTGCTGCTGTTTTAATTCGGGATTTTGATGTAAAAATCTAGAATAAAAAAAAACCGAACAAGTGCAAGTCGGACTCGCGCATGAAGGATTCCGTACCATTATCTATAAAAACGGCAAAAAATCACGTTTTTTGTATTGGAGCCCCCTTTAATATTTATTTTATTGTTTTTTAGTATTTGTTGTTATAGCGGCAATAAAAATACATCATCTGTGAAGATTTCAACTGTCTAACTATCACGGTTCATGAGATACATACTGGTGACACACGGACAGACAGACAGACGGACAGCGGAGTCTTAGTAATAGGGTCCCGTTTTACCCTTTGGGTACGGAACCCTAAAAAGTAACTGTGGAGTTGCCCATTCTTCTCCATAGGAAATTACATTTAAAAATGGGCAACTAGAATCAATTCATTTTTCTTGTAAATATTGCCGTTTAAAACTAACTTTTTGTATGATTTGACTTTGAATTTGAGTACGTGGTGAGACAGTGCCTAGGCATTACAGTCAGTAAGAAAGGTCGCTGAACTTATCCTTAGTGCATGTCCTGATAAGACGTTTACGTGCGTGAGACGAAAGAAGGCTCTCCGAGTATTTCCAGATAGTCAGAGAGCCTTCTCGCGCGTAAGTTACGCGGGAGAAATGCTTGTATTTGTTCGGAATGTATTTGGACTTATTGTCCCCCGAATGATAAATGTATGACTGATATAGAAAGAAAGAAAGAAAGAAAATACATTTATTCAGCACAGACTGAAAGGCACACAATATACATAATATAATATACAGCACATAACAAATAAAATATAGAAAAATAAATAAAAAAAAAAAAAAAGATAAACAAAAAAAGGTGTAAACGTGCGATGTAGGGGAGTGTGCCTCACGGCTGCACCGAAAATGATATGTAGTATAGTATGAAATATGTAGTACCTACTAGGACCTATTATTTAATACATAATAATCATAAATCTTTAGTTCAGCTATGTGTGCTGACTGACTAATGAGAACACCAGAATAATATAAAGCAGATGATTTAATCTTTTATCACGATTTATTTATGATTCCCTATCTTCCGCCAGGAACTTCGCCCGCGTTATATCTTTATTCATTATAGCCTATGTTACTCAGTTATAATATAGCATTTTACTAGAGAAGGAATTTTTTAAATCAGTCCTAAAGTTTTTGTGTTAATTTATTACAAACAAAAATATAAATTATTTATGTTTATTAATTTGTAATGAACAGTAATAGATAGGTAGACAATGCTACAAGGCATGCGCTACCAGTCAAAAGTCTAAATACATACCTCTTACTACCTAGCTTCTAATACTTTCTTGATTATTCTGCAAAAAAATATCGCTTGAAATTCTCAGTCTAAGCCCTTTTTAGCTCACAATTCTGTAGCTCCTCTAAAAAATCCTTGCAAAAAACTGCGCTACACAAGTTGCCCCTCCCATAATCTCAGTCGCTAGTCCTGAGACAAACAGCCCATTCTTTGTAGAGTATAATGAAAGCGCCTAAGAGATTATGCTATTCGACAGCAGCAACTTCGCTAGACGTAGGTTTCAATCGCGGCTTGGATACCGGTTAAAATTTCAAACCGGTATCAACCAGTTTCGTTCGCATAAACCGGTATTTGGAAGTGTATTATATACAGTTTTTTTCGGATTACCCGGTATATAACAATAAAAACCGATTATTTTTTCATTTTTTATTCAGCGCGGCATCCTCACAAGTTGCAACGCTTTTACCAACATGCCGCTCTTCGAATGCACCGGTTAATTTTGGTTATAATAAAGTTCTCTTAACGTTCGCGTTCTTTAGAAAAGTTTGGAGGAAAAACAAAATAAACCGTCATAACCAGTATTTTTTAAACCGGTTCCGAGGCTTGGTTTCAATATTTCAGCTGACCCTCATAACTTTAGGTAAATAGATTACTCTATAACGTACACTAAATCTGAGAAGAAAATAGAGGGTGGTCTGATAAAATTAAACATAAACGTATATTTATTGAATACAAGCCTCTTTTTCTTTTTTGCTGCTGGGAAATCATCAAATGACTTCTCCCGCTCTGGTCGAAGCGGGAGGGCGTGTCAGACCTTTTACTGACTAAAACCCACCCGTGTTCCTTCAGTTGCCTGTTGCCAAGGGCTCCGGTATCCCTTTCGGAGTTCCCGAAACCCTGGCATTGAATACAAGCCTACTAGTTATCCCAGAGCTGTACGGCAGAGGCTTCTTCTCATACAGAGAAGGCATGAGCGTTAATTACCACGATTGCTCAGGGTGGATTCCTGAATTCTGACTTATATTACGTTCAGATTTCCTCACGATCTTTACCTTCACCAATGTCAGTGATGTTCAAAATAAACTTGGAAAGTACATAATATATTAATTTATTTATTTACTAGCTGCGCCCCGCGGTTTCACTCGCGTAAGTCTCGAACCCGTGGGAATATCGGAATAAAAAGTAGCCTATGTGTTAATCCAGGTTATAAACTATCTGTTTGCAAAATTTCATCCAAATCCATTAAGCCGTTTTTGCGTGATTGAGTAACAAACATCCAAACACACAAACACACAAACTTTCACATTTATAATATTAGTAGGATATCAGACACAGTGATACATATTTATGTTAGTACACTTAAAAATGTTAATACATACGGCTACACATCAAGCTATACATTTCCAGTGTAAGCTGGCCTCGCATTGTACGGAAATCCCATATAATGCGAGATCAGCATAAACTGGAAATTTATAGCTTTATGTGTAGCAGTGTGTACATATGAATTGAAAACTTTCGTACTTCGCCGGTTTCGAACCCATAACCTCATGCATGAGTGGCGGGTGTCTATGGCACTCACCTGCATCTCATGCATGAGGCTGTTGGTTCACTAGGCTATGCCGATAATGAACCTTATAATCTTTATTTTAAAACACAACATCTGTCTGTCTGACTTTGTGCCAATTCGTGAAAGATTGTGTCCGATTAACGTTTTTTTTTTACGTCATCTGATTAGATTGTGTAGATATTACTTCGCGAGTAAAGCCTTGGGAACAATAACTCTAGTATAAACTATTTGATATCGGTAATTATTTACTTAGCCTTTTCTCAACTATGTTGGGGACGGCTTCCAGCGGAGGCAGTTAATTATGAGTATTTTACATGAAGCTACTGCCTATCTGACTACGCAACGCAGTTTACTGGGTAACACGATACCCATTTGTAAGACTGGTTGTCAGACTTCTCCTCGGGCTCCTGACTTACTCGGTATAAATATGTAATAGGCACTACCAAAACCAAATGGCTTTAATATTCGATAATATTTCCACAGTAAAGGAAAATTGTATTCACCAACTCGTGTAGTCATGCGAAACAATTGTTATCATATACCTAAAAACTTGAGTCTAAAAGTATATGGGCCATTATTACAGTCGAAGCAAACCACGCAAACGTTCGAATTCATATACGTAATAATATGAAAATATAAGGCCCAAGAACCTATTTATATAAATATTTTACGAGCTACCAGACTATGAACTAAATTCGACTACGCAACATACCATAATATCACGCGTTGTTATCTCGTAGGGTTGGGCAGAATTGTACTTATAGTACGTACACCCAAATTTCACCAGTTACGTTGAAGACCCATGTAATAGGGAACGAGCCTATTGCTATCAAACAGGCACAAATCCACTCCAGGCTACTACTGAGAAATTCCAGATGGAAAAACCCAATAACACTTTGCCCGACCCAGGAATCGAACCACATTTCAGCAGTAGCGCTTTCAACTATCATACAATGAGGTTTTAGGAGTATGAGGAACAGGGTGTATAGTTCACTCATCCACCAGAGAAAAGGGAGGATCCTCCGACCAGACGTGTGTTGTGTCTGGCAGGCAACTGCCCAATTATAGATATTGGATTTTTGTATATATGTTCACTGCACGGTAAACTCTAATTGCGCGATGCAGGATTTTTGTGACGTCAGGATTTTTGTCTGACGTCAGGTCTTTGATGCGTAGTTCGAATGTGGCGATGTAGGTACCGCCACAAGGTAGTTAGCCAATAACAAGGATTTTTGACGGTTAAAGCGTGAACTCACTAGTGTGAGGTTATAACTTCTATCTCTAGCCGTTGCACAGTTAATGTGGTACTCTTGGCACAAGCATAGCTTAGTAAGTCAATCTGCCTAGCCTTTACCCAACTATATTGGGGTCGGCTTCCAGTCTTACCGGATGCAGCTGGATACCAGTATTTTACATGAACCGACTGCCTACCTGACCTCCACAACCCAGTAACTGGGAAGCTGACCCCAACATGGTTGGGAAAAGGTTACGCAGATGATGAACTTTCTTGGCAGATAAATTCATACAAAATGTATTCCATGTTTTAATTTTTTGACTAAGTCTATTTGGTTATCGTGAAACAAACCCATAATCTGTATAACATGTTATAAATTAAAGTGCTTTTCGTGATTGTCTGCCGCGTTGTTCTTCCTCTATACGCTGTCAAATTTTGATGCGATTCTCATCATCATTTAGAGAATGAATTAATTATGATTGCAACTTACTTAAGAATCTCTAATTTTTTTTAAAATAAATTATAGCCTATGTTACTTTCTGACAATTAAGCTTTTTATTGGTGAAAAAAATTTTAAAATCGGTCCAATAGTTTCGGAGCCTATTTGGTACAAACAAACAAATGTTTTGAAATGTCGCCATTGCACCCGTCCACTAGTATTACAACAGCATATCAGCTTAAAATTTTCCCTCTGCTGGGTCACAAGCCTTTTCTCTTCCAGAGAGAGTGGGCTATACTACCACGCGGGCCCAGTGCAAATTGGTCAATATCACATGTCTGCAAATTTTGGGTTCTAGTAAATGCCGGTTTCATCACGATATTTCCTTCACCGTTTTGAGAGCAGTGATCATCTCATAGTATTAGTATAAAACGAACTAATTCCCTTCAAATGCACAATAACTTCTCACTCTCTCTCTCTCTCTCCCTCTTCGTAGTCGCCGGCTAAGACCTGCTGTTTGAAAGCTACTTCGCTCACGACGCCCCGATCTTTGCTCTAATCTCACTGCAATAGTTAGCTTTAAGCTGTGACGTACTTTAAATGTCATTAGCAAAGTTCGGTTCAAGACGCAGAAGGACTTATAAAGACTGGAATCTGAGATAGATTCTGTGTATTTAGCCTTTTGAGAGGCCAAGAGTCTATTTCGCGTAGTACGTAATTTGTCATCGTAATAAATGTTATGATAATTAAAAAAAAGAAAAGAAAAGTTCTTCTTACCAATTGCTTGTAAGATGTTTAAATATAATATTCTTATATTATACTATTACTTTAACGTTGTTATCATAAGTAAATTATATAAACCATAATTCTCTTTTTTACATTGCCAAAATCGGATATAACCTTTTCCTCAAGAGAACTTTGATCGGCGATTAAAAAAATATCATAAAGCACATTTTTTCCTTCTTTTCAATACGATTTTACGCGTCTGCGTTTTGTCCCCAAAGCAATTTTTTTTTTTAAATTATTTTTTTAATTACGTTCTTTTTAACCGCAATGCGTATGACAGTCCCATCATACCCTAAATAAATAATATCAAAATACACACTCCTATGGATTACATTTGGGCCATAAACCTGAACAGACTCTTCGTAGCATCACCATTTGGTTGAGATAGAATTCTATGAAATGTGCCTAAAAAGTAATTTTGTCGAGAACAATCACTGTCACTGCATTAAATCAGAATCGTAGTGTCGAAAATAAATAAGAATCGTACCTAAACTGAATCGAACGCTGAGATATTGACACAGTAATGTGAAAAGTCACGAGAGACAATTGAAGAACATCTCTGTGAGACGAGAGGCGCAGTTTTCATGATAGAATTGATAATTACTGATATATGTAGGTTTTGGGTTTGTAAAAATTACTTATACTCGTAGGTATGTAGATTAAATTTTTAATACTCCAGGCTAAATATAAAGTTTAAGTTTTAATTAAGAATAGGAAAAATATATTTTACGTTTGCATTTTAATTAATCCGCTAATGAAGCCGCAAATATCCTCTCAAAATTCCGACGCAATATCATTAGCATACAAAAAAGAAAAAAAAATCTTAAAAGAATGTTTTAAGAATAGTAGCGAGAAAAAATCTCCATAATATTTTATGAAACAACATCAAACCTTATTTAAGATCTTCACAAAATTTTAAACTTCCTAAATTAATTAAGGGCTTTCAGAGAATCGTAAAAGAACATTTTCGTCCATAAAGACGTTAAGCGCTGCCATTAACTAATCACACTTATCATTAAAAAGTATTCATACCATTTTTCCGAACCATCAAACAGGTTTATCGGCAACCACGTAACTACTGGTATCCAACACACACACCATTTGAGTACTACACCAAATTATTCACACATTCGTTACGAACTATGACACCAAATAAACCACATACACCGAAAAATGAACAGTACAGGCTACGTGACGTAGCCGCTACGTGGACTACGCGCGGCTGGTGCTACGAAACTGCCGCTACGGCGGTACGAAGTTAGCCGAAGGTCGTCGGAAAGAGCCGAGCCAGCGCAGGGGGAGCCGAGGCGAATTTCGCTCAGTCTTTCATATTTTATATCGGTCGGGACGAAGCGGAATTACAGAGTTTGCTCGGGTGGGTTTTTATAGCGTAACGGAACCATAGCGGCTGCCTGCTATTCTATTTCGTAGGTATTTTTTCGACTTGTGAGCTGTACGCGAATTTTTCTACATTGTTTGCGTTGCCCTCAGACAACTTGTGATTTTAATAGTGTGACGTGAGCATAAAGGCTCCATTGAAGCTAATATGAATTGGCGTGTTTCACGTTATTGTGACGACTAGGAATGACTGTACGTTGTAAGGTAAATTCAAAGTTAATGACATTTTTGGTAAAGTTATTGCGTGTAATATAGTTCCTCAGCTGTTATAGTTTTGCAATTTCGTTGAAATACGGATCCTTTGAAGTTCGGGGTCAAGTTCGGATTAAATTATTTATGGTAATCTGTACGTATGTACATGTGTAACAGAAGGTAGATGGGTAACATGAGGTTCTCCCATGGATTATTCGGTGGTTGAAACGCCTCCGGGGAAATGCCTCCATGGTCATTACGTGTCGGGTGAATTGGTGTTAACAATATGGTTTATATTTCGATATATATTGAAGGTCGTGGACTGTTTTTTTTTGTTTGACCTCGGCTTTAATCATTATAACCACGTATTGTAGTCAAGGGCTTGTTTTTTTTTTATTGACCACGTGTCAAGTCGATACTAGAGTGCGTTTCATGAAATAGTTCCTATGCCGTAATGTTGGCTCCATTGTTGTAGAAATAATACGAACACGCTACACCGCTACCTTACGTCCGTTTTTTAGATTTAACAGTGGAGCCAACATTTCTGCTATGTACGAGTAACTATTTCATGAAACGCACTCAATCAAAAATCAAAATCAAAATATTTCACATAAGCCTACATGGGCACTTATGAAACGTCAGAAGCTAGGTACACGGTTCCAATTGGTCGTTTTCTACGGAGTAGAGCCGACAAGAAACCCCATGGTTACTCTTTGAAAAGATAATTGGCTTTTACAATATTTACACTTAGGATCAGGTTCGTAATGACAAAAGCAATTGAATGATACTATTTTCTGTGACTCTCGAACCAATAATGGTTTTAAAATAATAGTCTAGGGGGCTTAAAACAGTCACTGGCAGAATCATAATAGGAAAATTTTATGAATCATCGTAAAATGTCACAAACTGACAATTCACAATATGATCTGCGTGCGATTTTTATTACGAAATAATTCATCTGTTTGACAATTTACTATGGAGATTCGTAAAATGGTCCACACAATACAAATTGCTTTTGTGTCAAATTACAGGAATTGCTAATGACAGCTGGAAATTCAGGAAATGAACTGCTTTTAGAGGAGTTGCTAAAGTGGCCGTTTTAGGCCCCCTGGTATTTGTTCTGCAGGCGTAGCATGGGCACTGTTTTGTCGACGGAAGAGTAGACAAAAATGACGTTCCGTGTAGACAGTACGACGGGCACTAAGTAAAATGAGCACTTTTAACGAAATTCACTCTTTTACATAATTCGACTCAGAATTCTTTGTTTTGTCATAGGATTTTTTTTCTGTTTGATTTTAAGAATCAAACAGAAAAATCAGAAAAAAATCAGTAAAAATTAAGTTTTTACTGATTAAGTCACGTCAACTACAAAAAAAAATCTCAAAGTGTCGAAGTAGCGTATTTTGGATCAAACAATTTTACAGTAATATCGGCCTTAACTATTTCCTTGGTACTTATGCCCCTATTAACTAAATGATGTAAAATAACAGAAACAGCTCTGTTCTTCTATCAATTATTTTATTTTATTTTATTGTCTTTGGGTTAATTATCACAGTTTTGCGTTCAAAACGCTCCCCTGATTTTGTAGATAACCGTTTATACTTTGTGGCCGTCGAGTAGAAAGTTTTCTACTGGCGATTCCAAAATCAAATTGTCTTCACCTTAGACAAATTTCAGTTGTCAGTGTGATTTTGACAGTAAGGATAGAAAACTTTCTTCCGAAATAGTCTACATATTAAAAGACCTAGACAAAGATCAATATAAATGAAAGACAAAATGACAGATTGTAGAAGGATTTCTGCGGTGCGATGTCAAAAATGAAGAAACGAAATGTCACTTTGTACAGAAAAAGCTATGTCTTTTCTACGTAGAGATAGAAAGCGCCATGCTATGCCTGCTGGAGTTTTTTAAGCATACTTCTCCCTAAGAACCTGCTACGTGTTTAAATAGGCAAGAAGCTTCTTATTTATGAATGACTGACTTTTTGACAATTCAAAAGTGCCTGTAATTGGTTTAATTGAAATGCTTTGAGTTTGAGTTTGATTTTAAAACTTGTTAACAACATCCCAGCATTTAGTTTTTTGAGTTTTTTTAAAGTCGAGCTAATGGAGGGACAGGTTTTACAGAAATCTACGATTGGTAGGTTAAACAATCAGTCCAACCTTCAAACCGGGTTCAAGTTAATAAGTAGTCTATAAGTGAATTCAAATCTCGATAGTTTCTCATACAATCGAGACTGAAGACTAGAATCTATTCAACAAAGTGTTCCGAGCGATTTGATTGGATTCAATCGATTCTTATTTAGGGATAGTGATTTTCAGCTATTCGGGGATAATTGTGATTTTATATGCTCACACTGTTTTCATTTATGAACGGTTGGTAGTGGCAATGATCGGTTTATATAGAGACTAGCTTTTGCCCATTCGCCTCAGCTTTGCTCGAGTTGAGGTCGATTTTTTTTGTCTGTATCGGCCACCTCTTTATCTCGATCTCGCCCGATGGAAAGCGATGGTTGACGTCTATCAATGATGGAACGAGCGTGCCCAGAAAATGCCTATACACTCTTGGTTTGAAGTCAGACGGGTTAAGCCTCGTGCAAACTGGCGCGACATCGCGGGAACGACAGGCAGCGAGAACCTTATCGCGCCTGTTTGCGGGAGCCTTTATATGTGGAAAGGAACACAGATGCTGGCAGAGAGTTCTACACTCTGCCTGGTCGAAAATTAACTTCAGGTAACGTACTACCAGGACACAAAATATGCTATGTCCTAACCTAGGTCATGGTCTACCCGTTTGCCTAATCATCCAAATCTGTTCAGTCGATAAAATGTGAAAAGGTAACAGACAGACAGACAAAGAGTATAAATAATTACCAGCAGCCTCAGACCAAATAAAAAACTAAGACAGAGCGCTGTCAACAGTGACGTGAGGCCGGTCTCGTAAACACGTGTGCACTTAGTTTGATTGTAGTGTCATTGTAAGTTGTTGTAAATGTGTATGTGTGAGCGTGTATGCACAGAGCGGTGGTGTAGTTTTAGCATGCTTCACTTTATTGTTCTTAGCGCTCCGTCTTGGTTTTTTGTTTGGTCTGAGCCAGTAACAGGCTGAATTACTCGTATGTTCTGGTAGAGAAAATGCCCCACTCCTATTCTTTCAAATGGATATCGTTGCTAGGGATAATTAGTTTACAAAGGATAATTAGTTGGTACTTTCCAGCATTTTCCTGTTGTGACAGCCAATTTTATTATCCAATCGTAGTAATTATGATAATAATGTTTTGTAGTAACGTAATTATGAGGTACAGACATTTAATTTTTTTTAAATCTTTAAGTAAAATTGACTTCCAATTAATTTTTTTTTTAATCACAGCTGTCATTCTTTAAAGGTTGTATGAAATAGCTCTAAGAACACGGAACATTGAAATAAAATAAACACAATTGACCACAGCAGAAATCTACGTTCATCAAGTAATGGTCTTCTCCAATGTCCCACTCACCGCACTGACTTCATTCACTCTTCCTTCTTCGTCCAGTCTATCTCTCTGTGGAATGCGCTCCCCGTGGAAATCAGGATGGCAACCAACCGATTATCCTTTAAAGTTAAAGTTCGACAGCATATTCGTAAGAAGCTGGCAGTATCATCACATCGGTAGTGCTTTCCCATTGTTTGTTTTATTCATAGTTTTAATAGGTATATTTATATCCAAATATAAAGATATAAATTAATATGTTTTATTCCACAATTTTACTCCACTGTTTGTCTCTGCATCACCCAAAGGATGACTGGTAGAAAATGCCTATGGCATTACGTCCGCCTTTGTACATTTGTGTGCCTAAAGTATTAAATAAATAAATAAAATGACGTAATGTGTAAATATGATAAATAATTAATTTCCCTGACTGTCTTTTTGGGTGAACAAAAATCATGGAATCGCGTCATCGTCACCGTCACGCCTGAATAAATGTTTTTAGCGCCATCTACCGTCTACCGTTTGAATTACGTTGAGGTTACGATTGTTGCTTAGTTTTCACTTCTATCGGCAGTCCCCAAAAACTGCCCCGCATGTTTTTTTTAATAGCCTATAATGTGTCCCACTGCTGGGCAAAGGCCTCCCCTTTTCCTTCCAAATATCTCTGTTTTGTGCGATTCCTGGCCATGTTGGCCCCGCAAACATGATTAGATCGTCACACCACCTTCGCCGCGGTCTACCTCGACGGCGATGTCCTCCTTCAGGCGTCCAGTGAGTGACGATCTTTGCCCATCTCTCTGGGTGCATTCGTGTGACGTGGCCGGCCCACTCCCACTTCAGCCTGGCTGTTTTATCTCCAACATCCGCTACTTGAGTTATGGAGCGCCGGGTGGTGTTTCTAACGCAGTCTTCTCGCTTGACACCTAATATGCTGCGCTCCATTGCCCGCTGGCAAATTTTTAATTTGAACTTCTGTTGTTCAGTAATTGACCAACTTTGTTCAGTAACTGAACTACATGCTCTAATAAAAGAATGAGTCATTCACCCTAATTTTAATATCAGTTAACAGGTTTCATTTCTATAACAATATTGACAAAATAATCAGCTGCTGATATTTCCACCCTCTGCAATGATTTATGTCTGTCATCTGATACGGAACAAAAATAGGACACCCCATATCGTTCATGGGACCGTTACCGGAAATTAAGGGACGGTATCTGCCGCATGGGCTACATTATATCTACCTTCACTATAACATCCCCATAGTTATCTGAATTCTTCCGTTAGTTTACTTCATATTAAGTTTGAAGAAAAAAAAAAACACTATGTCACTTACATGAGAACAATGCTTAAAATTATTTATAAATATAAAGTTCGTCGCAGACGTTACAGGAGCAGTTATCATTATTTTTACACAATAATAATTATCAACTAATAAAATAATCGGCAACAAAAATTAAAAAATACAAATAACCTGAGATACAAACTTTCACATTTGTAATATTATACTATGCCCCGCAGTTTCACCCGCGTAAGTCTCGATCCCGTGGGAATATCGGGACAAAAAGTATCCTATGTCCATGTGCCAAATTTCATCCAAATCCATTCAGTCGTTTTAGCGTGAAGCAAAACAAACAAACGCACTACTAGCGCCGTAATTAAAAAAAAAACCTTATAGGTTATTCGAATTCGAAAATATTGAATACACGTGCGTCGTATCCCTCCATTTTTGTTCACGTTCGTTATTAGTATTGCAAAGAACCTTTTATAGAGGATTCATATTATGGGTGTACATAAAGTCTTGTATGCAACTGTAAATAATTAGGTATTAAAACTCTCATGTGATAAACCCACATTCGTGTTTTAATACCCCTTGTTATGTAACAGTTGCATAAATAACTATAATCTATGTAATACATTTTGTGTAACATAACGTAACATCACCAGACCATCAACCAGGCAAAAATACAGATTCCGGGCTGCTACTGAGAAATTCCTGATGGATAAAACCAATAACATTTTGCCCGACCTTGGAAATCGAACCTTAACTAAAAATCTAAAGTCATTTATTTCAATTCGGCTAAGAAACAGGATTTTTTGAACGTCAAAATGACTTAAAACGGTCCCCCAAAACAGCTGCCTATATATTTTTTATATAAAAAAAAAACTATTTCCAAGGATCGAAATATATAAAAATAGATCTAGAAATAACAGTGAAAAAATATGATTAATTTAATCTAAAACAAACTTTACGAAACACCTACAAATTTTCACATTACCGGCATGGATAGAATAGTACGAATACCTTCCATTCAAAATGACGTCATACATGTGTATTATATTAGCACCACAATGAACCTTCGACCGCTATTGTCTCCAACTATATTACAAACTCGATAATGAACTGCATAAATCATCTATATCTACACATATTATAAACTAGCTGTGCCCCGCAGTTTCACTCGCGTAAGTCTCGATCTCGAGGGAATATCCGGATAAAAAGTATCCTATGTCCTGCTCCAGGTTATGGACTACCCACGTGCCAAATTTCATCGAAATCCGTTTAGCCGTTTTAGCGTGAAAGCGTTACAAACAAATTCACTTTCGCATTTATAATATTACTAGCTTTTGTCCGCAGCTTCGCCCGCGTTGATGTCGGAAAATATCCCATTGGAACTTATTACCGCCCGGGATTGAAAGCACCCTATGTGTTAATTCTGTTATCTAATTGCGTTACTTATTTTCGTAACCGATTAAGACTAATCTTTCATTTTGACAATTCAACAACATTCATTGCGTTATTTACGTTGTGGAGCAGATTTTTTTTTTCAAACTTATGAAGCAATGGTTTATAAATTTATTTCAAACTGGTTCAGATTGTGGATCGTGTATTACGCAATTAGGGTGCAGGTTATAAACTATCTGTGTGCCTTTCATCCAAATCCGTTCAGCCGTTTTTGCGGGATTGAGTAACAAACATCCAAACACACAAACACACAAACTTTCACATTTATAATAAATTAGTTTGGATTAAAGTCGCTTTTCGTGTCTGTCCGTGTGACCGCATTATTCTTCTAAACTACGCAACGGATTTCTATGCGGTATACACCATCATTTAACAGCAGCAGTGTTCAGAGATACCCTAGGTATGACTGTCAACTGCCAAGTAGGTAATAAATAGGTCTCGAGTTCGAACCCAAGCCACGCATCTCTGACTTTACGGATTCATGTGTATAATTATCACATAGTTCAAAAACGGTGAAGGAAAACATCGGGAGGAAACTAGCCAGAGAGATATTTCTCGACGGCATGTGAAGCCAAGTCAGAGGCCCCACACGAAAAGAAGAACACCATCATTTAGAGAATTTCTTCCGGAAAGTTTATGTGTATGATATATTTATATATAACATCACGCCTGTATTCCCCAAAAGGTAAGGCAGAAAGTGCACCTATAGTACAGCCACATGACGTCAGGGGGCTGAAAACAGTTTCTTTGGCAGAATCATAATAGGAAAATATTATGAATCATCGTATAATGTCACAAACTGACAATTCATAATATGTTCTGCGTGCGATTCATATTACGAAATAATTCATCTGTATGACAGTTTTCTATGGAGATTCTTAAAATGGTCCACACATTATGAATTGATTTTGTGTCAAATGAGAGGAATTGCTAATGACAGCTGAAAATTCAGAAAATAAATTGCTTTTAGAGGAATTACTGATGTGGACGGTTTAGAGGAATTACTAATGTGGTTGGTTTAGAGGAATTACTAATGTAGCCGGTTTAGAGGAATTACTAATGTGGCCGGTTTAGAGGAATTACTAATGTGGCCGGTTTAGAGGAATTACTAATGTGGCCGGTTTAGAGGAATTACTAATGTGGCCGGTTTAGAGGAATTACTAATGTGGCCGGTTTAGAGGAATTACTAATGTGGCCGGTTTAGAGGAATTACTAATGTGGCCGGTTTAGAGGAATTACTAATGTGGCCGGTTTAGGCCTCCAGTTATCTAACTTACATAATACAGAAATCTCGATATATTGTCAAGTCGTAAAAACTGTGCGAGGCAGCAGCGAGTCACTAGTTAAATATACGTTGCATTACATTCTGCAATTTCGTATGTTATGTATCTTGACAATTCCAATTTGTTACTATCAACTATAAATAAACTAAATTTTAGAGAAATTAAGCACATTATTGGGACACACTGCTGTAAAAGTCAGCAGTTTTATTTTAATGTGTTATTTTATTTTCATTGAAAGAAACAGCAAACAGTAATATTGAACTTCAACACCTTCATTTTAACCGAAAGACGTCCACTGCTGGGTTTATTTTCAAACTCAAACTCAAACTCAAAGCATGTATTTCAAATAAATCAATTACAGGCACTTTTGAATTGGCAAGGGGTCGGTCAGTCAGAAAGATGAAGCTAGTTGCCCATTCCAAAGCGTAGTTTCCTATGGAGAAGAACGGGCAAGAAACTCCACAGACGCTCTTTTGAATCAGAATATTGTTACAATATATTGGGTTCATCATTCATGTTGAAATTATACATGTGAGTACAATGTAGAAAAACGCGCACTTTAAAAGCGTCCGTAAAAAGATAAAAAAGAAACAATACAAATCAAAAATTAAAATAAACAGTGGCAGCTAAGAGATGACCAGTCCCTACTGATGGCGCCCGTTCACGAACATGACGCCAGGGATCAGCACCATTTACATAGCTCAATCATTTTGAAGGGAACTTAATGATCCAACACAAGCATTGAAAGAAACAGCAAACAGATATATTGAACTTTAACACCATCATTTTAGCCGAAAGACGTCCACTGCTGGACATAGGCCTTCCTCAAGCACCGCCACTTTGACTGGAACTACGCTTCTCGCATCCAGCGGATTTCTGCGGCCTTACTTTTGTGGCGGTATCTACATCGCCACATGCGAACTACGCATCAAAAACATGACGTCGCACAAAAATTCCTGACGTCACATAAATCCTGCATCGCGCAGTTAAAGTTTACCGTGTAATGGACATATATACAAGAACCCGACATCAATCGTTGGGCAGTTGCCCGCCAGACACAACACCCGTCTGGTCGGAGGATTCTCCCTTTTCTATGGTGGATGAGTGAACTTTACACCCTAAACTTTCAACTAGTGTAGTTTAACAGAATCAAGTTTTGGATATAATAATCATAACCCAGAATGCTGTCTACAGGAAATATTTGGTACCTACTATCGCAAAAATTTACCTACTAACAAAATTTTTTTCACTTGTCTACTCCATAAGACATGCTAAGCTCTTGTTATTATTTCTTGCCAGTGGCTTGATAAGCTTATCAAATCAAATCAAAATATTTTATTTCACACTCTAGCTGATTATTATAGCTGAGTTATTATATACTAAAACCTTACTCGAGAACCAATATCCATTGGTGAAAACAGCATGAAAATAGGTGCAGTAGTTTTGAGTTTATCGCGTCCAGGACGACAGACAGAGGCGGCGGAGGACTTTGTTTTATAATTATGTAAGGATAAACCTACAAGGGCACTTACGAAACGTCAGAAGCTAGGTGCACGGTTCCAATTGGTCGTTTCCTATGGAAAAGAGCGAGCAAGAAACTCCACGGTTACTGTTTTAAAAATAATTGGCTTTTATAATATTTTCGAATTACAATGTTAATACGAGTAGGTATGGGAGGACAGTGTAGGCCTTTCAACAAAAAAAATATAATTAACAAGCATGTTAACAGAATTCTAGTTCTACTAACAAATTATCATGCAGTGTTTGTGGTTGGACTATACGATAGTGCTTACCTCGAGTATGTTACATGTCTAATTAAGTGATAGGTCAGAGGCTCGAGAGCTGTGGGCGAGTGTGGAAATGTACGTCTTGTACACACGGCTACACATCAAGCTATACATTTCCAGTATAAGCTTACCTCGCATTGTACGGAAACCCTATATAATGCGAGATCAGCATTAACTGGAAATGTATGTGTAGCCGTGTGTAGGGTTACGAAAAGGCTTGACAAAAGCCGGACATTTGTAAAAAAAGTCCGAGCATTTTACTTTTTATTAACCTTTCTTTTTTAGGGTTCCGTTGTCAACAAGGAACCCATATAGTTTCGCCGTGTCTGTCTGTCTGTCTGTCCGTCTGTCCGTCTGTCTGTCTGTCCGCGGCTTAGCTCAGAGACTCTTAGTACTAGAAAGCAGTAACTTGTTAAGGGTATTACATATAAACCATGCCGTCAAGGCGGCAAAATAAAATCATTAAAAAAAAAAAACTTTGGATACCTCCCTTCTCGTAAAGTGGTGATGTGTTTTTTGTCTCGTCAACCCCCGTGTCGTTTAAAAATATTGTGTGAGTACTCACTTGGCTTTTTCTATTTTCTAATAAACCCATAAGTCAAGTCATATCTGGTTAAATGACAATGCCGGACAAAGTCGGATCAAAAAGGGGGTGTTTAATTAATATAAGAATGTTGTCTGTGTAAACACAAACATTTTTTTTTTTTAAAGCCGGACATGGCCGAACAAATCCGGAAGGATGGTAACCCTATGTACAACCTGCTCCATCTTTCAACAATGGAATGTAATCGGTAAATAGTATTGTGATAGAATAAACACGACTTTGGTATTCGAGCCAAATGATTTAAATTGTCTGAAGGAATTTATCAAGTATAATAAACAGTACACGACCAAATTACTTGTTTCAGTGCTGTTAGTGGAAATGCTCAGGTGCGGATCGGATAAGTGCTGTTGTAATCAGTGCTAAGAGTGGAATACCTCCCTGTTTGGTCTAGTGGTCGCCATTGAGCATGAGGTCCTGGGTTCGATTTCCAGATCGGGCAAAGTTTTATTGGGTTTTTCCATTAGAAATAATTCAGTACCAGCCCGGAGTCTGGATTTGTGCCCGGTTGATGGCAATATTCTCGCCTCTTAATACATCATCATCTGCCTAGCCTTTTCCCAACTATGTTGGGGTCGGCTTCCAGTCTAACCGGATGCAGCTGAATACCAGTATTTTACATGGAGCGACTGCCTATCTGACCTCCACAACCCAGTAACTGGGTAATACGATACCCCTTGGTAAGACTGGTTGTCAGACTTTCGGGCTTCTGACGACCCGTAACGACTGCCAAAGATCCACAAATGACAGCCAGGACCAACGGCTTAACGTGCTTTCCGAGGCACGGAGGAGTCTCGGTATGTAAAGATGGTCACCCATCCACGGACCAACCCCGGCAAGCGTAGCTTAACCTAATGGATCGACCCGTGGGGCTGTTATTACGTAGCCACGAGCTCCTCAATTCTCGCCTCTTAATACTTGGGACTTAAACATAACTGGCGATATGTGGGTGTACACCTCTGCCTATCCCTTCAGGGGATATGGCGTTATGTTATGTTTACATGTTAAGTTCGATTCTTACTCATCATTAAAAGTCGAGACTTGTGAACGACTAATTACCCAAATTCCGAAAAGATTGAATCTGCTCTAGTAGTTCTGATGAGAATTCCTACACAACTACCATAATGCCAAATAGTCAACACTACAATGGCAGGATATTCGGAAACACAACATCGTTTTACTTAGAGTTAAGTAAAGAGTAAAGTAAAAAAAAATATTTAACTATTTTTACGTTTCAATCACTTTAAGTTCTGAAAGAAAATAGTTAGTGTGCAAACACTAACCTTTTTGGTATGGTATGGTATTTTACCTTTTTATAGTTTTTGCTACGTTTTGGTTATTATTTTTGATTGACTTAATATTCTTTTATTTTACTACCAAGAACCAATATAAGCCTTTCGATTCTGATAATTAATAGTGAGCAAACGTTTTTAAAGACTTCAACTATCACTTAAAGCTTAATTTCAAAAGAACATCATGAGCAATGTTGCGGTTAAAACCTTTAACAAATTCAAACTATTGTTGTACAAATTCTAAACCCGTATGCCATAAACCCAACGCACAGAAAACATAGTTATAGTTCTACAAATTACAGTTGGAGAATAAGAGCCGGTTTGCTTAATTAAAAACTTGTTATTTTATAATTAAGCCCCGTAAATATTGTAAATAAAATGGTGGAGTTTGCTCCCTGACGGTTGTTATTATGTGAAATAACATTTCGGAATTAAATATGCTAATAGAGTCGTGAGATTCTGAAAATTATTTTTGTAAAAATACGACTGTAATTGGTTGGTTGGTTCTTGCTAGGAGGCCATGTTATGTCATTTTGATTAATTGGATTTTAGGTAGTTATTAGGTTTTTTTTTTTCAGTATACCTTACTGTTTATTTCAGAAATGCGTGGTCATATTTAAAGGTGTATAATTAACAACTTTCTCCATGGTACCAACATCGTAATCGCAAAAAAATTGTCAGCTGTCTCATACAAAACTTCAATACTTACTCAACCCAATTAATACATGTATACATACATGTATATATGTTCCATACGGAACAGCTGATAATCTTTTCGCGATTACGGTGTCGGTCCCATGAAGATAGTTGTTCAGTTTGATGGCCTGTACCACACCCTTATATATGACCACACATTTCTGAAACACGCTGTAGGTCCATATATATTGTGTATCTACCTACCAACATGTTTACCTACCTACCTACCAACATAACGTGATGAATATTCATAGAAAATAATGTAAAAGTAAAAATATTAGTAGGAATAATTAGGGGTCATAAAAAACCCTGTAAGAAATCGAACGTGTTTCACCTCTCAACGTGGAATCATCAGGATGACGATTGACCAGTCGCAAACCAGAATACGACGTATTGCCACACCGAGCGCTGGACGCAGAGATCCATTAAATATCAAAAACGCAAACGCGCCCAAACTTAAGCTTTTTTAAGCAGTGTTAACTATCCTAAATCATTACGATTACTAATGGCAGAAACTTTGACAGAACTAGGTTCTGCCTACAACCTCGTACTCGTGAAATTTCTTGTCTTACCATAAAATATATCCTATAACACTCGGTAATACGGTAGCTTCCCATTAATAAAAGATTTTTTAGAATCGGATCAGTAGTTCTGAAGATTACACCCCTACAAACTCACATAGACATTCTAATCTCTACAGTACCATAAACAGTTTGCCAAAATATTCTTCGAGCTAACTTTATCGCCTAGTTCGATTCTATCGTATTGATGTGGCCGTGTGACCCAGGTGAAAATAAACCTGTCAATACAGTCCAGTGACATCGTCTGGAACTGAGCCACAATCATCGCCACAGGCAGCGGTGACGGGTTGCCAATAGGAAATAATTTGAAATGGCTTTATTTTAGGAGATACATCTTTGATCATCTGAAGGCTGAAGGTTTGACAGAGTTGATGTAACTAACTTTCCGTCGGTATAGACAAGATTTTATTTCGACATTACGGAACTCCGACACGTTTTTATTTACGTTTTTATCCTTACTTCCTTACTAATATTATAAATGCGAAAGTAACTCTGTTTGCCTGTCTGCCTGTCTGTTGCGCTTTCACGCCAAAACTACTAAACCGATTTAAATGAAATTTGGTACACAGATAGTGTAGAGCCTGGCTAAGGAAATAGGCTACTTTTTATTGGCATACCACGAGGGCGAAGCCGCGGGCGGATGCTAGTGTCGATATAAAATCTTGTCGTAGTTCCGTTTGTCGAACTTCATTTTGGTAGTCAATTCAGGGACACGTTATCAACTGTGTCAATCAGTCAACATAAAAAAAAATTTAAGTAATAAAAACTAAAACCCAACTACGACTAAAAAGGTATAAACAAGACACTACAGACAGACAAATTAAAAATCTGGAGTCACACGTGTTAATCGTGTTAATCGTAATAAATCGAACAGATTACGTGTGACGTAATCTGTTTGATTTATGCTCTACGTTGTTTATACCTTTTTAGTCGTAGTTTGGTTTTAGATTTTATTACTTTTTTTTTGTGGTTATAATATAATTATATATTTTTTTAATGTGCTCATTAAGCCCTTTCGTTTGATACCCAACATGGTACGATTAAACAATTTTTTTTTTTAGTTTATGACTTTATTTCCTCTAGAGGGCGCAATTTTTATAGCCTATAACCAGCGGACGATCAAGACGCTTCCAATGATACCTCATTTGTCAAATTGTGATGAGTGGTTTAGAAGATAGGAGGGAACAGATGAACATACATACATACATACTACATACATACTACATACATACTACATACATACTACATACATACTACATACATACTACATACATACTACATACATACTACATACATACTACATACTACATACATACTACATACATTGTAGTATGTATGTAGTATGTATATACATATACATACATACCGGTCAAAATCATAACCCTCCTTTTTTCTTCACCGTAGTCGGATAAATAAATACAGTGTAAGCTAATGCAAAAGTTAACAATACTTTGCACATCCGAAGGGATAAACAGAAGTGTATTGCGATGTGTGTATGTTGTACTATGTTTTTATTAATGGCACATGTTTTTTTGTTACACATTTTGTTTATTTGGGAAGAATAGTGGCTTATGTGGACTCCTAACGACTAAAACCCCACTGTTCCTTCGAGTACCATGAGCGTTCCGGGAGATACTTATAAGTTCGCCGCACCCTCGACTGGTATCAGCCCGCCATGCCTAGTGGGCCCCATAACCAAGTGCGGCCGACCCCACGACCCCACGTCCTCCCAAGGCGTGCATGTATATATCGCTCGAAAGATTTATCCCAAATACATGCGACCACCTAAAATGAAAAACAGTTCCAACAATCATAATGCAAATGAAAATAAAATAATATACAAATTCCCACTGTCACTCTGATTCTTATCTCTCTCCTATAATTTAAGGTTATTCTGCAAGGCGTGACCCATTTTCTTCAATTGGCTCACAATTTGCATAGCGATGATAACAGTTAACACGCTTTTAGTATTACGTGGTTCTCAATGAGCATGAAAATTGCTTGTTTTTGCACCAGAATTAGCGAGGTGGCAAACGATTGGTTAGCGTTGTGTCAATGGACATTTTTATCTGTTAAAGTGTTCCAGCAAATCTTGGTCTTTTGCCAGAGAGAAGTCAAGGTAAATGAACTTGGAGTTACTGAGAGAGAAGGTGCATAATGTAGTTATTTTAGGACAGGTGAGTCTGTGTGTGTCTGTGAGTCTGTGTGTCAGGTACGTGTGGCGACGACGGCAGGCGCCACTGCTGGTGGAGCCGCGCGCTCAAACCAACCTTTTAGGGGAGGCGCTGCTGACGCGTGCACTGCGCACGCTCAACCTCATAGCAAGTGAGACGGACTTATTCTGTTGTTCTCTGAGTGAATTCACAAGGAATGCATTGTTTGTAATTTAGTATCTATTTTAAGTTAAGATAAGCGCATTTATCGCACTTGGTTTTCCTGTAATGGTAAATGTAAGTTTATGATTAAATAAATAAATAACTCCAAAAATCAGTTGTGAGAGATCACATAAGTGAAAACATACTGAAACAATACTACCTATTTTCCCATAGAGATCGGCAGAATCTACTGAACGCCACGTGATACGATTCTTACCTACCTACTCATATGGCTTCGTTCACGTTTACACATCTGAACCCCAGTTGCGTAATACTTTTAATCACAAATCGTCGGGTTTTCATAGAAATTGCTAATCCATTAACTCATTTATGTTTGAAAAATTCACCTGCTCGACAAAGAAAATCACGCAATGAATGTGGTGGAACTTTCAAGGCATTACCATTGTAAGATTGTAGGCTGCTGGTGACGCAGTAGTACGCACCTCACCCTTTTGAAGCACATCATCCTGTTTATCGATTCAAATTTTTTGTAATTTAATATTTTATTGCTGGAGTTTTTAACCGACTTCTTCAAAAAGGAGGAGGTTCTATGTTCGTCTGAAAGTATTTTATTTTTATTTTTTGTGTATGTTCATCGATATTTTCGCCAATTGTGAACCGATTTAAATATATATTTTTTTTTATCAAAAGATTATACTTACTCCCGAGATGGTCTCATATAAATTTGATTAACTTTGCTTTCGTAGTTTTTAAGTTAGCTTCAATAATTATGTAATTTTCTCACGTAGTCTATGTAGACGACATTATATTTGACTCCGTCACTGTTATTTACATAGCAGGTAGTCGTATACGAATTTGTGTGGGGTAGGTACCACAACTAAAAAATGAAAAATTTAAAACTTTTTACAAAAAAAAACAACCGACTTCCAAAAAAAACACAAAAAAAGTGAAAAATAACTTGAATTTCAGAAGTCAGTGGCAAAAAATAAAAATTGAAAAGCAAAGACACCGACTTCCGAAATTAAAGTTACTAATTTTCAACATTTGATGTAATAACTAAGAGAATTTATATATTGTGAATGTATCTGAATTTAACATCTGTTCCATTTATATTTTAAAAAATAGTGCTCAAAATTCCGTTTTGAAAAATACTGAAGAGTTAATCGACTTTTGTTGCTATCCGTATATAAATCAGAATGTTCGATATTTGAATACTCACCTACCAAATACCCAAAACATTCCCTTTCTACCAATTTCCAATATTCTGGAACTATTTTCTAATAACAAGCGTAAAAGAACCATTTCAATGGTTCATACAGAATAACGGGGTGAAAACTTTGCCTATTATACGTATATTTCAATGTGAAGGTCGATGCTAGAGCGAGATAGAAGATTGTTTGTGCCTGCATGGTAGTGACAACAGCATTCTGAAAATGATCGCTGCCAGAGCGGACTGTCACTATCAGACACACTATCACGAAGAAAGAAACTCACTTTCGCATTTATATGAATAGTTAGTATTAGGATTCGATTTTGCTCGATCAAAGACTGATGGAGGAAGGGGGAACATGTCTTACATAATCAGCCTATAAAGTTCCCACTGCTGGGACACAGGCCTCCTCTCAGTGAGAAGGAGTGGGCCGTAATCCACCACGCGGGCCCAGTGCGGGTTGGTAGATGTCACATGTCTTCGAATTTTTTGTTTCTAGGTTATGCCGGTTTCCTCACGATGTTTTCCTTCACCGTTTTTGAGAGCAGTGGTGATGAAATAATTTACTCAAATTAAAGCGCCTGACGGGGTTCGAATCTACGACGTAAAACTCGTAAGTCGCGGGCATTACCACTGGACCATCTCTGCTCTCATGTCATGAACATTTATTTGTCTTGTATAATTTCAAATACAAACTTATGAAGACAAAAATCTTCTTTGTTTCAGTTAGACTATGCTTCGTTTGTCAGTTATCACGTAACTGTGTGTAACATGTTGCATCAGTCCGTATAATTATTAAAATTAAACCCTTTGCATAATGAAATCATTCCAATACAATCCATATTATGAAATTATTTTCATATACCGCAAAATAAAAATCCAGCCGGAAAATAGTGTTGACGTAAAAATATACATAATATCAATATACTTTATCATGAAATATCAATGATGAGGCTGGAACGAATGTGAGAATATGTTACGTCTGATTGTTTGTGCAATACCAATATTGGAGTACGGTTAACGATATGACGGTAGTTGTGAATATTTGGTGATATCCGACTTTCGTAATTTCGTATAATTTGGGTCAACAAAGTTTGGTAAAAACACCTGGCTTGCAATGTGTGTTGTCTTGCGCAGTTATTGAGTTAAAAGACTGCATTGCTATTCTGTAACCATCTCACCGTGAAAACTTAGGTGAAGTGAGCGCGGAGCTGTCATTGTCATCGATACCTACTGATGCTAAGGCGGTGACAGTTTACTCCAAGCTCACTTCACCTAAGTTATCACGGTGAGAGTTTTACAGAATAGCACAACTGGTCTATATTTTAACGTGAAATGTCACGTGACAATTTCTAAATTTATTAAATATAAACTAACCTCTTCTTTCCCTATGGGTTACGCAAAAACTATACAACGCCACCTGCTACCATCCCTACATACTCTTTTTACTTCGTCCTTCATTCTTTAGTAGTTATTGTTTTCGAAGAAAAAATATTTCAAACAAGATAGGTACCATTACCGTTAACAATATAATTGTTCCAAAAGAGGTAGATAAGTCTCAAAATGTCTATACATATTTAGAAAAATCTCCTTTTAGGTATGATTTAAATTTTCAATTTTTCAGTTCATTAACTATTATTACTCACAAAAACCCTTTCAACTTTCGCCAAGTATAAAAAAATTACACCTTCCCTTTTAAAACTATGATCTTACACGGCTACTTAACACTTGAATGCAAAGCTCGTCACTCACTGAAGCTCTTAAAACTTTAACCAGAACAAGCTTAAGAAATTCACCAAAACCTTATAAAAACTACGTCATCTAAGAAAATAGCACTCACCACAAAACAAGCAACTTTTACTGCATTAACTTCCCAAAAAAGGTATTCCCCACCCCCACTTTACCCCCACTTTACCCCCACTTTACCCCTACTTTTCTTCACGCTTAACTAAGTTTGAAGAACATGAAAGTTTTCCCGCCCCTTCATTTTTCTCTGGTACAATTTTGAAAATGAAATGAACACAGGCTGGTTGCACATTATTGTTCTTTTTTTTTTAAATAGCTGGACTTGGTTGATAACTTCAGTAAGTTTTGCTGAATTGGACTCTGCGTTGATTGCAGTGTATCTTTTGCTTCAAATGTATAAGCTTAATACCTACGTCATAATAATAACTTGACTTGATTCTAACTGAAAAGACAGCTATGCTTTTGGGGAGTTTGTTTCGCCACTTCTTCTTCCCAGCTAAAGCACTAGGAAGTGGTGAAGGGTGGGCATTTTGGGGGACTGTCTTATGTAATGTTGACGTTCGAAAAGTGCTGATTATCAGCCTAGTTTGAATATATTACTTTTCATTTCGATTTTGATGCCTAGGTACCGTAAAAATCTCCATTTAATAAAAATCGAATCCGGCACTAAGAACCAATTTACCGCTTATAATTTCAAGAACAATAAATTTAGTTTTATTGAAATAGCAAATTTGGTAAATAAGTTATCTAGCTAAGGGCTGATTTAACTAAAGCCAGATAGATATCTTTTATTCTGGGAATAAAATTGACGTCTGACAGTTTTTGTATAGGAAATCTGTCAAAATTTTAATATTTATTCGCTGGATTAGACTTATCTAAGGATAAAAGCTTGGTCAAATTCACCCTAAAGTTTTAAAATATTTTGTTTCGTTAGAAAACATTTACTAAGCAGAAGCTAATTGTAAATAACGTACGAAAAAAGTTAGCCGCGCTAGCCAGTTAGTTTACATATAACTATTACCCACATGAGACCATAAAAATAAATTACTAAAAGCACTCAAAAATCACGAAACTCCATAAAACAATATCCCAATTCAACACTATTAAAAAATATAACAGAGAACTTTAATATTTATGCACAGTTTTCGCAAATAAAACCTATTTTTTGCGGGACGCATTGAAACAGAATGTAATCTCTATGGGCAGTTGGAAACTCGCTGGCCTCCGCATTTCAGGTCATTGGTTTTATATAAAACGGCTCCTTCTCATATTTGTGGAAAATTTCTGGAAATAACATAAAGGATGGTAGGGAAAACATTTTACATGGCTTCCGGCTCGAATAGTTTAGCCTTTTTAACGGACTTCAAAATGGAAGAGTTTAAGTTATGAAACGTAGCTTCTAGGAATTTTGTGTACGGGATTTTACGGATTTGAATAATATTTTGAATAAGGGATGTTTAGAATAGTGCTGTATTTTGGTCATGTTTTGTTTTTTTGCATTTATGAAATAGAAAATAAAACTTCTATTGATGATAACACACCAGACACCCCATTCGCAATTAGTGCAATTTTTGTCAACCAATCAACTCAGCCTACCGCAGTCCACTGCTGGACATAGGCCTCTCCCAGGCTGCGCCACAACACACGTCCTCCGCCTTCCGGATCCAGTCTGTCCAAGCCAGTTTCTTAAGGTTGTCGGTCCATCTACAAACGTCTTTCAGCGCAAATTTGTATTTGAGTTTAAATACACTCTAAAAAGACATTGATTTAAAAAACAACTAAAAGAGTAATAATTATTATTTCATAAAAGTTTATGAAGACGTGGTTCGCATATACCTAGGTAAAAAAATTGCCTTCCATTCTGTCTAGATAAAGCAAACAAAAAAAAAACACTCTCTTCCAACAGGTGATTCTAACCACAAAAGAATTCACCAAGTGTGATGATCAAACCAAAATTCCTACACATTGTTGTGCCTCGTTAGTCTAGTAGTAACAAGCGCTACTGCCGAGCATGAAGTCCTGGGTTCGATTCCTAAGTCGAACAAAGTCTTATTGGGTTTTTCCATCAGGAAATTCTCAGCAACAGTCCGGTGACCCAGTTGATGGCAATAGGGTCGCCTCCTCAAAATGTGGGTGTATTATTAGTGTGTGGCGGTATCTACATCGCCACATGCGAACTACGCATCAAAGACCTGACTTCACACAAAAACCCTGACGTCACATAAATCCTTATCGCGCAATTAAAGTTTACCATGCAATGGACATAATATATAATTATACAAGAACCCGACATCAATCGTTGGGCAGTTGCCCGCCAGACAGAACACCCGTCTGGTTGGAGGATCCTCCCTTTTCTATGATGGATGAGTAAACTTTACATCCTTTTCCTCATACCCCTAAAAGTGCACCTCTGCCTAACCCTTCGGGGAACACAGGCGTCTTGTTATCTGTATTATGTAGTAAATCGATCGGATCAAGAACCTGTCTATCATTGGACATATTGTATCACTAAACAGGACTTAGATATGAACCCTCTGACACAGATCTCTAACTAGATGAATTAATCACCTCTACAACAATCAGTCATAAATGATTCATCGCTCAATAATGGTCTAGTAATTACTGATTAGACATGCTAATCATTTTAATGAGCTGGATACTTATAGTACAATATGAGAAGGTTGTGAAGGGACTTACGTGGTTTACCATCGGATTTTTACGGTGAAATTGCACTTTCTTCCGTTGGGTATCGCAAATGGTACTTGTCAGTTGTATATAGTAGATAGAGGTTTTATTTTTAAGAGATAGGTAGACTTTTTTTTTTAAGTTTATATAACATCACGCCTTTATTCCCCGAATGGTTAGGCAGAGGTGTTCCTATAGTACACCCATATCTGCCCCCGATAATAAAAAAGACGCATCTAACGGTTTTTCCAGATTTGAGTTATATACATTGCCGGAATCAGAAAAAAAAGGCGCATCTACCCGTATTTTTAATATTTTTCTAACTCCCTCCAGTGCGATTTTAGCACAACAAAATAGGACGCTTCTGTTCATTTTTTAACACTCGATTGAAGATGAAAAGACGGATTTATGTGAAACTTAATTAAAAAGTCGCATTTATATAGATAATGTCCTTATACTTTATAGTTTTTTTTAGTTCAGTAATATAAAAGACGCATATTTGTTCCTATTTCTGAGAGGAAGTTAATAAGACGCAAATAAGCATTTGCGTCTAACGCTCTACTAAAAAACTGCTTTCAAATTAAGAAAAAAATACCACATCTGACCACTTGCGCCGCATTTGCCATAAGAGTAACATAAGTGGTGAAATATTATTTCACCACTTATGTTTAAGTCCCATATAATAGGGGGCGAGCCTGTTTCCATCAACCGGGCACAAATCTAGACGCCAGGCTGCTACTGAGAAATTCCAGATGTAAACCCAATAGCACTTTGCCCGACCTGGGAATCGAACCCAGGACCAGAAGCTAAAAGGAACCAGGAACCCAGGAGGTTTTTATTTACAATCAAACAATGGGAAGTTCCACTTAATGTTAAGTAGTCACAGCCAGTGTTGTCTTGTTTCGCAGACAGAAATGTGATAGAATTTCGTTTCGCAGCAAACGTTTCATATAATTTGGTCCTTGTTTTTTTTTGTTTCGGTCATAATTGTTTTATCGACTATTTACTTGAATGAAACATATTTCACAGAAACACAATTCAATGAATTTTATAATCAATTTTTTTTATTTAACTAACTTACTAAACAGTAGAATAATTTTTTGACAAATATTGTATTGTATTGTATCCATAAAATAACATACAACCGGTAAAAGTCACGTATGGATACCAGGTGCTGTATTATGAATTATTAATGCCACCATTCTTCCAGTGTGAGAGAGAGACGGAGCTATACAAGGCCTATAGCATCATCCCGTTTTCGCAGTAGAATAATGATGACATAAAAAAAAACATAATACAATATATATATTATTTTTTTTGTCCCACCCGTTTTCCTTCAGTTGCCTGTTGCCAAGGTCCCGGTATCCCTTTCGGACTTTCCCGCTACCCTGGCAGGCATCGGTCCTACCGGACCCCGTCAATTGTGCTGACATCTCTTTGAGGCGTGCGTGGAACACGACGCGCCATCGACCCGGGCCTGGTCCTTATCGGACGGCGAGCTACCCATTGCTCGCCGTGCGCAGGCATAATACTACCTGCAATACTAATACTACCCCCTGCTGTACTTGTTACAGGCATCGCAGCTGCGTTGCCTTTCTAAAAATAAAGTTAATATCTGTAATTGCGGCACTAGTACCCTTCAAACTTGACCACTATAAAGCTATTTAGTATCACTAATAGACTTAGTGGCTGTGCAGGCAGGTTGTAGTAGGATGCACAATAAAATGCGGGATGTATGTTTAACTGTGTAATCAGTTATATAAGTTACAATTTTTGAATAAAGAGAAAGATTCGTGACGGCGCGTGCGGTGTCTCTGTTCGCACTAGAGGTCAACGGCGCGGCGCCGCGCGGCGCGCAGGCCACCCGCACTGACGTTCGCGAGAGTGGGGAGCGTTCCTTGCAAGCTTCATGTCTGTTGCTCGCTTATTGCGTTTTATTAACAGTGGCAGTAGGTACCTATTTATCCAGAGCTATTTCATAAAGAGTTCTTAAACTACTACTTACTAGAAACTTGTCTTTAATAAACTCTAGAGAGTCACCAAATGTTGTGCGGACCTTATGCAAACAGTAATAACTTAAAGTTTATCTAAAAATATCCCCCCTCGCCTCCCTTGCTCCCCCGCTTAGCCTGCACCAACTTCACTCCAGTCTTCAGACAGATAAATCAAAGTAAAAAAATAAATCACATGTATTATTATTTACTTACTGTGTTATTTTTGTTCATTACGTAATATTTGTTTATTTCATAATAAAAAAATATCAAGGCTTCTTTTCGTTTTGATTCTTGATTGTTGCCAATGTTTACCGCGAGTCATATAATATATTTTTCAAACGAACCCCAATCGAACTTATTTGTGACTAGACTATAGTAAAAATCAATGTAAGTAGCTTGTTTATTTCGAGAAATCTCGAATATTTTCTTTCTACGAATTCCGTCTGTAGCAAACCCTTGAGTATTTTCAGTGACATAATAATTTAAAACAGGTCAATAAAAAATATCTTTATTTGCAAAATAGAAACCAAAGTACTATCAACAATTTCTTTTTGTTTACTTTTTGACACGTTCTTTACTTATTACCTATCGTTAATGTAAGTGTGTGTGTGTAAGTGTGGCGATACAAGTGTCGAAAATTACAGTATTTTTATCTCACAGAGCGACGCGCGCGCTTAACTTATGGTAACCAAGTAGGAACACGCTGTGAATGAGTGCGTGAAGCGTCAGTACGACGTGTTTCCGTTAGTTGCTATACTTGGGCCTGCTTGCACCAGAAATGACAACATACAATTTTAAAACATTATGCTGTCTCTATCATCTTCAAACGATTGACAGAAACAGAACGATTTTTTTAATACATTTAGCGCTAAACGCAATTAGTGATCTGTGGTGCTAGCAGGCCTTAAACTTACCACAATCAACACTTTATTTTAAGCGTACATTCCATTTAAGTAGAACAATGAACAGCAAACAAAATAGGGTTACAACACTACTTGCATTGCAAGAAAAGTGGCCTTAATATGGGTCAAGAAATAAGGTCGCCTTGCCAGCATCGGGCATCGAGTAACGCGGTCTATCACAATTTAAAAACTACCGTTCTAGAAGTCAATTCCAATTCTGCTAGTAAAAATTCTATGCAATTCGGTAGTAAGATGTTTGTCGTTCCAGTACAATACTGTAGTGACTGGATTTTACTACGAATGGTCTTGTTACTTTAAAGTTCTTTTGAGCTCTGGAAGACTGTTTTATTTAAACAATTACATGAAGAGAAGTTGCTTTGAAACCGATGTCGTTTTTGACGATGTAACTCAATATTTTATCCGACTTCATTTGTTACCGACTGATTTTATTAAATAGGTCAAAACATATGGAACTATTTCATATTTAGTTAAGCAATAGCAGGCGCACAGACCGATCGATCAGGTTAAGCTACGCTTGCCACGGTGGGTCCGGGGATGGGTGACCATCTTTAGATACCAAGACCCTTACGAGGCTCGGAAGTTGGTCCCAGCTGTCATACGTGGACCTTTGATAGTCATTACGGGTTTACGAGCCCGAAAGTCTGACAACCAGTCTCACCAAGGGGTATCGTATTACCCATTAACTGGGTTGTGGAGGTCAGATAGGCAGTCGCTCCATGTCAAATACAGCTTCAGCGTCAGGTATTCAACTGCATCCGGTTAGACTGGAAGCCGACCCCGATATAGTTGGGAAAAGGCCAGGCAGATGATAATGATATGGAACTATTTCAGAAGTAGGTTTAGGTTTGTTGGGGTTTATGTCATATTTTCCTCATGATTGTGTAAATGACGCATGAGTTATCTACAAACTACGAAAAAAACCGCTAATGATTGCTGATTCAATGAAAAGTTTAGATGGAAAATTAAGAGATATTTTTCGACGGCATGTGAAGCCAAGTCAGAGGCACATGGGCGGCTTTAAAACTCTGACACCAGGTTAGTCACTAACCACACAAAAATAAGAAGATGAACAGAGAAGAAAAATTGGCATCATTAACCACGATTGTTAAATTCTCATAACAATTTGTCATTGTAAGTATACAGAATAACGCTGTCCCTAGTTAAAATCAAATACCTTCAAAATACATTTTGTTACAGGTAAACCACTACTCTCTCTCTCAAAGGTAACAAGCTCCACGTTACATAAATTCCATAAGCAACCATTATAAATTCCGTAAGTACACACACAAAGTCGAAAGTGTCCTAAAGACATTATCCATAATATGGTACACACATAAACTAATGAATTTTAACATAAATATCTCGTATCTATGTTAACTATGAACAAGATGCATAAATCAAGAACTACCTTGAGGCACATTAGCAGGGTAATTCGCGTAAATTACTCTTCAAAATGGCGGAACATAATTGCAATTAACCTTTTGGTTATGGAGATTTCAATAGATGGGGTTAGATGTAATCGGCTTGAGGTGCAATTCCCGATTCCCTGAAGGATCTAGGGGCCTAAATCGGCCACATTAGCAATTCCTCTAAAAGCAGTTCATTTTCTGAATTTCCAGCTGTCATTAGCAATTTCTCTAATTTGACACAAAACCAATTCCTACTATGTGGACTATTTTACGAATCTCCATAGAAAACTGTCAAACAGATGAATTATTTCGTAATATGAATCGCACGCAGATCATATTATGAATGGTCAGATTGTGACATTTTACGATGATTCATAATATTATGATTCTGCCAAAGTGGCTGTTTAAAGCCCCCAGGTGGCAGTTAAGTAGTTACAAGTGTTTGTAGTAATAAAGAGAAACGGAAGCATAACATAACATCACGCCAGCACTCCCCGAAGTGTAAGGCAGAGTTGTTCCTACAACACATTTGTGTAAACATTGTACTTATAACATCGCCTTGGGTGAGTCTGTAAGTGTGTTATAATTGTGATTTAAATAAATAATAATAAATAATTTCCCCTATTATGTTTATTTTCCACTAGCTTTTGCCAGCGGCTTCGCCTGCGTGGAGGTCGGAAATTATCCCACGGGAACGTATTACTGAGATAAAATGTATCTTATGTCCTAACCCAGGTCATGTTCTACCCATGTGCCAAATCCGTTCAGCCGTTTTAGCGTAACAAACAAACAAACAAACTCACTTTCGCATTTATAATATTACTAGCATCCACCCGCGGCTTCGCCCGCATGGTATGTCGATAAAAAGTAGCCTATATCCTTCCCCGGGATGCCATCTATCTCCTTGCTTAATTTTATCAAAATCGGTTCAGTGGTTAAGGCGTGAAAAGGTAACAATACGGTAATACGGGCAGAGAGACATAAACATGACAGAGTTACTTTCAAATCTATAATACTGTATGGATTACAAAGTTAGGAGTATAAGGATTTAATACCATGTAATCTTATAACCACCTAGTAAAACAGTAATTCCATTCCAAGGTGGAGAGAGCTACAAGATATTTAGTTGCAAATAGATTTCGAAACTGTCTAGAGACCTCGGTTATCGAAATAGACTCACTAACGAGAATGTCCCAATTTCAGCTTTCAGCTACTTTGTAGAACTTCATGCTGCTATTTAGTGGTGACGGACATTTAGTTAAAACGAAAGTTAAGTATTACGAGATGTATAGTCATTATCAACACACATTAACAAAATGGTGTAAGATTATCTTTATTTATTTATTTAATTCATCAAGGACTTTCTAATTAACTACAATAGTTTTTGGTCCGCGCGCGGCCTGTCCGCGGTCATACAGGTTAAAAAACCACAGCCACATTACACACTAATGTATGTAATGTGGCTGTGCTTTTTAACTTATGATAGAAATAATCTTAATAACTAAAGGACTACAGTCACGGACTTTAATTGATGAGCCACTTTCAAACTTTTCAATTTTGCAGTTTCATACATTCATGAGATTACACGATAAAACACGAACTTAAATCGCATGCTCGTAAACAATATGACAAATTACTAGTAATCGGAAATAGTCTTATCTATAGAGGTTGACTAATAAGTTCTCAATGATAAATAAATACAATGTTTATCCAATCTATTTGATACTGACCTCCTTTGAATCAAAGCTCATTAACTCGATAATTCTGAAAACCTATCCGAAGGCAGTGACAGTCGAAATGTCAATGTCAGAGACGTTATTTTCGAATTTGTCGAAATGACTAATTAAAATTTCTCCGTACGATAACGTTACTATTGCTACGCTAAAACAATCGTCGCTATGTTACGGTTGCTAGACCTGCAATTGGTTGACTCTGGGTAGTCACTCTGCTGTCAAGTTTGTAGTTCTGGCTCAGGTTAGTCAACCGGTAAAGATATTAAATATAATTTTCTTCTTCTATAATATGAAGACACGACTTTTCTTGTCTGGATGTACGAGTATAACCGACTAAGCCCGATTTGCATTACACGGCTAAAATACGAACAGTGCCAAGTGGCTTTAATGGGTATGAGGAACAGGGTGTAAAGTTCACTCATCCACCATAGAAAAGGGAGGATCCTCCAACCAGACGGGTGTTCTGTCTGGCGGGCAACTGCCCAATGATTGATATTGGATTTTTGTATATATGTTCACTGCACGGTAAACTCTAATTGCGCGATGCAGGATTTTTGTGACGTCAGGATTTTTGTGTGACGTCAGGTCTTTGATGCGTAGTTCGAATGTGGCGATGTAGGTACAGCCACAGGCTCATCAATTAAAGTCCGTAACTGTACATGACAATTACCGCGTACATAGCATTGATTATACAATATCTTGCTGCCTTGCAATTTAATATACAAAACTAAAATAAACTGAAATAGACTAACGCAAGTAACAATAAAAACGAAAGAACTTAAGAAATTAAAATATCTTATTAGATTATCTTTGTTACTAAATTAATAAAAAGACGCATTGCATATAAAAAAAGGTTCAGGTGAAAAATGGTGGCCCAGTGGTAACGGCCGCGATTTACTAGTTGTAGGTCGTAGGTTCGGACCCAGACAGGCACTTTACATTGTGTAAATTATTTCATCACCCACTGTTCTCAAAACGATAAAGGAAAAGATCGTGAGGAAACCGGTATTTCCTAGAAGCAAAAAATTCGAAGACATAATATGACATCTACCAACCCGCTCTGGGCCCGCGTGGTGGATTACGGCCCACTCCCTCTCACCGTGAGGAGGCCTGAGTCCCAGCAGTGGGAACATTATAGATTGGATTATTCTTTTATTAAAAGGTAAACTACTAAAATGTTTTTATCAATAAATACGCGGCCACATGTTTTGTTACCTACATTATGAAGAGAATATTTTTTATTTTTTTTTATAATGTCTTGCGTCTCATCAGGACCATAGTAAGTAAGTAGTAAGTCATTTATTTGTCCAAAACACGAGTATACACACACAAGGCATGCAAGATGTTACAATAAATTATGTCACAGTCATGTTTTGCCTTTGCGGCGTACAAATATAGAGGTACAGTACATTCAGTTATACAAGCGTCAATTAATTATTCAAATGAGTTGTACATAAAGCATTCCACAGTATATAAATATATTAGATTCAATTCAAAATAGGTCTTAGAGTGTCAATATTAAAATCCATAATAATGTCTAATCAAAACACAAAAATACAATTAAATAAATATAAAACAGAATTTTAATTTATTCCTATACCTACATATTTGGTAAAAGCTACGATAATGTTGCCCATAAATGAATCTCACTGATCTTAAAACTCTAATCACCTGAAGCGAACATAATATATCACCGAGAACGTAGAAAAATCCTTTCCCATAATATTTAACGAGCGTTCAAGGCAGATATCTCCTTAATTGATCCTCCAACTTACAAGCAGCGCTTCTGTAGTTTTTATCACAAGAAATAGTCTGGAGGGTCATTCATTTTATTATTAAACCCCCATTTATTAGAGTAATTAACGAAGAATTTAATAATGCCGAGTAAAACACTGTTAATAGTTAACTGTGTTTTCTTAAGTATGCTTTTACAATGTAATGCGTAGCAGGATCAAGGAATACAGAATATTTTTTTTTTTTACCCGACTACGGCGAAGGAAAAGGAGGGTTATGCTTTTGACCGGTATGTATGTATGTAAGTATGTTCATCTGTTCCTTCCTATCTTCTAAACCACTCTTCACGATTTGACAAATGAGGTATCGTTGGAAGCGTCTTGATCGTCCGCCGCGTTACAAATCCGGAGTCACACGTAATCTGTTCGATTTATGCCCTAACACGTGTGACTCCGGATTCTTAATTTGTCTGTCTGTGGTGTCTTGTTTATACCTTTTTAGCTGTAGTTGGGTTTTAGTTTTGATTACTTTATTTTTTTTTATAAACAAGAATGTTTTTATTTATTTGCAATAATATCAGAAGCAGGTAGTGTTTTATTTGTAAATAATTATTAGCTCTCATACTCCCTATAATATTCTTCTACACATTGAAGTATAAATACCTAATATAGAATAGATAGTAAAGATTATATATTATTATATTATATTATATATTATACATATATAGTTAGAATAGTTAGAATTACATTGAAATTAACTACTTATTTACACATTGAAATATGTGTAACGTAGGATAATGTAGACGTATATCTTCGCTACGGCTTTTACCCTGGCCAGGGGCTAAGCGTTAGCTGGCATACAACGTGGCAATGGCGCCATTCTTTTGGGCACATTACCTACTAGCCGACAGTGATGTAGAGGAATTTTTTGAAGTCCCATTTTAGTTTGTTGTAAGGATAGTAGTTCGAATATGTTATTGTATTTTTATTTAATACGCTGCAGAACGCGCTTTACTCTTTTTGCTTCGTTTACGTTCATACATCTGGTGTGCTATTCTGTAAAAATATCACCGTGAAAATGTAGGTGAAGTAAGCATGGAGTGAACTGTCACTGCCTTATCATCAGTAGGTATCGATGACAATGTCAGCTCACTCCACGCTCACTTCACCTTAGTTTTCACGGTGAGATGATTACAGAATAGCAATGCTGCCACTGCCTTAGCATCAGTAAGTGTCAATGACAATGACAGTTGACTCCACGCTCACTTCACCTAAGTTTTCATGGTGAGATGTTACAGAATAGCAATGCTGGTCATACACACACGTCGATTGCGTGTACTAGGTACGCAGCTGACCTTTCCGAACAACATCACCAATAATGTCACTATATGTCCTTCTAGACCATCCTCTCCCGGGCGTTTCCACTTACATCTGCCTTGTAAATATCTTTTGTTAGTCGCCTTACATTAATCCTCTCTACTTGACACCATCTATAAAACATAGAACCTCTTAATACTATTTTAAATTTTTTCATTAATTAACACTAATATCCAGATGCCCAAACTCAAGGTCTGCCAACGAACAATGGAGCGCAGTATACTAGGCATTAAATTAACGGATCGTGTTCGTAACACAATACTACGCTCCAAAACAAAGACAGCTAACGTGGCTCAAAAGGCTGACCAACTTAAATGGGACTGGGCAGGACACGTCTGCCGCCTGCCGGACAAACTGTGGTCCCAAATAGCACAGAACTGGTGCCCTGATACAGTGACGCGGGGTCGCGGCAGACGACGTAGGAGATGGCGGGACGAGCTGGATAGGTTCCATCAAAACTGGAAAGAGAACGGGCGGGCTCGAAAAAGATAGAAGGAGTGGAGGGAGGCCTTTGCCCAGGAGTGGGATAGCGTAGGCTAGGAAAAAAAAAAAAAAGAACATATTTTAAGCTGCACCTTAACATACATCATTCCTTAGCCTTCCAATCTACATTTATTAAATGAGTATCGTTAATAAAGTAGAAAACTTACTTTGATAAAAATGCAATATTTTAAACAAAGAAAAAAAAATAACTCCGGAAACAAAAGAAAGTTGCAAAAACACATTTTATTTTACATAACATGGTATGTTAAACCATATTTTCTCGGTTATTAGAAACAATTCATTTAACTTGTTTTTCGCGAGGCACGGTAACCGCGAAAAGTTTCTCCGCATAATCCAAGCCACAGGAATTTGCTAATGAAATAATTCCAGTTGCTGTGAACGACTTTTATTTTTGGAAACTCATTGTTAGGGTTCCGTACCCGAAGGGTAAAACGGGACCCTATTACTAAGGCTATGTCCGTCTGTCTGTCCGTCTGTCCGCAGCTTAGCTCAGAGACTGTTGGTACTAGAAAGCTGTAAATTGGTATGACTGTACATATAAATCACGCCGACAAAGTGGTGAAAAAAAATCATAGAAAATATTTTTTTTTAGGGTATCACCCCTACATTTGTTTTTGTTTTTTCTAGTCGATCCCATGGGGGGGGGGGTTTGTTTAAAAATAATGTGAGTTTGTGAAAACCATTTTTGGATCCGTTTGCGAAATATTAAGCAAATTTTTGTTACAGTCGAGTCCCCCTCCCTGCTAGATAAATGGTTGGTTTTGGTTATGTGAAAAAATTCGTATTATAGTAAGTATTATATATAAAGAAATTAAAAGAAAAACTATCACCGCTAAGTAGGCTCCACAAGTTACAGAGTAATAATCGACCAACTTAAATTTGCAGTTGCAGAAACATGTTCTCCCTTACATTCTGTATGGGAGAACGTTTTTCACATATAATGTTAAGTTTGTTCTTGGCATAAATTCATTCCAACTACGGAACCCTCCATTGTGTATGGTCCGACATGCACTTGGCTGGTTTTTTTATTTAGTTAGTATGAAGTCAAATATTGAGGAGGGTCTGGTGTTGATATTGAGGAGTTGGGCAGACACTATGAACAGATTATCGCAATGAGATCTTCCCGTGGGTTGCAGTACCTAATTCACTACTTTATTTATTACTACACCCACAAAACCACTATCTACACACACATTTTACACCCACCAACAAATTCACAAACTTACCAAAAACACCGTTTACTATTCTATTTCTTATTTTTATATTTTTTGTTAGTTGTAAGCACTCCCTGCTACTGTGTTTTTAGCATAGCTCTCATAATGTATTTGGAGACCCGTAGCACAGGTTTTATTAGTATGGGCTCCTGCCTTCCATCTTAAAACTTTATAAAATATATACTGTGTACATTATTATTTGTGGGAGAAATAAACAAAATAAATAAATATACTAGTTGCGGCCCGCGGTTTCAACCGCGTTAGTCGACAACAAAAATGAAAATCACAAATTATGACGGATCTACTAAATATATGAGTAAATTAATATTACCTACTATGTGGCGGCCACCGCTTTGCTACGAAACCGTACCTTAAGTAGATACTATTATACTAAAATCTCTCTCTGCTTACATGAAAATCCAAAGAGGACTTACCGATGTTTTCCTTCACCATAATATTTAACTGACTGAAGTTAGTTAATCTACCACTGACTTAAATATTATAAAATACAGATTATTCCATTCACCGAAAATAATTCCCAGCATATTAGAGTTTTCGACGAATTTCGCATTCATTTTATACCTTAATATTACTACTAAACATCTTCAAAGTGAAGGATTATGTACATTCGGCAAAATAAATTAATAACTAGTCAAGAAACTAAAAACTTCGCACTTCTTTCGAAAAATTACCAGTAGGTTATTAGGCCCAAAAAGCAAAGCAAAGTTGTTATTTTCTTTCAGTAGCATAGTAACGTTTCAAATCTAATACAAACTTAGAAGTAAATTACGTAGGTAAGTGAAAAAAAGGCCACACAATTGGATCAGACGTTTTCGAGAAAATCGCGGACATACGAACCTAAAAACGTGTGTATCAAAATAATACAGAACCTCTTTTTATTTTGATTCATTTAAAAAGGAACTGATGGCCTTGTGAAGACCGCAGGAATCCGTTGGATACGAATACCACAGAATACCAAATTTTACAAGAGTAACGGTGGAGTTTCTTGCCCTTTCTTTTCCATACGAAACCACATTTTGGAAGGGAAAACTAGAATCAATTCTATTTTTTTTGTGAATTTTACGTTCAAAAGTGCCTTTCATGTTCTTATTTGACTTTGTTTTTATCCAGCATTGGATGTCGTTTGGCTGAAATGATGATGATATTTTAAACGGAGTTGAAGTCAGTTGCCCGGTTACCAATCCTTTTCGCCGGCTGTACATTTGAAATAAACTAAGCCGTACTAAGAACAGCTTTACTTTTAGAGAAAGTCAAAGACCTTTCAGAACGTTTCGGGCGTTCGATAGTTCATTGCCGTTAAATTGTCGACAATGATAACAATGAATTCGTAATGACTTCTTCAGTATCAAATTGTTATTCTATTATGTTTTCATTAAAGTTCAATTCGATCGGTTTTCGATTATATTCAACTCTAGCGGCCTGTATTTATCTTTCTGCGGGTAAATAGCCTTTTCTCAAACAATACCTCCTACAAAATACAGTATACGATAGATATATTTAGTAACCTATTCCACTTAACTATGCTGGACACAGAGACCACCTCTGCGTCCAGCGCTCGGTGTGGCAACACGTCGTGTTCTGGTTTGCGACTGGTCAATCGTCATCCTGAGGATGCCTCGTTGAGAGGTGAAACCCGTGTCGATTTCTTACAGGGTTTTTTAAGACTCTTGAAGAATAGTTAAGCGGAATAGGTTATCAAATACATAAATATCTACGACTGTTGTATTTTATAATGGATTTCCACAAAGTCACGCCTGAATCAATTAACTAAACAATACTACAATACAGGAAAAGTTTTTATCCACTGCGGAAATTTTGACATATTAACCTTAAACCAGTTTTATTAAACATAATTTTTTTATTTTGATGCGTCTTCATACAAAAAAATTAAAAAATCGTTAACGAAAGATGTTTATTTTAAAAGTGGTTGTATGGCTAACCGGCCCCGTGGGCGGCGCGCGGCGATGCGGAACGCGCGAAAGTACCTATCTATCAGCTGTGCGGTCGCTCGATTCGCCGGCGTAGGTATTTACGTGGGTTACTGGCCCTTGGATCTCGCTCAAAGAAATCAAAAATGCTTTCTTCGATTTCGATCGCCAGTCGGGGTCTGCCAGACCCTCGTGCATGATTCGGGGTTCTGAACTGTCCGTGATCAAGCAGCCTTTGAGTGGCCGCTAAAATGGTCCTTTCATTAGGGACCGCGGGGTTAAGGATTCCATGGGCTCACATTAGAGGTATGCTCTCCGTCGCATACATTCTGCGAGCTGCTCGCAAACTTTCACCACTCAGTACATACACTCGCACCATCTCGTAAAACTCGCGGTTACTGAAGTCCGACATCGTGACCGGTAGGTACAAGCACGACACACGTGCGGCGCGGCGCTTGCGCGGGAAAGCGATTAGACGCGACGTCACACGACAGCGCGTGCGATGAGCGAACTGTCGGCCACAGCGCCCGGCGCCGCCCTGCCGCCCGGGAGGGGGTTGCACCCCCGTGCAACACCGCCGCTAGTGCGCCGGCCGCCGCACGCGCCCATTGATATTATTACGAATAGTTTGTGTCCATATTTTGCTGATTTAAAGTAGGATAAAAAAACAAAAAAAAGTATTGAATAAATAATGGAAATGTGTTCTATTACTGATATTGAACCACCAAAAAAAATTTGCGCACTGGTCAAAAACTTTTCCTGTATTTTTCAGGGTTTCAAAACAACGCTGTTCCAGACAGGATTAAGTTGCAATATCCCGAGTTGATTGGAATTCTTTTAACCAGTCAATATTTATAGGTGTAGACAAAATCAAAATAATCCATTTTCCACAAAAGGCTGGCAGTTGCCAACAATTTTTAATTTGAAAAAAAATCTTTTTCCCTTTTTTTTTGTTACGATGCCTGACGGTTTCTATTCAGGCTGTGCGCTTTTAAAAACTGACAGGTTTGGATTCAAGGGATATTCGTACTCGAAAATATCGTGAACGCGGTTATATTAATGGGTTTTTATTCAACGATACGGTAACGACACGACTGATCAGTAAAATAGTTATAATTTGATGAGTTCTACAGGGCCAAATTAAATTAACTAGCGAAACTTCGCCGTCGTGATGGATATCAATACTTAAACAAGACAAAAAAAATAATTGATAATTTTGTTTTTGTGGTCAGCGACCTGGGGGCCAAGTCTACTAATTTACAAACGTGTCAATGGTCTCGCAATGATGAGTTTTTGACACATTTTGTATGGCGAATCTGTCAAAAACTCATAATTGTGAGACCATTGGCACGTTTGTAAATAAGTAGACTTGGCCCCCTGTTGTAGTGCTGTTACTTGTAGAATGAGTTGAAAAACTAATTTTGTTTTATCGTGTTTAGATATTAATACGAATAAGGTCTGTGAAGTTAAGAAAAAAAAAGAAAAGATTTTTGCCTGTGGTCGGTGATCCCGAAAAAATTCATCATTTTTTTATTTTTTTTATCGTGTTTTGTTATCCGTCACGTCTGCGTTTCGCTAGCTAATTCAGTTACAGCCTGTATAATTGCTTACATAACTCTCGTTAACGACAAGGATGGTGCGTGAATTGCTAATGGAGACGATGATAAGTGGCAAGTTGCCAGGTCATTTAGCCACTGTGCTTGATAATCTCAAAAATAAGCCTCCGAATTTTATTACGTTAATAATATTTTGTGACTTTTATTTAATTCTAGCATCTTTAGATAGTACATACCTAGTACTTAGGCGACCGAGCTCTGCTCTTTTCGTAAATTTTCCCAGATATGAGACCTAGCTAGGTCACTTTTTCGCCCCCGTGAACCGCTATATTACAACTTTCATCGAAATCGTAAGAGCCGTTTTCGAGAACGTGATATTTTAAACAAATATTTCTCATTTAGTAAGGACTTTACTGTAAACTAAATGACCTGTATTAGGTGATGTATTATTCCTGCCAGGGTTGCGGGAAAGTCCGAAAGGGATACCGGGACCTTGGCAACAGGCAACTGAAGGAACACGGGTGGGTTGTAGTCAGTAAAAGTCTGACACGCCCTTCCGCTCCGCCCAGAGCGGGAGAAGTCATCCGATGATTTTCCACCCTTAAAAGGTGATGTATTGTTGCATGGTGATGGATAATATCTGAAAATAAAAGAAAATTGTATAAGCTCCATAAAAAAAAAAACGTTTTGTTGACCCAAATAAACGGATCTGATGGCGTGAAAAAGAAATATCCACAATCCAGATTGTCCGAAACAAAAAACGATCACCGAAATATCGTCCCCCGTAAAAGCAACGCCAGTTATTTTCTCTTTTATATTTTTTATATCTATCGTCAGACTGCTGTGCTTCATTCACCGCACTTGCATTTTATCGGTGGCCCTTTTTGTGCGTTCGTCTGATTCTGCTGATGCCTCACAGTCGATAGATTGATAGCCAATTAGGGCTGCATTGAAAGCTGCAGGAAATTGTGAGATACTGCGGCTGAGAGACTGTGTAGAATATTATATTATGCTTGTTATGGAGTGGTTGGGACTTTGTAATGTCATTATGGTGGAAAATGTAAATAGATTTTCTGATAATATCAGTAAGGGACTGCAATATCAAATGTTGATGTTTTGTAAAAATACTAGCGATCCGTCCCTGCTTCGCACGGTTTTTATGACTTGACAAAACATCTAGATTTCTTTATTATTATTTCTAGCTGATGCTCGCGATTTCACCCTCGTGGATGTCGGTTATTATATACTAAAACCTTACTCGAAAACTACTCTATCCATTGGTGAAAACAGCATGAAAATCGGTGCAGTAGTTTTTGCGGCGGAGGATAATATGTAAGAAAGTTTAGTAAACCGTGTTATAGACGTCAACCTTCTGGAAAAAATATCTAAATGATGGTAAGAATGGCATCAAAATCTATAGCGTATTCGTTTGGCAGAACAACGCTGTCACTCAGACAAACATAAAAAGTGACTTCAATATTATGTAAATGAAATAGATTCGAATTTGGAAAGCACCAATGCAATTTCTAAGTAAATCTTATGCCGAGGTCCAACGATTGGCGATTTTGCGGATGAACACCGACGAGCCCGGACGACGGATCGTGGGAAGGCGTACGTGCGGGTGTATCGCAGACATCGGAAGCACCTCAGTGCGCGGTGCGTGGCGGTCTGTGGTCGTCTGCCGTGCGTTTCCGTCTGCAATATTGCCGATCGTGGGATTCCATCATTAGACATTACTGACTCAAGGATGAAACTTGGATCTACAAAAGATCCAAAAATTGCCACCACTTACTGAGCAAGCGTGTTGACTAATGCCGAGATCCGACGATCGGCGATTTTACGGACGGACACCGACTAGCCCGGACGACGGACCGTGGGAAGGCGTACGTGCGGGTGTATCGCAGACATCGGAAGCACCTCGGTGCGCGGTGCGTGGCGGTCTGTGGTCGTCTGCCGTGCGTGTCCGTCTGCAATATTGCCGATCGTGGGATTCCACCATTGTACTCATTCCTTTTCATCTCCATGAGGCTTTTTTCACGCAGTATCACAATTTACGGGCCATTTTCCTACATGCAAAAACCCATCACTAAAACACCTCTAACGTGTCCATTGCACAGCAACTCCACAAACAACGAACCAGGCTTGGACACCATTAACATAAAGTTAGCAACGCTTCATTGCATTTCGTTAAAGACTCGCCACCGCTGAAACTCGGGAACTTTCAGATCGTTAGGGCGTTGAGTCGTGAAATTTATGAATATTATCGGTATTTCATGTTTAGGAGAATTTGTATAGTTGGCTGTTTGTTTAAGTTATGCTGCAGGGATGTTAAGAATGAAGTTAGCAATTTCACTTTCTGAAAAAGTTTGAATAGTAATTTGTTTTACAAGGAAAATTATTCAAAGTGTTGACAGTGTATTAAATAAGAAAATATATTTGTTAACATACAGATAACATAACAGATACAAAAAAAAAAAAATACAAAAATATTTATTTCTACTTAAACATTGTGTCATACATAAATTGAGGCAGCCCCATTAAGTTACAATAGTACTTGTGTCGGAGCTGTCTCGCTCTTCCCATAAGTAGTAGCTTTACAATGAGGAGGCTAATAGTAAATAGAGAATACATAGAAAAAATAAAATAAAAAATGAAATAAAAATGAAAAAAAAAACATTAATTTAGCAGCTTTCGGTGTATGAGATTTGCACGTGTGTGTATGCATGTGTGTGGTTGTGTATGTGTGCGTGTACATGAGTGTGCGTGTGGGTGTAAGTAATTTTTTTTTTGTTTTTTAGCTTATTCTTGTGTGTAATGCAACAAAACTGACAGAAATAATATGTTGAATACCTACTTATCATGTAGGTACATACTTAACTTCATCATCAGACTAAAGCAGTCCACAGCTGGACATAAGCCTATCCAATTACACGCCATTCAGCTCGATTCTCGGCAACTCTCGTCCAGTTGCTTCCATAACTTACCTACATTTAAAATGTTGGTGAATTTATTTTTGTGTTTAAGTTATTCCAATTTTAAAATCAGTATGTTCAGTAAACCCAATATAGAAATGAATATTGAATAAACGCGGTATAGTATATAGTAATTAAACATAACATTACGCCTTGTTTCCCCCGAGGGTGTGGGAGAGGTGTACTTACAATACACCCACATTTCACATGTTTAAGTTCCATGTAATGTGTAGGGTGTGAGCCTATTGCCATCAACCAGTTACAAATCCAGACTCCGGGCTGCTACTGATGGAAAAACCCAATAACACTTCATTATCACTTTTTTATCAAGTAATTAAAACAGCGTGAAATCCAAATAGAAAAAAAAAGGAAAATAAAAATTATAAAAATTTCACAGCTTTGATAAAAAAAGACGTTAATTGACTTCAATTAGCATCTACTAATTGATTCTTAGTCGAAAACTATAAGGGAGAGGTGTGTTCTAAAATAATAAATAAAGAACTTAATGAATTATGAACTAATTACTAAGTACATAATTAAGAAGACAGAAGCTTCTTAATTTTAACAATGTAATCAGTTTAATGTTAGGTAGTCTGAGAATCTATTTAATTTTTGTAATGTTATTATTTTAAGTCAAAACCAGTCGCCCTGTCTCTGGTAAGAACGTTGATTGAATTAACTTAGTGTATTTTCATTCAGATTTTCATTTCAGGTGATTCGTTCAATGTAGTTTTCCCGTAAATCATTTTAAATCGATTTTCTAGAAATTATTTTATTCCCTATTCGTGATATTTGGAGCCTTCATTTACATAGTGCTAAAACAGCTCTCATGCGGAAAAGTGTATTCTACATGGCCCCAAAATTATACAACAAGGTACCAAAGGCATACAAAGGCTTAGTAGATATTAATGGTTTTAATAAAAGCATGAAGAAACTTTTAATTAATAAATGCTATTATAATGTTGACGACTATTTTTAAATGATGTACTTTAGACATTTTTATTATTGTTTTCATTGATCTGATGTAACTTTATGATTTTATGATGTTTTTTGGACTTGAAATTATATCATTACTGTATTTGTACGCTTTTCTAGGCAAAACATGTTGAAACTTTTATTTTTTTACAATCGTTCCAACTGATTGTAATCCTACACATGTTTTTGACAAATAAATATATCTTATCTTATCCCATCACATATAATTTCGATTGCGATATTGATATCATTTTAAGTCGTATTTTCAAGAGTTTATTTTATTGTCATCACATATAATTTCGAGAGAGATATTGTTATATAGAGGGACATAATTTTTTAATTACTAACTATACGCCCTTGTTTTGCATGGTTTTGACGACGTGACAATACATGGCGATTGCTGTATTATCTGTAATTTAAATATTAACTGAGTATAAATATAAACCTTGCGGAATAAATTGCCTAAGTAATGGTGAAAATTGCATCAAAATCAGTTGCGTAATTTATAAGAACAACGCAGTAACACAGATAGACACAAAAAGTGACTTTATTATTGCTGTGTATTGAATTTAGATCAACATACAACGTGGAACAGCGCTGCAATTTGGAAAAAAATGAAAAATAAAAACGCGTTCTCCCTTGACGGAGCAAACTTTGTTCGGAAGTATTCATGGGTTTTTAATGTGCCTTCGTCCGGCACACCATTGACAGTCAATTCTGCTAGTAAGGCAGCTACTGCCTAATATTTTTACCACAGCATGAGCTACCCATCTATGTTGTATAATCTGTGTATCAATAGTGTCTTTTTCAAGCATCAGGTGGAATAACAGGTCACTTCAAGCTTATTTCAAGCTCACTTCAAGCTCACTTCAGATTTTTATGAATATACCTACCGACTGTTCTCGTCAGCTACGTGATGTACGAGTAGATCGTGCTTATACCAACCTGAATAAAAAAGAGCAGTGTAAACGCAAGATAAAAATCCAGCAATTACGCAGTTACTTGTAAAACTATCGCAAACATTGCAACACAACATTATTTTTTAATGACGAACTCTATGCACACTTTTTAAAGGCACCCATTGCTGTGCACAGCTGTACAAAGGACTGTACATGTACAATGCAATTGTCATTTTATTTTACAATTGTGTACAACACCATTGTATTAAAATCCTTTCCTTCCTCCTTCATTCAAGATATTATAATAAAACACCGTCATTATAACGCCTAAAAACACCTCACAAAAGCCAAACAATTCGTCAAAACAAAACGAAAATTTTACTCAGAGATACCTTTAGGGAAAATTCCCGGAGACTACGCAACAAATTCCCAGCAGGTATCTTTGAGTACGCAACAGCTTGCAACGTACTATAACGACCTCTCTAGGGGAAACAACAAAAAGCCACTTCGAATACTGAATTACCATCCAATTGTGAAGGGAATCGAAATAATAAATTTTCAACTACAACTGACAGAAAGGTCGTAATGTGAATATAAACGGGTAATACATCGTTTACATTATTATGTCAAACTCCATACATACATACATATAGACAGACATACTTCTTCTTGAGAAGAAGACAGACATACTATGAAATACACTCACCCACACACTCTCGGAGGAGCTCCGTGACAGAGTTCTACTGCTACGAAAACGGTTGATCAACTTAAAAACATTAACGGGTAAACTGATTTATATTAGCAATTTCGACGAATGGCCAAGAGAATAAAGTCCATGACTGGCCAGTTAATCCGTGGCCACGTTGGATGGACGAAGTTTTGGCTTAGGTTAAAATTATTTATACTAAAACTGTATTTGGCCGATAACACCTTCCACTTATTGGCGTAGGGACCAACAGCCAGATGGTTGGACGACATACAGAAGATCGTGAAGATAACTTGAATGAGACTCGCACAGACCAGGAAAGCATGGCACAAAAGGAGATGGATGGAGGAGGATGGATCAAGGCTGTAATAACAGCCGCACGCGTCGATCCATCAGGTACGCTTGCCGGGGTTGGTCTGTGGATGGGTGGCCATCTTTACATACCGAGACTTCTCCGTGCCTCGGAAAGCACGTTAAGCCGTTGGTCCCGGCTGTCATTCGTGGATCTTTGACAGTCGTTACGGGTCGTCAGCAGCCCGAAAGTCTGTCAACCAGTCTTACTAAGGGGTAACGTATTGCCCAGTTACTGGGTTGTGGAGCTCAGATAGGTAGTCGCTCCATGTAAAATACTGGTATTCAGTTGCATCCGGTTAGACTGGAAGCCGACCCCAACAAAGTTGGGAAAAAGGCTAGGCAGATTGAGTAGCAACATTCGAGCGCCGGCGCCGCGTCGCGCCTCAAGTCGCACTGCCCCTAGGCTATGTCGTGGCCCTGGCCTTATTAAGTTTTTCTATCGGGAATTTCTCAGTAGCAGCCCGGAGTCTGAACTTGCGCGAGGTTGATGGGAATAGGCTCGCCCCCTATTACATGGGACTTAGACCGGGCGAAATGTGGGGGTACTAATAGGTACACCTCTGCCCAACCCTACGGAGAAAAAAGGCGTCATGTCTTTTCAAAGTCTCATGCATTTTATGCATGGTTTACGATCGTTTTAACCTATTTATAAGAGCAACGACCATAAAATTCCGGGCGAAAAAAAAAGCAAATAAAGCTATATAAGTATTTGTAACTGCTAAAGTAAATAGGAATAATTTCCGTGGGCAGTTATTACAATCCATTTCTGCCACCATAAAAGTCTTGAACCATACATGAACCCATAAAAAATTTACGATCTATAACATAACCAGGATTCTTTGTTTCTTTGAGGTCATTACAAGTATAAACATAAATATTAGTCTAATAATTTAGGTCAGGTCTTAAACATTTTCTAGGTTTAGGAACGTTAAACCAGCGGGTTAATTGCGTAACACACTAACAGTGGCAATGGCTTTAAGAAAGAAAAGAAAGAAAATACATTTATTTGCGCTTGTGTGTTTGTTTTCGTGTGTGTCATTTTGACAGTTTAACAACATTCATTGCATTAATAACGTTGTTGAGCTGACACATTTTTCGAACTAATGAAGCAATGGATTAGCCTTCAAAATGATTCAGCACGCATAGCATGACAAGTTTTTTTTGACGGAAGAATATACAAAATGACAGAGAGTGATTGTTTATCTGTCATTTTGTCTATTCTTCCGACGACAAACCCGGTGGTCATGCTCGTGCAGATTGTGATTGAAAGTGTGTTACGTAAATAGGGTGTAGATATACCAGTATTACTAGAGAGCAGTGGTGGCCCAGTGGTATCAGGCCCGACTTATGAGTTATGGTCGTGGGTTCGAACCCAAGCAGGCGCTTCACTTTGTGTAATTTATTTCATCATAATACATCGTGAGGAAACCGACATGTCCAGGAACCAAAAATTCGAAGACATATATGTGACATCTACCAACTCGCACTCATCATCATCTGCCTAGCGTTATCCAGCTATGGTACGGTCAGCTTCCATCCTAACTGGATGCAGCTGAATATTAGTATTTTACATGGAGTGATCGCCTGTCTGACCTCTACAACCCAGGTACTGGGGGGTAACAAAATACCCTCCATTTGGACTGGATTCGTCGTGCACGTATCAAACTTTTTTTCAGTGCGGCTAGTTGCTGTGCTCAGGTGCGGTACGGACATGTGCTATTGAAATCAGTGCTCTGAGTGGAATACGTGAAAAGGATCCAAATCAACACTTCGATAAACAAATGAAGTGTAAGTACTAACCACGGCGAGTTAATTCCATAAGGCTGGTTACACACTAAATAACAACCGGCCGCCCGCCGTGTCGCCCTCGCATCGTTAGTGAAGTCCGCTCGTAAACCGCCTACATTCCCATTCTGAATATTACGGAATATTCCCATTGTTGCCAAGAGGTATTGTTAATAAATGCCCCGTTTCAGCTGTAATTGCATTGTAGTTTGGTACTTATCTCGTTATTAACTGAAAATACAAATGGAGAGAGCTATGCTCGGAGTTTCCCTACATGATTGAATCAGAAATGAAGAGATCCGTAGGTAGTAGGCGAGAACCAAGGTAACAAACATAGCCCGAAGTATTGCCAAACTTAAGTGGCAGTGGGCAGGGCATATTGCTCGTAGAAAAGATTACCGATGGGGCCGTAAGGTTCTGGAGTGGCGACCGCGTACCAGAAGATGTAGCGTTGGAAGGTGGACCGATGACCTGGTGAAGGCCACAGGAATCTGCTGCATGCGAGAAGCACAGAACCGGTCGAAGTGGCGGTGCTTGGGGGAGGCCTAGGTCCAGCAGTGGACATCTTTCGGCTGAAATGATGAACTGCAAATACGGATTATTAGTGGTGATGGTTAACCTCCCTTAGTATTGAAGATCAGCCATTAAGGTTATGATTTTTGAGATCAGAAGGTCGATTCTCGTAATTAGAAACGTTTAAAATCTAGTCGCAATCACTTCTATTACAATCAAATGACAAAAATGTAGCCTAAACATTATACAATTTTTAACAGATTCAGACAGATATTAGAATTTGAACCTGTTAAGGTGAATACAGACGCGGCGCGAAGTTTTTATAGAAATTGTTCTACAATCAAAAACTCCTTTAAAATTACGGAAATTGGTAGTGGTTTTGTTAATGTTATTAGTAATTGACTTTTTATTTATTTTACTTCGATGGTCCTAGTTTATGATTTATAACTTCCAATTACAGCTTTAAATAGCTATATGTAAGCGGGCACGCCCTTTGTGCTTGGAGGCTTTTATTTCGTTAATTTATGTTTACTTGTTTGTGTTTACTTATTTATTTTATTTTTGCTTGAGTACATACGAGTAATTATAGTTCTCGTTTTTTTATTATTATTTTTTGGGTGGTATATTGGCGTGTGCTAGCTGACATATGGCTAATAATTAGATTTATATTTAATATTGCGTAATGTAAATGATTTTGCATACTTTTGTATAGAATCAATTGTTTCTAACTGAACAGACAGCTGTGCTGCTGGGGAGTTTGTTGCGCCATATCTTCTTCCCAGCTAAAGCACTAGGAAGTGATGAAGGGTGGGCGTTTTGGGGGACTGTCTTATGTACTTTTGACGTTCGAAAAGTGTTGATTCTCAGCCTAGTTTGAATAAATGACTTTTGATTTTGATTTTGATTTCTTGACTAACTTAAAAAAAGATTCTCTTCCTTTCAGAATTCGATTAATAACACTGTCAACGTGCATTTAAACTTGAGTGTTTGCTGGCAGTGTCAAATGAGATGATACGGTCGTCTCACACCATTTCCAGGATCATAAATCATAAGTAGCTGTAATTTTCATTTTAGCTTGTACATATTATTTTTCTTGAAAAAGGTAAACACATTTTAACGGTGTCAAGTAAATTAATGAATATTCAAATTAGGATTCAGTCCGACACTTTTATTCTAGCTGTGTAAGATGGTTCTTGAGTTCTAAGCGCATTAACGCACAGGTGCTTTTACGGTTCCGTCTGTCTGTCAGCGGGCTGTTTCTCATGAACCGTGCGTAGATAGTTGTTTTCACAGATTGTATGTTTCTATTGCCGCTATAATAACAATTTAATAAAGTTAATAATTAAAGCAATCCATACAAGAAACGTTTTTCTTTCGGCGATTTTTTTTTCCGGTTTAAAAAAAAAACATTTACCTACCTGCCTGTACTACTTTATGTTAAGTAATTCTAGCTATGTAGTCATTCCTGTTATACGAATTCCTGTATCACAATAATACCATGATTATGATTACATGGTACTTGTGCGTCATAAAATGACAAGGTGTTTTTGTTATTGTGACAGTTAGATAGTTTCAATTTACTGGGAAATGTTCCCAAAAGCAAAATCAAAATATTTTATTTCACAACCTACTGATTAGATATAGGCTAATAAAACATTTGTTTGGAGAAGAGGCGGCAAGAAACTCCACGGTTACTCTTTTAAAAATAAAGGGTATTTTTAATGTTTAATGTTTAAAGTTGTCGGCTGTCGGATATGTGAAAGAAGTCGGTTGCTTTTATTCGTAAAAAGTTTTTATTTTTCATTAAATGACAGTGTTAATAGGTATGGGGCAGTATAGGCCTGTCAACAAGTACCAGGTACTTAACAAACAAAATAGAAAATGATCTACAAACCTACAACATTCTTACATTCACAAAATAAAGAATATGAAAAAAATAAAAAATAAAAACCTATTTACACCAAATGACATGATTGCCATTACAACTGTAACAAATCTGAATTTATATGTTGTCCTTAACAGTACATCAAAGCGAGGTCGACTATACTTAATTTCTATGGAAGTTTGAAGATTTATACAAAAACACAAGCTTGTACATCATTCGATCTACCGGTCAGTAAAGATCGATGCTTTCAACTGATTATTCCATTCAATCACTTAATGACAGTGACTTCTCTTGACTGATGATCTGTCCTGACATTTTATATCCCCACAGTTAAAAATAAACGTTATTGCCCTTTATACAGAGTCAAAATTTTAGTGAGGGTTTGATTCGTACTTTTATTGTAATCACAAGCTGAAACAAGTCGTATTGTTTTATTTATAAAGTTCAGAATTATTTTCCTAGGGAGTACTGTGTTGCTACCTGTTTATTGTTTTACTTCAGTTAATTCAGTACGGAGAAATGATTACTGAATAATAAATAATTATGTAAATTATTTATATTGTTTATGATACTCAAATAATAATTATTACTTCAACGTCAGTGGGATTCAATATTCTATCAATGGAATTTTATTTGAAGACTAGCAGCTGATGCCCTCGGCGTCGCCCGCGTGGTTATCGGTTATTATATACTAAAACCTTTCTCGAGAACCACTCTATCCATTCGTGAAAACAGCATGAAAATCAATGCAGTGGTTTTTGAGTTAATCGCGAACAGACAGACAGACAGAGGAGGCGGAGGTCTTTATTTTATAATATGTAAGGAAGGAAGAAATTCGCTCGCTCCAATTTTGTCAACTTACTTGTACTGGCGCGAATAGTCGCGAGACTTCCCAATCATTAAGGGCGCACCCTACCTCAAATTGCTTAGCATGATCCTGCGTTATGCCGAAAATACTGCAGCATTCATTTTGAAATAAATATATGTTAAAGTTTAGGATTGATACTAGGTCCTATGTGTGGCGAAAACACGATTACATAAAATTTTCTCAATAGAAAATAATTTCAAAGTAAACCGAACTATAAACCGCTGGTATTAACAAAATACTTCAAATTAGATCATGAAACTTTGCATAATAACTGAACTAACTATAAAGCAGGTCTTGTACGTTTTTTTAATTTTAAATGACCATTATTTTCATCATAAAAAGCAACTACCTAAACTTTTCGAGGCTTCAGAGCCGCTAGCACCTCATTCCGTCTCGCTGTCACTCAGATCGCGAGTAGTATGGTGCGAGCGAGATAAAATCGGAGGTAGGGTACAGTCTTAAAGCGTCACATTTGGCACAGTGTGGCCAGAACTTTATATTAGAATACCTAGTCTAACAGGTTATTCACCCAGGCGTCACACTTCATTTGCCAATCCTAGCATTCCCAGCCTCTATTCATAACTTGGTCCTCCGATATTCATGAGTTATTCAACTTTCTTTACGACAGAATTTGTTCTTCGACCCTACTCAATGAAAAAACATGTCCTTTCAAAACTGCCTAAATATTTCAAGGCATGTTATTAACGAACGTCAACAAATACTTACGCATTTCGCTTTCCTAAAATAAAAATATCATTGAACACTCTCATTTCTTGAATACGCCTCTTTTTGTGAACATTAAATAATTTATTCGTAGGGGGCTCGTCACTAAGTAATAACAGCCGCACGGGTCGATCACAAAGGTTAGACTACGCTTGCCGCGGTCGGTTCGTGGATGGGTGACCATCTTTAGATATCGAAACCTCTCCGTGCTTCGGAAAGCACGTTAAGTAGTTGATCCTAGCTGTCATTCGTGGATTTTTGAAAGTTGGTCGTCTGAAACCTGAATGTCTGAAAACCATTCTTACCAAGGCAGGGGTATAATATTACCCAGTACCTGGTTTATGGAGGTCAGATAGGCAGTCGCTCTATGTAAAATACTGGTATTCAGCTGCATCCGGGTAGACTGGAAGCCGACCCCAACATAGTTGGGAAAAGCCTGGGCAGATGATGAAATAATTCTTATTTTTAAATAGGCAAGTAACTGAGATGGGTTGGATGTTGTGCTCGCCAGCCGCCGCTGCGGTACGGCTCGCTTCACTCGCTCGGCTCGCGCGCTGTTGGTCACTGTTTTAACCTAAGCTAACCCATTTGTTCAGGGTGCGCTAGCTAAACCGTAGTTACTGTCGCCAATTCAGCTCATACGTGGTTGGTCGCAGTTCTAACTTAATCCGTTTGGGGCATCCGCCATAGCTTAGTTTTTGCGACCAACTGTGAGAAAAGGCCAGAAAGGTTAAAATAGGGTCAATTATCAAAAAAAAGTGTACATCATTAGGAGCGCAAAATGTTTTAAGAGGATAATTAATTTAAAAAAAAACTGGCCATGTGCGAGTTGGATTCGCTCATGAAGGGTTCCGTACCATTATCTATAAAAACGGCAAAAAAGTCGTGTCTGTTGTATGGGAGCCCCCTTAAATATTTGTTTTATTTTAATATAATTCTTTATTTTTAAAGTGAATATAACTTAATTGTGAATATTTCAAGCATCTATCTACCTGTTGCCGTTATCAATATCGAGCAAAAACGAGCATAAAAATCACGTTTGTTGTATGGGAGCCCCGTTAAATATTTTTTGTGTTCTATTTTTTAGTATTTGTTGTTATAGCGGCAATAGAAATACATCACCTGTAAAAATTTCAACTGTCTAACTATCACGGTTCATGAGATACAGCCTGGTGACAGACGGACAGACAGACAGACAGCGGAGTCTTAGTAATAGGGTCCCGTTTTACCCTTTGGGTACGGAACCCTAAAAAGTGTCCATCAAAGGTCAATAAGATTTTAGAGGAAGTGTTAAAATATTTCCCAATATTAAACGATATGAAATCGTAAATTATGAACTGATAAAACCTTTAGGCGACCATTACTGCTGGTTACACGCCTAATACATTATAGAAGGGTTTCATAAATTTATAGGGGACCAATAGGGGTCGCAATTAAAGTGATTAGGCTGCTCTACAACCCGACATGAATAATTCAATAATTGTTCGATAATTTGATTTATATATAACTTCTATACTATATAATATAATATATAATATTACAAAGAGCAAAGATTTGATTGTTTGTTTGTTAGTTTGTTTGCATTGAATAGGCTCCGAAACTACTGAACCGATTTGGCTGAAAATTGCTGGGGAGGTAGCTTAGAACCAGGAGACGGACATAGGATACTTTTTATCGCGTTAGGTAGGGTAGGTAAGTAGGTAGGGTAGATAGGTAGGGTAGGTAGGGTAGGTAGGCAGGGTAGTTATGTAGGGTAGGTAGGCAGGTAGGTGTGCCGCATAAGTACTTAGTGTTACCCGTGTGAAGCCGGGGCGGGCAGCTAGTCGATAATAAAACTACATGGAGTTTGATGGTGGGACATCACTATTTAGGATATTAACGGGTTACGCTACAATCAATATTTAACAGATTGATCTAAAAATAAACAAACACGTTTAATTATCGAGGCGGAGAAATACAAAGAAGAAAGAGAAATGTATTTAGGTATTTACAACTAGAAGCGATGCAACAAGTAGGTAAAATAAAAATTCACACAAAATAAATAATTAGGTAGGTAACCATCCGCGCAAAACGACAAAATGTCCGTTTTCACTAACAGTGGGGGGGACCGATAATGTCTAAATTATCATCTATCTTCATCTATCTGCCTAGCCTTTTCCAAATGAATCCAGCCGCCTAACAGTATTTTTACATGGAGCGACTGCCTATCTGACTTCCACATCCCAGTTAATGGGTAATACAATACCCCTCGGTAAGTCTGGTTGTTGTATTTGTGTTATTTAATGAATAAATATTATTATACGTCGGATTTTCAACTCTCGGTGCTGAGCCAAGCGTTGAAAATTTTAAAAATAATGTCTAGACTAAGCTTCGTATTTAGTTTGTATTATTTTAGATAGAACCTAAACAAATACTACAACCAATTTAGGCTGGATTTTGAATAACAATGCTGAAAATCAGGTATCAAATTGTATTACTTATTTTCGTAACCGATTAAGACTAATCCGTTTCATTTTGACAGTTCAACAACATTAATTGCGTAATTTACGTTGTTGAACAGATTTTTTTTCTAACTTATGAATCGATGGATTAGCAATTTGTTTCAAACCGATTTAGATAGTGATTGATCGTGTATTACGCAACTAGGGTGCAGTTCGGTACGTTACACGTCTTCAAAAAGTAAAATAAATAAATCTCAATCAGACCCTGCCTATTATTTTAAATAATTTTTGACGATAAACATATTACTTCGTTTGCCACGTCGCGTCACCAATCGGTTTGAAATTTAACTATTTTATGTGAAAACCACTGAAATTACGTGAACAACAGATATTTCAACTAAGTAAGAAAGTAATTACTGCAAATGCGCATTTGCAAACCCCTTTGTTGAAAATGTCGATAATTTCTCTTTACATCAAATAAATCTTTGTGATAAAATGTATGTTCTAAAAGCGTGAACAAAACCATTTAAGTAGTAAATGACATCATCATTTATATCACCTCACACCATTCATTATTCAAAGACATTATGTTACCATAAACGAAGTTTCCAATAAATAGCCCTAAAGCAGAGTCATTACAGTATTAATGCTACAACGTCCCACGATTAGTGTCAACGGCCCCCAAACTACTAGGGATGTGCCTATCGAATATCGATAGTTTCGATATTACGGTTAATTTTTTTGTTGTAAGTCGATTGTATACAGTATTCTTACTGAACATTTATAAAGGATAAGCTGGGTTTCTGAAACCATGAAAGGTTATTTTTTTTGTGTTATTCCTATTTCGTATGTTTTTTTTATAATCGGTAGTAGACGAAAAATGGCCATTAATCTAAAGAAAATCTGGTTTCAATTTAAAGTTACAGGTAAGTAACCTGTTTAGACATTTATTATATTTTAATCTTAAGCTAGGTAAAGTTTTAAACAAGTTCGTCCGGGGAAAAAACACCAATTTACATTTGTGAAGCCAGACAGGTTTGAAGGTTAATAAAATATAAGTAATAAAATAAAATGATAATGGAACTTTTATTTAAAATTGTTTATCAGCAATCCCCTCGATAGTGCAAGTTTTTTGAGAAGTATGGACGAAGAACACACATGTTGCGCCGACTCCAAATAAATTTGGATTTTTGTAAATCAATAGTCTACATTCCAGGAAGACTATTATTTTACAAAAAAAAAGGTCTGGGACATGGTTTATAATCTGCACAGTGTAAGAGCGATGCCACACAGCTGTTGCCTACCAATGCGTTACGTCGTCGCACCGCAGTGAGTATCACACGAGCGCTGCGCTGCCTCCTTCGATATTCTAAAAAATACTGCGCTGCGCTCCGTTGTCGCTCCGTCGACTCCATGGCCTCTTGTCCGATGCGCACGCGATCCGTCACCAATCAATCTGCCTAGCCTTTTCCTAACTATGTTGGGGTCGGCTTCCAGTCTAACCAGATGCAGCTGAATACCAGTATTTTACATGGAGCGACTGCTTATCTGACCCCTTGGTAAGACTGTTTGTCAGACTTTCGGGCTTCTGACGACCCGTAACGACTGTCAAAGATCCACTAATGACAGCCGGGACCAACGGCTTAACGTGCTTTCCGAGGCACGGAGGAGTCTCGATATGTAAAGATGGTCACCCACCTACCGGCCAACCCCAGCAAGCGTAGCTTAATCTGATGGATCGACCCGGTGTGGCTGTTATTACTTAGCCACGAGCACCATGTGGCATGACGCTCTGATTTATATTATTTAGGACTACGGAGCGTCACCGCTCAGGCGTCGCAGCGCCGACGCAACGCATTTGCAACGCACGTATGGCACAGCTCTAAATAAAAATATCGCTTTCAAAAGCATTTTAAAATGCATTGAAATTCCAGCAATCTGTTTTAACTAGAACATCTCTCGCTTGTTACTAAAGTTTCCATATCCGGATGGCCGGCAGAATAACCGGATGACCGTCACACGGGCCGGATCAATCCCGTTTGTGTGCCTAATGGGATAAGTTTGCCGTTATTGCCAAGTTATTGGGAAGTTTTTGCGGTAACCGTCTGCGAGTCGATCCGGTTTGAAATGATTGCGTGGTTAGATGGTGTTTGTTGACAGGAAGTTTGTTTCTTGAAAATGTACTTGTTTGAGCGAGAGATTATTCGTGTTAAAGAGCTTTTCGATAAAGGTCATTTTTGCCGGTCAAACTTAGCTGAAGTCGGTCTCTTTTTAACTAAATGAGGTCGGTGTTTCCTGTCTGATTACTCTGAGAAGAAAGGACAAACAAATTCAGTAAGCAAGTAGACTACCAGTTTAAATTGTCCACAGTTGTATAAAATGGCTATAACACGGCAAATTGACATAGTGAGTCAAATTTCTTAACAATTAATTTCTCTGATTGCTATACTTACATCAAAATCAAAATATTTTATTTAACATAAACCTACATGGGCACTTATGAAACATCAGAAGCTAGGTGCACGGTTCCAATTGGTCGTTTCATATGAAGAGCCAGCAAGAAACTCCACGGTTACTCTTTTAAAAATAATGTCTTTTATATTTTTTTCAAATTAATATTTTAACAGGTGTGGGAGGGGCCAGTGTAGTCCTGTCAACAAGCACCAGGTACTTAACAAATTATTTAGAAAATGTCTAACAAACCGAAACACCTATGAGTCTGCAAAGCCTAGAACGTTCTTACATTCACAATATAGAAGAGATTATAAGTAAAACAAAAATAAAAAAATCAACTATTTAAACCAAATGACATCAATCATTGATTTTTGTCATGTTTGTTTAATTGTTTGTCTCCTTGGCGAAAGAGAACTGGCGCAAGCCTGTAGTGCTTGACACTAACGATCGCAAGGAGGTATGGCAGAGTAAGGAGCTTCACGGACGCTTTTTCCGGGCCCTGCATGGACCCGATGTAGATTTACTAGCGTCCGTAGCCTGGCTACGTTTCGGTGACCTCTTTGGGGAAACCGAAGGTTTTGTCTGTGCAATTATGGACGAAGTTATCATGACGAACAATTACCGGAGGTTTATTGTGAAGGACGGCACGGTTGACATCTGTCGGGCATGCCACCGACCGGGAGAATCAATCCGTCACATTATCTCCGGGTGTTCTCATCTAGCTAACGGAGAGTACTTACATAGACACAACCTTGTAGCCAGGATTATCCATCAGCAACTTGCTCTGAAATACAGCCTTGTGGATTCGGAGGTGCCGTACTACAGGTACGTGCCCGACCCAGTCCTCGATAATGGAAATATCACATTGTACTGGGACCGATCCATCATCACTGACAGGACTATTGTTGCCAATAAGCCTGATATAGTGGTGGTGGATCGAACAGAGCGGCGCACAATGATCATTGACATAACGGTCCCGCATGACGGGAACCTCGTGAAGGCAGAGAAAGATAAACAAATCAAGTATCTTGACTTAGCTCACGAGGTTGTCGACATGTGGGATGTGGACTCTGCGATCATTGTGCCGATAGTCGTATCAGCCAATGGCTTAATTGCCAAGAGTCTCGATCAACACCTAAGGAGGCTCTCGTTGGGCAGCTGGGTTAAGGGCTTGATTCAGAAAGCGGTACTCCTGGACACGGCTCGCATTGTTAGGAGGTTCCTTTCTCTGGAGCCCTGACCGCCGGTAGCTTGGACCCTGTTCCCGATACCGGTGGGCTACTATTTCTTATATTTTTAAATGTTTTTATATATTTCTTTATTTTAATATTTAAAAATATAATTTATATGTAAGAAAAATGAAATAAAAAAAATAATAATAATAATTGCCCCACCGCCGTATCTCTACGTTGACGTCGTGGTGGGGCTTGCGCGCTCCGAACCCTAGGTCTGTGCCGGTAGAGTTTACTTTGCCGGAACGGGTCTAGGGTGAGGAGCCAGACCAAGAGAGATACAAAAACCCGCAGGGCAGCATGTGGCGAGCTGTTGGGTAGTAGCGACCCCACGGACCCTACCTCCCGGAAGAAGTCTTGTTCCTCATCTCTGGCTTGCCTTTATTGGCCGGCTGGAGTAAACACTGACGAGGAACAGAGCTCCCACCTCATTCTTGCCTTGATTGGCCGGCTTGAGTGGAGATTCGCAAGAGGAATTATGTGCTCGGAGGAAGGAAGTATTCCAGTAAGATGCTGGTAGGGATCTTGACCGTACTTCCAGGATTGTCCTGATAGCCGTGGAATACCTCTCCGCTCCTCTCAAGCACTTCAGGACATGTTGCCCCCTTATCGCTACGTCACTATGTGCTAGCGACCGTTTTCGGGGGCCCATTATTGAGTGTGCAAGTCACCCACTTTTTTTTTTTTTTTTTTTGAGGGTGGGAAATCATCCAATGACTTCTCCCGCTCTGGGCGGAGCGGAAGGGCGTGTCAGACTTTTACTGAGTAAAACCCACCCGTGTTCCTTCATTTGCCTGTTGCCAAGGTCCCGGTATCCCTTTCGGACTTTCCCGCAACCCTGGCAGGCATCGGTCCTATTGGACCCCGTCATTTTTGCTGACATCTCTTTGAGGCGCGCGTGGAACACGACGCGCCATCGACCCGGGCCTGGTCCTTATCGGACGGCGAGCTGCCCGTTGCTCGCCGTCCGCTGCAAGTCACCCCCTGCCATTTTATCTGTGTATTTTATATAAAATATTGGTCAGGCAGGGGCCATAGTCTTTCCATAGTTCAAGATAAACAGTTCACTTAGCCACCTAAACCCATAATCTAATATCCTTGTTTCCATATCATGCAATAGTCCTACACCAATCGGGGGTTGTCCTTAGCAGCACTCGCATAGTGGATACAGGGATAATCGTCGGTTGGTTTCTCAACACTTAAAAGTGTATAAAGGGCCTCTGCGAGTTGGCTTCGGCCCCTCGTACGTCTTCCAAAGGTCCGGGACCCCAGGGTCCCGAGATATGTCAAAGACATTAAAATAATAATAATAATTGTATTGATGTTGCAATTTGCAACACAAATAAACTGGCCGTCAAAACTTAGTACCACACTTCTAAAATTGCAATAACTTTTAAATTACACAAGACATATTTTCGAAATAAAAAGGTAATCCTTTTTATTTATATAATTTTTTTTTTTAAATATAAAAACGTTATAGCCGATAAACGCTTTTTAAGCAATGGCTGAAAAAAACTTTATACATATACAAAAACACTCCTTTTCAAATAGTTTCAGCTTTAGACTTTTTTTGTTTTAACATTTATCTCTTGATTGATGAATTTTGATTCAAAAGCCAAATACCAGTTATTGAAATGTAGGTCAAGGTCAAGGTCTACGCTTGTGCCAAATTTCATCAAAATCCGTTCAGCCGCTTTAGCGTGAAAGCGTAATAAACAAACAAACTCATTTTCACATTTATAATATTAGTTAGGATTTATCCACAGTGAGAAGTAAATTTTCTTTCTTAATTTATTTCTTTATTAATATATTATTTATTTATTGTCTATGGAAATTGAACTATATATAGACTATTCATATGTTTAAATACACGAATAGTCTATAAATAGTTTAATTTTATTCGATTAGATTTCAATCCCAGAAATTAACACACAGGTACATTAAAACGCGTCCCTCTTACCCCCTCGCCGTATCCACATGCGTCTCACAGAGAACTTCACGAATTTTCATAACAAAGTTTAAATACTTATACATGTTTGTCCTGAAAGTTCTGAGAGCCGACAGACTCTGCAGAATGTTTGACATTTTGAATTATGTAGATATGAGATATTCTTACGCAAATGTTTTCAGGGAACCATTGGGAGGCTGTTCGTTATAGCTATAACGTCCTTTGGTTTATTTTTGGAATATTCCCATAGTTTTATATCATACTAGCTGCACCCCGCGGTTTCACACGCATAAGTCTCGATTTCGTGGGAATATTGAGATAAAAAGTATCCTTTGCACAAAAAGTATCCTTAATCCAGGTCATGGTTTACCCATGTGCCAAATTTCATCTAAATCTGTTCAGCCGTTTTAGCGTGAAAGCGTAACAAACAGACAAAAACATAAATAAACTCACTTTCGCATTTATATTATTAGTAAGGATTAAGACTACCTTTGCCCGCGGCTTCCCCGGCGCGGAGGTCGGAAATTATCCCACGGGAACGTATTACCGGGATTAAAAGTATCCTATGTCCTATACCAGGTCATGGTCTACCCATGTGCCAAATTTCATCTAAATCCGTTAAGCCGTTTTAGCGTGAAAGCGTAACAAACAAACAAATTTACTTTCGCATTTATAATATTAGTTAAGCTTATATGTAGTTAGGGTTACATACCATAACTGTATGTCCGATGGGTTAGGCAGAGGTGTACCTATAGTACACCCACATTTCATATTTATTTTCATTGTAATAGGGGTTGAGCCTTCAACCTTCAACCGGACCTAAATCCAGACTCCGGACTGATACTGAGAAATTCCACATGGAAAAAACATAATAATACTTGGCCCGACCCGGGAATCGAACTCTTGCTCAGCAGTATCGCTTACGACCACAACACCAACGAGGTAGTAAGTAAGTACATAAAATATCCTACTAATATTATAAATGTGAAAGTTTGTGTGTTTGTGTGTTTGGATGTTTGTTACTCAATCACGCAAAAACGGCTGAATGGATTTGGATGAAATTTGGCAAACAGATAGTTTATAACCTGGATTAACACATAGGATACTTTTTATTCCGGCAGTAGGTTCCCCTGGGATAATTTCCGACATCTGCATGGGCGAAGCCGCTAGCAAAAGTTAGTTTCATTTCATATCAATCTGTCCGATTTGGTTTGTTAGGGAAATTAGGAGTAGGGAGGTCTTTGCCTACCAGTGGGACAATAATGGATACTAAAAAAAAAAAAAAAAAAATATAGCCATAGAGAGCAGTGGTAACGGCCGCGACTTACGGGATGTAAGGTCGTAGGTTCGAACCCAGTCAGGCGCTTTACTTTGTGTAAATTAATTCATCATCACTGCTCTTTAAACGGTGAAGGAAAAGGTTACGGCCTACTCCCTCTCTCCGAGACTCTGGGCCTGTGTCCCACATACAGCTGTCAAACAATGACAGTTGTATTAATTTGAATAAACAATTATTCTCTTTACTTACGATTTAACCAATTTTAATTTTGTGGTTGCTTTGTGATTAGTTTGTGTTCGTTAGTGACTTTTGATTCAGTTTTATTTTGTTGCATTCGCTTTAATTCAGCAGTTTCCCAATTTGAAAATATGCCGGGAAAACAAAATCGAATTTGTCGCAAAACACAAAAAAAAAAGAGCCATGAAGGCAGCCAGAAGTTAAGAGACTTCTTCTCAAGCGGAGCTGAGGAGGATTGAGCAAGCTTGGCGTCAAGCGGTTGTTAGAGCTGCCGAAACGCCGGAGCAGGCGGTTCTTCGAAGCCAACAACACGCTGATTATATAGCATCCCAACGAGCTGCTGAGATGCCGGAACAAACACAGTCGCGACGCGAGGAACAAGTTCAGCGGCAGGCCAGCTTGAGAGCTGCCGAAACGCCGGAGCAGGTGGGTGTTCGACGCCAACAAAACGCTCATCATATGGCGTCCCAGCGAGCCGCTGAGATGCCAGAACAAACACAGGTGCAGCGCGAAGAACAAGTTCAGCGGCAGGCCAGCTTGAGAGCTGCCGAAACGCCGGAGCAGGTGGGTGTTCCGCGCCAACAAAACGCTCATCATATGGCGTCCCAGCGAGCCGCTGAGATGCCAGAACAAACACAGGCACGGCGCGAAGAACAAGTTCAGCGGCAGGCCAGCTTGAGAGCTGCCGAAACGCCGGAGCAGGTGGGTGTTTGACGCCAACAAAACGCTCATCATATGGCGTCCCAGCGAGCTGCTGAGATGCCGGCACAATCACAGGCGCGGCGCGAGGATCAAGTTCAGCGGCAGGCCAGCTTGAGAGCTGCCGAAACGCCCGAGCAGGTGGGTCACCGACGCCAACAAAACGCTCATCATATAGCGTCCCAGAGAGCTGCTGAGACTGTGGATGAAGCAGAAGCTCGGAGACGGGCTGTTGCTGAAAGAGTGGCGCAGCGACGGCGAACATTCACTCGGAACACTTGGAGTGTTTTTGAACGCGTTGCATTCGAGTACGATGCGAGTCTCGACTACAGCAGCCACAGTCTCCTAAAAATTGAGGGAATGAATAAGGCGTGTAGATTTTGCGATGCGAAGAAATGGAAAGAAGAGACTGCTGGGATGTGCTGTTCTGGAGGAAAAGTAGTTATCCCACGGTTAGAGGAGCCACCGGAACCACTGAAAGAATTATTTTCATGTACCACAGATGAATCGCGGATTTTTTAAAATAATATCAGAAAATACAATGGGTGCTTCCACATGACGTCTTTCGGAGCGGATAGAGTTATTTCCATGCCGGGTTTTTTTCCAACATTTACTGTACAAGGGCAGGTTTATCATAGAATTGGGTCCCTGCTTCCCGTATCAAATGGGCAGCCACAGTTTATACAAATTTATTTTATTGGCGATGAGGAAGCGCAAGTAGAGCGACGTTCTCTCATCTTTCAAGGTGTTCAGAGACAGATAGTTGAAAAAATACAAAGAGTTCTCAATGATAACAATATTTTGGTACACGAATTCAAAACGGCTCTGGAGAACATGCCCAATGAAAGCTTCAAAGTGGTGATCCACCCTGACCGCGTGCCACGCGGGCAGCACGAGCGGCGCTACAACGCACCCACCACCAACGAGGTGGCGGCCGTGGTGGCTGGCACGGAACACACCGCCGGCAGGGACATCGTGCTGCGCGCGCACGACGGACAGCTCTGTCGCATTGCCGATACGCATAGATTCTACGACGCCCTCCAGTACCCGATCATTTTTTGGAAAGGCCAGGAAGGGTATCATTTTGAAATACCACAAATTAATCCGCAGACAAGGCGCCCAGTGCCTAACAAAAAAGTTTCCTGCATGGACTTCTATGCCTACCATCTCATGGTGCGTAGCAATAATTTTAATCTGCTGCTGCGCTGCAAGCAACTTCTGCACCAATTCTTAGTGGATATTTATGTCAAAATAGAAAGTGAGCGCTTGAGGTACATCTCTTTGAATCAAAGCAAGTTGCGAGCAGAAAACTATGTTCATTTGCAAGATGCTGTAAGGAACGACGCGCAAGTTAACGCCAGTGATCTAGGGCAAATGGTTATACTGCCCTCTTCGGTTGTCAACAGCCCAAGATATCTCCATGAGTACACGCAAGATGCATTCGCATACGTTCGGAACTATGGTCGGCCCGATTTATTCATCACGTTTACGTGCAACTCGGCATGGACACAAATTACCGGCGAACTTATGCCTGGCCAAAAAGCCACTGACAGGCACGACCTCATCGCTAGAGTTTTTAAAATTACAGTCCAGAAATTAGTTGCGTTACTGACGAAAGGACAAATATTTGGAGAGACGCAGTGTTTTATGTATTCCATAGAGTGGCAAAAGCGAGGCTTGCCCCACGTACATCTTCTATTGTGGCTAAAAACAAAGTTGCGTCCTAGCCAAATTGACGACATAATTAGTGCGGAAATCCCTGATGCCAACATTGACAAAAAACTACACGATACCGTTGTCAAAAATATGAGCCATGGTCCTTGCGGTGTACTCAATATGTCATCTCCGTGCATGAAGGATGGAAAGTGTACCAAAAAGTACCCCCGAGCGATACTGAAGGACACGCAGACAAGCGAAAATGGATACCCAATGTACCGGCGAAGAGCACCTCACGATGGAGGACGCACAGCTACTATTAGAATTCGCGGTGATCAGGAAGATGTCGTGGTGGATAACAGATGGGTTGTACCTTATTCTCCCCTTCTTACCAAAATCTTCGATGCCCATATTAATGTTGAGTTCTGTAGTTCAGTGCAGGCCATAAAATATATATGTAAGTACATAAACAAAGGGAGTGATCAAGCAGTATTCAATGTGAGGCAAGCTGGCGATGTGAATATTGACCCCAGGGATGAAGTCCAAACGTTCAGGGCAGGCCGATACGTAAGCAGCAATGAAGCGGCGGCGGCGTGGCGAATCTTTGGCTTACCACTTCAAGAAAGACACCCCACTGTCACCCACCTAGCGGTGCACCTGCCCAATGGCGAGCGCGTTTACTTCACAGAGCACAATTTCCGTGATAGAATGACAATGTCTCCGAAGACAACATTGACTGCATTTTTCCAACTGTGCGAAAGTGACAACTTCGCAAAAACCCTGTTATACGCTGAAGTACCGAGATACTACACGTGGAATGCACCGAGGAAAGAATGGAAGCGACGTGTACAGGGGACACCTGTAGAGGGCTGGCCAGGCGTAAAGGCTGGAGACGCACTAGGTCACATGTATACTGTGCACGTTAGCAACTTCGAATGCTACTGTTTACGCATGTTGCTCAATCAAGTGCGAGGTCCAACGAACTTCCAGGCTCTGAAAGAAATTGATGGGCTAGAGCGAGCGACATTCAGGGAAACATGTGAGGCACGAGGGCTATTGGAAGATGATAACCACTGGGACGTAACCATGGAGGAAGCCGTGCTGTGTCGCTCAGCCGCCAAACTCAGAGAGCTGTTTGCAATTTTAGTAAGCACTTGCGGACTCTCCAACCCTTTCCAGCTGTGGGATAAATACAAGGACTCACTATCAGAGGATATTGCACATAGGCTACAAGGCACTCACGAAGACTTGATAGTTAATGAGGCTCTGAAATTAATAGAGGACAAGATAATTAACTTATCTGGGAAAAATATGGCGGATTTTGGTTTACCCACACCACAACGAAGGGGAGAATTGTCAAGCGATGTTCTAAGGGAACTTAATTACGATACCGTAGCCTTAGATACTTTTGTCAAAGAAATGGCGCCACGTTTGCTTCCCGAACAACGGCACGTTTATGATTTAATTATACAGCGCGTAAATAGCGGTGATAGGGGACTCTTTTTTCTTGACGCACCGGGGGGTACTGGCAAGACATTCGTTCTAAACCTACTGCTGGCCCGACTTCGCAGGGACAGTAACATAGCCCTGGCTGTGGCTTCCTCGGGAATCGCTGCAACATTGCTTAACGGTGGAAGGACTGCACATTCTACTTTTAAATTATCACTTAATCTTGCGAGTGAAGAAGCCCCAACTTGCAACATCAGCAAAAGTAGTAACCGCGGCGTTCTCTTGCAACAGTGCAAGTTAATTGTGTGGGACGAGGATTTGGAATCGGGTGCCTATGCGTCTAAGCTGCTGCAAATCGGAGAGGGTCTACTAGAAACAGACATAGATTGTAAAATTGAATTTACAAATGATTTTTGCCATCCAGTGACTACAGACGATGAACTTATTTCGCACGTTTTTCCAAACTTACAAAACAACATAGCCAACGAAGAGTGGTTATGCGAAAGGGCAGTACTAGCGCCAAAAAATGAATCCGTCAATAACATCAACAAAAAGATATTGGAAAGGTTAGTCGGCGAATCAAAAATATACACATCTATAGACACTATGATGAGCAGTGACGACAGTACAACTTGCCCTGTAGAGTTCCTTAACAGCTTGGAATTAACAGGCGTGCCTTCCCATAAACTGGAGCTAATGGTTGGCGTCCCAGTTCTGCTGATGAGTTGTTCTGATCTTGATGCACCGAGAATGTGCAATGGCACCAGGCTACGTGTCACAGAGCTGGGGAGAAATATTATAAAGGCCACTATTCTTACCGGAGCATCTAAAGGAGAGAGCGTTTTGATTCCCCGAATCCCAATTATTCCAAATAATTTGCCATTTCAATTTAAGAGGCTGCAATTTCCCCTGAAGTTGGCATTTACAATGACCATTAATAAGTCTCAGGGCCAAACACTGAAAGTGGCAGGAATTCATTTGGGCACTCCTTGCTTCTCACATGGTCAACTTTATGTCGCTTACTCAAGAGTATCCAGCGCCCAAAACTTACACGTACTGGCGGAAAATAATAAATCATACAATGTCGTCTATAGAAATATATTAACCTAAATTATTTACTCACACATCATAACATCCATTTAATTTCTCTCGGGACCCAATTCTGAAGTTCACGCGGCCGAAGTCGCGGGCAGAATCGCATATTTTATAAATGCGATAATAACTCTGTCTGTTAGTTACCTTTTTACGTATTAACGGCTGAATGGATTTGAATGAAAGGGATAGACCATGACCTGGGTTAGGTAGAACAGATTTGAATGAAATTTGTCACATGGGTAAACCATGGTCTGAAATAGGACATAGGATACTTTTTATCCCGGTAGTATGTACCCGTGGGATAATTTCCGACATCCATGCGGGCGAAGCCGCGGGCGGAAGCTAGTAATATAATATTTAAGAAAATGTTAAAAAAATATATATTATAATTATAATGTTCATAACGTTTTGCAAAGTAATTTTATTTCATGTAAACGTTATCATAGTCCGAATAGGTACTAGAAAAAAAAACTATTAAAAAAAACTTACTGATCCACTATAATCAAGACGCTTCGAATGTGGATTACCTAGGAATATTTGCAGTAGGTCCCTAGTAACTAGTATTTGCAGCATGGAATTAAAGATAATGGATATTTTTTTTATGACCCAAGAGAATTTTTGGACTGTTTGACTTATATACGATATGGTGGAATCCCACGATCGGCAATATTGCAGACGGACACGCACGGCAGACGACCACAGACTTAACAGAAAACAAAACGAACTCAAAACGGTGAACGGTAATACCGAAATCCCACGATCCGCGATTTTGCTGACGTACACCGACGAGCCCGGACGACAGACCGTGGGAAGGTGTACGTGCGGGGTATCGCAGACATCGGAAAAGCCTCGGTGCGCGGTGCGTGTCGGTCTGTGGTTGTCTGCCGTGCGTGTCCGTCTCCAATATTGCCGATCGTCGGATTCCACCATTATATAGTAAGGGAACCGGCATGTCCTAGAAACAAAGTTCGGAGATATAATCTATCAACTCGCACTGGGCCCAGGTGGTGGATTACGGCCCACTCCCTCTCATCGAGAAAAGGCCTGTGTCCCAGCAGTGGGAACATAATAGGCTGATTACACATGCATGCAACAGTCTACCACGAATTTGAACTAATTATAGGTTCATGGAATAAGTAATAAGCTCAATTCAAATTCAATACAATTTTCGACGCTCGAACGGTGCTGATTCTCAGCCTAGTTTGAATAAATGACTTTTGATTTTGATTTTTTCCTTCAGGCATAACTCACCCCTATTGCATTTTAAACAGCTGTATATTTAACATAATAATAATATTTCATCACCCTGTAATGAAAAAACCAACCAACCGTAGAACTAAGTTACGAAAAACTGCGTCAACGGCTTGATATCACGTTACTTTTGCGTAAAAATGTTTCAAGTTTTAAATTCTGGCCATAGATTAATAAAATCGTATAGAAGCGTAACTTTTTTTCATTACTTTGTACAGTCAGGGTAACTTTTTATTAAATTGACTATTGACATAAATTATCTGTATATAAGGCGTATCTTTTCATACACGAAATATTTTAAGGGGTAATTGTACTCATCATTATAAACAACTTTCAATATGGGACAATCCCTACATTTATGTTCGCATAGCTATCTCGTCAAAATGTAGGGAACAGCTAATTTTTTTTGTAGGCATCTTGCAGTTTCGCATCTATCCAAAGTACTATTCCTTAATTCATGCCTTGACCTATTCATTCTTTTATTTAGTAGGTACCATTAAGGTGAACGCACACTCCGAGCCGAACGCGTCGAACGAATCGAAATCAACGAGAACGCTAGGAATGGTCTTTCAGATTCGGATGATTCCAAGCGGGCAGGTGTGCGAGGTTTCATAGAATTTCATATAAAGAATTCAAAAATTCGCTTCGTTCGGTTCGTTCGACGCGTTCGGCTCAGATAATTGTGCATTCACCTTTAAAGTTGGTGGTAAACTCGAAAATATGTAAAATGGTCGAGTGATAAAGTTGCTTTTTTTAATGCATCCATGACAACGCAGTTTTAGTAGCGACGAGCGACCGAGCGTGCATGATACGTTTCCGAGGGCACATGTTTGCCTATTCTTTTTTGTTGTTTTTGTGTTGCTGAGTAAGATTTTATTAAAATACCATGCGCTTCAGGAGTGAAAGAAACTGAAGAAGATTTTAATGTCAGATGTAAAGAAAGGTTTCCATCTTTACATACCGAGACTCCTCCGTGCCTCAGAAAGCACGATAAGCCGTTGGTCCCGGCTGACATTTGTGGATCTTTGACAGTCTTTACGGGTCGTCAGAAGCCCGAAAGTCTGACAACCAGTCTTACCAAGGGGTATCGTATTATCCAGTTACTGGGTTGTGGAGGTCAGATAGGCAGTCACTCCAAGTAAAATACTGGTATTCAGCTGCATCCGGTTAGACTGGAAGACGACCTCGTCAAAATTTGGCCTACCAACGTTTTTTTGCGATTTAGGTAGAGTGATCAAAACTACATCTATCTCGTTTTTTACTTTTCAATATCTGTATAGAAAAAAAAGAGATAGAACGTTTGAAACAATACATAGTATCTCAGGGCGACGTTTTGTAGTGCGAATAAAGCATAAGTCATCCTTTTGCATAGAATTTTTTGTCAGATGCACGTGGCTGCGTGTTTAAAATAGTTTTTAAGTGTTATGTGAATGTTTTTTGTAACTATCTGGTGAGTATTAATATTATTTTATAAATACTGTTTAAATATGAATGTAGCTATCGCAATAATTCAGATTAAATACTCGTAAATCCACTTTGAAAAGCAGACTTAGAGATACGACTTATTTGAACTAGTGAACTTGTTTGTTGTTATTGACTTACGCCTTATTCGAACTAATTTTTATTATTCAGATTGGTAAAATGGAAGTGGAGTTTTCGGATGCTGATGATGATTCTGTTGATGAAATTATGGCAATTTTGCATACCAACGGTATCAAAGTAGTAAATACAAAGAAAAAACAGACCAGCGGTATAAAAAATTTGGAAATTGTCCTTATTTATAAACCAGATGAAGAGCTCTTGAAGAAAATAAATGAAAATGTACCGCCAGAAAACCCAGACATTCTTTGCATACCGTCTTGCTCAACATTTCCTGTTTCTACAGAAGAGCGTACATCAACCACGGTTACTAATACTTCCACTCATTTTATCATTGATGCGGTTGCAGAGAGAGACCATCTGGCAGACCCATTTTACACACAGGCCTTAACTTACCCAGAAGAATGTTTCACGACGACGACGCCCGCTGATATTTCATCCAACAGATGTTGGATGGGTAAAGATACTGTGGATGTCATAGCTACAGATTCTGATGTCCCATGTTGCTCCAGTATTTCTACATTCTCAGAAGACCGATGGACGACCACGGCTCCCGAGTTACCCAGTTCTTACCCAGTTGTAGACACAACTGCAGAAGTTATTGTTGTCCCTTCTTGCTCTAACATTTCTACCTCCACAGAATCTACCGATTCATCAGCTACATTGGCCAACGGTGATGTTGCTGTAACTGCTAATGTCCCTAAACGCAACAAGCATGCACTGCCAGAAGTTTGGAAAAAAAATGTGACCAAAGAGAAGAGAATGCGAGGTGAATCTTACCTTGGGTATGCGAGGGATTCAAATAAAGTGATAACTTCAGATGTTCCAAGAGCTGAGAGAAAAATGGGTTCGACATGTGACTCTGATTTTTGCCAAAAGAGCAAAAAAAGGTTTTGTTCTTTGTTTACAGAAGATGACAGACAAACCATTTTTAACAATGTCTGGAAGGAACTGGACTGGAACGGCACAAAAAGTTTTGTTTGTTCTTTGATAGATAAGATTCCAGTCAAACAAAGTCAACTCAAAGGTCAGAGAGCTTTGTATACTATTTAAAACTTAATGCAGAATCGCAGCAAGTATGTAAAAAAATGTTTCTGAATACTTTGGGATTAAAAGAACGCATGGTTTTCAACTGGTTAAATCAGAGTCTAGCAGGTATACCACTTGTAGCAAGCAAAAGGGAGAATAGCGACAGAGGAAAACGGAAATCGACAAGCACAGTCAACGAAGACGGAGTTACTCAAGCCGATCATTTACAAATATTTTTCGAAGCCATACCAAAGCTTCCTTCACATTATTGCAGAACCACGTCATCAAAACTTTATTTAGAACCAGTTTTTAAAAGCAAGAGTCATCTGTACGAAATATATAGACAAAATTGTAATGAAGAATCTGTTAGACCCGTTTCAAGTTGCTATTTTGCTATTAAATTTGAGGAACTAAATTTAAGTATTTGTAAACCAAAGAAGGATAGATGCGATGTATGTTGCGGTTTTGAAACAAAAAATGTGACTCAGGAAGACTTTGATAGACATGTCGAAAAGAAACAGGCTGCTAGATTAGAGAAAGAAGCTGATAAGAAATTAGCTATGGATAAGAAGATAACAATTATATGTATGGATGTTCAAAGCGTAAAAGTATGCCCTAAAGTACAAGCCAGTGCAGTTTATTATAGGACTAAATTATGTTGCCATAATTTTACTATTTACAACATGGCTACAAATGAAGTTGTCTGCTACTGGTGGCATGAGTGTGAAGGAGAACTTCAGGCATCTAACTTCGCATCCTGTCTAATAGACTACATTGTTGAAAAAGTTCCAAAATCAATGCCCCTTGTAATTTATAGTGATGGCTGTACGAGCTAAAATAGAAACGCAACCATGGCTAATGCCTTACTAAATCTGGCTATGAAAGAGAACATGCTGATAACGCAAAAATATTTAGAGAAGCGTCACACCCAAATGGAGTGTGGTTCCGTACATTCAGTAATTGAAATTAAATAAAAAAATACGGATATTCATTTGCCAAACCAGTACGCGACATTAACCAAAGATGCTAAAAAGAAGAACCCGAAATACGAAGTTAAGTATCTCTCATTTAACTTTTTCAGTGACTTTTCGCAACTGGTACGATATCAATCTATTCGACCTGGTAAAAAGACTGGAGATCCGACGGTTACTGACATTAGACAGTTAAATTATGAACCAACAGGCAAAATAAGGTACAAACTATTATTTTCTGACGAGCTCCAAGACTTGCCTTCCAGACCAAAACAGATTAATACTAATTGTGAATTGAAACCAATGTACACAGAAAGAATACCATTAAAACAGAGAAAATGGAAAGATTTACAAGATCTTAAAGCTATTTTACCAAAAGACTTTCACTCTTTTTATGATGACCTGCCTAAGACTGAATAATTTTATTTTTTTGATTTACTAAGCCTTATAAACTAATAAGGTACTTACCTGAAAGGTGTTCTTGATTATTTTTTAAACCAAGACTGATTGATTACCAGTGATCGGAATAGGTAGAGCTAATCTACCTAAAGTTCAAAGAACAGAGACAAAAAAAGTGGAGACTTCCTTACGACTAAAATATTTTTCGGGACTAATGTCGGGATTTCGGGACATCACATAAATTATTATTAAAACTGTTATGTAAATAACATTAGCTTCTGCGTTTACTTACATCGTTCAAACGAATTATTATGAGGTGATTATTAGGAGATTACCTTAATTTTTTTTAAACAATAGAAATCGACCATACTTTTTTTTAAACAGAAACTGGAAATTAATTCGATAGTTGTTTAGGAGTATGAGGAACAGGGTGTAAAGTTCACTCATCCACCATAGAAAAGGGAGGATCCTCCTACCAGACGGGTGTTGTGTCTGGCGGGCAACTGCCCAATGATTGATATTGGATTTTTGTATATATGTTCACTGCACGGTAAACTCTAATTGCGCGATGCAGGATTTTTGTGACGTCAGGATTTTTGTGTGACGTCAGGTCTTTGATGCGTAGTTTGAATGTGGCGATGTAGGTACCGCCACATCACTCCCCTCCGGAGACCGAAGGTCGATAGTGGGCTGAGTCTTGTATCTTGCGATGCTTGCCAGTGCCAGTTGTGGTTCCAGTGAGTCGGAACCGGGTGCCGCATTGTTCGCAGTGGGTCGGAACTGTTTGCGGCGATTGTGGTGATTGAGTTGATTGAGTTGATTGAGTTGATTGAGGTGATTCCCCAGTGGGTCGGGGTGATGAGGATGCGGGTGATGACCAGGAATGCGCGTTCGCTGCATGCTGGTGGTCAGGATACCCGCTGACGCCTCGGGTGTTGGCTTGGCTGTGTGACTCGCCTCACTGAAAGCTTGCGGGAGTGATGATGATGACGTCACGCTGGAGTAGTTGCACGAAGGCTGCGTTGACGTTCATATTCGGGGTCACCAATTTAGGAGTATGAGGAACAGGGTGTAAAGTTCACTCATCCACCATAGAAAAGGGAGGATCCTCCTACCAGACGGGTGTTGTGTCTGGCGGGCAACTGCCCAATGATTGATATTGGATTTTTGTATATATGTTCACTGCACGGTAAACTCTAATTGCGCGATGCAGGATTTTTGTGACGTCAGGATTTTTGTGTGACGTCAGGTCTTTGATGCGTAGTTTGAATGTGGCGATGTAGGTACCGCCACAGTTGTTTTACTTTATTAATTTTAGTTGTACTTAAGTAATGTTCTGAAACCCGGGACATTAGTCCCGAAAAAATATTTTGTCGTAAGGCGTCTCCACTTTGTCTCTGTTCTTTTTCGAACTTTAGGTAAATTAGCTGTACCTATTCCGATCACTGGTGATTACAGATAGTAAGTTGATTGTAAGTTTTTTAATTTGAGCAATATTTTTTGTGTGGGCTGTGTTTATTTTATAAGAATATTTTGTTTTTGTTAAAGAGTTTTTTTCAGTTTATTAGATTAAACACATTCCTTTATTAGCCATCCACGACAGACGTTTTAGTACTACTACTAATATTATTAAGAATTTCTTAAATTTTATTTTGTAATGATTTTCTATGGGTAGGTTTTTGATCTCACAGGTGCTGTGTGTTATGATAATTGAAGAAGAATTTATTATTGCAAATAAGCGTTGCATAGCTATTGATTTTATAAGTTTTTTTGATATTTATTTAAATAAAAGTATTTTACTGAGTACCAATTTTTATTTTTATTTTCATTCCAATAAACAGTAAGTCACACTCGAGGAGCTCGTGGCTAAGTAATAACAGCCGCACGGGTCGATTCATCAGGTTAAGCTACGCTTGCCGGGGTTGGTCCGTGGATGGGTGACCATCTTTACATATCGAAACTCCTCCGTGCCTCGGAAAGCACGTTAAAGCGTTGGTCCCGGCTGTCATTTGTGGATCTTTGATAGTCGTTACGGGTCGTCAGAAGCCCGAAAGTCTGACAACCAGTCTTGCCAAGGGGTATCGTATTACCCAGTTACTGGGTTGTGGAGGTCAGATAGGCAGTCGCTCCATGTAAAATACTGGTATTCAGCTGCATCCGGTTAGACTGGAAGCCGACCTCAACATAGTTGGGAAAAGGCTAGGCAGATGATGATGAATATCATCATTTTCCTGACTTTATCCCAGTTTATTTGGGGTCAGGGTAACATGTCCCTTAGTTCCACACTTCTCTATTAGTCGACATCTCGATAGTCCCTTTTCTTGCCATATGATCTTTCACACAGTCCATCCATCGTTTCTTTGGTCTTCCCCTACTCTTATAGCCTTCGACATTTAATTTTAAAACTATTGAGTGTTCTTGATTGAGGATAAAATTACTTCAAGAAAAATGGAAAAGTTTTAGTGAACTAGCATGTGATCAAGCACTAATAGGCATTAAAAAAAACCCTACTGCCCTACTAAAAAACGAACTAAAAAGTAAAAAAAAAACAAGTTGATAAGATTGGCATTGCAGAGACTGTTCTGTGGAAAACTTTTTAATCTAAGAGTTCCCTCACCTACATACACCCCTTTGCAAAAAAAAAACGGGCACCTTAACAGTCATTGGCTTTTCTATGGACAATATTAATATTTTCACGATGTTATTAGATAGCATAAATGACTAGTAATTTCTTATTATCAATAAGAATACCGTTTTTTAGGTACACCCCTCTTCCAGCAGCGCTACAATTTTACTAGCTCTTATTGCTTTTTCTGTCATTACAATCGACACAAAGATATCTGTTTTAAGTCACAATAAGGCTGGATTATGCGACAAACATAAATTATTCTACTAAAAATAACGAGAAGTAAATTTTAGTTGCCAGGATAACCTTTTAACCGCAAACCCGCAAAAAGTTAGTAAAAGTCACAAACTGAAAAATGGATTATAATTGTTTTAAACAAAAATTTGGAATAAACTTTTTTTCATATCCAGACTCTTTATTAAGTGCCAGTAACATAGTTTGGCTATTAAAACCTCTTAACAACTAAATGATTACCAATAATGTATTAAAATCAAAACCGCCCGTTTTTTTTGCAAAGGGGTATACATACATAAACCCTGAAAGCATTACTCTCCTTTTTGGGCAGTCGTGCAAAAGGAACATCAGGTTGTAACAGAATTCAGTATATACATCCATACGCCTTTTTCTCATAGAGAAAGGCAGAAACTCTCGCCTTTTAATCACCTCTTTTTCCCATGGGAAACGCACAAAATAGAACATCAAATTGCAACAAAATTCAGCCCATTATTTCGATAAAAGAAATGCCACTAATTATTGCAACGAACAAAAACGCTGTCCAATTCCATCAATAATGCGGTGAAAGAATGCTATTCGGTTAACTGAATTCGCTATTTTGAAATGCTGTTGAATAATTCACACAATAAATAAAACCCAACGAAATTGTTTTGTGAAAAACTGGTTCATCAATATTGTCAATAGACACAAGTGTTTTTTAACCGTTATTATTAATACTATAAATGGATTGTGTGTATTTTTATGTGAGAACCGAAATAAATGAGAATTTATAAATATTATACATAGTTTGAGCTTTTCAAACTACTATTAAAATATAGTAAGAGGAAATCACTTTTATAAGTTGTTAATCTAAATATATATAACTCAAAGGTGACTGACTGATTGACATAGTGATCTATCAACGCACAGCCCAAACCACTAGACGGATCGGGCTAAAATTTGGCATGAAGGTAGATGTTATGACGTAGGTATCCGCTAAGAAAGGATTACGATTAATTCTACCCCCAAGGGGATAAAATAGGGGATGAAAGTTTGTATGAAACTTTGTCAATTTTAAACCGATCGGAAAGGACATAGGCTACTTTTTATCGACATACCACGTGGGCGAAGCCGCGGGCGGAAGCTAGTTCTATATATTAATGCTCGTGACTGTACTATAGGTAGGCTTCTGTCTAAAAATACAGGCGTCATGTTAAATATAACTGTCGAATATTAAGTCTATCCATCGTATGTTAAATCTACACTAACTACAGTAAGTATTGAGTACAGTAACTTAGTGTTATTCAAATGATACCGTCTCATGTTCAATTGACACAGAACTGCATTATCAAGTCACATAACTCCACTTATGTTTATGTACACAAATACATAATTCACAAGCTCAAACGGCCAGTGTATTGCTGACAAGGGACTAAACACAAATGCAGTTCTCATGGTTAAGTGGTCTCTTAGGGTCTGGCATAGACGTGCTGAAACCACACCACACCACTGGGGCAAAAACATAGGTGTGTGCGGTTGTGATATAGTTACAGGGACAAAGCTACCTAACTGAATTTGATGAGGTACCTGCCACGTATTTTATTGTTTATTCCAAATCTCAGCCCACCTGTGATGGTATCACTGCCACATATGGAAATCTGCGAACACAAAGGCCTTCCTTCCCATCCCAGAGACAAATTTGCAAAGTCTCATGTACCTGAAAATATATGGGCCAACTCATACCCTTCTAACCGGAACTTGTCATGCATGTGAATGGTCACACCTTTTAAAGTATTATCACAATTGCCAGACGACATTACTGCCACTGTATGTGGTTGTAACACGTCTGAACAGAACTTAGGCATAGACACAGGACTATTCGGCTATAAACTTGCAGACTGAACGCAAACAGAGATACAATGGATCGATCATTTATATCGTCTGTATTATGATTGATTCAATCTCTGCTTTACGTTTGAATAATCATGATTTATGTCGCCTTGAGGATTCGGTGTGTCTTTCAATTAATCTGGTCGACAGAAATGAGATTTTTATTTAAAAGATTTTACATAACATAGCATAACATCACGCCTGTAATCCCTGAAGGGTCAAGCAGAGTTTTACCTAATATTAACATTAACACCCACAAAAAAAATGAAGATTTTTTGTTATAATAATCATGAAATGTAAAGGTAGAACCGACGTTTGACGGACACAATTCCAAAAAAAAATGACTACGTTAGATTATGGACGAACTTAGGGCCGTTCAAAAAAAAATGAGTGAGGCTTCAGTAGTTACATTATTATGATCTACATCTAACATTCTTGAACACACTGTTGGCTGACAGTACTAATCTCTCGGAAAATGGGTTGGTACCATCTGATCGATGACCAACTCCAGAACCGCGCGCGCGGGTTGTTCAAATCAAATAGCGGGCGCTTCCCCAGTTTCCAGTTACGCACTTCCGTCCCTTTTCACTAAATCACTCCTACAGATTACAGGAAAGCAAGAGGAAAGATGTTCCACGTCAAAAAACAAAAAAGTATACCTCAATAACGATTAACAGGGAGTTGTTATTAATGTCTTTCACTTTGTTTTAAATTCTTGTCCGCCACGTCCTCAAATGAATGAATTTCATCGCATTTTTTTGGTATTTGTTATATAGCTATATGGAACTCACACATAAAAAAATATTGTTTTTTGAACGGCCTTTCGTTTTTTACCCGATTACGGACAAGAAAAAAGGAGGGTTATGATTTTGACCGGTATGTATGTATGTTCATCTGTTCCCTCATATATTCTAAACGACTCATCACAATTTGACAAATGAGGTATCGTTGGAAGCATCTTGGTCGTCCGCTGGTTATAGGTTATGTGACGTCACATTAAAAATGGCACCCTCCAGAGGACAAATTCATGAAATAAAAAATAAAAAAAAATTAATCGTATCATGTTGGGTATCAAATGAAAGGGTTTAATTAGAAACATTTAAAAAATATATATATATTATCCGGAAAATCCCCAAAAAATCCGGAGTCACACGTAATCTGCTCGATTTATTAACACGTGTGACTCTGGATTTTTAATTTGTCTGTCTGTGGTGTCTTGTTTATACCTTTTTAGCTGATTGACTTATTTGTCGTAGTTGGGTTTTCGTTTTTATTACTTTTTTTTTTTTAATATAAGTCATTTCAAGGTTCAGTATCCATGAATTCCCAGGCACCCACAGTAACTGGCGTAATACAGAACGTGAGCAAGTGTAGGTACGTACCTATAAGGACAGTAGCACGTGGAATATTGTAATTTTGGCCTGTCTCATGGGATTTTGGCATAAGTTCATGTTGATTGCTAGTATGATAATTAAAATTTTCGGGATAGGTAACTCGTTGGAACAATTACGTGGCTGAAAATTTTCATATTTTTCGCAGAAAACGATACAATTAATATAAACCAATATGAATCTGTGCCCACATACTACTATTTACTATTGTAGAATTTTAGTAAATTTTTAGGTACATATTAGTATTTATTAACAGCTCGGAGGAGCTCGTGGCTAAGTAATAACAGCCGCACGGGTCGATCCAATAGGTTAAGCCACGCTGGCCGGGGTTGTTCCATGGATGGGTGACCATCTTTACATACCGAGACTCCTCCGTGCCTCGGAAAGCACGTTAAGCCGTTGGTCCCGGCTGTCATTTGTGGATCTTTGACAGTCGTTACGGGTCGTCAGAAGTCCGAAAGTCTGACAACCAATCTTGCTAAAGGGTATCGTATTACCCAGTTACTAGGTTGCGGAGATCAGATAGGCAGTCGCTCCACGTAAAATACTGGTATTCAGCTGCATCCGGTGAGACTGGAAGCCGACCTCAATATAGTTGGGAAAAGGCTAGGCAGAATGAATTAGTATTTATTAACACAACTAACTATTTACAATAACTTTAAAAAAAAATGCAGAAACAAAAGCGCACTTAGGCGTCGGATTACTCGTACGCATTTCTGTCATCCAGAAACATGCCTAGAAGACTGGCAGCATTGCCACGTTGAATGGCAATGCTAATTCTTTGGCCAAAGAACGAGCCAACCCTCTGGTGACTAGGCCCTAATTTTCTTAAAAAGGAGACGCGCCCTCTGGCCCCATGACCCGAGCGTTTCGACCCCACACGGCTCAAAACTAGTAGTAAAAAACTAGTAGCCCATAAAGTTACAGTATTTGCGCCGCTTGAGAATTTGTAGAATTATAATTTAAATTTAGGTACAAACGTCGTTTCGTTTGTACCTAAATAAAAATTACAATTATTGAAAAAACGAAAATAATGAATGCAAGCAAATTATTGTAAGACCATTTTTTTAAAGAGTAACTTTGAAGTTCTTGCCTATTCTTCTCCAAACTACGTTTAGGGGCAACTAGATTCAATTTTTATTTTTTCGTTTTTTGTAAACTTTGACGTTCAAAATTGCTCTTTAATGGTCTGATTGAGTGGCTTCAAGTCCTTCAATTCACCAGCTCCCATTCTAAATGAATTTAAACCAACAAGACATCGTGATATCCTTACAAAAACGGAAACAAATGAAGTGGGAAAGGCGACGGAGTTAGAACACAATGTTAGGAACCTTCTTCATTTACATAAGGCGTGGTAAGACGTAAAGGTGCTCCGTGCTTCGCTTACTGAAAGGATACCTGATGAAATTCTGAATCAGATTCTGGTTTGATGGTTCAGTCCATTTTTGATAGTAATGATGGATATTTTTTGGTGGGTGCCGTAGAAGGGATAATGTTTGAAAGATGGATAAAAAATAGTGAGCATATGATTGCTGCTGTTGTGCTTGTGGACCCAGTAACTGGGTTGTGGAAGTCAGATAAGCAGTTGTTTCATGTACAATACTGATGTTCCACTGCGTCCGGTTAGACTGGAAGCCGAACACAACATAGTTGGGAAAAGGCTAGGCAGATAATGATGGACAGGTTATTGCCCATCCTGTCTTTGTAAACTCATTTTGAACAATAGATTTTATTTTTTATATCTGTAATATGAAATAACAAGATTACAGTATATCTCTAGATTCGAAAAGACAAGGATTGATCGATGTGGCGATGCTTGGGGGAAGCCTATGTCCAGCAGTGGACGTCTTCCGCCTACATGATGATGACATTTATAAAATATAGTAGTAGTCGCATTAGGCTTAGACCTGTTATGGTAGTTTTAAAGCATTTAAATAAATAAATAAAATAAAAATAAAATGACGAAAATAAAATAGTCCCACGTGAACTGATCGCTGTACGATTTGCCTGAATAAAAACGCAAACCAACCATGTTTCTCTTTTCACTTCTGAACATCTACCAACAAATCCAGGCTCATCTATAAAAATAAACACCCGCAATACAATACAATATTTCTAAGTAACATCCGAATCAAGACTCATCTGGACGGCTTACTTGCAACCGAGTCGTCAGACTAAGCTGGCAGTCAGTCAGCCATGCAGACTTCCGTGTTCCTGAACGAATAGATCAGACGGGGAAATTATATAAATAAATTATTATTACGGTTGATTTTATTTACTAAGATGAAAATAAGCTAGAAGCTGGGATCAAAAGAAATAATACTTCCATCCTTACATATTATAAAACAAAGTCCTCAGCCGCGTCTGTCTGTCGTCCTGTACGCGATAAACTCAAAAACTACTGCTCCGATTTTCATGCTGTTTTCACCAATGGATAGAGTGGTTCTCGAGTAAGGTTTTAGTATAAAATAACCGACATCCACCCGGGCAAAGTCACGGCCATCAGCTAGTAGTATATAAAATAGAATCTCCTTCAGTGAATGCGTTCAAAATCACTATAACCCTTCAGGTTCAAGACGTATATGTCACTTTTTACTAAGATTTTACTTGTCTACGATCCTTATTTATTGATCGATGTCATCTAAAGGCATTTAAAATCACCCTATTTATTTAAACTTTATGTTGGTACAGCAGTGGTACAGCAAACTAGCCTACAGATTGCAAAAAAGCACACAAACAAAACACACACTACAAACAAAATTACCTTTTGTCGCCAAAATATATTCGAAAATATAATTATTTCTACCTAACACTTCTATCAAAAGCAAAACCTATCACAGCACGATTCAATTCAGAAAAAAATACTCGAATGAAATTTTTATCATCGAAACATGTCGTAATAAAAATACTGTTAAGTACGAAATGGAATGGTTGGTGTTCCGTACAATGTCAAAGTAACAAATATACATACTAACCCACGCCTTCTTCCGATGGTGTAAGCACTGTGGACAGATATTACAGAACACCACCTGCTACGTTCCTTACATAATCCTTTTCTTCGTTTACTTTCATACAGGGGGCCTAAACCAGCCACATTAGCAATTCCTCTAAAAGCAGTTCATTTCCTGAATCCCAGCTGTCATTAGCGATTCCTCTAATTTGACATAAAAGCAATTCATAATTTGTGGACCATTTTACGAATCTCCATAGAAAACTGTCAAACAGATGAATTATTTCGTAACATAAATAGCACGTAGATCATATGTTATAAATTGTCAGTTGGTGACATTTTACGATAATTCTTAATATTTTCATATTATGATTCTGCTAAAGTGACCGTTTTAAGCCCCATAAGGTTCTATTCTGTCCTTTTAGGGGTCTCGGCGTTTCCACTAACATCCACTTTTAGCAAATATTACCAATTAAACAAGATTCTCCTGAAAGGAATTAACTATGAAAGTGCAAAGAAAAACGACTTTGTAATTTTGGAAACCGCACAAATTGATGTGTTGTCTATATTTATTGTCTTTGACATTGTAGGCTCAGGCCAAATAAAAAACCAAGACAGAGCGTTGCGAACGATAAAAGCCATCATTAAAACTCACAACCTGTTCATTGCCAATTCAATCAACTCAGCCTAGCGCAGTCCACTGTTGGACATAGGCCTCTCGCAGGCTGCGCCACAGCCACCTTCCGCATCCAATCTGTCTCATACACCTTTTTAAGTTCGTCGGTCCATCTCGCTGGTAGGCGACCCACACTCTGATACCGTTACGCGGTCTACACTCCAGGACTCGTTTGATCCACCGGCCAACAGTGCTTTGATAAACATGGCCAGCCCACTGCCACTTCAAATCAGCGTCAGGTGGTACACTTTGTGTTTCCATCTGGCATTATGCTGAGCTGAGACCCCTTTGGCACTGTAATGACTGTTTTCTGTTTTATAGTTTTAAGGTGTCTTTTTCTGCTACAAGGCCAATAAACGCATTTTTCTTTCTTTCTTTCTTTCAACTGGTTTGGCAATGTCGGTTACTCCGGTTCTTTTCCGGATAATTTCATTTCTGTATTTATCCTTCAAAGAAAATCCGAGCATAGCCCGCTCCATAGCGCGCTGAGCGACCTTTAATTTATGGAACAGCCCGACTGTCAGTGTCCACGCCATTGCCAATAATCTACAGTCATATTTCAGAGTTTGTGGTAGCCTGATAAACATACAAATACAATTTAACAAGCGTTCCGTTTCAACATGCCCGATACGGAACGCCAAAAACTAGAAAGCGTTAGAAATCAGATTTTCGATTTCGCATTGAATTTTCGTACAAAATTTTGGAATTTGAACACGGCACCAAATTCTGTTTGAAGTTTAAAACGCAATTTCTGTCATGGTTCCAATTAATCACTGTATTGACTACGGAAACGTGTATTTTTAACGTTTCCTTTGTTATTCGGTAGTATCGTTGATAGAATTTATAGGTAACAAAGATGGGAGTGATATTTCTGGAAAATTCGAGTTATTTTACGATGTTTTTGATGCTAAAATAATAATAAACACGTGCCTTCTAGAAGAAGTGAATAAAATACACCAAAATTTTTGCTATAACGAATTGCAGTGGGCCTTAATCATTTTTATTTCCAAGTATAAGCTTGATAAACTGACTTTATTTCTTTACTGTACTAGATATTGTTAGTTACAGAACCTTATCAAATATGCCTATATTTTCACCATCTCTACCTACTCTGAACTAAGTAGGTACTATACCCGAGTCGCTTTAGCATAGCAGTAGCGGTCATTGCCCTTTCCTTAATATTTCTCCGTAAGAACCAAAACAATAAACTGTGTATGGTTTTTCGTTATTGGAACATGTTGAAAATCACGATAGATATTGATTTAGCTACTACTTTACTTTAACGGACTTCATTTTAGTTTTTGAAATAAACAATGCTAGATAATTTTATTGGGTCAGTGACCGCTATTGCCAAGCTAAAGCGACTCGGTTAAAGTAACTTGTATTTTCTGACAGAAAATGCCCAATATCACCGACACGACCAGAAAATCAAATGCAAGGCTTCACGTTCAGGAAACGAGAAGAATGTAAAACTTCAACTTAGCTTCGTAGACAGTAAAAACTTACTGCTTACGAAGCTAAGCCCCCTCTTAGTCAGTAGAAAAGGTGGATTCAAAATGACCATCACTTCTGCTATCACAGAGTTTAGAACAACAACTTTAAGCCTCTGAAGCCAAACTGGACATTGCTTGTATTTCAGCTTTCAGCGCCTATCCTCTTGATCATCAGAATGTACCGAATTACAGCAGATTTTAGCAATTTACAAGATAAATTCACAAGCAGTTTTAACGAGTATGGTTATGTGAGTAAGAGTTCTGCATGTATTCGAGAGCGTGGTGTGTGTATGTGTGTGTTGTAAATTCCGTGGTTGTAAAGCATGAGAAATTTTTGTTTCCATTCATTTTTTTCTGTATGACGTTGCACCGAAAATGTTTCAAAATCGCTTAACACTTTAGAATATTAATATTGTCCTGCTTTAAAACATAAGCAGTCTATATGCTCCCCCTACTGGGACACAGGCCTCCTCTTTGTGAGAGTGAATGGGCCGTAATCCACGACGCGGGCCCAGTGCGGGTTGGTAGATGTCACATGTCTTCGATTTTTTGGTTCTAGGACATGCCGGTTTCATCACAATGTTTTCCTTTCCCATTTTAAGAGCAGTGGTAATGAAATAATTTACACAAAATGAAGCGCCTGTCTGGGTTTGAACCTACTTGACGGGGTCCGTTAGGACCAACGCCTGCCAGGGTTGCAGGAAAGTCTGAAAGGGATACCGGGACCTTGGCAATAGGCAACTGAAGGAACACGGGTGGGTTTTAGACAGTAGAAGTCTGACACGCCCTCCCACTCCGCCCAGAGCGGGAGAAGTCATTGGATGATTTCCCAACCAAAAAAGAAAAGGTTTCGAACCTACAACCTACAACTCGTAAATTGTGGCCGTTACCACTGGGCCACCACTGCCCTATCTCATCTCTGGCCTGCTTCATGTCAATTACTAAGTGCATGGTGAACCTTCTGCTATCACGGGTTAATAGACCTACAAATAAATCGAAAGCGTAATAACGGACAACAATATTTTCTAGTCTGCCGCCCAATAGCCAGCCTAGCGCAATTGGGCGTTTCGGCCCGGAATTATTGCCAACTATGAAACGTCAGGGTTTACAAGACCAAAAAAAATGTTTGTACTCTAGTGAATATGGCTTGTTTTACATACCCTACTAATTCAGTGAATACGTATGCATGATATAACATCATGCATACGTATTCACTGAATTAGTAGGAAGTGAATTAGTACCGATACTTATAGTTAAATTTTTATAGTCCTTAATGGGCTGAAGGACTTTGAACGAAAGACAATAGAAGTTTTATTACGTCTAGGGGCATTTAGTGTCCCGCAAAGTACGTATTAAAGTGTTTTTTTTTACAAAAAAATCTTTATTACAACAATTAAAAAATATGAAAAAAAAAAAAAAAACTTCTTAAATACCTACTCATCATCTGCCTAGCCTTTTCCCAACCATGTTGGGGTCGGCTTCCAGTCTAACTGGATGCAGCTGAATACCAGTATTTTACATGGAACGACTGCCTATCTGACCTCCACAACCCAGTAACTTAAATACCTACTCTCTTTATAAATTGGTTTTTGTATAAATTCTAATTGGCCGGTGATCCAGTGTACCTATGCTTCAAGCGTTTTTTACTTTTAAAAATATCAGTTGTCTGTCTGAAATGGAGTTTCCGTGTTATTTTTCAATCTGGAATGAAATCAAACCAGTTAGACAGGTATCTATATCTAACCGGTCGGAACTAGTGTAGTTCAAAAAAATATAAATTCAATATTTCCGTTTATTTTCAGTAGAAATCGTTAGGAATGTCAGTCAACATTTTTGTGACATCTCTATGCGATATTTATGTTAACCAGTTTAGGTTGATGAGCCGTTTTTTCCATCCTTAGTTGGTTTATTTTTTCTGTAATGATTTTCTTGATATTTAATTATATGACGGCGCATTGCTAGCGCCATCTTTAAGGCATACGTCAGAACGAGATTTGACAACTGTCAGTCTGGCGGAGCGTCGCGCGTCGAGGCGATGGTCAGCGCGGCCATGTTGAACGTTGGTTTTTTGAACGTCAACGGTGAGCGCACCACGTATCCGACGAATAACTTTTGTTCCGAGTAATCTTGTCCCTTTTTGATTAAAAAAATAATTAAAACTGATTGATTATGTGATTTCCTAATTACTAGTGAATAGATTTTAGTGAAATTCTGTAAGGAAGATATTTTGTGTGATTTAATAACTTTGGATTTTGACTCGGGTGATTCTTTGTTGGTTCCTACCCAAATTCCTACTTATTGAAGACATGACCGATTCTGATGAAGACGGGCGCCTGCCCATATATAGTTACTATGTTATGTACAATATGTATCATAAAGAAGTTATAGTTATATTGTAAATTTAGATTACTAACTTAGCTTAATATTGCGCTTGTGGTGCCTTTAAGTGAGTGTTACATCGTTACTTGTTTATAATATAGTTTTTATGTATATTATTAGTGTAAACATTCGTTGGTGAACCAAATACATAATATAAAATAACATCGGACGTAAGCGATGACTATAGCATATCACAAACGAATATTAATTTCGTAGAAGAAAACGATAGATTGGTTCTACAAAATATTCGATAAGAATTCGAAAAGGATTTTACCAATTAATTATTACTTCGCAGGTTTACACACATTAAAGATTTACCACTTACTGTGAAAGGTAGCTGAGTGCTATGTGATGGGTTGACCAATTTATTCATAAATATTGATTTTCAGTAGTTACCTACTTCTGATAAAGAGCAGGTAAATAAAAAAATAAAAAAAAAATATAACTAAACATTGTGACGTTACCCGGACATGATTATAGTACGGTCAGTAACAAACGTCGATTAGCACTTCAGTTTTTTAAATATAAATTATTCAGAAAAAATCATAGAAAATCTGAATTAAGTACATGAAATTACGAAAATCAATGTATCGAACCATTTACTATAATTTTTTATTAAAATTACAAGTAACAGTGTTAATCGATTTTTGTTGCTGACTAACTACATGTGTAGGTAAAAAAATATATATATTTATTTAGCACAGACAGGGCACACAACACAAAGTAACTACAAGTAAAAAAAAGAAACAATTAAAAAAGATACAAATAAAAAGTGTTGGTACTTAAACTAGGAAATTAGAGGGAAGTGTGCCTCGCGGGTACTTAATCACCTCGATGTCAAGATAGAAGAAAAACAAGTTTTATGTGATGTTGATTCCTACATTCATTTAATGTCAACACTCAAACCTTTTACGGCACTGACCGAGAAGAAAATAAAAAGCCCTTTCCCTACACCTGATTATAATTTGTGGAAATTACATGCGGCAATAAATTTGGAATCTGTTTTATTACGCTATGAGACCCGGTTTTATAGTATCTCAGGTAGAATATTATAGCATCGCTTTTAGTTTCCAGGATAATTGCCTGGTTCCCCATAAAATTAATGTCATATTCAAACGAATAGTGGTTTTGTTTGCCTCCAAAACGTGATTTAGTGGCATAATCTGAATTTCCTTCCGGCCTAGCGCCAGGTTTTCTTTAATGCTATATTTTTGCCGTATTATTTTGATTTATTTACTAGGTGCACCCCGCGGTTTCACCCGCGTAGGTCTCGATACCGTGGGAATATCGGGATAAAAAGTATCCTATAATCTTTTCAGGTCATTGTCTACCAATGTGCCAAATATCATCCAAATCTATTCACCCGTTTTGGCGTGAAAGCTTAATAAACAAACTCACTTTCGCATTTATAATATTAGTTATGATTAGGATAACCCCACTAATAGCTTTATCCCCAAAATAATTTATATAAAAATAAAATTTATTAAAACTAAAATCCAACTACGAAAAAATTGTTAACTAAAAAGGTATAAATAAGCCATTACAGACAGACAAATAAAAAATCTGGAGTCACACGTAACCTGTTCAATATATGCCCGTCCTAGCACACGTGTGACTCCAGATTTTTATTTTGTTTGTCTGTGATGTCGTATTTATACTTTTATAGTTGACTTTTTTGTCGTAGTTAAGTTTTAGTTTTGATAACTTTTATTTTGATCCTCAAATATGACAAACTTGACAAAAAAACATGAACATCAAACATAAAAATTATAACACAGCCTAGCCTGCACGTGCATATTCGCTTATAAAATCACCCTGCAGCATAAAAAAAGTACTAGCCAAAAGTACCCCATCATTTTCGCGACCGTGACTGTAAACACATGATTAGATTGGCACGCAAAAGTCGCTCATATTTTATGATGCTACACCCTTCGTGGAGTTATTATAATCTTTCATGCTTGCAACACATCATAATAATATTTTTTTTAACATCGATATGAAGAGGATATTTTCTGGCCGTAAAAAAACGGTCATAAAAATGTTCTCAGTAAAAATGCATAACTAAAGGCGGTGGTAGAGGGTTAAAAGAAGTTGTTAGGTATGTTAAGGTGCGTACAGGTTACTCAGCACACGGGGCGAAAGTTGCCAATGAAATCATAAACTACCATTTGGAATTCTACAAAGTAAAACTTAGGTGTCTACAATATAGAGATGTCAGCACAATTGGCGGGGTCCGCTAGGACCGATGCCTGCCAGGGTTGCGGGAAAGTCCGAAATGGGATACCGGGACCTTGGCAACAGGCAACTGAAGGAACATGGGTGGGTTTTAGTCGGTAAAAGTCTGACACGCCCTTCCGCTCCACCCAGAGCGGGAGAAGTCATTTGATGATTTCCCAAGCTCAAAAAAAAGAAAGGTTTCTACAATATATGTTAGCAACAAAAGTCGGGATTTTCTATTAGGTTTTCTATCTTTTGTAGGTTTAGTGGACTGTAGATTTATTTAACATTTTCTATTTTGTTAAGAACCTTGTACTTGTTGAAGGCCTACATTTTCCTCCAATGCCTATTAACACTGTAATTTGAAAGTATTGTAAAAGCCAATTATTTTTAAAAGAGTAACCGTGGAGTTTTATGCCGGGCTCTTCTCCATAGGATACGACCAATTAGAACCGTGCACCTAGCTTCTGACGTTTCATAAGTGCCCGTGTAGGTTTATGTGAAATAAAATATTTTGATTTGATTTTATATTTTGGGGAATTTGTCAGTGACCGACCATTATTACCTTATTGATCTAATGATCGCAAGCGCTACTGCTGAGCTTGAGGTCCTGGGTTCGATTCCCGGGTCGGGAAAATTGTATTGGATTTTTTCATCTACAAGTTTATTAGTTGCGGAGTCTGGTTTTGTTCCCGGTTGATGGCTATTGCCATATAACAATGCTATTCCCATATGCCCCATAATATGGGACTTAAACGTAACTAGCGAAATGTGGGTGTACTATAGGTAAACCTCTGCCTAACCCTTCGGGAAATACAGGCGTGATGTTTTTTGTTATATGTATGAATTTCTCAGTAGCAGTTCAGACTCTAGATTTATTTATTTATTTGGGCAAAAAATCTAAATTAATCATTTTTGTTAATAGACTCGCCGCTTTGTCAAATTCAAATTCTTTCATTCAAGCGAAGACTCATACAGGGTTAGTAACACTGTCCTTAAAACTAAGTGTTAGTAAACATCACGATACGATGGCACATGTAACTGACAGCCGTGAATGACATACGGACAGTAAACTCTGTCAGCAATCATTTTTAGAACCCTGTTATGGCTGGCCATGACGATAGATCGAGCCACCATCACTGCTGTACGCTTGCGCATTATTGTTCTTTTACATGAGACATAAACAACTGGCTTTATGTAGGTGTACACCTGTACCTAACCCTACGGGGAAATATGGCGTGAAGATATTAAAAAAAAAAAAAAAAAATTGTTTATTTTAGACTTTTTGGTCCATATTATATTATGTCCTATAAATTAAAAAAAACCGGCTAGATGCGAGTCGGACTCGCGCACGAAGGTTTCCGTACCATTATCTAAAAAAACGGCAAAAAAAATCACGTTTGTTGTATAGGAGCCCCCTTAAATATTTATTTTATTCTGTTTTTTAGTATTTGTTGTTATAGCGGCAACAGAAATACATCATCTGTGAAAATTTCAACTGTATATCTATCACGGTTCATGAGATACAGCCTGACACACGGACAGACTGACAGACGGACGGACAGCGGAGTCTTAGTAATAGGGTCCCGTTTTACCCTTTGGGTACGGAACTCTAAAAACTAAAGCTTATCAGAACGTTAACAGAACTACGTTGTAAACCTAATCAATGTTAGTCGATAGGTTTTCTGCCGTAATTAATTAATGAGCTCAATAGCTCGACCTAGATACCTTCTTCGCAATACCACAGATTTAGAATTTGTAATTAAACTGTACATTTTGTTTGCTAGGCGAGTACAGAATTAGTCTAAACAACTTCTAGTTACATAAATAATTCCGATTTATAGTCTATAGTGGGCATAATCGTATGACAACATGTTAGTTTGGGAAATACATGAATTAAACCATAATATTAATGAATACTTTGAAGAGATTAAATTAGGCATTTTGGGCAGTACGGTTAAAAAGAAGATGTGGTTGAGAGAATGAAAGAAAGGCGACTAATGAGGTAAAAGAGCAAAATCTGCTGTTCCCTACATTTTGACGAGCTGTGCGAACATAAATTTAGGGAACAGCTGATTTTTTTTCGGGATTTCAGGGTTTGTCCCATAGTGAAAGTTGTTCATAATGATGTGTGCAATGACCCCTTAAGAGATTTCATGTATGAAAAGATACACCTTATATAAAAGGCAGATGTGAGTGAAAACACTGCGAGGGAACTTCCTAGAAGGACATTATAGTTACCCTACTGGTGATGTTCTTCAGAAAAGTCAGGTGCGTAGTACTGGTAACTGACGTGCGTGTAAGACCAGATATATGAACGCAAACGAAGTAAAAGAAGTATACAGGATCTTAGCAGGTGGCTTTCTGTAGTTTCTGGCCACCCCCATGGGATGAAGGCGTGAGTCGGCGGCATCCAATCTCTAATAACCAAATCTTACTGACACACGAGGTGATTATGGCAATTTATTTCTCTTCATGACCAAACATCTGTTCATAGATCGAATGACCCCTATAGACGGCAATTTAAAATCCCAAAAAATTGAAAACCGATCGATCCCTAGAGTGTTTTGTAAATATAGGAATCTTCACTTTATACTTAAACCCAACTGCTGAGAATAGTGTTTGGTAGCTCTGTATAATATGTCCCAGGGTGATTTAATCATAGCTTTTGGGATAGTGCGAAAACCCGGATGATTAGAAAATTGTGAAAGACTGGGTGAAATGGGTTAGGTTAGAACTCTATGACCAACCGCGCGCGAGCCGAGCGAGGGAGGGAGCGGTGCCGTGGCAGCGGCCGGCGAGTGGCCGGCGAGTGCAACTTCCAAGTTGCTCGCAGATTTTTTCATCAATTTCTAATTATCCGGGTTTCCCCAATATCCCTAGGGTTTTCGCGAAAATATGAGTTATCAAACCACCCTGCGACACATAAAGCTGGTATTAGCTTTCATGAAATAATGTTCCAATCTCAGACCAAATAAAAACCAAGACGGAGCGCTGCGAACAATACAGTGAAGCATGCTAAAACTACACCGCCGCTTTATGCATCATGCTCACATACACACATTTACAACTATTTACAATGACACTACAATCAAACTACACCAAACTTAGTGCACACATTTTTACGAAACCTGCCTCACATCACTGTTGACGGCGCTCTGTGTTGGTTTTTTTATATGATCTGTGGTCATTTACCTAGAGCACTGATTCGTCATTTTATTTGAAGTATGTCATTATGTCACTCCATGTCTTTAAGTATGTTTTTTTTTCGTTCTTTTTCGTATATGGGCATCTTGTTTTCATTTCAATTCATGTAATTTTTAATCATTTAATTGTGCTTTTGTGTGCACTGAATACAATTTTTAATCTATCTATCTAAGGTCCTATCACCCTATGTATATCAGTGCTAAATCGAAATCTCAAAGCCGTCCTTATATCCATCTATCTACACTGTTAGTCGACTATGCCCAGTTACGAATATACCAACATAATAAACCAAGTTATCCAATCCAGTCACCCTCAGTAACAGTGTCACCTTTAACATTTGCATACAATACCTAGTCTCAGAGGCTCAGGGCACACAATCCATGCCTTGTTAAGACGTTCCGAGGAAATTCAAGATCAATGACAGTTACGTGACTTGCTTACAGGAGTCACAAGTAACAACAAGAAGGTATATTGAGGAAGATAGAAGGTATTATCTATGACTATCCATACTATATCTATCTGTACTAATACTAATATACTAATCTTCTATACTTTTTCTATCTATACTAATCTATATAGAGTAATATTATCACACATACGCTACATACACACACATTACACACATACATTTTTCATTTATGCCTCAGGCATTAAGTCCGCCTTTGTACAGTAGTTTTTTTACTTGTGCATAAAGTTTTAATCAATAAATATATTTAAATTATAAAGCTGAAGAGTTTGTTTGTTTGTTTATTTGTTTGAACGCGCTAATCTCAGGAACTACTGGTTGGAATTGAAAAAATATATAATAATTTTTTTTTTTATTGGATATTCCATTTATAGAGAAAGGTTTTAAGCTATATAACATCACGCTACGACCAATAGGAGCGGAGCATAAATGAAAAATGTTGCAAAAACGGGAAAAATTATTCCTTTATGAGAGCTTCCTTTGCGTGCGCTACGTAAACGGTTTAAGTTACCCAAATATTATGTACAATGGAATTGTTCTTCTTTAAAAGTTCTAAAAAAAATGTCCGAGACAGCACATGTCTCTTCGAAGATATTTTAAGATTGACTCACTGTAACCTTTTGTTATGGTAATCTTTGTTCGAAGTTAATGCGTTATTTGCGAAGGAGTTTTATCATGTAATATTAATTCTTATTCAAATATTATTCTTATCATCAAGAGTATTTATGTAGTAGTAAAATACTTTTTAATTCATTCAAATCGGACATTTAATTTCGAAGTTATTACGAGTATAAAAATGCAATACGCGAACCGTTCGACGCCGGCGCCGCACCGCCGCGACGTTCCCTACTATAGAGAGGAGAGAATAGGCACACGGGTAGACCATGACCTAGAATAGGACATAGGCTACTTTTTGTCTCAAAAATAACCCTATGGGAGGGGATATAGGGGATGAAAGTTTATATGGGAAACCTATCATTTCATAAGTTGGGCTATGAATAAATGCAAAAGTGAGTTTGTTACGTTTTCACGCTAAAACGGCTGAATGGATTCAGATGAAATTTGGCACATGGGTAGATCATGACCTAGAATAGGACATAGAATATTTTTTATCCCAGTATTACCACGGTCTCAAGACTTACGCGGGTGAAACCCTGGGGCGCAGCTAGTGTAACTATAAAATGTAGCAAAATACAGCTTTACTTTGATGGGTACATTACATTAAGGGGTTCATTCCACTACTAACTTTTAGGGTATCCTTAAAGAAGGATATCAAGCGTTGAAATGAACAGAAAAACCGGCCAAGTGCGTGTCGAACCACGCACAATGAAGGGTTCCGTAGTTGGGATGAATTTATCCAACAAACTTAACATTGTAGTTGAAAAACTTGTTCTCCCATACAGAATGTATGGAAGAACATGTTTTTGAAACTGCAAATTTCAGTTGGTCAATTATTACTCGGTAACTTGTGGAGCCTACGTAGCGGTGATAGTTTTCCTTTTAATTTCGTTATATATACTACTTCCGTGAATTTTTTCACATTTATCCAAAACCAAGCATTTAGCTGGCAGGGGGGGGACACACACTTGACTCTAATAAAAATTTGCACTTTAAAGCTTAATATGTCACAAACGGATCCCTGAATCCAAAAATGGTTTCAACAGACTCACATTATTTTTAAACGACCTTTCCAACGATTCCCCCCACACAATGGGATTGACGAGAAAAAAAAGCCATTCCCAATTTACGTGTAGGGGAGGTACCCGAAAAAAAATAATTGTTTACGATTTATTTAACCACTTTGTCGGCGTGATTTATATGTATATTCATACTAAATTACAGCCCTCTAGTACCAACAGTCTCTGAGCTAAGCCGCGGACAGACGGACATGGCGAAACTATAAGGGTTCCTTGTTGACTAAGGAACCCTAAAAATACATGAAAACAAAGTAACTTTCACGAGTTAAATTTACGTCCAGCGTACCATCGGTTGTCAGTCCAGTTACTAGGGGCTGATATATGCAACTCCACGTCAAAGCGCGTATTTTGCGTACGGGTGGGAAATCGTTTATTTTGATCCACCCCAGCTCTTCCAAGAAGGCCAGCAACGCCTTTTTACGCTGGTAGTAGTTTACGCCGAAACTAAGACGAACTTAGATCGATTTCCTGAACGTAGTGAGTTGATATAAATATCTATCAGTTGTAAAAGAGGCCAGGACTTTCGGTGTTGCTGACAATCTCACGTAGGGTACCTGGGTATCAGCTACTGTAATACTGACTGGATAGTATTTGACTGGCTAATATTAAATAATATGCGCTTTTGTCAAGAAGTGGGGCAATAATAGGCTTTTATTATTATTATTATAATACAAGCTGCGCCCCGCGGTTTCACCCACGTAAGTCTCGATCCCGTGGGAATATCGGGATAAAAAGTATACTATGTGTTAATCCAGGTTATAAACTATCTGTTTGCCAAATTCCAGCCAAATCCATTAAGCCGTTTTTGCGTGATTGAGTAACAAACATCCAAACACACAAACACACAAACTTTTACATTTATAATATTAGTAGGATAATAGCTTTTGCCCGCAACTTCGTCTGCAATCCAGGATGAAAAGTAGCTTATGTGCTTCTCCAGGTCATGGTTTTTCCATATGCCAAAACTGTTCAGCCAGCTCAGTTTTAGCGTAAAAGCGTAACAAACAAACAAACTCACTTTAATTTAGGATATTAAGAGATATATCAAGTAAGGATTGGGATATATTAATAGCTATTCTGTTAGCAGAACATCACCTTAAATGCGTAACACACTACACACATCCGAGGGTTTTGAAGGAAATTCCTAAACCACACAACGTTAATAACGTAATGAACACGGCTAAACTGTCAAAATTAAAGACAATTGAAGGGTTAAGTGGACAAAGGTGTTATCTGACAAAAATAAAAAATCCGACTTTTATGTATGAACATAGGTTTTAACTGATAAAATAATCAATCTAATCTAATATACATATTAGCAGTAATATTGTATTTTAAAACTATAAGCTTTAATTGCTAAGTTCATTTGATTATTTATTATTTTCAAAAGCTTATTACTTCTTTAGAAATATTTGCTAGTTAACACCTTTGTCCACTTAACCCTTCAATTGCTATCATATATCATGTTATATGTGTGATACACAAGTACCCCGCAGGTCCATGTTCTGATATCAGATCGGCTCATGCAGCGTAGCAAAGAGACCAAATGAAATGACTGACCATTGATATTATGGATTATTTTATTGTTTTATCTCTCCTACCATTAATTACAGCAAAATTCGGGGAGATTTACAACAAAATCCTTCACAAAAAAAGAAATCCCAGTTAAAACGTAAACCGGTAACAATCGCCAGTTAGACGAGGCGCTAACTCCAGATATATATAATGGTTGTCCGCTGCGGTTCTGTGATCTATTGGTTGGGGAAAAAATAAAACATGGCGGGGAAAATATTTATATCTGCAGCAGCAGTCACTAAGGATTTGTTTGTAAAATGCAATGGTTTTTGTATTTATTAGTGTAGAATTAACGTTGATGAACATAGATGTATATAGATGAACATAGATGAACATAGATGTACATAGATGAACATAGATGTATATAGATGAACATAGATGAACATAGATGTACATAGATGAACATAGATGAACATAGATGAACATAGATGAACATAGATGAACATAGATGAACATAGATGAACATAGATGAACATAGATGAACATAGATGAACATAGATGAACATAGATGAACATAGATGAACATAGATGAACATAGATGAACATAGATGAACATAGATCAAATTATGAAATAAAATGATCTAAGAGATTAAGCTACGCTTGTCGGGGTTAATCCATGGATGACCATTTTTCCATACCGAGTCCTTCGTGTCTCGGAAAGCATGTGAAGCCATTGGTCCCGGCTGTCATTTGTGGATCTTTGACAGTCGTTACGTCGTCAGAAGCCCGAAAGTCTGACAACCAGTCTTACCAAGCGGTATCGTATTACCCAGTTACTGGGTTGTGGAGGTCAGATAGGCAGTCGCTCCTTGTAAAATACTGGTATTCAGCTGCATCCGGTTAGACTGGAAGCCGACCCCAACATAGTTGGGAAACGGCTAGGCAGATTGATTGATTGCTTATAACCAGCGTGCTCTTTCATCTTAATCATCTGCCTAGCGTTTTCCGTTCTATATTCGGGTCAGCATCCAATCCAACTGGAAACAGTTGCATAAAATTAGTATAATTACATAATATGCTCTTTATGGCACTGAATTCACTCAAAATTAGCATGTTTTATTCTAAGTAACAACTGCACTTTATTAGCATGCTATTGTGCCAGTAACAAGCACGCGTAGGTGTCAGTTTATGACACACGCACACGTTTATATTACGTCATAGAGAGCGTTTCATCAAATAGTTCCGTTGAAGTGATGTTCGCTCCACTATTTTTTTTAAACGGACCTGTGGCTGTACCTACTTCGCCACATTCGAACTACGCATCAAAGACCTGACGTCACACAAAAATCCTGACGTCACAAAAATCCTGCATCGCGCCATTAGAGTTTATCGTGCAGGTAACATATATACAAAAATCCAATAACAATCATTGGGCAGTTGCCCGCCAGACACAACACCCGTCTGGTAGGAGGATCCTCCCTTTTCTATGGTGGATGAGTGAACTTTACACCCTGTTCCTCATACCCATAAATTATATTGGGTATTAATATTAGGTAGCGCTGTAGCGTATTCGTATTGGTTCTACAACAGTGTAGCCAACATTACAGCATAGGAACTATTTGATGAAACGCCCTCTAGTTCCAAAATTCAATGTTGAGATTTTAAAATTAAGATGACATAATATTATTATACACAAGCTTCTGCCCGTGTCTTCATCTACATCGTAGTCGTTAGATAGACAATATACTAAAATACCAGCCACATTTTTATAAGACTCCCCCGGCCCCCTCCCCACCGCGTCGCATCGCCCTCCCACGCTGACTTCTTGTCTTTTTTCTCAGCTCCTAAGAGTCATAGCGTGATGTTAAATAGCCTATAATCTTCCTCATAAATCACTCCGTCCATTGGTGAAAACCGTATGAAAATCCGTTAGGTAGTTTTTGAGTTTATCTCGAACAGACAGACAGATAGACAGACGCGGTGGAGGACTTTGTTTTATAATATGTGATAAGTAGTGATTTGAACTATTTATTATAAGTCAGAATTAAAATGAAACGTACATAAATAACAAATTATAAGGTTCTAAAATAAATATTATGATAAGAAAACCGTTCGAATGCAAACCAAGCATAAAAATGTTTTTAATTTTTGTAATGAATTACTTAAATGAGTTTAACATATTATTTATATGAGCGGAGTGCACTATAATAACCCTATTTTTAGATCCCGGTACCTTATCTGTATTATGAAGCATATTCGTGCTGTCCACTAATAGGTATTCAAAAAACCCTAAAATACATTAGCATAAAGGTTGTGTCCTTTATGTATTTTTACATAAAAAACCTTATTTAACATTTCAAAAAAGGGTCGCCATGATAACTGATGACTTGCAGAGTCCCTTAAGCCGGGATTAGGGACGCACTCTGCTTGACAGTTTCATCCTTTCACTATTTAGCTTCTTATAAAACTTGAGCAAACCGGATGTAGGCGGATAGGACCGGAATAAAACCGGACCGGATAAAAGAAAAATGTCAAGCTGTTTACGATTTTCGAAGATTTCTTTTTAAGATTCACTGAACGTAGTGAACAGTTTAGTGAAGGGTATCTTCGTCAATTTCTAATAACATCGTGGGTGTAGTGTATGAAAAGTGGGCTCAAGTATCCTGGAATTTAAGTTAATCATTTATGTACATGATTTACTAATTTAGAGAGGATCCACTGTAGCAAAAAATATTGCTATCTTTGCCTTATTTTGGTAGGTTTTAAGTAATAATGATTATAATAAAAAACTTTTTTACAAAAAATTAAACCAACGAAAAAAGAAATGAAAAGCGAAAAATAAATAACTTTAATTTCGGAAGTCGGTGTCTTCCATTTTCAATTTTCGTTTTTTTCCACCGACTTCCGAAATTAAAGTTATTTATTTTTCGCTTTTCAGTTCTTTTTTCGTTGGTTTAATTTTTTGTAAAAAAGTTTTTTATTTTTCGCTTTTGAGTTACCATCCACTCCAGGGTACTCCAGAGGGTTACTCCAGGTAAAAGACCTGGAGTTGATGATGAGTGGTTGTGTCATCAGAACTATGTATGTGTGCTAAATTTCAACAGAATCGGTTCACAGTTGAAAATTCAGTTGGTGAAAAAGAATAGAATAGAATAGAATACTCTTTATTATGTACACCATAAAAATACAGATACAAATGTAGAAAATTTAACATAGGGTGACACAATGGGCGGTCTTATCGCTAAAAGCGATCTTTTACAGACAACCTTTGGATAGATTAAAGCGCGAAGGAGAGATAATACTGCAGGTAGTCAGTGGTGTACCAATTACATATACAATAAATACACATATACATAAAGCATATACTTATCTATATAAATATATATATAAACAATACAATAATAAACATGAAACAGGAGGAAAGAGCTATATTTAATAACGATGTTTAAGGAGAGAGGAAGTGTTATTTTACCAGAATTTTAAAAGTGGACAAAGATTGAGCACGCCTTATCGGCACGGGCAAGGCATTCCATAACCGTACTGCTCAATCAAATTCAAAAATTTTTCTCTATCAAATTGAAAAATCAATCAACCCCATTTTTTCTACCTTTAGAGGTGGATTATAGTTTCCAATTTTAAATGGGACCAACTTCGAGGTATACCCTTCCCAATAAAAAAAGAATTTTTCAAATCGGACTACTCACTAAAAAGTTATGCGTGGTCATACATAAAAAAAAAACAAAAAAAAAAAAATATACGTGTCGACTTGAGAACCTCCTCCTTTTTTTTTCGTCGGTTAATGAAAATTTTCTATAGATAATGGCGTTTTCATAGTCCAATACCATTTATTACCAGTGATCGGAGTAGGTAGATTGAACTGGGGCCATTGATCCGAAACGTATATATTAATATGGACATTCCTCCGGAAATGGTGGATTATTAAAAAAAACCAGAACTTATGTAGGAATTGTATTCTGCCAGAGTGGAAGGAGTCATTTGATGATTTACCATCCTCAAAAAAAAAAGGTAGGAATTGTAATAAAATGAGCAATATTATATTCTTCATATTTTTTTTAACGGCACACAGTCACGATTTGACAAAACCCAACGACTAATCAGAACAAAGGATCATGGGTGGTAAGTAAGTCAGTAATATTTTAAAGTCAGTCAGTTCAGTCTCTTTTAAAGTCCAGACATAATCTTGGTCAGACCATTATGCTCTAAATTGGTGACCTCGAACATGAACGTCAACGCAGCCGATGTTGTAGCCAACGATGAGCCACAGTTCCCAAGAAGTATAAGCCTATATTCACTCGCAACATAACAATAATAATATAGATTGCCACACAACTCCCAACAATACTCCGTCTCCTAAATCCAGGCTCAGTCCCAGTATGAGAAGCAACTGGTACCCTATGTTATACTTTAATTCCCCAACCAGATTGAGCCGGATATAACCGGATAAAAGCAGAACAAACCGGACCGGGAGCGGAGGACGGCGGTAAATATCTATTCACTGCACATTATTTTTAGTTTAGCTTCTAGATGTATTTATTTTTCGCGTAATGTAATATTTTTCATGCTCATCGGTCCGTGGAATAGCTTTTTGTTTTGTAAGTGGGTTGTGTTATGGAAGTTGGCAGTTTCTGCATTAAAATATGCTTTATAGGTACTGAAATATGCCTTTCGTTGTCCATTATCGGACAAATTGATATTGGGGTTTTCTTCGATGAAATTGTCAGTAGGAACTCGGAGTCCAATGCTTTGCCAAAGCTTTCTAAGCTAGGAAGCCAACAAACGTTTATTGTGTTTTTTAGCTTCCTAGCTTTTTCTAAAAATCATTATACGTATATGCTATCATCTGCCTAGCCTTTGTTGGGGTCGGCTGCCAGTCTAACCGGATGCAGCTGAATACTAACCAGTATTTTACATAGAGGGACTGCCTATCTGACCTTCACAACCTAGTTGGGTAACACGATACCCCTTGGCAAGACTATTTATTTGTCAGATCTTTGGGCTTCTGACTATCCGTAACAACAGCTGTCAAAGATCTACAAATGACGTCCAGGACCAACGACTTAGCGTGTTTTCCTAGACATGACTCGGTATCAAATCGATGGTCACGGACCGATTTCGGCAAGGCGTTCTACGGCTGGTATATTTTATTTTTTTAGATACGTATAACTGGAAGAGCTCGTGGCTAAGTAATAACAGCCACATCGGGTCGATCCATCAGGTTAAGCTACGCTTGCCGGGGTTGGTCGGTGGACGGGTGACCATCTTTACATACCGAGACTCCTCCGTGCCTCGGAAAGCACGTTTAGCCGTTGGTCCCGGCTGTCATTCGTGGATCTTTGACAGTCGTTACGGGTCGCCAGAAGCCCGAAAGTCTGACAACCAGTCTTACCAAGGGGTATCGTATTACCCAGTTACTGGGTTGTGGAGGTCAGATAGGCAATCGCTCCATATAAAATACTGGTATTCAGCCGCATCCGGTTAGACTGGAAGCCGACCCCAACATACATAGTTGGGAAAAGGCTAGGCAAGGATACGTATATCTGGAAGGATGTAGGTGTGCAAACATATCGCACTCCTTAACATTTGTCTAGAATTAAATTGTTCAACCGAATGTACAAATGAACGTAAACGAAGCAAAATGGGTGTGTTGAGACTCGTGCAAACTTGCACGATATCGCGGTCTTGACAGGCAGCGCTACCCTTGTCGCGCCTGTTTGTGGGAGCCTTTTCTATTTTGTGAATGTGAGAACGTTGTAGGCTTAATGGACTGTAGATTTGTTTACCATCTTCTATTTTGTTAAGTACCTGGTACTCGTTGAAAGGCCTACATTGTCCTCGTAATTTGAAAATATTGTAAAAGCCAATTATTTTTAAAAGAGTAACCGTGGAGTTTCTTGCCATCTCTTCTCCATAGGAAATGACCAATTGGAACCGTGCACCTAGCTTCTGACGTTTCATAAGTGCCCATATAGGTTTAAGTGAAATAAAAAAAAAATGATTTTGATTTTGAGCCTTTAGGATCGTAGCAAGTGGCATTCTGTAGCTTCTGCCTACCCCGATGGGAACAAGGCGCGGGTTTATTTATGTATAATTAAATATTCCCCATCATTTAATTAACCCTATTAATCTACTGCGTTGATAAGCTGCTTACTACAGCATATTCACAGCAAACAGTACCTAATTGGCATGCATCGAACATTCCCACGTCCAGTTGCTATCAATGGCTACAAACATAGATTACCGCGGTGTGCAATCACTAATCAATTTACTCCATGTACCTATATTATTCAGGTACGGTCTGCAAAACAGGAGCAGTTGTTACAAGTTGTAGGCTCAGACCAAATAAAAAACCAAGACGGAGCGCTGCGAACAATACAGTGAAGCATGCTAAAACTACACAACCGCTCTGTGCATACACGCTCACACATACACATTTACAATTATTTACAATGACACTACAATCAAACTACACCAAACTAAGTGCACACATATTTACGAAACCAGCCTCACGTCACTGTTAACAGCGCTCTGTCTTGGTTTTTTAATTGTTTTGAGGTCGTAGGTCGTAAGTTCGAACCCAGATATAGACACTTCTCCGGAGGTGACCGAGATAGAAATGAGAGTGGCGGTACGAAGGCTGAATGCCAAGAATACCGCCCCAGGACCCGACGGCCTTCCTGGGAAGGCCTGGGTCCTGGCCATGGAGGCTCTCGGGCCTCGACTAAGAGGTCTCCTATGCGCATGCATGGAGAGGGGCCAGTTCCCACTTCGTTGGAAGACGGGGAAACTGGTCCTCATTAAGAAGCCGGGGCGCCCTGCGGACTCTCCGTCCGCTTATCGGCCCATCGTGCTGCTCGACGAGGTGGGCAAGCTCTTTCAAAGAGTCATTGCAAACCGCCTCGTCGGGCGGCTGGTGCGGGTGGGGCCGGATTTGGCGGAGAGCCAGTTTGGTTTCCGCAGAGGGCGCTCTACGGTGGACGCCATCATGCGTGTACGGGCCCTCACGACGGGGGATGCTGTGGCCCGGGGCGGGGTCGTCTTGGCGGTGTCACTAGACATCGCCAACGCCTTCAACACCCTGCCCTGGAGTTGCATAAGGGAGGCACTCCGGTACCACCGGATGCCGACCTACCTCTGTCGTGTGGTCGAGGCCTATTTGACGGACAGGGCCGTCATCTACCCCGGTCACCAGGGAATGTGGAACCGGCGAGAGATGTCGTGCGGTGTCCCACAGGGATCGGTCCTGGGGCCGCATCTGTGGGACATCGGATACGACTGGGTGCTGCGCGCCGACCTCCCTAGCGACGTCAGCGTGGTTTGCTACGCTGACGACACGCTGGTCCTGGCGCAGGGGAGGTCGCACCAGGCGGCGGCCGATCTAGCGACACGCTGGGTTGCGACAATCGTAGATAGAATCCGGCAGTTGGGACTCGAGGTGGCCTTGCACAAGTCCGAGGTCATGTGTTTTCATGGCCCTCGGAACGCGCCACCGTCGGGTTCCCAAATTACGGTAGGAGGGGTTCACATCGGCGTCGAGTCGACGATGAAGTACCTGGGACTCGTCCTCGACAGCCGGTGGAACTTCGTGGAGCATTTCCGACGTTTGGCTCCAAGGCTGGACCGGGCTGGGGCCGCCTTGAGGCGGCTCCTGCCCAATCTAGGGGGTCCAAACGCCTCCTGCCGGAGGCTCTATGCGGGGGTCGTGCGGTCCATGGCCCTTTACGGGGCACCGGTGTGGGCGCGTTCCCTTAGGCTGCGGCCAGCACGCCGGTTGAACGCGTCCCAAAGGGTCATGGCCATTCGGCTGGCCCGGGGATACCGCACGGTCTCCCGTGAGGCGGCGAGCCTCCTTGCCGGATTACCGCCATGGGATCTGGAGGCGAAGGTCCTCGCGCACATCTGGGAGTGGCGCGAGGAGGTGAAGCGCCGGGGTGTAACTCCGCTGCCGCGAGAAATCGCGGCACAGCGGACAGAGCTCCGGCAAGATCTCATGGCGGCATGGAGAGTGCGATTGTCGCAACCCAGTGCTGGGCACGCCACAATAGCGGCGATAAGTCCCCTCTTTGAGGAGTGGATAGAGAGGCGCCACGGCGTCCTCACCTTCCGCCTGACACAGGTCCTCACCGGACATGGCAGCTTCGGGAGGTACCTGTGTAGGATTAGGCGGGAGGAAACGCCCGGGTGTCACCACTGTGTGGATCGCCCGGAGGACACGGTGGAGCATACGGTTGAGGTGTGCCCTGCTTGGGCGGAGCACCGCCGTGTCCTCGCGGAGGCGATTGGCGGCGGTGACCTCTCGCGTCCGGCCCTGGTTCAGGCCATGGTACGGAGCGAGAGGGCATGGGAAGCCGTCACCTCCTTCTGCGAAGCAGTAATGCTCGCGAAGGAGGAGGCGGAACGCGTGAGGGAAAGGCAAAGTTTGCGCCCTCACGCCCCTAACCGCCGCCGTTGGAGACGCCCTGGGCGTCGGGAATCCCAGGCGGATTTCCGGCCACCATAGGCGCGGGCTTGCGGACGGCGAGCAACGGGCAGCTCGCCGTCCGATAAGGACCAGGCCCGGGTCGATGGCGCGTCGTGTTCCACGCGCGCCTCAAAGAGATGTCAGCAAAAATGACGGGGTCCGCTAGGACCGATGCCTGCCAGGGTTGCGGGAAAGTCCGAAAGGGATACCGGGACCTTGGCAACAGGCAAATGAAGGAACACGGGTGGGTTTTAGTCAGTAAAAGTCTGACACGCCCTTCCGCTCCGCCCAGAGCGGGAGAAGTCATTGGATGATTTCCCACCCTCAAAAAAAAAAAAAAAAAAAAAAAAAAGATATAGACACTTCACTTTGTGTAAATTATTTCATAACCACTGCTCTCAAAACAATGAAGAAAAACATCGTGAGGAAACAGGCATGTCCTAGAACAAAAAATTCGATCACTAAGATCTATAATTTATTTATTTGATCTTTGGTAATATTCCTCAAAAGGTCAACTTCTTGTCTATTATTTGAACATCTCGAGCTAATACAAATATGAATTAAAGGTACATAGTACAGTATCAATGTTAAAAAAACATAAAAAGGTCATAATAATGCAATAATAATACGAAAATTAACTCAATTTAACTTTTCTAAAATTAAAGTAACATTACTCTGTTCATATCAAATTATCTTCAAAGAGAATTGCATTGTAATAACATTTATTATCTTTGTAATTAAACCTTATTACTTTCAAACTCTCTGAGGACGTAAAGTTATGTAGGTATTACATAAAGTAGCAACATGATACTGTAATGGAAATTCCATCAAAGTAGGTATCATTAAATATAATAATTGTTCTATGTAGGTAAAGGTGTATGTGACTCGGTGCGGCGCGTCTATGAACGACAAACATTATAAGAATGCCAGTAGTTAAACGTTGTTATTGCTAATACTACACCTTATAAAGAGATGCTCTTATTAGAGATGGGTTGTAACAGTTTAAACACGATATCTGTTATCACTGTTACTGTGACAAAAAAATAACAGATCCAAATATCTGTTATTAAATCACAGCCTGTTGTTTATGTACGGACGATAAATACGCATTTAAATCTCAATCGATAACTTCATTATTTCTTTTCGTTAAAGTCGAAAATCGTATCCGAAGTTTTAACAGTAACAGCCGCGGTAACAGTCTTGAGGTTCTGTTATTTTAAGTAACAGAAATGTTTTATTGTTAGGAACAATTGTTATCTGCTACTTTTTAATATCTATTATTTCTATCTGTGACGATAAATACGCCTCACTCCTAGCTCTTATATGGGTAACTAAATTTTGCAATATTGTACAATTGCATCGTATAGCAGGTGGTGTTCTGTAATTGTCTGCCTACCCCCATGGGAAGATGGCATGAGTTTATGTTTAAGTATGCACATGGGTAACTGAATTGCGGAATATTGTAATTTTTTTGCAATACTTACCATCATTTGATAAGAACGCAATTTTTTTGTTGTTATATAAGCGCACTTTCTATGTCAGTATATATCTGCCTAGCCTTTTCCCAACTATGTTGGGTTCGGCTTCCAGTCTAACCGGATGCAGCTAAATACCAGTATTTTGCATGGAGCGACTGCCTATCTGACCTATACAACCCAGTAACTGGGTAATATATCGATATATCGATATCCCTTGGTAAGACTGGTTGTCAGACTAAGTAATAACAGCCGCACGGGTCAATCCATCAGGTTAAGCTACGCTTGCCGGTGGTGGTCCGTGGATGGGTGACCATCTTTACATACTGAGACTCCTCCGTGGCTCGGAAAGCACGATAAGCCGTTGGTCCCGGCTCTTCGTGGATCTTTGACAGTCGTTACGGGTCGTCAGAAGCCCGAAAGTCTGACAACTAGTCTTACTCAGGGGGTATCCTATTACCCAGTTACTGGGCTGTGGAAGCCAGATAGTCGAGTCGCTCCATTTAAAATGTTATTTAAAATATTTAGCTGCATCCGGTTAGACTGAAGCCGACCCCAACATAGTTGATAGATAGATTTATATTGCTGTAACATTAATGAATTTCAAATTCACTTCCCAGAAGTCAATATTTTACAAAGGTGTTTTTAACATAAATGTATCTTTTTAAATTAAATCTTTTTTACCTGTCCGTACCAACATAACGTGCCGCCTAGTTTGAAACACGGGCTAGCCCCGGGAACGCTTTCAAAGCAATATTAAATCTGATCATTAGTCATGGACGCTTTTGCAGGATAATCCGCTTCGATCGGGCACCTATTACGCACACTCAGCGATTTGCTGGAGGTGACCATGGTTTTAGCGAAAAGACGGACTGTCCGGGATGTAAGATTTTTATCATCATGATCAACATTCAGCCGAAAGACGTCCACTGCTAGACATAGACCTCCCCCAAGCGTCGCCATATGGATCTGTCCTCTGCTTTTCCAGCTGATTCCAAAGGTCATCAGTCCACCTCTGTGATCCCTTCCAACGCTACGTCTTCCGGTTGGCGGTCGCCACCACGGAACCCTTCGGCCCATTGGCCATTCTGTCTTCGAGCAATGTACAAGTTTATTTCCTGATAAAGTGTGCGTTTGAGTGGCAGATTGAGAAGCAATATCATTAGAAGCTTCGATCGGGTACCTATTACGCACACTCAGCGATTTGGTCGAGGTAACCATGATTTTTGTAGAAAGGGGGACTGGCCGGGATGTAAGATTTTTTTGATAAAGTGTGAATTTGAGTGGCTGTTTGAGGAATAATGTCATAGAAAAGGAAAGATTATTATGAAAAAAATTTAAAGGGTGGTGTTAGAATAATAATTAAAGGAGAGGTTGAAAAATAATGATGAGGCTTTGTGGATGTTATTAACAGAGGAAAAACAGATGATAACATTTTCCATAAAATCAAACCACGGCAAAAGATTTCGATTATTCGAATTAATTAAGAATAAATAACTGTATAAGTATGTACTAAAATTCTAATAATTATATAGGTTCTTACCGGACGAAGTAAACCATTTTGTGAAAAATATGATTCAGAGAATATGCTAAATAAATTAATAAAATATTGGGTACCCTGTATGTGATGAAGCTTTAACTTTGAAACAATATTTTGATAAGATTTTAATTGCTTGGTTTAAATGTAGGTAGGTAAGTAAATAAAACGAGAAACCCGATATTTCTATTTACACAATGTTTTAGATTTTAGTGAGATAAATGTTTAAAAATCCTAAAGTAAATAATTTATTTTATTTAATCCAACACGGAGCATTTTGTTTAGCTTTAAGTACTTACTTTATTGGTATAACTGTATTTTCATAGCGTTCTTGTTTGGTATTATGTTAATTCAATGTGACTTGATAAATAAAAACTATTTTTAGAAAAGCCGTAAAACTAAATTACTTTGAAAGTAAAAATTAATTTGTATTATAGGACAATTTCGGCGTCTTTATCAATATTCGATATGGTCTAGTGGCTAGGATACCTGGCTCTCACCCAGGAGGCTCGGGTTCGATTCCCGGTATCGGAATAATATATTTTGAACATTCCATTGAATTTATTTGCTTTGCATTTTTGAACATTCCATTTTATTTATTTGCTTTAGAACTTTTTTTACTATGGTCATTTTATTTCTTTGTAAATTACCTAAAGCAACGTTTTAAATTGATAGATAATATTGAATTCTACAAAATGCAAAAGCCATCTATTTGAAACATGAATTATAGAAAACGATACAGATCTACTATGATTCTGCACTTCTAGTATCTTAAGTGCTTTACAATCAATCATTTGCCAACTAATAAAAAGACCAGAATCAATAGCTGAACTCAGCTGAAGCCAGTTAAAGTATAATAGAGCCAACAATTGGCACTGAAAAGAAAAAAGTCGTATAATTAATTCAAGCTAATTAGCGCAGTTGGCAGGTTGCCGGCGAGCAACCCAGTTTCCGTTACTAGTTCATTTAGATCTGATTATTTATTTTGAAATGCAAATTTAACTTGCTTGTTTTTGCGGGATTTTTTAAATGACTTTTAATATTTATGTTGACAAGTCGTCCAGAAGCCCAAAAGCCTGTCTACCAGTCTTACCAAGAGGTATCATATTATTACCTATTTACAGGGTTGTGGAGGTCAGATAGGCAGCCGCTTGTAAAATACTGGTATTCAGCTGCATCCGGTTAGACTGGAAGCCGATTCTAACATAGTTGGGAAAAGACTAGGCAAATAATGATACCTAATGATTTTATGTTGACAAGGTGTGTTTGAGATGTGATACTTTTACTTGTATCGAAACGAAGCTACTTTATTTTCTAATATAAAAGAGTTCAATCTCATAATGCGGGTTTTTTTTTTGTAAAAAAAGGTAATGGCTGATGTGATTGGAAATACCAGGGACGGAGACGCCTTAGAAGGACATAGTACACTGACCTTACTGGTGATGTTCGTCATAAAGGTCAGGTGCGTAGTACTCGCAACCGGCGTGCCAGTATGACTATACTCCATTTGAAATAAGATTAGACATACAAATAAACCTTTTTTACAGTCCGTTCAACTGATTTTGACTTCTAGGATTCTACATATTTCTTTAGTTAATTGATTCAGGCGTGACTTTGCGGAAATCCATTATAAAATACAATAGACGTAGATATATTTAGTAACCTATTCCGCTTAACTATTCTTCAAGAGTCATAAAAAACCCTGTAAGAAATCGACACTGCGCTGAGACTCTGCGTCCAGCGCTCGGTGTGGCAACACGTCGTGTTCTGGTTTGCAATTGGTCAATCGTCATCCCGAGGAGGCCTCGTTGAGAGGTGAAACACGTGTCGATTTCTTTCAGGGTTTTTTATGAATCTTGAAGAATATAGTTAAGCGGAATAGGTTACTAAATATATCTACGTCTATTGTATTTTACATATTTCTTTGTCCTACTAACCTTATTAAAACCTTAGCTGAAGAAAATTTTATGAATATTCTACGAACTCAATTCTCTTAGGCATTAAGTTTAATTATATTCCACATTAATCTTATCACACTATTAGTTAGATTTATGTTGTAGGTCGTAAATAATAAGCTAATAGGGGTTTTGTGTTATCTTATCTAAATAATCTCGTACACTCGCGACAGTCTAAGAAGTCCGATTTGACGTTTCGTACTCGTTCGTGATATAAAACGTTATGCCTCAATGTAGATAAATCGTCAATTACAAACTCTCTAAATACGATAAATTGAATACCTATGTCTCAAAAATCGTTTTTTAAAGCTTCAATATTTTTTGCCATCTACACGAAGTATTTTTATAGCTGCGAAATTGAAATTCTTAGATTGTCGCGAGTTTAGTACCTAGGTAATATTATTTTGTTGTATCAGGAATTTTATGAAGCAAATTTGGAATCATTTATGGTCTGTGGCAAACCTAAATGTTATTGATGTTAATATCACTGAGAACTTACCGCCTAAACCCACGTCCTAACTCAAAGCGATAGTCGCACGAGTACGCGATTACGTGGTCGTTTACATGAATTGACGTACAAATGAGACTTCATTGGTCGCGCGTAACCGACCGCGACGATCGCGTACTCGCAACCGCCGCGTCGCTTTCGATTAGGACACAGGGTAAGGCATTAAGTGCCTTTGTGCATAAAGTTTAATAAATAAATAACTTTTAAAATAGATGAACTTGATATACAGTATGTTGTCTAAAGAAGGGCGTTTCCGTTAACCTGCAATAGTATAGCGACTATACATGCAAAAAAAAAAATTGTAAAATATTCACAAAAAATATTAAATTGATACGGAAAAGAAACAGCACACGCACACTTGTCACACTCGTCTTTCTACGTTGAAATACAAGTGTGCGTATACAGAGTGTTTCTTTTACGTATCAATTTAATAGTTTTGAAAATATTTCACTACATTAATTTAAAAAAAAAAGTTTCTTTTTTTTTTAACGGGAACGCCCTTTATTAGTTTACATACCAGGAATTCTTTACTTGGATAATTTTATCTTTTTATTTAAAAAAACATTACCTCACATATTTTTTTCTAGGTAGTGCTAATTAAAATAAACCAGTTTTGTTTTTTTTAGTTTCACCTTCTTTATTTTAAAGTGTCCCAAAATTATAAAACTGCATGGTGAGCCCGTCCGTACAGTTGATCCGATTTGTGACGGACTGATGTGAAGGTATTCACGAGAACTGACTGTGAGCTGCGTTTTGTTAATTCTTCGATAATGATTGGCTGTTATCTTTTCTTCTTTCTTTATTTATTTGTTTTTTCAAAGGATTCCGCCCAATTAATTTTATAATAGCAGTGGTCTCGAGGTCTCGAGTAGGTCTCGAGTTCGAACCCAAGCCACGCACCTCTGACTTTTCGGATTCATGTGTGTATTGTATCATCCCTTGCTTTAAAAACGATGAAGGAAAACACCGTGAGGAAACTTTTTTTTAGGTGAGAAATTATCAAATAACTTCTCCCGTTCTGGGCGGAGCGGAGTGTCAGACTATTACTGACTAAAACCCACCCGTGTTCCTTCAGTTGCCTGTAAGTTGCCAGAGGCCACGGTATCCCTTTCAGACTTTCCCGTGAAAACCAGCATGCCTGAGAGATAATTCTCGACGGCATGTGAAGCCAGAGGCCTTTGGGAGGCTTTAAAACTCTGACACCAGGTTAGTCATTAACCACACGAAAAGATGAAGAATTTATTTTCTATTCTTAATCTTTGTCTAGCGCAGTCACACAAACAGACAAACAGACACACAAAGCGTTTTTTAATTTATAATCCTTACATATTATAAAACAAAGTCCACCGCCGCGTCTATCTGTCGTCCTGTACGCGATAAACTCAAAAACTACTGCACCGATTTTCATGCTGTTTTCACCAATGGGTAGAGTGGTTCTCGAGTAAGGTTTTAGTATATAATAACCGACATCCACGCAAGCGAAGTCGCAGGCATCAGCTAGTATTTTATAAAAATCAGGTAGCTTAGTAGGTAGTGATACAATTCCTCCAGTTAGGTCACAAAACCAGTCTAAATTCTAGTACTAGGTACCTACATTCCAATCAAAACCAAGATTACGAAACGGTGGCACCAACCAAATTTAAAACCGTTAGCAAAAAGTTTAACTATAACCTAAAATTTAATCCATCGAAATGCCTCGTTAGTGTAGTGGTTGCAAGTGCTACTGCCGAGCCTGTATTCAATTCCTACGTCGGGTAAAGTTCAGGAATTTCTCAGTAGCAGCCCAGGGCGTGGATTTGTGCCCGGTTGATGGAAGTAAGCCCGCCCCCTTTCAGGACTTAATTATAAATGGCGAAACGTGGGTGTACTATAGGCACACCTCTGCTAACCCTTCGGAGATTACAGGCATGATGTTATGTAATCCATCGTAAGACATTGTCAAACTAAAATAGAGATTATGATAAACTTACCAAATAGTCTTAAAGTATGTACTCTAGACTAACATAAGCAATTTGTTTAACCGACGTTAATTTTGAATAGCTAACGGGGTGATTAATCATTGTAAAGTTGATTAAAGCTAAAGTTTAGTCTGAACGCAGATGGGGCACGTTGCCGCTTCATAAACTGTTATGTGAGATGGGGGTAAGAATATAAACCATAATTTTTAAGTTTGCGATATAACTATGGAATATAATGTTGGTTTATTGTTATTTTTACACATAAGCAAAATATTGTATATTTTTTTATTAAAAAGATAATAATAACAATTGGTAAAACCCATAGTCCAATATCTTTGTTTCAATGTTCTGCAATAGCCCTACACCAACCGGGGCCGGGGGTTGTCCTTGGCTGCATTGCATAGTGCGAACAAGGATAATCGTCGGTTGGTGCCCCATTTCATTATGGATGTCTAACGGGCCTCTGCGAGTTGGCTTCGGCCCCTCGTACGCCTTCCAAAGGCCCGGGACCCCACGGTCCCGAGATATGTCAAAGACAATTGATAAATAAACTTGGAGTTACAGTGAATAAAATTAGCAGCCGATTTTTCAACTATCTTATCATTATTTATTTACTAGCTTAAGCCAGCAATTTCGCCAGCGTGCATGTCGGAAATTATCCCACGGGAACATACTACCGGGATGAAAAGTATCCTATATCCTAATCCAGGTCATGGTCTAGCCATCTGCCGAATTTCATTCAAATCCGTTTCGCCGTTTTAGCCTGCAAGCGTAAAAAAAAAAAAAAACTCGCTCTCGCATTTATGCCTCCCTGACATGATCTTAAAGTATTTAATTACATGAACATCAGGCCATAGGTGTACCTATAAAATCAAAAAAATCAAAATCAAAATATTTTATTTCACATAAGCCTACATGGGCACTTATGAAACGTCAGAAGCTAGGTGCACGGTTCCAATTGGTCGTTTCCTATGGAGAAGAGCCGGCAAGAAACTCCATGGTTACTCGGTTACTATAATTATTAGGTTTCACCCATATTTACTCCATATTTACACCCATATTTCGCCAGTTATAACTTCCAATGTTATGTGCCTATTGGCATCAACCGGATACAATTCAAAGTCCGGGCTACTACCGAGAAATTTCTGATGAATAACCTCGGAACGAACCGTCGAGGTCCTCGGTTCGTTTATCGGTTTTTAATTCTTAGAAGCAGGGTTAAAAAGTCAAACAGTAATCTATCTAGGAACCTACCTAGCCTTTTCCCATATTGGGGTCGGCTTGCAGTCTTACAAGTTATAAAGATAAAATTGATGTAAGTAATAATTTGAAAAAAGTAGTTCAACTAAAAAATTCGTCTTAAAAAAATATTAATTCCGATACCGGGAATCGAACCCGAGCCTCCTGGGTGAGAGCCAGGTATCCTAGCCACTAGACCATATCGGATGTGTGTTAAAAGACATTAACAGACGTGCCTAATGTTAAGCGGTTCAGTTTAAAGGCCAATTCAGACCTAAGCGGTATTCGCTACCGTCTGCGGCAGAGTAAACCCAGTGGGTATGCGGTAATATTACTGTTCAGACTTAAGCGGTATTCGCTACCGTCTGCGGCAGAGAAAACCCAGTGGGTATGCGGTAATATTACTGTTCACACCAAAACGGATTTCGCTATCCTTGTGGGTACCCACAGCGGCAGCGAATATCGCTCAGGTCGCTCTAGCCGCGGTACTTGATACTAAATACCTGAGCGAAACCCGCGCGGTATGTACCTCCACCCACAGCGGCAGCGAATATCGCTCAGGTTTGAATAGGCCTTAAGCTTGGTAACCTTCATAACGTTAAATAGGTAAATAAAATCGATGTACTGATTCAAAGTTTCATGCAGCATCCGATATGGTCTAGTGGCTAGGATACCTGGCTCTCACCCAGGAGGCTCGGGTTCTATTCCCGGTACCTATCGGAAATTATTTTAGGGTTAGTAGAAAAATACAGACCAATTAAGAATCTCCTCCTTTTTGAAGAAGTCGGTTAAAAAAGGGAATTAAACTCTTCCATTTATGACAGAAAATCATTCAAAACGATTTTTAATTTTCTGTGTCGTTGAAAGTCAAAACTTGTCATTGCTAACTCACTCATATGAACGTTATTACTGCAATTTTATTAAAATAACCTGACCATTACCTGAAAATATCATCATTATTAAAACAAAATGCCATATAAAATAGGCATAAAACATATTTGTTTGGATATTTATAGCCTAATCATTTTCATTTGGAAAGCGATAGGCTATAAATACCTAGGTTTAAAGGTAATCCTAGTTATTACTTGGCGACGGTTTAGGCAAATATGTGATAGAGAATTATTTATGACTTGTTTGCTTTGCTTAAATAGTACTTAATATTAATAATTTTGTTGGAATTAGTGCTTTAAGAATATTAGTTTTTAGATATTTTTGGATGATTGTAGAGGTCAAATAAAGTTTATATAAAATTAAATCGTATTATATGCTTCGTACATATATAGTCAAATGGCGATTTGAAAAAGTATTTTTGATATGTTTGCACATCTAATTATTAGCATAATTGTTTACACAAATTAAAATGGAATGTAGGTACATTATTAACTTTTATCTAATTAATAAAAATATTATATAATATCCTAACTTAACTAAAACTATTTAAAATCGTTACTTAAGTAAATACTTTGTATTAAATATTGCTTGGTTATGGATAGAGTTTTATAAGTCAGAGCGACGGCTCTTTCGAAAGAGTTTGTTTATGTTTTTGACCTGGGGGCCAACCACCACCTCATAGAGTAGCATTATAATAATACTTTACAGTGTGGGAAAGAAATGGAGATATATTTATTTTATAGCTCCATCTCTTTCTCACACTGAAGTAATATTAAAACAATACTGTGGAGTTGGTGGCACAGTAACAGGGTAAACTTCATTACCTACTTGAAGAAGTTGAAATTCTTAAAAATACACATTTCGTCGCAGTTTACAACATCCGATATGGTCTAGTGGCTAGGATACCTGGCTCTCACCCAGGAGGCTCGGGTTCGATTCCCGGTATCGGAATCACTTTTTGATGAATTTCATGTTTTTTAATAAGTATTTTTTTACAAAAAACAACTCTATTTTTGTGATTATTCAGCTGGCAAGTGGAATTAAAAGCTTGAATAATCGCAATATACCATTACTTGCTTAGTTTAAAGCGGACCGTAAAATTAGCCCATCTTTTATTAATTTAGATTTAAAAATTAATAACATTAATTTATTCTTCAGCGCTTTAGTGCTTAACAAACCGGCCAAGTGTGAGTCGGATTGGCGCACGTAGGGCTCCGTACCATTATCTATAAAAACTGCAAAAAAATCACGTTTGATGTATGGTAATATTTAGTTTATTCTGTTTTTTAGTATTTGTTATTATAGCGGCAACAGAAATACATCATCTGTGAAAATTTCAACTGCCTTACTATCACGGTTCATGAGATACAGCCAGGTGACAGACGGACAGACAGACAGACAAAAGGACGGACAGTGGAGTCTTAGTAATAGGGTCCCGTTTTGCCCTTTGAGTACGGAGCCCTGAAAAGTAGAAAAACCATTAAAATAATACTGACTTATTTTATTGTGAGTACCTAGTCTTATTTTTAGCCCAAGGTCTCGGACAGTAATATCAACGATCATATTTCGTCATAATTGAACCGAATATTTCAGCCTAAACCGGGAAAATATACAGAACGAATCTCAAACATTTTTATGTCTAATTTTACTTCTCAAGTATGACAAACATTCAATTACATTAAGAAAACGTACTGTCAATGAAATGTGGGCTTTATTGCTACAAGATTAAGTACCGTTTTATGTCAAATTATGTCATCATTAACGGCAAATGTGGTGTAAGGAAATGTAAGCTGCGTGACACACTTTCGGCATGAGGCCAGAACATAAGCGAAGATGGAATGGAACTTAGTGCGAATTTCACAATCCGAACCCCTATATTTCCACGACGCTTCACAATACAACGAGGAGCTCGTGGCTACGTAATAACAGCCGCACGGGTCGATCCATCAGGTTAAGCTACGCTTGCCGGGGTTGGTCCGTGGATGGGTGACCATCTTTACGTATCGAGACTCCTCCGTGCCTCGGAGAGCACGTTAAGCCGTTGGTCCCAGCTGTCATTTGTGGATCTTTGACAGTCGTTACGGGTCGTCAGAAGCCCGAAAGTCTGACAACCAGTCTTACCAAGGGGTATCGTATTACCCAGTTACTGGGTTGTGGAGGTCAGATAGGCAGTCGCTCCATGTAAAATACTGGTATTCAGCTGCATCCGGTTAGACTGGAAGCCGACCCCAACATAGTTGGAAAAAGGCTAGGCAGATGATGCTTCACAATACAACGATTTTAGTATTCATACAGAAAAATCACTATACCTACCTAAAGTATAACTATTTTCTTAAAGTCCCTCGGGAATCATCGCATCTCCAAACACAAACGAATGCTAATTTCTATGTCCATCAATTATTAGATTTATCGCGTATAATAATTTGAATTCAGAACTAAGTACTTTATTGTTGTTTTGTTTTGATTTCCGTGTGAACTGTATAGAGCTGTAAAACTGTACCGCAAGTTAAACTATTTCCTCCGATTTTTTAAATAAATTTCTTTAAGTTATAAGAGTATTTACAATACTCTATATACTTCCAAGTTCATTGAGAGCGCACGGTCTGCATCAAGTGCAAAGGGCAACTGATAGAAATCCGACGACTGACGAAACACGAAGATTGCCGAGGGACATTAGGAAAAAGTTGTACTGTACTTAAGTTCGATAATTGCCTGAGCTTAATCCAATGTCAATGGCGACCCGCCGCGGCTCCACTAAAGTAATACTAAGTTTTCTTCATTTCTCCATGTCAAAAAATCCATTCTCATAGGTAGTAGGCAAAAGTTTCCAGCTCTGCGAAAATATTATGTACAAGCGCAAACTCAGCTCGGACCCTATACAGGGTTATTGGTAAAACACCATTAACCTCTTAAGGGGTCATTGTACTCATAATTATGAACAACTTTTAATATGGGACCAAACCAAAAATAGCGAAAAAAAAATCTGCCGTTCCCTACATGTATGTTCGCATAACTCGTCAAAATATAGGGAACACTTTTTTTTTCGCGTTTTCGTATTTGTTCTGATAGTAAAAGTTGTCCATAATGATGAGTACAATGACCCCTTAAGAGGTTGTTGGTGTTTCACAAATAACCCAGTATATCTCTTCCATTTAATAATCCACTTCTACCCATTACAGGCACTTTGTCAATCATCCACTCACTCGCTGTTCCCGGGGCCCTAATAACAGGAGAAATCTTTCTCTCGTAAATTAATTATATGTCAGTAAGAAAAGCCTGGAGTTTGAAAAGGTACACCTGACTTAAGCACATTATTTTGTTCGTTGACTCGTCATCACTGCGTGTGCGTGTGGAGCTTAGGGGCCTTCCCTACATCAGCTCAAATTCACTGTTTAACTCGCTCGCACCATACTACTCGCCGCCTGAGTGAGAGTGAGTGGGGTGCTGGCGGCTCCAAGCCTCGAATAGTTAAGGTAACTTTACGGTGAAAATAATGGTAAATAAAAAAATAACATAAGACCTGCTATATAGTTAGTTCAGTTATTATGCAAAGTTTTATGATCTAATTTGAAGTATTTTTTCAACACCAGCGGTTTATAGTTCGGTTTAGAGGTAACTTTAGAGTTTTTTTCCATTGAGAAAGTTTTAAGTAATTGTGTTTACGTCAAACACAGGACCTAGCATCAATCCTCAACTTTAACATATATTTATTTAAATGTACGTTAAAATTGAATAATTCTGCAGTCATAGAGATATAATTATAATTATATTTTATAGTATAGAATGCGCGCAACTAACTATGAACAATAGACACGGGTTTTGACAACACGACGTTCCTCACCACACTCACTCACTTGTCAGTTCGAGATTCATTCATTTGTATGTCACAGTGAAGCGGTACAAAATGTTATTCTGAGGCGTTGGGACATTCAATCATTTTGTATGGGATATTTGAAGTGCTTCTTGTATGTACTACCTAACACGATATTCCATAGGGAGGTCGTAGGATTTCGTTGGAAGCAGCCAGCGGAGGACCAGTCGTTGTGGTGTTACTTGGGGGAGGTCAATATCGGGCAGTAGAGGATTTTTAGCTGAGATGATGAAGCTACGGGGCTACGGTGCAGATGAAAGTGGATAATGATCGAGCAGCTCAAAGGATTGATTGGCTAGAATTTCCACAAGGGACTGCTACATAAGACTCTAAGTCGCATCTTGAAAGCGCAAAAAAACAATCTGCTGTTCTCTGACCCATTAAGAGGGTTTAAACGACGAAAATTTCACCCTTTCACCTTATGACCTTTAGGTATTTCAACAAATCCCACATCTAAACAATACGCCCGAAAATTGTTGTGTTACATAACATAGTCAAAGTAATTGAGATCGGTGACATAATGACATCAATATTTCTTAGTGGACATTAAACTGTAATCAAATCTAGTAAATATCATATTATCATTACGTCCCTGTGTGTGCCCTGTGGAAGCATGCGAGACATCTTTTGCGGCAGTGTGAGTTTGCTATTACAATTCAATCAGGCGTTAGCGATGTGACATTTTCTCTCTTACAAGACGATATTAAGATATGAGAAACTTATCCAGACAGATTCTGAAAAAAAAAAGACATCGAACCATCCAGTTATTACTTCACATTTGACGTCTGTTTTCTGGCATTCCGATAACAGCTAAAATGAGGAATCTTGGTAATTTTTCCGACATCGATAAAATCAAATGTTATTACCTTACTCCAGCTATGGGTAATAAAAAAATATGGAAGGAGGAATTTATTCAGACAAGACGGCAGGTAAGATACCTGTGTTACTTAAATGGAAGTACTCGGGATATGAGCTTATGACGTCACATTTATGTGCCTAGTTACGTCGTAAGTATTTACGTAAGTATGTTTTGAGCACTCGTATGATTGTCGGTACGCATTGAACTCGGTTTTTGGCAGTAGGAAATATTATATTAAATAGTCAGAATTTTCTTTTGTAAAGATTTTGCCAGAAGGTCTTACTTTAAAAAAGAGTCTGGTTTTTCGAAATTAAAATAAAACCGAAAAGAGGTATGTCGACCAATACGAGATAAGCATAGAGATATAATTATAGTATAGTGTGCGCGCAACAAACTATGAACAGTAGACACAGGTTTGAACAACACGACGTTCCTCACCACACTCACTCACTTGTCAGTTCGAGATTCATTCATTTGTATGTCACAAGTGAAGTGGTACAAAATGTTATTTTGAAGTGTTGGGACATTCAATCAATTTGTATGGGACATTTGAAGTGCCTCTTGTATGTCCTACCCAACACTAATCTATAGCTCACTTGTCTACGATGCGCACTAAGCGATTTGTGTAATACGCGCACTCTATGTAATATTATATCTCTATGGAGATAAGTAACATAAAAAACCCAACACATAACTGGCGAAACATGGGTATACTGCAAGTTCACCTCTGCTTAACCGTACGGGAAAAACAGGTGTGATGTCATGGTAGGTATGTATGTGTGTGCGTGTACGACAGAAGTAAATAGCAACAGTAGAGATAACGCAGAACATCATGCCTTCCCCTTAAATTATCATCATCTGCCTAGCCTTTTTCCCAACTATGTTGGGATCGGCTTCCAGTCTAACCGGATGCAGCTGAATATCAGTATTTTACATGGAGCGGCTGGGGATTATATTTTCGACACCCACTGTTATTGCAAGAGAAACGTTGTTTAATCGACCGCGTAATAGCATGACCACCCTAAGGGTGATTGTCACTTGCTCGTCATGAAACGACATAGTCAATTTTTTTGTCTGTGTGGCATTTAGATAACTTCAATCTAAGCGCGTATTTCACCAATGAAACTGAACGCGATCAGTACATCTAAACCGAGTTCAAGAGCTGTCAGTGTCATCATTGCTGTGGCTTGTTTAGTTTTATTTGTGAAATTCGTCCCTAATGAAGTTTCGACCTACTGGGGTTCGTTGTCAAAAATGATAAAGGAATTACGACGCCGGCTATACTATTCTTATTATCGCTTCACTGCTTGGTAACAATAGATTTATACAGAGTTGCCTAATCACATTAATGCTATTGTTCCGCTAAAACCGAGCAGATCGTGTCAAAATTAACTATTGCGGTAGCACTAATACCGTAAGCTGCTCATTAATATTATTGTCATTGGCTAATTAAATATTGATATGTCAGCTGGTTACGGGCTTGTACACAAAGCTGCGAATCGGCGCAATGCGAATTCGCAACGCAGAAGCCTCCTTAAGAAAATCTTGAGGTAGAGAGATCATACCTCTCATTCCACTCGCACCAGAAGAGCAGACGGGCGCCGAAGGGTGCTTAGTGATCTCCGGCCACCATAAAGCCTGCGGGTGGCGAAAATGGGGGCTGTGTCGTCACCCGAACAGTCAGGTCCAAAGAGGTGGCACGCAGTACTTCATGCGTTTCTTTATAGGAGGACGTGCGGTCGTTGGATTGGCCGCACTTTGTGATGGGGCCCGCTAGGCATGGCGGGCTGATACCAGTCGGGGGTGCGGCGAATGTACAAGTATCTCCCGGGCCCCCGACTCATGTTAGAAGTAGGAGGAGGGTTTTAGTCGATAGAAGCCGACATAACCCTCCGTTCTCCCAAGACAGAGGGTATTAATGAGGATTTTTCGAGGAAAAAAAATAATGGTACCGCGATTGCGATGCGGCGTCGCAACGCAGTTTTGTGTACAAGCCCTTACTTATGATAAAATAACTAGCTGCTAACCCCGGATTTACCCGCGTGGGCCCTCTATGTTCTATGTTATGAGGGTTTAGTTTCCGCACTTAGTCCTTCAGGTGGACCATTGGGAGTACGCGTGGCACATTATTCATTTTGTAAAAAAAAAAATTGCCAAGTTACTCCATATAATACTAGCTATATGCCAGTCAAAATTGGTCCAGCCGTTTCGGAAACAGAAAGAAAAAAATAAAGAAAAAAAAATTAAGTAGGTACCGTATATACTTAGCTGTTATTTTGAAATTACAATCAGACTCTTTAATACTAAACTTAGTTAGTAGCTGGGTAGGTAGTAAGAATGTATGACATGTGAAAGGAATTGATGCGTGGTTGTTTTCTACTTGTCATAATTATTTAGGGGGATTACTGTTGAAATACTGAGGATCATATACCGTGCTTATAGTATTTTTACCTCCCAAACCGACGCGCGCTTTACTTGTCATAACCAAGCATACAAACACGCTGTGAATGTGTGCGTGAAGAAGAGTAGCATAAGCACGTAACATACAAACTCGCGCACACACACACACTTCCAACTTCGCCATTGTATCTGACGGTACCGAGAGAGTGTTTGTCACATGGTAATCACAAGTAAAACGCACGTCGCTTTGTGAAATAAAAAACAATACTTAATATTTTTCTAACAGTGTGACAATACCTACTTCAGAAGCAAATAATGAGGATCAAATAATATATTTAAACTGGAACAAAGTTCTTTAACGGGGCTTATGGTAGAAGTAAACTGGTAGAAATCGTCACGCTACGAAACAGCGTTATGCCCGAAAAAGTTAAATTCAAGTGTCAAAAGTTTTTGATGCTTGAAACTTGAGACCATAATTAAATATTCGCCTGTTCGCGATAAACTCAAAAACTACTGCACCGATTTTCTTACTGTTTTCACCAATGGATAGAGTGGTTCTCGAGTAAGGTTTTAGTATGTAATAACCGTCATCCACGCGGGCGAAGCCGCGGGCATCAGCTAGATCATAATATACAGCGAAAGTAACTTCGTCCCAACCAGTCCCCCGACAACTCCCTTACCAGTGTGAACTTTTCTTAACTTGCCAACTTATTCAAACTGTATTTTGAATTTGCTCGGCTATATTTAGGCTCAGGCTCAGCTCCATTTCAGTTCTAAATCAAACCGCGAGAGCGAGTTATGTTATTTTAATTATAGACCGACAATTTTAGAATCTGCTCCTTGTGACAGACACTCAGACAGACAACTTACCTACACCAAAATAAAAACTTCATACGTGTTCTATTTTGCCAGTTTTGGCACGGAACACGGAAGAAAAATGCTACGTTTGGCTGGTAAAACGATAGATAGATAGATAGATAGATAGATAAAACATTTATTTGATGCACACAAAAGACAACACAACATACAAAGACAAGGTTAGCCAATTTACAAAAAGAATAAAAAACAAAAAAAAATAGACACAATAAAAAACTCAAACTCAAACTCAAACTCAAAGCATTTATTTCAAATAAACCAATTACAGGCACTTTTGAATTGTCAAGGGGTCGGTCAGTCAGAAAGATGAAGCTAGTTGCCCATTCCAAAGCGTAGGTTCCTATGGAGAAGAACGGGCAAGAAACTCCACGGACACTCTTTTGAATCAGAATATTATTACAATATATTGGTTACATCATTCATGTTGAAATTATACATGTGAGAACAATGTCCGTCCGTAAAAAGATAAAAAAGAAACAAAACAATTCAAAAATTAAAATAAATTAAAATAAGCCGTGGCAGCTAAGAGATGACCAGTCCCTACTGATGGCGCCCGTTCACGAACATGACGCATGGATCAGCACCATTCAGCTCAACCATTTTGAAGGGAACTTAATGATCCAACACACACGCCACCACCAGCGAGACATTAAAGTGAGCATGACATACTCTCAGTCGCCAGGGCACATTCAAGTCAATGAAAGACGTACCTAGTAAATGGTAGCTTTAAAGTACTTAGGTAAGTACATAGTGCTCACACACATGTGCTATGCAGTTATACAATACTAGGAGATTGAATTTATACAATGTAAATATAGTTTTTACAATCTTCAGCAGCTCCAACAATTATTTCGAATGCTAATCAATTAGTTTATGCGCCCTGTGGAGCTGGACCAGCGCTGAGCTAAGCATTTTTATCCGTAATGTAATCCCCTAATTTATAATATGCTTGGCGGCATAGTGTGCGTTTTATACAAGATTTAAATTTTGTTTCATTCAGTTGGAGTATGTGGGGAGGTATTTTATTATAACATTTTAAACAGTACCCCATGAAAGATGAGTCTACTTTAGCCAGTCTGAAGCCCGGTTGAACTAATTGGTCCCTACTTCTAGTCCCATAATTGTGTCTTTCACCTCTTTTACTGAAAAGACTTAGATTTTTCCTGAAAAGAAAACTAAACTAGACACAGTGATGACAATATTGACGAACGATACGTTTTTGATTTAGGTTTCCGGTATTAGGGTACCAGCACCTGTTATTACCTTCAGCTGAAAAAAACAAAGAGTTCTGTTCCACTAATCCATATTTTATTTAGACGTAAAGAAAGTAATTGATGATCTTTGCAGACACGACTACGAACAGACCACAATGGCGTGTTTGTATACTATTTATATTGTTTGTTTGGCCGCTTGATTAATTGCATTGTCTCGACACGCTGAATTCACTGGACTGTGCCGAAATAATATATAGTTTGGAGAATTAGTAGGGTAATCTGGTAAGCCTTGGGAGACTTGAACTAGTTTAGTTTAGTATGAAATTGTTATATCTTAAAGTTATGTGCTAAGACATATACCATGTACCTTCACCCTAATATGGAAGGTACGGTGAGCGACAAAAGTGGATAGCCACTTGTCTATACAACACCACTATTTCTTTGAAAGAACAAAAGTCCTATTATTTTAATCAGCACTTTTTGAACGTCAAAATTACATAAGACATAAATAAATAACCCAAAACACCCACCCTTCACCTAGTACTTTTTAGCTGAGATGAAAAAATGGCGGGACGATCTCCGCAGCAAGAAATATACGCTACTGGTTCAATTACTTGAAAAAATAATCTTTTATTCTAGTGTCGACACGAGCTCGGAGCCATTGTATAAATGAATAGCTTATAGCTTTAGCCAGCCTGGAAGGCAGAAAAACAATCCAAGGTGCGTCAAACGTAATAAGCATTGTCACTAGTGGAATTTCTTCAAATAAACCAGTTAAATATCGCATACCTATTTTTTCAGTACGAGTGAAAGAGTTTAGTATGAATGTACAGTCGACAAATATTCCGCATGCTCACCTTTAAGGCGATAATCGCGTAGCACAAGTCGCTCGATCGCCCAATGCATGCGTTTTGACCAATGGCTAAATGTTTTATTACACATGAAGGGCGTATAACAAACTCAATAAGACAATATGGATTTGATATAGATACAGATACAATACACTCACACAAATACATAAATTGTCTCTAATTAGGCGAAACCAGAAATGGGTGTGGTTTGTCACTAGCTGCGCTGCCACAGAAATATTTTCTTAAGTGAGCATGCTTACAGTTTGTTGATTGTACATAGTTTTATGAGTAGGAGAAGACCAAACAAACAATAGATGGACTGTGTGAACTGTGATGTGGCTAGAAAGGAGGTGACTAGTAACTGGTATGACGACTATAAATAATCAGCCTATAATGTTTCCCACTGCTGGGACCCAGCCCTCCTCTCTTCGAGAGGGAGGGGGCTGTAATCTACCACGCGGGCCCAGTGCGGGTTGGTAGATGTCACAGCCGTCTTCGAATACGGACATCGGAATTCGGACGGCATGTTCTATCCATTTCCTCATGATATTTTTCTGCACCGTTTTGAGAGCATGATGAAAATATTTTCACAAAGTAAATCGCCTGGCTGGGTTCGTATGTCGGGGCCATTATACCTTGGGCCACTAATGCTCTCGGGATGACGACTAATAGAGAAATATTTAAAAAGAAGAAATACTGCGCCGACTACAAAAGGGTTATAGAATTATGAGTAGATAAAATGGCCGTCCTTGCCACGATGAGAGCACTTGTACTACTAGTATCCAGATATTAAAAGAATATTATGTAACTGTTTCCTTACCGTGTAAACACTATTTTTTTAGTTCATTTTTGTAAAAGTTTTGTATTTTTGTTTTTTTAAGTTCGAGTGTTTAAGTAAGTGGAAACTTTTAATTGGCCATTTGCATACTCAAATGTACTATTTATTTAAGTATTTATTAATTTAAAGTTTTCTTATTAAAATAAAATATTCCTCATTACCTACTAGAAAGTGACAAAAAATAACAGCCAACTTTAACACATCATGAGGTCTGTAAAGGTTATCAGAACCGTTTGCCGGTCTCACGCATTAAGCACTGGTCATATCATAAAAATACCATAACTTTATCTACGTTTTTAAAGGTTTTTTACAAGGGGAGTTATGGGGTATTCCCTTGGGCACGCAGGACCGAATATGATAGTATTGTATGGCGAATGGGGATATTATTTTGACGGGCCTATATAAGGAAACTGACTAACGTCTTTAAGATTTGTTTTGAGATAAAGAAACCACGATAATACTGCGTTATTTTAGCAGATATGATATTTAATATACGTTTTTGTTTTTTTTTGTTTGGGTAATTGTCAAATAACTACTCCCGCTCTGGGTGGAGTGGGAAGGCGTTTCAAACTCTTACTGACTAAGACCCACCCGTGTTCCTTCAATTGCTTGTGAGATGCCAGAGGCCACGGTATCCCTTTCGAAATATTTCGAATACTGGGAAGGCAATTTTAACATGGGGCAGCATTTTAAGACTTCAGTCAATTGTTCGAACCATAGATATATGTAGTGACATCCATGAAGACGTGCCCCACTCCGCTACGTTCCGTACTCACAGTTACTAAGTACAGCATACAGTTCAGTAATCGCGGAGTGGGGCGCGTCTTCGTGGATAGCACTATCTATACCAACTACCATAATAATCTGCAGGGTATAACAGCACCCTAATTGCGTAACACAGCACTTTCAATCACAATCCGAGGGTTTTGAAAGATATGCCAATCCATTGCTTCATAGGTTAGAAAAAATCGTCTGCTCCACAACTTAAATAACGCAATGGACGTGGGTGAACTGTCAAAATGAAACCCATTGCGATCAGTTGTAATTTTCAGGATCAAGGTAACGATTACCAGTTGTTGCTCACATGATACTAAATCCCACTTAGCTTTTCGTCCAATATTGACTTGAGGCTAAGTAATAACAGCCGCACAGGTCGATCGATCAGGTTAAGCTACGCTTGCCGTGGTTGGTCCGTGAATGGATGACCAGCTTTACATACCAAGATCCCTCCGTGACTCGGAAAGCACATAAAGCCATTGGTCCCGACTGTTATTTGTAGATCTTTGACAGTTGTTGCGGGTCGTCAGAAGCTTGAAAGTCTTACCAGTCTTACCAAGGGATATCGTATTACCAAGTAATTGGGTTGTGGAGGTCAGATAGGCAGTCGCTCCTTGTAAAATACTGGTATTCAGCTGCATCTGGTTAGACTGGAAGCCGACCCCAACATAGTTGGGACAGGCTAGGCAGATTGATTGATTTGCTATAAGAGAGTATGGTAAACATGCATTCATTTCGTAAGTACTAGCTGATACCCGCGTGGATGTCGGTTATTATATACTAAAACCTTACTCGAGAACCACTCTATCCATTGGTAAAAACAGCATGAAAATCGGTGCAGTATTTCTTGAGTTTATCGCGAACAGACAGACGCGGCGGAGGATTTTGTTTTATAATATGTAAGGATTATTCCGAATACTACTAAGGTATACAGACACTTCGATGATATCTTTGGAAACATGTGATTCTAGTACCGATTCTTTAACACAGATCACACCGGGCGCAATGCAAGATTCTCTATGAATACTTGGCCTGTCTTGTACAGGCAAAGTATTCATAGAGAATCTTGCATTTTACAAATAAATTATGCGTAAGATGATGATGATAAGACGAGCTGCGCCCGCGATCTAGGATGAAAAGTGAGCTCTATCCTTCTCCAGGTCATGGTCTACGCATGTGCCAAATTGTATCCAAATCCGTTCATCCGTTTTAGCGTAAAAGTGTAACAAACAAGCAAACAAAATCACTCTCGCATTTATAATAATTATAGTCAGTATTACCCACCGTTTTATATCAGAAGAGGCAAATCAAGAAAGGTCATATTACGAAATTCCTAATAATTATTACGAAAATTCGTACTCTTTTTAGGGTTCCGTACCCAAATGGTAAAACAGGACCCTATTACTAAGACTCCGCTGTCCGTCTGTCTGTCTGTCCGTCTGTCAGCATGATGTATCTCATGAACCGTGATAATTAGACAGTTGAAATTGTCATAGATGATGTATTTCTGTTGCCGATATAACAAAAAATACTAAAAAACAGAATAAAATAAATATTTAAGGGGGCTCCCATACAACAAACGTGATATTTTTGCCGTGCGCGAGTCTGACTCGCACTTGGCCGGTTTTTTGAGCTTCCACGTGTAGCATATTATACGTACCTATCTATCTAGCAAATAGGCTTAAGTGATTAAACTCAAGGTACCGAAGTAATACTCGAAGTATCAGGTAAAAACGCAAAGAAAATAAAACGTGTCGAAAAGCGTAAAACATGTAATAATCTGTGCTAAATGCTTATTGGCTAGCTAATCTTTTACCTAAATGGCACTTTGCCAGCTGCGATACCAGATTATATCTTCATGAGAATAATTTTTAGAGGGTATCTTATAGCTGTAAGTACGTGAAGAATATTATTTTATGCTTCTACCTCAGGCCAAATGAAAAAACCAAGACAGCGCTGCGAACAGACAGTTCAGTGAAGCATGCCAAAACTACACCACCACTCTGTGCACACACGCTCACATTTACAACCATTCACCATCAAAGTACACCTCACTATTCACACATGTTTACCGAACCGGTCTCTCGTCACTGTTGACAGCGCTGTTTTGGTTTTTAATTTGGTCTGAGGCTTCTTGACCATTTATCAGAATGGTCAAATTGACACCTTATGGTATACATTTTTGGTTTGCTGTTTGTTTTTTGAATATAATAGAATAATATTTATTTGCTTAAAAACATGGTATAAAAAGATGGTAAAATACAAAAAATAACAAGAGCATACATGTTTTTGCTTAACAGTGATAAGCGTACAAATATTACACGAGGACAATTTTAAAATTTAGTTTCTTCGATGTCTTTGACACTATAAAAACTATGATTACACAACCATTCATGAAATTTATTTTTGAATAATCAAATACTTAATGTTTTGAGATTACTTGGTATCTTATTATATATACGTACACACATACATATACAACTTTTATTATATTTAGCTAGTCTCGGAAGGATATCCAGTACGAGCCTGTGGGGGTCTCGTCGATTACGAGGATATAAATCATCTGCAGTACTAAATAATTCCTTATGTTTCGTCACAAACATACATGTTTCGTATATGTAAAGAGACGGTAGCGGCAACAAGCCAAGCTTTTTAAATATTGGCCTACAGGATTCGTCGGGTCGAAGCCCATATATTGCTCTAATGCATTTTTTGTGCGATAAATGCTCTATTTTGATCTGTGCTATTGCTTTGTCTAAAGTGAATTGCACAAACGACAAAATGACGTAATTATGTCAATTTGCCGTGTGTGCAATTCACTATTGACAAACACCGAACCGGACTGATGGCTGGTGGAGCAGACGAGTTCTAGAGTGGAGACCGCGTATCGTCAAACGTACCGTTTGAAGCCCCGAGCTAGATGGACCGACGACCTTAAGAAAGTGGCTGGGATAGAATGGATGCGGAAGGCGGAGGACAGAGTGTTGTGGCGAAGCTTGGGAGAGGCCTATGTCCAGCAGTGGACTGCGATAGGCTGGGTTGATTGGTTGATTGAACCAATTCGGGTCAAGGGGCCCGAGTGCGCGTCTCCTTTTCAAGGAAATTTCTCACGTACTGGTCGATACTTCACGTGACCAGAGGGTTGGCTTGTTCTTTGGCCAAAGAATTAGCTTTGGCATTCAACGTGGCAATGCTACCAGTCTTCTGGGCACGTTTGACAGCGATGCGGACGAATACTCTGACGCCTAAGGGTCCCTTTGTTTTTTTATATTTATTGGTATAGTTAGTTGGTGGGTAGTTCATTTGCTAACCAATTAATTTCTCTGAATTACAAAGGTAAGCCAATATCAAAATCTCAAAATAAACCTTGACCGTCAACATTCACAACCAAAACCATAGACTCACTGTATTTAAAACTATCTCTATCACCACAACTTTCGAGCACTATCTCCAAACTACTACGCTTCGATGACATAACCGAGCATGTTACACTATATTACAAAGACATCTTAGTATCTCGATCAGGAACACCATTTTTTATCAACATGGCAGGCTGCCAACACACTAGGTTTATGTCTTCGAGAGATCAATTTTGAGGCTTTCACGCTAAAATAGGTGTTGGATAAGGTATTGGGAGATGAGTTACGGTAGTCTTGGGTTAGGAATATTTTTAGGGTATATAAACATATATTTTTAGGGTAGTCATGATGGGTTATAAGTTTGATAAGTAATAAATAAGGTGCGTAAGTGAAATTAACGATGACAAGCTCGTGGCTACATAATAACAGCCGCACGGGTCGATTAATCAGGTTAAGCTACGCTTGCCGGTGTTGGTCCGTGGATGGGTCACCATCTTTAAATACCGAGACTCCTCTGTGCCTCGAAAAGCACGTTAAGCAGTTGGTCCCGGCTGTCATTCGTGGATCTTTGACAGTTGTTACGGGTCGTCAGAAGCCCGAAAGTCTGACAACCAGTCTTGCCAAGGGGTATTGTATTACCCAGTTATTGGGTTGTGGAGGTTAGATAGGCAGTCGCTCCATGTAATACTGGTATTCAGCTGCATCTGGTTAGACTGGAACGCGACCCCAAAATAGTTGGGTAAAGGCTAGGCAGATTGATTTTGAAGTGTTATTAACGATATTTCAGGTAGAGAAAGAAGTTAAAAAATACAATAGACGTAGATATATTTAGTAACCTATTCCCCTTAACTATTCTTCAAGAATCATAAAAAACCCTGTAAGAAATTGACACGTGTTTCACCTACAAGGCACCTACAACGAGGCATCCTTAGGATGACGATTGACCAGTTGTAAACTAGAACACGACGTGTTGCCACACCGAGGGCTGGACGCAGAGTGAATCAAATCGCCCGTCGTGTTATTGGGTTTTCCATCCAGAATTTCTCAGTAGCAGCCCGGAGTCTTTTGTGCTCGGATTTGTGCCCGGTTGATGGCAATACGCGCCCCCTGTTACATGGGAATTACTGGTGATAACTGGCGAAATGTGGGTGTACTATCTAGCGGAGAATACAGGCGTGATGTTATGGTAATCTGAATTTGTAATTATAAAATAATCGTTTGTTCAATTATTGAGGTATCAATAAAAATGCGCGTAATTGCTTTGGTGTTTATGCCAAGAGACAGTGGTAGTTGTGTCACTGCATGTGTCTCTTAAAAGTAGATGATTTAAATTACTGTGAAAATGATATAATTATGATAACAAAAGTTTAGAAAATGGTATACTGCTTTTAGCTTCTGGAAGACTTATATAGATTTGGTTAAGGGCAGAACTGTCTACATAAGCAATTAAACAATAATCTAGTCGCAACACTTTATTCATAATATTGTTCATCGAGCCATTATCGAAGTTACATTGGACCAACAAATAATTAATGAATTAAGCCATTAACAATAGAATAAATGGAAATTACAAACGATTCCAGGTATTCTAACGTGGCGCATGAAGGCAGAAGAGTCTACTTTGTATTTACTTAAAGTGATTAAATGGATGACTACAAACATGATATTCCTAGAATTTAAGGTGTGACTATGTGTACTAATAAAGACTAACTTGCACAGCATGACATTACAACAATGAGTCATATTAATATTAAAACAAACATTGGTTTCAATTATAGTGAAACGGGTGCACACGAAAAAGTAAGCGAATAGCGACAATTTTGAACGACAAGTACTGACTTGTCGTTCAAAATTGTCACTGGCTAACTGGCACAAATTGGCACTATCATTGGCATGCATATTGATGCATGCTGAACGGAAGGGTGCTAAAATCGGTGGAATAAAGAAAGTATGGGAAATATTTCTACGATTACAAAGTTAGACAAGAAAGTATACCAGCTTTTCCTAATACATTAGTACACACGGCTACACATCAAGCTATAAATTTCCAGTATAAGCTGACCTCGCATTGTACAGAAACCCTATACAATGCGGGATCAGCATAAACTGGAAATATATAGCTTGTTGTTTAGCCGTGTGTACTAACAAAGTGAGGCCATCATTTTTAATAATAATTAAAGTAAATTCATAGGTCGCTCAGCAATCTATGGGACAGCCTATGCTTGGAGTCTCTCTGAGGGATCGAATCTGGAACGAGGTGATCCAGCAGAGGACCAAAGTTTTGGTCATAACTCACAGAATAAGCAAGCTGAACTGCCAATGGGCCGGTCAAATTAGCCGTAGAACCGATGACCGTTGGAGTAGACGTGTTCTTGAGTGAAGACCGCTAATCGGTAAACGTAAGGTAGGACGCTCTCAGGCTAGGTGGAGCGGCAATCTTCGCAGGGTGGCTGGTAGCAGCTGGATGAGAGTTGCCGAGAATCTAGCTGGATGGCGAGTAATTGGAGAGGCCTATGTCCAATAGTGGACTGCTTTATGCTATTGATGATGATGATGATAAAAGTAAATTCGGACTTTGTACAGTGAATTTAGTCAAGGAAACAATATTTATTATATTCGTTTTATTTAACATTTAACGAATTTCCAATCAAGAATTTCAACCTCGTAAAAATACCATAATCTAATGCAGATTTATTCATTCTAAGTTTAATATTATCAGTTCACAGGTAAATGCTGTTTGCACCAATAAATCGATAAGATCCTCCAACTGCCAATTCTCCAGCAAAAATAATTCGCACCGTAAAATATCACTGTATACACGCGCGTTGACAACAAGATCCAAGCGAATCTTAAACAGGGTTGCCACGGGATATTTGAAGTACCTAACATTTTTTTAATATTTTAGAGGCAGCAATAGAGAATTTTGACTTGTGTGTATGTGTAATATCGAAAGAATGCATCGGGAAAGATGAGTCAGAGTCGTCAGGCAGTGGGTGCCAGTCTACCAGAAGACGGGTGTCGACTGCCGTGGATATATGACTTTTAGATGCTGATGAAGTGTCCTATTTATTTACAGATAATATTTAAAGATAAATAGCATTTACAGATCCTAGTTTTAGGATCTGTAAAAGTTATTTAAATCTGACAAAATTACACATCAATCAATACGCTTAGGCTTTTCCGAACTATTTTAGGGTCGATCCATTCTAACCGGATGCAGTTGAGTATTTTACATGGAGCGACTGCCTATCTGACCTACACAACCCAGTTGCTGGGTAACACAAAATTTTAGGCTTCTGACTACCCGTAATGACTGTAAAAGATCCAGATGAACTTATACTTATGCACACAAAAGCGCTTGAGTATAATTATAATTATTCTTTTATGTAACTCATCTCTTCTACAGAAATTCCAGCATGTAAGTTCCAACGGTTGTATTTAACAGGGTAAGTGTTCAGCTCATTAGGTACTCATCAATCGCGAAATGAATGAAAGTATGCGTGAAATTCTCTCGCTTGAGTGATCTCTCGTGTCCCGTAGTATGCGAACCCAACCGCTTTATAACTGGGAGGATACATTTTGTATCATGCGTGGAAGAACTGCAGTATCAGATATGTAATTTGGTATCACAATTATGGCAGGCGAGGAGCTCGTGGCTAAGTAATAACAGCCGCACAGGTCGATCGATCAGGTTAAGCTACGCTTGCAGGGGTTTTTGGGATGGGTGACCATCTTTACATCCAAGGCTCCTCGGAAAGCACGTAAAGTCGTTGGTCACGGCTGTCATTCGAGGATCTTTGACAGTCGTTACGGGTCCTCAAAAGCCCAAAAGTCTGACAACCAGTCTTATTAAGGGGTATCGTATTTACTGTTACTGGGTTGTAGAGGTTATATAGGCAGTCGCTGTATGTAAAAAACTGGTATTCAACGGTTAGACTGGAAGCCCCCAAAATAGTTGGGAAAAGGCTAAGCAGATTTATGTATAAGCAGGCAATCTGCTTGATAATAAGTTTAGTGGTCACCTATAGATATGTAGTGGACATGTATATGGCTTTTGTTTCACTTTGGCCATCGACTCGAAAAGAATAAGACCAGAGACATCACAGTTGCGTTGTCATTTTCGAGGTATGAGGAAAAGGGTGTAAAGTTCACTCATCCTCTATGGAAAAGGGAGGATCCTCCGACCTAGCGGGTGTCGTACTTGGCGGGCAACTGCCCAACGATTGATGTCGGTAAATTTTAATTGCGCGATGCAGGATTTTGTGTGACGTCAGAATTTTTGTCTGACGTCAGGTCTTTGATGAGTAGTTCGCATATGGCGATGTAGATCCCACATCATCTTCAAGTCACAATATTTATTCTTCAAATCGGAACACAGCCATCTGCTGGTCATTGACTTATAGGTATATATATATCTTGGAGGAAGGTAATCCCTTCGACAAGCACCTTCAGAAAGAAATTGACCTACTAATTTAAAATCCGACTTTCCGCAGAAGTAATCAAGACAATGTTACCTCAAGATAATCCGTTGATAAAATCCGGAATCTGTAAAACCAAGGTAAAGACTATGAGTCATAAACATTAAGGATAGGCAGCTTAAACTAAACGAAGAAAAATACTACTTTTATCTAAACCCGAACCTGATAAAAGTTAGCAGCCCTAATTTCACCTCGAGGTAAATCCGTTGGTAAACACAGCCTTCGTTGGACGTACGCCTCTCGCGATAAAAACGGGGTGTTCTATAAATTATTCATAAAAAATCTTGACTTCCCTCGTGCCCTGGAGCTGCCGAGAATATAATGCTTATATGACAATGTTAGATGTATAGCAGTGTTGTGTATTCTTTGAGCCTTTGATCGGGGTAAAGGTGGAGAGGTCAATTAGTAGAGTGCATGATAATTATAAAGATATGCTTATGCATTAAAGTAATTTATTTCAAAATAGTGCTCCACTGATTTAAAAAAATAATTGGTTCCACAATAGCTACGTTGGGGTTAAAAAAAAAATTAATGCTTTGGTTTATTCCAAAAATAACGCAGATTTGGGATTCTTTTAAAATCGATTTCACGAATTCCGTGCAGTGGATGATCCTTACTTACCGGAGCTACAGTGGGTGTAGATAATAATATGGTAGACATGACACCAAACAGAAGTAAAATGGAAATAAATCTATTCCAAAATCACCTATGTACACACGGCTACACATCTAGCCATACATTTCCAGTATAGGCTGACCTCGCATTGTACGGAAATCCTATACAATGCGGGAGTAGCATAAACTGGAAACGTATAGCTTGATGTGTAGCCGTGTGTACCCCCATGATATGAAAATGTTAATATGTAGTTGAATAATCCCAAAATATAACTAACCTATAACCTTGTTTCATAACTGCAGACAATCAATACAACCTAGACTATTATTATTCCTTTGTTTTTGTAAAATGCTAGCATTTAAGAACTTTTATTTATGTGACTTGAGGGTATTGGCGCTGTTAGCCGAAAAACAGGTTCCGCCTAGTTCGGCTCCAGATGCTAAAACTTTCGTGTACTTTTTTTTCCATAGCAGTTAAGTGTAATTTAATGTAATCTAAGTACTGTTTTTCATGAAATAAAATCTTATCTTATCTTATAAAAACAACGTTTCAAAAGCCCAAAGGATACGGATAGGAAAATTAAAGGGAAAATATCGTTCACCGATGAAAGGGATCATGGTTAGCTCTCTATACACACGTATACCTACATTCTGGTAATAACGATGAGTGAAGTCAGATGGAAACGATCACAGAAGAGGGTTACGTGTCCTTAGATTGACGTGTTATGAGGGATAGGGATGGATGGGGGTTAATTATGAGTAGAACATCTTTTGTTATAGTTGTAAAATATATCTTCGTGGTTATAAACTTACTCAAGCTAAGATACCTCAAACAGTTCCTTCACTAATTGAACTGACAGCGCCTGAACTAAGTACTAGATATGGAAACATGCATCATGAAATATGTATATTATTATCCATAATTATTAATATAAAAAATGCTAAAGTAACTTTGGCTGTCTGTCTGTTATCTGTGGAGCGGATTTGAATGAAAGGCACAAGGATTGACCCAAGATATATGATCAGGGGACCTAAAACAGCAACATTAGCATTCCTCTAAAAGCAATTCATTTCCTGAATTCCCAGCTGTCATTAGCAATTCCTCTAATTTGACACAAAAGCAATTCAAAATTTGTGGACCATTTTATGAATCTCAATAGAAAACTGCCAAGCAGACGAATTATTTCGTAATATGAATTGCACTCAGATCATATTATGAATTGCCAGTTTGTGCCATTTTACGATGATTCATAATATTTTCCTATTATGATTCTGCCAAAGCGGCCGTTTTAAGCCCCGGACATAATTATAATAATTTATATACCGGTAGTAAGTTCACGTTCACAATGCAGGATTAAAATAACTTAGCTAGCGAAACTTCATGGGTTTTTATTGATTGTTCGCTCCTTATCGCGCTGATTACGATCCGAACCTAGCGTGCCTGGCGATAGGGCTGACTCTGCTTCTAGCGCTCGGCGTCGCAAAACGTCCAGTTCAGGTTCGCGACTGGTCAATCTTCATCCTGAGGATGTCTCTTTGAGAGCTGAAACACGTGTGTGTGTTCTTACAGGGCTTTTTATGACTCTTGAGGATTATTGTATTTTATCGTTACATTAACAAGAAAAATGAAAGTTTCGCTAGCAACTTAGCAACTTTTTGCGTTAGCAACTTTAATTTGACTTTGTATAGATATTAGATGTCAGATCCCATCTTTTATGCTGTCACTTCAAGACGTTATAAGCTCAAGATTAGAAGGGGGAACGGAGACTGTACTAAGACTTAAAAAACTTTGGTCTTAGTAGTTCATAAAATTAATTATGCACCCCGCAAGTATGAGAAGACTTATGGGCAGGTCCCCATAACTTGGGGGATTTTGTTATTCTTGCTAAACGTAACAGAATTTTGATAAAGCTCAAAGGGTCCTGAGTGAAAAGATTCTGAGGGTTATTCATGTAAGTATACATCTGCGCCAAAGGTTTTCTTAAAATTATGCTAAGTTAGTTTTGTTGTATATCCGCTGGTACGTGTGTTGGTTCTGCGCGTGATCGCTCCCCGGTCGTGTCTTATTACTGTCCCATCGGACTATGAGAGCGAGGAAGGAGATTGCACCTGTGTCTGCGCACTCACTGGCACTATATTATCTCCCGCGTCGATGGCTAGTCTCCACTGATTTGCTGCCATCACCGAAATTCGGTCAGGAGAAGATACTGGAAGCCGAACCCATCATAGTTGGGAAAAGGCTAGGCAGACGATGATGATGACGTTTTAATCAATATCAAACAGTAAATCTTTAGAAAAGTTAATCAAGGTTTTCGTCAACAAAAAAATATAAAAAAAGAAAAGGTTTCTCACACCATTTGGCTAACGGAACCCCAAAAAACCACGCATGTATGGGTATTTATTAGGGTCTCTTGGCTTATGAAATACGATGGCCGATTGACGGACCAGCTCCAGTGATTGTAACATGTGTGTACCGTGTTATGGGCTTCCTCTATATAAGTCCGATATTGGGGTGTTCCCCCTAAAACTGCCTTATTGTTTGAGTGTAGAGGTAAGTATTTGAAAAGAAAAGAATTATTGGATTTGGATAATTTTCTTTAACGAATTAAAGGTGTGCAAGGTTTATCATATGCTTTATTTGTTTCTGTTCGGTTATTTGGGTATGAGGAGCTCGTTACTAAATAATAACAGCCGCACCGGGTCGATCCATCAGGTAAAGCTACGCTTGCCGGGGTTGGTCGTTAGATGGGTGACCATCTTTACATACCGAGACTCCTCCGTGCCTCGGAAAGCACGTTAAGCCGTTGGTTCCGGCTGTCATTCGTGGATCTTTGACAGTCGTTACGGGTCGTCAGAAACCCGAAAGTCTGACAACCAGTCTTACCAAGGGGTATCGTATTACCCAGTTACTGGGTTGTGGAGGTCAGATAGGCAGTCGCTCCATGTAAAATACTGGTATTCAGCTGCATTCGGTTAGACTAGAAGCCGACCCCAACATAGTTGGGAAAAGGCTAGGCAGATTGATTTTCGGTTATATTTTCACTAAGAATAGATCAAGAAATATTGGTGCGAGTAAACCAGCCTGCTAATAAACGCAAGACTTGTCTACTTTAGTGAAAGGGGCCTTGATTTCTCTAGGGTATGATTTGTTGCTTGATAAATTCGTCTGGTACTTAATAACTTATGGTTTTCTGAAGAAATTTACGAAAGGAAGATGGTGATATTAAAACAATGTAATTTGTTTTAGTCTATGTATGTTAATACACATACAGGGGAATATTAAGGTGTTAGTAATGTCGTAACATGCGAACAAAAACAGCATTATAACTATTAGTGGAAAGATTATGTGAATAACACGGACGAATCTGTGTCATGTTCATGAACGGGCGCCGTCAGTTGAGACTGAGTTCTTGCAGACCTTTATTTAGGAAATTAGGATTACTTTCTCTACCTAGTCTATATATGTATATTAGAAGTAGGTTTATTTGTTAAAAAACCCTCTGACCGCTATAACAAAGCCATAGATGAAAAATAAAAAGTTAAAAAAAAACCGTCTTCCAAAAATTACACAAAAAAAGGGAAAAATAACTTTAATTTCGGAAGTCGGTGGCAAAAAACGAAAATTGAAAAGACACCGACTTCCGAAATGAGAGTCGGTTGTTTTTTTTTTTGTAAAAAGTTTTTATTTTTCACTTTTTAGTTGTGGTACCTACCCCACACAAATTCGTATGTTCTTGCCAAGATGTATCGGGTTACCCAGTAACTGGGTTGTGGATGTGGAGGTCAGATAGGCAGTCGCTCCATGTCTTTCTTTCTTTTTTGTATGGGTAGTGACTAACCTGATCTCAGAATTTTTATGCCACCCGTGGGCCCTCAGACTTGGCTTCATATGCCGTCGAGAAATATCTAACAGGCATGCCGAAGTGCCTCACAAAGTTTTCCTTTACCGTTTTTGAACCAAGTGAAAATTATACATGAATCCGAAAAGTCAGAGTTGCGTGGCTTGGGTTTGAACTCAAGACTTATGACTTGGGCATAGCTTCATGTAAACAACTGGGGGCTAAAAACAGCCACTTTGGCAGTATCATAATAGAAAAATATTATGTTTTTTTTTATTAATTTATTTGAAAGGTACACCAACGACCAGTTCACTGAGAACATTACAAAATAAAAAAAATCAACGTAAGTGTTGAGTTATGGTGAACTAGTCACTTACAGGCGTACACAGCACTTACATAAAGACAGCATCATAAATATTCGTCGTAACAAAATTTTAACAAAATTTTATACTCGTAGTGAGGACAGAAAAATCAATTATAAACAAATATCAAATCAAAATCGAATCATTGTAAAATGTCACAAACTGACAATTCATAATATGATCTGCGTGCGATTCATATTACGAAATAATTCATCTGTTTGACAGTTTTCTATGGAGATTCGTAAAATGGTCCACATAGTATGAATTGCTTTTGTATCAAATTAGAGGAATTGCTAATGACAAGCTGGAAATTCAGGAAATGAAATGCTTTTAGAGGAATTGCTAATGTGGCCGTTTTAGGCCCACAGGTATTCAGCTGCGTTCGGTTAGACTGGAAACCGACCCCAACAATAGTTGTGAAAAGGCTCTGCAGATTGAATCTGTTTTACAAACTTAGTCAAACCCCGTTATGGACTTTAGTCTACCCATTTTTAACGAAGTAATGGCCACCGGAACTACTCATTAATAAGTATTTCACGGGTTGCGATTCGATTACTTTAATATGGTTCCTAAGCAATTTATGGTTGTCCCAATGCATATGGTGATGAGGAGGTGATGAGGAGCTGATGGTGAAATAACAGGAGAACTCTTCAATGATTAACGTCCTTGCATCGGGAAAAGCAATCTTTTGTAAAAGGTGATGAGCAGTTGACATTATGGGACATAATATCTATATGATCACCGGTCCCACAAAAAAGGCAAATTCTCAGATAAGTCTAATGGTGGAATCCCACGATCGGCAATAGTGCAGACGGACACGCACGGCAGACGACCACAGACCGCCACACACCGCGCACAGAGGTGCTTCCGATGTCTGCGATACCCCGCACGTACACCTTCTCACGGTGCGTCAGCCGGGCTCGTAGGTGTCCGTCCGCAAAATCGGCGAGCGTCGGATTTCGGCATAAGCCTAGTAACCAGCCGGTCGATTCTGTAAAAATCTCACCGTGAAAACTTAGGTGAAGTAAGTTTGGAGTGAACTGTCACTGCCTTAGCATCAGTAGGTATCGATGACAATGACAGCTCACTCCGCACTCACTTCACCTAAGTTTTCACGGTGAGATGGTTACAGAATAGCAATGCAGCACACCTTCATTAAAAAGGCAAATTCTCAGATAAGTCTAAGCCTAGTAATACATTTTATTAATTCATTACACAAACGTTAATACGCAACTTCGGATCGTGTAAGTGAATTCCGAAAACTTTCGGATTATCTACTCACCCCCATTCTTCGCAGGATTACAAAGGAGGACGAGATCCTTCTTGAGAGGTTCGACCTCTTTACATCAGCATAGTATAATACGTGTATTGGAACAAGAATCCTTACATATCATAAAACGAAGTCCTCCACCGCGTCTGTCTGTCGTCCTGTTCGCGATAAACTAAAAAATTACTGCACCGATTTTCATGCTGTTTTCACCAATGGATAGAGTGGTTCTCTTATCAGCTAGTGTAGAATAAAAGTATCTGTTTCTAGGGTACCAATATTTTAACTATGATGTATCTATTCTATGTATTTGATAATTCATAGAATATTTTTTTGGGTTTCTTGATATTTTCGGTTTACTTTTTCTGGTCGACGGCACGAACTAACCAAGAATAACTAAAATGGTAAACTAGAAATAAGGATAAAAGATAAGCCACACAGTTAGTACTGGGGCTGACTGCCCAGGAAGAGACTTTTCACAAAATAACCATAAGAAGCGCCTTTCAATTTCATCACAAATTCTTTAAAAATGGCGACTCAATATTTTTATTCTTCTTCGTACTTTTATGTCTTGTATTCTTACAAAACTTTGCTAGGGTACCCTAAGATTATTTAACTTAATTTATTTTATCAGGTTCATCAACTGATACAAACACATTTTTTTTTTTTTAATTTTACTTCTCGTGTCCGCTAGTGTCCGCGGAGGAGCTCGTGGCTACGTAATAACAGCCGCACGGGTCGATCACTCAGGTTAAGCTACGCTTGCCGGGGTTGGTCCGTGGATGGGTGACCATCTTTACATACTGAGACTCCTCCGTGCCTCGGAAAGCACGTTAAGCCGTTGGTCCCGGCTGTCATTTGTAGATCTTTGACAGTCGTTACGGGTCGTCAGAAGCCCGAAAGTCTGACAACCAGTCTTACCAAGGGGTATCGTATTACCCAGTTACTGGGTTGTAGAGGTCAGATAGGCAGTCGCTTCATGTAAAATACTGGTATTCAGCTGCATCCGGTTAGACTGGAAGCCGACCCCAACGTTGGGAAAAGGCTAGGCAGATGATGTATAGTGTCCGCGCGGGCGCGGCACGTTCGGATATGAAATTGGAGGATCCTTCGACCAGACGGGAGTCTGGCGGGCAACTGCCCAACGATTGATGTTGGATTTTTTGTATATATATATCCATCGCGCGGTAAACTCTAATTACGCGATACAGGATTTATGTGACTTCAGGATGTTTGTGTGACGTCAGGTCTCTGATGCGTAGTTCGCATGTGGCGATGAAGATACCGCCACGAAGTAAAATACAAGTTACTTAGGTAAACAAAACGCATTAAACAAGAATTAAAGAAATACGCTAACTATTTTAGGTAATTAGTAATAAGCGCTATCTATACATATTATAAATTAAAGTCGCTTTTCGTGTTTGTCTGTATGACCGCATTGTACTTCTAAAACACGCAATGATGAATAAATAAAATTCTAAACAACGCAATGAATTTTGATGAGATTTTCACCATCGCTTGGAGAAGTTATTCCGGAAGGTTTATGTGTATAATAGGTTCGTTAATATTTAAGTTACATATAACTAAGAAATCTCAACGTTTTTTCAAGTCGTAAAAACCGTGTAAAGCAGGAGCGAGTCGCTAATTATTGAATAATTGATAATGTGGCGGTACCTACATCGCCACATTCGAACTACGCATCAAAGACCTGACGTCACACAAAAATCCTGACGTCACAAATATCCTGCATCGCGCAATTAGAGTTTACCGTGCAGTGAACATATATACAAAAATCCAATATCAATCACTGGGCAGTTGCCCGCCAGACACAACACCCGTCTGGATCCTCCCTTTTAGGATCCTCCCTTTTCTATGGTGGATGAGTGAACTTTACACCCTGTTCCTCATACCCCTAAAATAACATTGTAAAAGTTAAGATTAGAGACAAATACTACGTTCTATCAGTAAATACGTTTATTTATCCATCATTGTAAGTCAGTCGCTTTATCTACATAGAGCAGATAATACCTACTATATTCTAAAATCGTATTTAATCGGATTAATTACGCTGACTGCTTGTTTAAAGGCTTTAAAGTTGGGAATATGAGTTTACACATTAACTTATTTTTTTTATTTATTTAATCCACAAAACTGATGTACATTCACAATTGCGATAAAATAGATAGAAGATAATATGTCTGATTGACATCTACTAGATGTGAATCTAGCATGCATATCTTAAGTTACACTTACAATTGACACGTAATATTTAAACAAAAAAAAAAATAACTTGAATAAACATCTGCCTAGCCTTTTCCCAACCATGTTGGGGTCGGCTTCCAGTCTAACCGGATGCAGCTGAATACCAGTATTTTAAATGGAGCGACTGCCTATCTGACCTCCACAACCCAGTAACTGGGTAATACGATACCCCTTGGTAAGACTGGTTGTTAGACTTTCGGGCTTCTGACGACCCGTAACGACTGTCAAAGATCCACAAATGACAGCCGGGACCAACGCTTTAACGTGCTTTCCGAGGCACGGAGGAGTCTCGATATGTATAGATGGTCACTCATCCACGGACCAACCCCGGCAAGCGTAGCTTAACCTGATGAATCGACCCATGCGGCTGTTATTACTTAGCCACGAGCTCCACTTGAATAAACATATTAAAAAAAAAATGAAAAATGTGAGAGAGAAAAAAAAACTTATACAATTACACAATTAGATCTCTAAGTTTAGTCCTTACTGAGGCTACGGAACCAGCAAATACGAGTACATCTACAGCAAGTACATAAACATCATAAGTCTATTCTCTGCTTTGCTGGACAGAAGTATTCACATAGCACACCCACTATCGCCGGTTATGTTAAGGTCTAGAAGGAACAAGTCTACTTATGAGAATGACCCTAATGGAAAATCCCAGTAAACCTAAAAAGACTTTATTATTTTCAGAGAGCCGTAATCTGTCTAAATTCACTCACGCCCTGTTTCCTCGAAGGGTTAAGCAGAGATGTACCTATAGTACCTACACACGCGTTTCGCCAGTTATGGCTCTTACATACTGGGGCGATTCGTCGCGCGACGCGACGCCGCCGCATTGTTCGCCGTGAGAAATTGTTTTGTTTAAATTCGCGTCGCGCGACGAATCGCCCCAGTATGTAAGAGCCTTTATGTTGTTTAAGTCGCATGTAATTCCCTAGCGAGCCTATTGCCATCAGCGGGTACAAATGCAGACTCTGGGCTGCAACTGAGAAATTCCAGATAGAAAACCCAATAACACTTTGCCCGACCTGAGAATCGAACCCAGGACCTCATGCTCAGCAGTAGCTCTTGCGAACGCTAGAACAACTAGCTTTTTCCAAAAGTGCTTGCATTTTGGAAAGAACTACTCATCGTCATCTACCTAGACTTTTTCCAACAATGTTGGGTTCGGCTATCAGATGCAGCTGAACACCAGAATTTTACATGGAACAACTGCGTATCTGACCTCCACAACGCGGTCACTGGCAAGCAAAAAGCTCTAGCCACACTGGTGCAAATCTCGAGCGAGACACGGGATGCGATGTGTCGATTGTTTTCTTTTCTTAAGTCTTTCTTAAGTCTATTAGTAATAATGAAGTCACGCGACTATTCACGTCAGTTTGAACACCTCTATACCAGGTTCACACGGATCGATTTGACTTGAACAACTTTTGTTCTTCAACAAAAAATACTTTGAATTTGAAATTCAATTTGATTGAAAGTCCGTTCGCACGGTTCAAATCGCTTTCGACTTAGCAGATGATCAACTAAAACGAGTTAGTTGACACAATCGGTGCGAACGAATTTCGTCCCAAATCCCGGGCAAGATTCACTTCAGAACTAAAGATATCACTTCAATTCTAACTAAAGAAAAAAAAGAAAGAAAATACTTTTATTTGCGGCAAACATGACGCTAGGAAAATATGAATACACGAAAAATAACAAATTGGGGGAAAATATGCGTCACATTCACGCAAAATGGCCATCGCTCAGCATAATGCTGCGACCCTATGCGAGACAGAGCCCCAGCGCTGGTTTTCAGTGACATCCAGCGTTGACGTGATGACGTCAATCAGTGCAGCATATAGTAAACTAACAACTCTGATTCTAAACAAAAGAAATAAAAAATAATATTTATACAATAAAACCTAATTAAAGTAATAGTTAATAGTTTACATAAATATAATATTTATGGTGGCAGCATTCGTTCCCTCAGCGACTCACGCGCCACAGGCATAATGCAATCTGTGTGCGCAGCTGTCATAAAAACTAGACTCGAGCTAAAGATATTACTTACTACTACTACACGAGATACTAACTCGAGCTAAAGGCAAGCCACCATAAACAACAAAACATAACACTGCTCGTAACATACAAGAGACCTACATTTCAGCAACTCTAATATACATTACAGCTAAAATTTTGAACAGTAGCATTACGAATATTCTTCGGCGGCGTCTCTGAAACGTCAGCGAATAAACAGCGCTGTACAACGGCATAAACGATGCGCAGTGGTTCATTGTTTGTCGTATCAGCTGCAACAGTTAGGCTGTGGCTTTAGTGATGGGAAGAGGCGGCAGCGATTAACTATTTATTGATTGAGCAAGGCACACTAACAACATATTTACAAGTATATTTTTTTAAATGCAACTGTTGTACGTTTTTATTGTTTTAAAGGAAAAGTCAAAGTCAAATAATTTATTACAAATAGGCACATAAAAGGCACTTTTGAACGGTACTATAAACAATATATTATACTAACTAACTAACTACTCATCATCATCTGCATAGCCTTTTCCCAATCATGTTGGGGTCGGCTTCCAGTCTAACCGGATGCAGCTGAATACCAGTATTTTACATGGAGCGACTGCCTATCTGACCTCCACAACCCAGTAACTGGGTAATACGATACCCCTTGGCAAGACTGGTTGTCAGACTTTCGGGCTTCTGACGACCCGTAACGACTGTCAAAGATCCACAAATGACAGCCGGGACCAACGGTTTAACGTACTTTCCGAAGCACGGAGGAGTCTCGATATGTAAAGATGGTCACCCATCCACAGACCAACCCCGGCAAGCGTAGCTTAACCTGATGAATCGACCCGTGCGGCTGTTATTACTTAGCCACGAGCTCCTCAACTACTACTAACTATTAATTGAATAATTAAATTCTAACTAATATTAGTTAAAACTATACAAATAATTAATAACTAAAACATGGCGTCGAAATATACCTCCACATCGCTGTCGGCTTGTAATTATAGGATATTAATTAGTATTATTGATCATAAGTCTTCAATACTGTATAAATATATCACATATAGACATGCACAACATTCTTATTAAAAGGGGAACAAATATTCAATAAAATAAAAAAACATTAAAATATTACAAAAAAACAAGCATAATAGAATTACCAAATAAGAATAGATTTCAAAAAAATCTAACTAAATTGTCACATTGCTTATGAGCAATACAATCATAAAAAATCACAACAAAACATTCGCACATATGGTAACAAAACTAAACATGGAATAAAATAAAATAAAGGTAAGTATTATATGACGTGATGAAAGAAAAACAAGTGCGAGTCGGACTCGCGCACGAAGGGTTCCGTATCATTATCTATAAAAACAGCAAAAAAACTCGCGTTTATTGTATGGGAGCCCCCTTAAATATATATCTTATTCTGTATTTTACTGTATTTGTTGTTATAGCGGCTACAAAAATACATCATCTGTGAAAATTTCAACTGTCTAACTATCACGGTTTATGAGATACAGCCTGGTGACAGATGGACAGACAGACAGACAGACGGACGGAGACCGTATATAGTCTTAGTAATTGGGTAGGGGTTTACCATTTGGGTACGGAACCCTAAAAAAAGAAAAATGACGTGATAAAAGTTAAAAGATAAAACTATAAATATGATCGCTTATTAAATATTTACAACCATAAATATTGGAAACAAATCTTTCACTTTTAACTTAAAAATCTTACTTGTTATGAGTATTCCTGGGCCACTATGAAATAAATACATTATGATTGCAGATTAGAAAATGTTTAAATGATTGACTATTACAGCTGCTGTGCTTGTTTGCAATAGTACAAATGTCCATTGACTTCCATGCGGTTTTTACTCGCTCAAATGTATCATTATTATTTTTTGGTGTGAAATACTAAGCTAAATGTTTTTTTTTCCAACTTTTTCAGTCGTCAATCAAACTGCCTAGCTTTTTCCCAATTATGTTAGGGTCGGCTTACAGTCTAACCAAATGCAGTTGAATACTAGTATTTTACATGGAGCGACTGGCTAACTGACCTCTACAACCCAGTAACTGGGTAATACGATACGCCTTAGTAAGACTGGTTGTCAGACTTTCGAGCTTCTGACGACCCGTAACGACTCTCAAAGATCCACGAATAACATCCGGGATCAACTTGCTTTCCGAGGCACGGAAGAGTCTCGGTGTGTAAAGATGGTCACCCATCCACGAACCAACCCCGGCATCGATCGACCCGTGCGGCTGTTATTACTCAGCCACGAGCTCAATATAAAAAGTACAATACATTTTAAAGAAACGCAAAGCAATAAAAATACATCTAAATCCTTTAACAGGCACAGTATGGCACCTCCCTTACCCCCAGCTGTTCGAACGCCAAGTGCTAACGTCCCGAATACGAACTGAATGCACTTTTGTTCTTTTGAAATTGACTGCACAGATACTATTGTGCTGTAGTGACGTCGCTTGGGTATTTAATAGACCATTGTTTTCCTTGATGAAACAGGAATAAATAAATTTGTTAAGTGGTTGAAGATGGGGGTAGTTTAGACTTTAGTTTTTTGATATCGTGAAAACTTTTAACTTATTACTGGGTTATGTTAATACATATTATAAAGTTGTTGATGAAGTCGTTAACTTGCTCAGTAGCTTACTTTTTCGTACATTGTACAACAAAAATTATGTTTTTATTAGATGGGTGTTTTATTTAAGAAGGTTAAGGTTTGAAGCAATCTACATAAAGGGTTCATGAAGTTATAAACAACACTAGTACCATTGCGGAAACCTATAACTAACCAATTTGAAAACAAAATCCCATGCCCATAATGACCACATCTGTTACCGCCTCTGGTTGATGAGCGTAGAAAGCGTTTCTATAGCAGCCGAGCGCTGCAAGCTAGAATAGTCCTTACGATGGATAGGTATAGGCTCCCGTAATAGTTCTTTGCTAAACTTGGCTTATTTTAACTTTATAATATGATGTTTTTACTATCTCAAATTCATCAGTCAATATCTAAAAATCACATCTCATTTTCTTAATATCTTAACTCAAAAAACCACGACCTTCGAATCAGATCCTGTCTCCACTCACCCGAAAGTGTTAATAAGTATAAATTGTAAATACATTAGCTGCAGATTTCTCTGATAATCTTTAGCTGTGGCTAACGACCTCCTCCATTAACGCTTTCGTATGGTACAAGCCACGAGATTTTGAAGTACTTGATGACATTTTTTGTGGGTTTTACTGGTAGGTATAATACTGGATCATTAAGGTAGGTAACAGTCATAACCATCATCTGCCTAGCCTTTTTCCAACTATGTTGGGGTCAGATTCCAGTCTAACCGATATTAGGGTAGAAGTGCGTGAATATTGATTAATTATGTTATAATTATGATGATTGATATGACAAAATGAATGATGAATGGAATGAATGAATGATTGATTATGTTAGTAGATTATTTGTGTATACCTATTAACAAGGGCTTCTCGCCATCAAACTTTAACGTTTGGGGAGTGAAACTAAACATAAATTGAAAATTGATTTCTCAATTTATATCTGTATAATATATATAAAAATCAATTGCTGTTCGTTAGTCTCGCTAAAACTCGAGAACGGCTGGACTGATTTGGATAATTCTTTTTTTGTTGTGTTTGTTATTCTCAAGGCAAGGTTTGTATGTAAGGTAGGTGTAGGTAGGGTAGGTAGGTAGGGTAGGTAGGTAGGTAGGGTAGGTAGGTAGGGTAGGTAGGTAGGGTAGGTAGGGTAGGTAGGGTAGGTAGGGTAGGTAGGGTAGGTAAGGTAGGTAGGTAGGGTAGGTAGGTAGGGTAGGTAGGTAGGGTAGGGTAGGTAGGTAGGTAGGTAGGGTAGGTACTTAGTGCTACCCGTGCGAAGCCGGGGCGGGGTAGCTAGTTATTTGTATAAATCAACTTTGTCGGTCGTAATTTATCATTACAAATTAGGTATGTAGGTCTATATCATATCAATGAGTATAAAGTAACACAAACTAGAGCAGTTCTAAAAAACGATTGCTTTTAGAAACCTGTAAAGGTAACTAAGTATTATGATAATTTGGAACATCCAGATGCTACATATTTAAGACGAGCGAACAATTAGGTAAGTGCCAAAAGTAATTTAGGATTTTATCAGATTCTGAACGATGTCTAGAGATTTCTTTGACAGACTCTAATTAATCTTGCATAGCTTTGAACATTAGCTCTGTCTTTAGACATGGTATATTTAATTCTTTATTTACATAGTTACTTAGGAAAAAACGAGGAGCTCGTGGCTACGTAATAACAGCCGCACGGGTCGATACATCAGGTTAAGCTACGCTTGCCAGGGTTGGTCCATAGATGGGTGACCATCTTTACATACCGAGACTCCTCCGTGCCTCGGAAAGCACGTTAAGCCGTTGGTCCCGGCTGTCATTTGTGGATCTTTGACAGTCGTTACGGGTCGTCAGAAGCCCGCAAGTCTGACAACCAGTCTTACCAAGGGGTATCGTATTACCCAGTTACTGGGTTGTGGAGGTCAGATAGGCAGTCGCTCCATGTAAAATACTGGTATTCAGCTGCATCCGGTTAGACTGGAAGCCGACCCCAACATAGTTGGGAAAAGGCTAGGCAGATGATGACTTATGAAAAAACAAGGTCACTTATTCGTGTCTGTTTGTGTGACCGTTTAGATCAATATAATTATTTGTGCTGCTGTTACCACCATAATTTAGAGCATTTATAATGTAAGATATATTTAACTTAGATATAGCACAGAAAACCCGAGTGACAGGTCACCATTGTACCAGGGACAGGTTGCTAATATAGTACCTTTACATAGCTATACTCAAACTTTTACCACAGTATAAATATGGACAGTAAAGAAACTACGCAGTATTAGCGTCATTCGCCGTCCGCGGCATGTTCTCACTGAGCCAGACGACCCCATAACTCTCCTCCAGGAGAGCAGTAGGGAGACCAGTACAGTGCACAAATACAGACGCCTCCCGTCATTCCGACCTCGCCGTCGAGGCAAAACACGTTCGCGTCCATCCCGATTATTAAATTCACCCCCCCGTCCCTTGTCCGATGAAGTAGTGCCAGCCCGCGCCGTAGCTGAGCACGTAGCTTTAAATTCCCCGTTTAATAATAATGATGATCTAAACCTTTTGATCCAGCCTGTCCCAACAACTTGCTGTCCCCCCGCCAGTGATGCCGCCCTAAGCCGAGGTTCGTACCCCACAGGGGGTGCCCTTAGCGAGCGCACACTTAATTTTAATTTAGAATAGTTTATGCCCCTGGCTGGAGGCCCTGAGTGTAGAAAGCTTAAGGCAGCCACAGGAATGTCCGGTTAAGAAGTTATGATTTCCGAAATCACACTTCAAGATGCCCTAGTAAAAAAAAAAAAAAAAAACTACGCAGTAAACGTTCGAAACGGACACTCACACAGACGCGCTCATTGACGAGACCCCAAGCGATTGTCGCGGTGCTGTCAGTTGCAGGTGCCGTTCCGAGTGGTCCCCCCGATCTTTTTAAAAAAGGAAGGTAGGTCATTATTTCAAAAAATAAGCCTTGTTTCCATACTGTCCATATTTATACTGTGGTTCGGTTCTACTAAGCTATGTCTAAAGACCACATCTTCAAATTTTGCCACTTTATAGTTTTACACTCAAACTTTTTCAAAACCCACAATGAAAAAGAAATGACTCCCGACATGAAACGTAGACGGCGGCCACTCAGATGGCGATGCTTGGGCCATTACGAGAGAGAGAGAGGGGATTGGAGAACACCGTAAATAGTCGTACCGGAACCGGATGCGGTACGTCCCGTAGCTTCCCTTCCGGCAGTGGCGCAAAAAATGAAAGTGCACTGCTAACCGAAAAATGTTTAAGTGGGTGAATTATTGTTGTAAAGGATTTTTTACGAGTTACTTTTGTTGGAAAATGAAGGAACAATTGTAAGGAAGTTGCTGGTGAACTGATAAATTATGCGGACAGGAATTTTCAGTTTATTTTGAAGAGTATGTTAACTTGCTCATTGTCGGCGAAAAGACCGCGATGCCTTTCAATTAACTGTAGTTTAAATGAACCTGCTGTTCTACGTAATTTAATAATTATTGCTAAGCAGAACAAGCTGAATCCTTGACGGTATTCAATTTCAAGCTTTTAAAAATCTGTTCAGAAAAAAAGACAACCGAGTCATTTCAACACTTTTGCATATTAATAAAGGAACAAAGACAGTTTTCGCAAATAAAATAATGAAGAATCAAAGTTTAACAGAAAATTTTAATAAGTTACACTAACTACTTTCTCCAGATAGAAAAAAAAAACATTAGTGAATGTTAACAGTGCCTTCAAACCGACAGAAGAGGAAGAGGGAGATAAAGATATGTAGATAGAGTGAGAGAAAGAGAGGGCAGTAAATCAGAGCCTCATCTCGAAACTTGGGCGTGGGTAACCCTTTCCAGTTAGTTAACTGTTACCTCTGATTGTTATACAGTTATAACAAGTTACGTTTCGTTGCATGTTGGGTAGGGATTAAACTCCCGTTACGTCATGTCTGCTGATTACACATCTACCTATCTATCTAACCTACTTATCCAAATTATTCCTTTATAATACTCGAAGGAAGAGAGGCCTTTGCCAGTGTGACAAAAAAGGCTGATAATAATTATATTTAATTAAAATTCTGGGCGTAAACCGAACTGACAGAATACGAAACACTACGGTGCGCTCCAAAACGAGGATCCTAGACGTAGGCAAAAAGGCTGCAGAGCTAAAATGGGATTGGGCGGGTCATGTCAGCCGCATGCATAGCGACCGCTGGGCTGTCTCCACACGGTAGGTGCCTGAGGATGGACGGCGCCGCCGAGGCCGGCCCAGGAAGAGGTGGCGAGACGATCTACACGCGTACCGCAAGGATTGGATCGAGGTGACCCTGGAAAAGGATGTTTGGAAAGATTTGGGGGAGGCCTTTGCTCAGCAGCGGGACAGTGTAGGCTAACATAAAAAAAAGTATCTAACGGGTCTCTGTAAGTTGGCATCGGCCCCTTGTACAGCCAAAATTGCGGCACCACAAAAATTTCAGACAAAGAAAAGAAACGACAAAAAAATAAGTAGATTGCAAAGCTCAAAGATTCATTCATCATCATACACCGTCACCCTTTCGTTATTTGGTTTTTTTTTCAACATCGTTTTTTTGTAATAATAAAAATAGTCATGGTGGTCTATAAATAAGTGACCTATGATGAAAAATTTAAAAGCAGAAGGAAAACAGACTGTTGGTTTCAACAACTTTATATCTGGGCGATGGTCTGGAGGCACTTGTAGATAGACGAGAAATACGCCATATTTATTAGTTAAGTTGCTAAAGCTTCTCCAATTAATATACAGACTATCATTTTCCTGGCAATACCCCAATTGATTTTAATAAATAAAATTTATTTTCCAAAAGTAATGTACAGAGTAGTATTTGGAAATGTATTTGGGAGTATTTAGTAATGTATTTGGGAGCAAAATGTTTTTTTCTTCCATACTTTTCTATTATTCGTCATCTCGGTAGTCACCCCCTTTCTATCCATATCATCTTTCTCACAGTCCATCCATCGTTTCTTTGGTCTTTCCCTACTCTTATAGTCATCCACATTCATACTTAAAACTTTCCTCACGATATTTTCCTCATTCCACCATATTACATGCCGACAATCGATTTTCTACACAACTTTTCAGTCACAGATGCCACTTTCAGACTTCTTTATAATGTGCAAGCCTTTTTTACAAGCAAGCTTTTTTGACCTTTTGTCTGAGTTTTTGCTTTATTACCTTTTGATTGACGTATTACACTTTTGTTTTATACCTTGAACCAGCGCCTTTGATTTCCAACATAAAGAAGTCTGAAAGTAGCATCTGTGACTGAAAAGTGGCATCTGTCTGTGGTGTGTGTCTGTGTGTGTGTATATAAAGAAGTCTGAAAGTTGCCTCTGTGACTGAAAAGTGGCATCTGTCTGTGGTGTGTGTCTGTGTGTGTGTATATAAAGAAGTCTGAAAGTGGCCTCTATGAGTGAAAAGTGGCATCTGTGTGCAGTGTGTGTCTGAAAGTGGCATCTGTGTGCGGTTTGTGTCTGAAAGTGGCATCTGCGTGTGGTGTGTGTGTCTTCGTGTGTGTGTGTATAAAGAAGTTTGAAAGTGGCATCTGTGTGCGGTGTGTGTCTGAAAGTGGTATCTGTGTGTGGTGTGTGTCTGTGTGTGGAGTATACTCTAATTAATGATAGAATATATTGATATTTCCCTACATCAAAAACATGAACAACCATAATCTCAAAACTTTACCAAAGACAACCACACCCACAGTTACGTACTTAACTGGCACCTAAATCAAGCACCAAACATAAATTTTATAACTTAGATCATAGAACGGGCGTAGGAGTCGCTAACGAGTTTACAGTTGAACTGCGATGAACACAATTGTGCACTCATTACGCATGTTACTTAAGGGGTCGGGCAACACTGTTTAATACATGTTGAGTGGTTGGAAAAAGGCACTTAAGGATAAAATGAAAAAAAGTGAGAGAATAATTTTGAAGAGTATTATTTATCAGTATAATTTGCGAATTTCAATCTGAATTTTTAGTAGTCGATGAAAGACATTAGGGTAATGAGGTATAGATTGAAAAAAAAAACTGAAAGAATAATTTCGAAAAGTCTTTTTTAAGACTTAAATAATAAAATGTAATTGGAATAAAATAGAGTGGGAGCTGAGATAAAGCAAAGCAAATGACCTTGTATTGATTTTTTTAAATATTATTTGCAAAGCATTAGGGTTAATTTCACCTTGACATTGACGCTTAGTTAAATAAGAGCAATTTTTACATAATAAATTAATACAATATTCCACCCAATTTTTTATAAATATTTATCAACGTCTGACATAATATGCCAGACACAAACAAAACAAAACTTTATTTAATAACAAACAAAATTGCTTTCATAATTCTTAAACGAACTCAATTTTCATAACGCTTCAAATAACAAAAGTTACCCTTTTGACTCGAAAACTAATATTTACAAAAAACGTAAATTGGAAAGAACGCAATAAATTATGAACTCGTAATCTCTTGGTGAATTATCTGCAAAAATATAATCAGATACAAAGGGTGGCAGCCCTAGTTTATTTATGATACAATTTAGCACATAACTCAGGCCGAAAACAAACTGTTTATCTAACTACAATCGCTCAGTCTTCCGGCTCTACGCCACTACGCTGCTACGAGCCAACGCGGGCTACGAAATCCGCTACGAAAATGGCTACGAGTTTACGTAGCGAATCATTGTTGAACGAGTAGTTGACTACATAATGTGTGTTTGGGTAATCAAGACCTTGTGGTGTTTAATGTATTGAGGACAGCTATTTGGCTTTGCACGTTGTTGGGTGAACTTTGTTTTATATTTTGTTACGGTATTCGTACGTGTTTTTATCGAAAATGTGGGAAAAATTTATTAAAAGTTGGTTAAGTGTTATAAAATTAAAACTATATTAAAGTTTGGTGTCGTCATTTGTTTATTCGTCATCCTGTTTTTGTCTCGCTATGATCTACTATGAGAGTATACCTTATAATTATGTGCTAAAAATATTAGCTAGGCAGCCAAATGCTACTCATTTCAGTTTCACCACTTGTCGTGGAGGCTTATTTCTATGTAAGAGCCTGTTCACACTGGCGTTGCCACCCAATGACGTTGTTACGTCGCAGCGGCGCCTAACCGCTAAGTTTTCCCCGCATTGGTGGTCACACGGTGAAACTGAGCGATGCCGCTCTGACGTCATAACGCTTACACCCCTCCCCGCCTCGTCTCGCGGGTTACAACTCTGGTGTACGTGCGGTGCGACGCCGGAACGCACCGTGTGGCATACAATAGATATTTCGCGCCGCTGCTGCAACGCATCGTGTGAACCGGCTCTAAGGTGTAATTCTTACTTTAAACGAAGTCGCTGCCCGCTTCCGCTCAACACAAACGCTGCCTTCAAAGCCCCAATAAAGCGGTTACAGAGCACCATCCTACTATAGCGGTACAATTTGAGCGGAATTAAGATAAAATTTATTCCCACGTCATTGTTGTGGGCGTATCTTGTTACACTTATCTGCTAAACGAGAGATGCTGTGACGTCATCAATGTAGATGGACCAGCTTCGGTGAGAGGATATTTTTTGTTGGCATAATGAAGTGTAGTAGCAAAATGAAGGTGTATTTTGGTACTAAGCAAATAGGTGTGGACTGTCTCGTTGGTTTAGTGATTACAAGCACGACTACTGAGTGTGAAGCTCTAGGTTCGATCCCATGAAAGACAAAATGTTATAAGATTCTTTTACTTATCTTAACATTTCAAAAGCAACCAGCAGTGGATTTGCGCCCTTTGAATGTCAATAGGCGCGCCCTCTATTTCATGAGTCTAAAACATTGACCTTAGCTTAAAACCTCTGCCTTCCTGTTAGGAAAATACATACATAAACTCACCCTTTCTTCCCATGGGGGTAGGCAGAAACTACAGAACGCCAGCTGCTTCTCGCCTTGCATACTCCTTTTGCTTCGTTTACGTTCACACATCAGCGGGCTTAAAACACTTTGGCAAAACCATAATAAGAAATTATTATGAATCATTGTAAAATGTCACAAACTGACAATTCATAATATGATCTGCGTGCGATTCATATTACGAAATAATTCATCTGTTTGACAGTTTTCTATGGAGATTCGTAAAATGGTCCACATAGTATGAAAATGCTTTTGTGTCTAATTAGAGGAATTGTTAATGACAGCTGGAAATTTAGGAAATGAATTGCTTTTAGAGGAATTAATGCTAATGGGGCCGGTTTAGGCCCCCTGGTCATATACGCACGCTGAATGCGAATACTACGTTCCTGACCTTTCTGAAGAAAATCACCAGTAAGGTCACTATAATTTCCTTGTAGGGCAGACCTCCCAGCCTTTCCATTTACATCTGCCTTGTACCTTTCGTTAGTTGCCTTGGTTGTCCCAAACCATTTAAATAATAATATCTTAGTTTTAGCCGCACTCCCTAATTAAATTCCTTTAAAGAATGAAACAGTCCCAGAATCAAATGTCATACGATTATGCCCGCTGGCCGGTTGCGAGAATCCATACTAATATTAATATTATGAATTCGAACTATCTGTATGTTACCTTGTCACGCCTAAACCACTGAACAGATATGGAAAAAATTTGGCAAGGAGATAGATGGCATCCTGGGAAAGGACATAGGTTACTACATATACCACGCAGGCGAAGCCGCGGGCGGAAGCTACTACATCATGTTTTTAGATGTCTTTAGATTGCCTAGTCGCGAGCGCTACTGCTGAGCATGAGGATCGATTCCCGGATCGGGAAAAGTGTTATTGAGTTTTTCCATCTGAAATTGCTCAGTAGCAGCTTGGAGTCTGGATTTGTGCCCGGTTAATGGCAATAGGCTCGTCTCCTATTACATGGGACTTACAAATAATTGGCGAAATGTGGGTGTACTATAGGTACACCTCTGCCTAACCGTTCGGGGCGTATAGGCGTAATGTTATCATGTTTTTATAAGTGATAAATTGGTACATGAAAAGTGAGTATACTGAGTATAGACCAAGTTAACCGATGTGTTACTAACCTCAGTGACAAAGTTGACATCCCTCATGTCCAGCCAATTCCTCGAAAGTCATGGCTCCGAGTGAAACTTGAAATTGAATAATGGACAAAGGAACTTCCCAGTACTTGTACTAGTACTGAGAAGTTCCCTTGTCCGATAACGGTCAACAGGGAAGTCAAACTACTTTTTAATTAGAACCAGTTCTTCGAAACTGGTAAAATATTAAAGTCTTTATAACGTAATATCATCACGTCTTGTTTTCCCGAAGGGTTGGGCAGAGGTGTAGGTACCTATAGTATACCTACTCTCATTTCGTCAGTTATGGTTTAAGTCCCATGTAATTCTTGAAAAGTCAAGGGAAATTTAAGGTAATCGATACCCTACGTTAACACTTAAGACCTATCTTTCATTCTAATCCTATCTAATATTACAAATGCGAAAGTGAGTTTTGTTTGTTTGTCAAGCTTTCACGCTAAAACGGCTAAAGGGATTTGGATCAAATTTGGCATATATGTAGACCATGACCGGGAAAAGGACATAGAATACCTATCATCCCAGTATTCCCACGGGATCGAGACATATTATGCTGGTGAAACCGCGGGCCGCAGCTGGTTAAATAATAAAACCGACAAAAGATGAAATCAAACTTCTTTACAACTTCCCAGTTTAATTTTCTTCAGTAAAAGAAAAAACTAAAGTATTTTCATTAAAAGGAATTACAGCACCACCTCACGCACAAGGGTAAGCTCACCAATTTGCGTCTAACCAACCTTGGAGCCACAGATTATCGTGTCGCAGTAAGACCCAACTTACATTGGAAGAATAAAAATAAAAGACTTTTTATTCCAAACACTTATTGTAAGCCCAAGCCTCACCGAGCTATTTGAGTTCAGCAACTGTTTCGTAGGACAGTAACAGGGGGCTTTACCTTAATCCGATTTGCTGTGGCTGTTAGAAATGATGTTTGTTATAAATGTATTTTTTTGTTTTTCTAAATCTGTGTGGTACAGGCCTACGAGTACCTAATCCTTGTCAATTGTTTTAGGACCTTTCGTTAGGATCCTTCGTATTTATACCAACCAGAGGGCCTGGTCAAGTGACAATCGCTTCGAAAGCGTTTCGTATTTCTACAACGACTTTCAACAGGATTGACATGCTTTTCGATAGCATATGTCAGTCTTATACATTTTTGCCTTTTCCATCATCGTTATCGCTTATAGAATGTCACTTTTTCTAGGGCGTCAATATTCAACTTTATATGTCAGTAAATGTGACTATTCGCAAGTCAGTCAAAAATCGTTTCCTTTTTCACGTACTTCACGTAAATTCTCTATTCAAACAAGGAGAAAAATCCATACTAATTATTACAAACTCTGTCAGTCAGTCCTATAATTATTAACTTTATTTGTTGTTACAATATCAATCTACCTAACCTTTTCCCAATTATGTTGGGGTCAGCTTCCAGTCTAACCGGATGCAGCTGAATATCAGCATTTTACATAGAGCGCTGCCTATTTGACCTCCACAACCCAGTTACTGGATAATACGATACCCCTTTGTAAGACTGGTTGCTAGACTTTCGGGCTTCTGACGACCCGTAACGACTGTCAAAGATCCACGAATGACAGGCAGGACTAAAGCTTAACGTGCTTTCCGAGGCACGGAGGAGTCATGGGGCAGTCAAGCGGCATCAAAATAGGCAGTCATGTGGAGTGCCGACAAAAAAGAACATAAAAAAATGGTTTTAGCGCCATCTATGTTCTATAGTAAAACACTAACGAATCCATAAGTTGACCCCCTGGAAAAAATTGCTCAACACGGCTAAAGAACTTTTCACTTCCGAAATAGTGTGTTATATTTATTATTAATTAGGGGTTGAAAACTCCTATGAATGTGAGCATTTAAATATCAAAGCAAATCTGAAACCGTAAAAATCAGATTCGAGTAGCGAAACATGACGCGAGTCAGTACAATTGAACTACTACGGTTTCGCTGCTATGATTTCGCGGCAGAAGTGTGCTACCGGCGTTATTGTACAACCGATTCGAATGGCGGAACATGACGCAAGTCAGTACAATTGAAATACTACGGTTTCGCTGCTATGATTTCGAGGCAGAAGTGTGCTACCGGCGTTATTGTACAACCGATTCGAATGGCGGAACATGACGCAAGTCAGTACAATTGAGTTACTACGGTTTTGCTGCTATGGTTTCGCGGCGGAGGTATGTTACTGGCGTTACTATACTTGAAACTCATGACTAAATACCTATTTAAATTATAGATAAAGGCACCGACATACGGCTGATATTTATAATAGAATTTCTTATCGAAGTTTCCACGTAAAATGTAAAAGAATAACAATAGTGTAACTAGAATTTCAAAGCAAATACGTAAACCGAGCAACTGAAGATCCATTGCAAAATAAACGAGCACAAAATGTCCGTCCAGAGTTCGATTTTCAAAAGTTCAAAGCGGTAAAGAACAAGTTCCTTTGGCTATCGGGCTAAAATATTTCGATTATAAAGTTATTCATCATCTGCCTAGCCTTTTCCCAACTATGTTAGGGTCGGCTTCCAGTCTAACCGGATGCAGCTGAATACCAGTATTTTACATGGAGCGACTGCCTATCTGACCTCCACAACCCAGTACCTGGGTAATACGATACCCCTTGGTAAGACTGGCTGTCAGACTTTCGGGCTTTTGACGACCCGTAACGACTGTCAAAGATCCACAAATGACAGCCGGGACCAACGGCTTAACGTGCTTTCCGAGGCACGGAAGAGTCTCGGTATGTAAAGATGGTCACCCATCCACGGATCAACCCTGGCAAGCGTAGCTTAACCTGATGGATCGACCCGTGCGGCTGTTATTACGTAGCCACGAGCTCCTCTATCGATTATAAAGTTATTAAAGTTTATAAAATAACAAAAGAAATAGTGTTTTTGAAGACAGCCACTACATTGCAACAAAAGTTGATTAACACGTATTAGTATTTGTAATGATATTAATTCAGTAAAATATTTTAAAAAAAAATACTGATATTAATAAGACATAGAGTCTTAGCTATATCATGAAATGATAAAAAGCACTGAATTGAATTATTTTGTATCTGAATTAATCAACTTTTTTGTCTGACTGTACGCAATTTGAATAACATAAATATACCAAAGGAGAACATACCATGCATACATTCTCAAGTAATAGGTATTCACTTTTATACATAAAATGGTTGCAAAAATTCTTTTCGTTCATAATTTTGGACTTTAAAAATGTCCGAGTAGCCGTTTGTAACTGAATTTTTGAGTTGAGAGGTTGGAAATTCAGTCGCCATCTTGGAACGAAGTAACGTTGCATTTTTGGTAAAATTTAATTTTTCGTTTTCTGAATTCAGTTCCACGAAAAGTCGAACTAAGCTTTTTAGCCCTAACTTGACAAAAATGTATCAGTAATAAAGTGCACTTAGTATTTTTCTGGCCAACACTTCTACTTTGGCTCTGGTATTGAGGATGTCTAGAGGTGGATGTGACTATTTACCACTAGGTGAACCATTTGCTCGGCAGTTCATATCATCACTGCCAAGGCTGCGGGAATGTCCGAAAAGGATACCGGGGCCCTTGGCAACAGGCAACTGAAGGAACACGGGTGAGTTTTAGTCAGTGTAAGTAATTTACGATATCCCAGCCTCAAAAAAATAAAAAAATTATATCATCAGAGTCAAAAAACAGAAGATGGACCAGAGAAGTAACAGAATGGTATCCCAGAGAAGGGAATAGGAAAAGAGGAAGACCATTTCCAAGATTGGAAGACGATTTGAGAACTACTGCGGGATGACATGAAGGAGAAAAACTCACTGCCGTGAGCTATGGAAAAGCCTGGGGGAGGCCTCTGCTAAAGAGCAAAACAGTCTGGAGAATTCTGACGTGTATACCTTTATCTAATCTAAGGGTCAGATCACACCGAGACGCAACGCGACGCGCACGTTTTTATGATCCGAGAAAATAATATCTAATTTATTTGCTACACAATAAGGTACACGTGCTGCGCAGCACCGCGCATCTTAGCGTACTTTGACACATGTCAACCCTCGCTCTGAAATTATACCTTTTCGTGAAGAAAATAAGTTCGATAATTGTTAAAAAGTGCGCGCAACGTCGCGTCGCTTCACGTTGCGTTCTGAACTGATTCTTATTGTAAAACTAGTTTTTAAGATTACAAATAAAGGCTATTTGAAATTGAAATTGAACCGTCTGCTTAAATGCCAGGAAAAATTCCTCAAAAGCAATTAAAAAGTTCATCAGAATACAAAACCGGCCAAGTGTGAGTCGGAGTCGCACGCGAATGGTTCCGTACCACCGTACCATATTTAGCAAAAAACGCTGAAAAAACACGTTTCTTGTTTAATCCTTTAATTTGTAACTTTATTTTATTACTAGTTGTTGCCCGCGAATCCGTCTGCGATCCTGGATGAAAAGTAGCCTATGTCCTTTTCCAGTTCGAGGTCTACCCCTGTGCCAAATTTCATCCAAATCCGTTGAGCCGTCTTAGTGTGAAAGCGTAACAAACAAACTGACTTTCGCGTTTATAATATTGTGGCGGTATCTACATCGCCACATGCGAACTACGCTTCAAAGACCTGACGTCACACAAAAATCCTGACGTTACATAAATCCTGCATCGCGCAATTAAAGTTTACCGTGGAAGGGACATATATACAAGAACCCGATATCAATCGTTGGGCAGTTGCCCGCCAGACACAACACCCGTCTGGTCGGAAGATCTTCCCTTTTCTATGGTGGATGAGTGAACTTTACACCCTGTTCCTCATACCCCTAAAATATAAGTTAAGATTTGTTAATATGCTACTGACAGACAGCCAAACAACTGAGGCTTTGTAATAGGGTTCTTTTTGGCACCCTGCGGGTACCCGGGTTCCGGAACCCCAAAACGCAGCCTGTTGTCTTTGCTCTCGTGCAGTCGAGGAGAAATCACACACGAACAAATTAAGGTCAATAACCTCGACCATCCTTCAAATAAGCCGACCCCAACATAGTTGGGAAAGGGCTAGGCAGATGATGAACCTCGACTATCCTTTCCATAATATGTCAGTATCGGCTTTTATTCCTCAAAAATGGCCAATATTATCTTTCACAGAGATGGTATACGATATTTTCCTTCTATTTAAATAGCCAAATAACAGAGCCGTACACGAAAAGCATGCTAGTTTAAGCGAAATGGTACGCTAGCGGGTAGGTACGTTCCAAAAAAAGTTCACGGTGGAGTTTCGCTGGGTTCCGTAGAACGTTGCTTAACGTACCGCTACCGAGTATAAGGGTTCCGTGCAATTTTAACGAATATTCCAGTTGTGTCGTGAACACTGGCAGAATTTGAATGAGAGCAGGAATAAAGGCATGTACACACGGCTACACATTTCCAGTTTATGCTGATATCGCATTGTATACGATTTCCGTAGAATGCGAGGTCAGCTTATACTGGAAATGTATAGCTTGATGTGTATCTGTGTGTACCAGAATACAGGGTCAAATTAAATTATACGTGATGGGTAACTATTGACAACTAAAAATGATTAACAAAAAAAAAAACGGCCAAGTGCGTGTCGGACCACGCACAATAAAGTGTTCCGTAGTTAGGATGAATTTATCCCCAGAACAAACTTAACATTGTAGTTGAAAAACATGTCGTCCCATGCGTTCCAACTGCAAGTGTAAGTTTGTACCCACAATATTGGGAGATTGACCATGTTATTTTAACTTCTTATAGGTTTTCCTGTAATCTATAAGTGTATTTAGAACTATTTTATGTATACTTTTCAAATTTTAGGCTCTGTAGTTTCGGAGATAAAGTGGAATGGCTAATTTTCATCTATTTTCTGAAATATCTTTTAAAAGTTTTTATTTAAAAATTAAATTAAAAAAAAAAAATTGAAATTCATAGGAGAACACATATTTTTAACTACAATTTTAAGTTTGTTATTGAGAAAAAATTCATCCCAACCGCGGAACCCTTTCGTGTGCGTGGTCCGACACGCACTTGGGCGGATTATGTTCTTCGTTATGCATAAATGAATAACAATGCAATAAAAAGCAATTTAATAGAAAACACAATAAACAAGAAAACTACAGCTAAATACCATTGAAGGTATAAAAACTTATCGGTAACGCAACGAACACACTGCCGGTAGTTCAAATAAAAAGAAAAATGCAGGTAGTGAGTTGCAATGTTTCAGTACGAGCAGCTTTCGAATAGTGGTTAACGGTCAGTGAGTTTCATCTGTTTTTTATTGAACTTTTTTTAAAGGCAGTTGGATGGTTTGACCGTGTGATCTAGGCCTATGAAAGAATCTGTCACCTCGTTTTCTCGGATGCTGAAATTGTTGGCATACATTTTTAAAATCATTATTATTTTTATTGTACTGTATTTTAATCATTATATTTATTTTTATATTTATTATATTTATTTTTATCATTATTTTTATTTTGCTGTAATTTAAAATAAGGGTGATTATAGACTGTGTTGAATGACGTCTGCATATATAGTGCTTCATTAGATATATCTACGGGTAAACCAGAAAAGGTATGCGGCAGAAGCTCCATGTAAAATACTGGTATTCAGCTGCATCCGGTTAGACTGGAAGCCGACCCCAACATAGTTGAGAAAAGGCTAGGCAGATTGATTAATCTGCCTATCTGACACCACAATACAAGTACCACGATACCCCTTGGTAAGACTGGGTGTCAGACTTTCACGCTTCTGACAACTCGTAATGACTGTCAAAGATCCACGAATGACAGCCAGGACCAACGGTTTAACGTGCTTTCCGAGGTACGGAGGAGTCTCGGTATGTAAAGATGTTCACCCATCCACGGACTAACCCCGGCAATATTAGCTTAAGCTGATGGACCGACCCGTGCGGCTGTTATTACTTAGCCACAAGCTCCTCTTGCCTATTACTATGCTAACATACCTCCAAAATCACCTCTATTCATCCAAATAATCAGACTCTATGGAAATATAAAATATTGATTTAATAATGCATCCGGTTAGACTGGAAGCCGACCCTAACATACATACTCCTTACATACTCCTTTTACTTCGTTTACGTTCATAAATCTGGTCAAACACGCACGCTAGTTGCGAATATTACGAAATTTCTGAAAAAAATCACCAATAAGGTCAGTATATGACCACTATTCTACATTTTTCACATAACCCCTCTTAACCGTCGATATTAATCGATTAAAATAAACAAAACTATTCGCACAGCCTTTTCGGAATGCCGAAATGCGAAAAGCCAATCAGTTTTACCGCAAAGGAATGAAAGAATGCAGTTTCATTTAAAAATTCTCACTTCGTATGAAATTTTTTGGAGCTAGAAAACCAGACGGTGTTTGCACACAGAAGAAATTCTACGTATGTTGTTCTTTGTTAGGAGCGAACATTGTTTCTCATATTTGGTTCAAACACGTGTACCTGTATGTACCTAACCCGCATTGCTATTCTGTGACCATCTCACCGTGAAAACTAAGGTGAAGTGAGCGTGGAGTGAGCTGTCATTATCATCGATACCTACTGATGCTAAGGCAGTGACAGTTCACTCCAAGCTCACTTCACCTAAATTTTCACGGTGAGATTTTTACAGAATAACACAACTGTATATAAAGTCAATTCTAAAGGGGTATTCTTCAGAAATGTAAATGAAATTGGAATGATGGAATTTCATAATTTGGGCCATTCATTTTCGTGGGCAATATGTTTAAATATTATTAAACTAACTTCCACCCGCAGCTTCGCCCACATAAAAAGTACCTATGTCCTTCCCCAGGATGCCATCTATCTCCTTGGCAATTTTTTCCGAAATCCGTTCAGTGGTTTAGGTGTGAAAAGGTAACATAAAGACAGACGGACAGAGTTACTTTCGAATTTATAATATTAGTAAGGATTACCTAGATGCTCTTGTAATCGTTGTCGAGGTGAATGTAACAAACAGCTTTCCAGTACGGAATATAAACCATGGCGTAGGAAAAACGTGTCTGTCAACAAGCTTCCATAGTGATCCACATAACACTGACAAAGTGACGACCGTGCCTACACATGGGGAATATACGAGAAAAACGTGTGTGTACAAGGGCCTAAGTCAATTCTTCACGTGGGTCTTCTACCACCACTATCTACTCAACTAAAACAAACATAAATTGAAGCTAAAAACAAAACCACAATCTAAAAAACAAACCCTATTCATTGTGCCAGTTAGGAGTATTTACTAAATGCCTTGAAAGACTGTTTACGAGCACAAACATTTCATGAAATAGATACGCCAGCCATTCTAACTTCACTAATTTTCGTACAACCATTACTGTTATGATATTTGAAAATCCAACACAAAAAAAACAATAAATTAACTCAAGGAATAAGCAAAATACTTAGATTTCCTGAAACCGGCAGCTCTAGTTATACATTGTAGTCTATAGAATCATTATTACGAGTAACACTTAAAATTCTCAAGCACTTTTGCCCACCGGCCTGAAATGTTACTATAGTATTTTTAGTAAAAGAATTTCTACCTACATTAATTAAATTCCTACCTTCTATCTGTATACCGACCTCAATAATACAGGGTTAAGACCACCAGTATAACCAGACCTTTGACGCCCCTTCTTAGGTGCAAATTGGTGAAGGAAAAAGTGGAATTTGATAGAAAGCCTGAGATCAAGCCACGTCGGTTGGAGTGAGCTTTCCTTTTAAAAATATAAAAATTGTTTTCATTTCAATTTTAGCAAGAGGTTAAACAAACCTGTTTACACTTTAGATGGTGAATAGTTGTTGAATGTAGAAGAACTACCTGAATATTAATGAAACTCCTATGATAGATGTGAAGTGACTGGAGTTTTTTAAGTTGAAGATTTTTATTCTTGATGGCTGTCGTTTTTAACCGAAGAAAAATAAAAGGAGGAGGTTCTCAAGTCGAAATGTATTTTTTTTTTTTTTTTTTATGTATGACCACGCGTTACTTTGTAGTGAGTAGTCCGATTTGAAAAATTATTTTTTTATTGGGAAGGGTATACCTTGAAATTGGTCCCATTTAAAATTCAAAGCTATAATCCACCCCTAAAGGTAGAAAAAATGGGGTTGATTGATTTTTCACCAACTGAATTTTCAACTGTGAACCGATTCTGTTGAAATTTCGCACACATACATAGTTCTGATGAAACAACCCCTCATCATCAACTCCAGATCTTTAACCTGGAGTTACCCTCTGGAGTACCCTGGAGTGGATGGTAACTCAAAAGCGAAAAATAAAAAACTTTTTTACAAAAAATTAAACCGACGAAAAAAGAACAGAAAAGCGAAAAATAAAAAATAAACCTTATAGTGTAACTAAGCTCCTAAACTAATTTAAGTAACAAATTTTGAGGTGGGGCGTCAAATACACGCTAGAATTATGTAATTAATTTGTTTGTTTGGCGCCGCCTCAAAATTGGTTACTTAAATTAGTTTAGGAGCTTAGTTACACTATAAGGTTTTTTTTTTTGTCGCTTTTCTTTTTGCTAGTAAAGCTTGGCTTTAATTTTATTATTATCTCATAGTTGTGGGGAAACATTTGGCCTGCAGCATTGACATATATAATGCCCTGCAGTGTAGGAATATGAGTGGTCCCAGTGGAGGAGCTCGTGGCTAAGTAATAACAGCCGCACGATTCGATCCTGATGGATCGAACCGTGCGGCTGTTATTTGGTGGTTAAGCTACGCTTGCCGGGGTTGATCCGTAGATGGGTGACCATCTTTACATACCGAGACTCTTCCGTGCCTCGGAAAGGCCGATAAGCCGTTGGTCCCGGCTGTCATTCGTGAATCTTTGACAGTCGTTACGGGTTGTCAGAAGCCCGAAAGTCTGACGCCCAGTCTTACCAAGGGGTATCGTATTACCCAGTTACTGGGTTATGGAGGTCAGATAGGCAGTCGCTCCATGTAAAATACTGGTATTCAGCTGCATCCGGATAGACTGGAAGCCGACCTCAACATAGTTGGGAAAAAGGCTAGGCAGATTGATTGATTAATTTTGACATAAATATATGTTAAAATTGAGGATTGATGAGGAGCCTATGTTTGACGAATACACGACTACCTACATAAACTTTTCTCGATAGATAGATCCCGTGGTCCCAGTGGGTCGACCCATTACCGGGTCCATGTTAAAAAAAGTTCATGTTATTATCCTAACTTCCAAATTAATATTATAACTGCGAAAGTGAGTTTGTTTGTTTGTTACGCTTTCACGCTAAAACTGCTGAACGGATTTGGATGTTTCATCCCCACGTTTCATCTTGGAAGGCAGACGAAGTCGCGGGCAACAGCTAGTTATTGATAAAGGAGAGGATAAGATTGACCTTGATTTACGACACTGCAAAACAATTTCAAATTAAGTACCATTATAGTGGTTATTTACCCCCCTTTTTTTCTATACTTGGACATATTATTAGTAGTGTTGTGTTAGATGTATAATAATGTATATTATTATAATGTATATTTTTTTAATTTTTATTTCTTTTTAAAAACATAATCTTTACATTTTTAAATATTTTATAAAGAACATAAAAAAAAATATAATGTATATTATTGAATTGATGTAAGACAAAAAAAAAAAACCTGCAAACATGAATTATGAAAAAAGGTAAATAAAGTACAATTTAAAAACAATGTGTAGTTGACATTTTAAGTTAAAATTATTATTAACTAACTCCGCCCTGCGGTTTCACCCGCAAAAGTCTCGATCGCATGATAATATCGAGATAAAAAGTATCCTATATCCTAACCAAAATCATGGTCTAGACATGTGCCAAATTTCATCCAAATCTGTTCAGCCGTTTTAGTATGAAAGCGTAACAAACAAATAAACTCACTTTCGCATTAATTTATATTATTATTATTAGCTGCGCCCCGCAGTTTCACCCGCGTAAGTCTCGAACCCGTGGGAATATCGGGATGAAAAGTATCCTATGTCCTATTCCATGTCATGGTCTACTCATGTGCATCCGTTCAGTCATTTTAGCGTGGAAGCATAACAAACAAATAAACAAACAAACTCACTTTCGCATTAATTTATATTATTAAGTGAAGATTACAAGTATAAATACACGTATGTGTAGTTTATTACGTTTTTTAAGTTATATACTTGTGCCATACTTGTTAATAACGTTTTGGTAAAAGAATTACTTATTACCTACGTACAGTCACGGACTTTAATTGATGAGCCACTTGGCACTGTTCGTATTTTAGCCGTGTAATGCAAATCGGGCTTAGTCGGTTATACTCGTACATCCAGACACGGAAAGTCATGTCACCATATTAAAGAAGAAGAAAATTATATTTATTATCTTTACCGGTTGGCTAACCTGAGAGCCAGAACTACAAACTTGACAGCAGAGTGACTACCCAAAGTCAAGCAATTGCAGGTCTAGCAACCATATCCTAGCGACGATTGTTTTAGCGTAGCCATAGTAACGTTAGCATACGGATTTTTTTTAATAATTACTCATTTCGACAAATTCGAAAATAACGTCTCTGACTTCGACACTTCAACTGTCACTGTCTTCGGTTAAGTTTTCAGAAATATCTAGTTAATGAGCTCTGATTCAAAGGAGGTCAGTATCAAATAGATTGGAGAAACATTGTATTTATTTATCATTGAGAACTTATTAGTCAACCTCTATGGATAAGACTATTTCCTATCACTAGCAATTTGTCATCTTGTTTACAAGCATGCGATTTGAGTTCGTGTTTAATCGTGTAATCTCGTGAATGTATGAAACAGCAAAATTGAAAAGTTTGAATGTGGCTCATCAATTAAAGTCCGTGACTGTACATAAAACAAATTCATGTTCTAAAACGCACTAAGTACTAAATTATAAAAGAATCTACGTTCCTACTGCTTCAGATTTTGTTCAGCCCGCTAAAAAACAAAAGAGCATCAAGATGAAAAATACAAACCTGAAAAAATAAATAAAATCCTGCTCTTACTTTACTCGAGTGCAATGCTTTTACGAAATTCTAAAGGAAAACAGTACTTTATTTCAAATTAATGTAAACTTTTAGTTATCGTACCAAATGTTCTGTTTCGTTAAAGCTAAAATTATTTATGAATAGAATTTTGTTTACAGAATGTTGCCATAATTTTATTTAGTCTACTAAAAACAGTTTTATCTACTAAGTCGTAAAGTAGTTCTAAATCTGAACCTTACGAAGGTTAATTTGACCTAAAATTTACCTTGACAGACGTGACGAGAATACCTAATCGTTTCTAAATCTGCGTGTCTTAGGAGTTCAGACTTACCTATCTAAAAATAAAAACTACAGTGCCAGCCTATCACTTGAGTTTTTATTTTGGTGTTGACATAATAATTATGTAACACTCACAGAGACTACTAACTCACTAACTATACAGAGTAGCGATTTACGGCCGATTTCAAAAATTTACGGACCGCTATTTGTTAATATTAAGACTTGCATCCTTACTAATAATGGGGCAAAGACCTCATAAGTAGCTTTGCATAGTAGGCTCTCCCATATTGAATTAGCTATCACAGCTAAAATTAGCTTCCGAATCTATATAAATGCCCAGTTTGCCACTAAAAAAGCTACCATTGGTAGGCAAAACGGTTCGTCCCTGTTTATAGCCTCTACAATAAAATTAACAGGATTCTACCTATTTATGACCTTAACAAGATTAAATGTAAAATGAAAATAAATTGTTGGATTCAGGATTTAAACTATCTTGAAACTGAAAAAATTCTAGCTGTCCTGGTGTGATCCATGATTTGAGTAGGTAAAGGAATAATAATTAAATAAACTATTTAAAAGCATCTTTATTTAACATGTCCAGGCAACAGAATACACTACATCCTCAATCACTACACAAAAACACACTCAACCCCACACCCTCCTTCATCCCTTCCTTTACACAATACTAACCATACTAAAATTATATAGATATAGAAATTAAATATTTTAAATTGTTCAATGATTCGGCCACTGTCTGTTAAAGAACTGGAATGTTATAGATCCTAACGGGTGGAGACCTGGTGTCCTGAAATACAGGCCCTAAGCCTAGTTTAGGCACCAGTCTCCCACAATATAATTACTGCATCCACTTTTATACAGAACTATGTATTTAATTTGTATTGTGGCGAGGAAATAAACATTATTCTTCTTATTATTCTTATAGGAACCAAGCATTAGTGACCTGCATCTGTCAAGGGCACCTGTCATTCTATAAAACTTTCGGTATGTAATATATTCATTATTTCGGACTGCGGATTAACACATTATGTTAATCCAAGTTATAAACTATCTGTGTTCCCCATTCAAATTCGTTCAGCTGTTTCTGAACCGATCCGGAACATACATCCAAAAAAATAGACAATAGGGACAAAAATTCTTCGTTAAGTACTATTTTTACCCGACTATGGCGAAGAAAAAAGGAAGGTTATGATTTTTACCGGTATGTATGTATGTATGTATGTTCATCTGTTCCCTCCTATCTTCTAAACCACTCGTCACAATTTGACAAATGAGGTATCGTTGTAAGCGTCTTGATCGTCCGCTAGTTATAGGCTATGTGACGTCACATTAAATTAAAAATGGCGCCCTCTAGAGGACAAAGTCAGGAACTTAAAAAATAAAATTGTTTAGTCGTACCATGCTGGGTATCAAATTAAAGGGCTTAATGAGCATATTTCAAAGTATATATATTATAACCCAAAAAGAATTTAAAAAAAAAAGTAATAAAAACTAAAACCCAACTTTTACTAAAAAGGTATAAACAGGACACCACAGACAGACAAATTAAAAATCCCAGAGTCACACGTAATCTGTTTGATTTATGCCCTAACGTGTGACTCCGGGTTGGGTTTTAGTTTATATTACTTTAATTTTTTATTCTATGTATTCATACCATCAATTTCAAAATCATACATTTGTAAAGTCACAGGCCACTATCTCTTTGATTTATCTTCAAAATTGTACACCAATTTGGTAGTTACGTTCAACATTTCCAATGTCTCGCTAGTAATTCATGTCCAAGTTGACACATTGCCCTATTCAGCACTACCGTAGTGGCCCAGTGTTCAACTTCTCATATTGAGCATAAAATCCAGTCCATTCCAGAGCAATCAGCTAACTTTAGTCAATGCTTACAACTCCGTGAAATTTTGAGCTGAATACGAGTAGACGACAGGAATGGTTTTGACACTTATGGTAGAGTTTAAGTTTAAATAATTCTGGTTGTAGGTAAACCGGTTTTATATAAATTCTGAATTTTATATTTCTGTTTTTTTTCTTCTGCCCACAACTTTGTTCGCTTGGTAATTGGAATCACACCTTTTGGTTTCCTCACGATGTTTTCCTTCACCGTTTTGAGAGCAGTGGTGATGAATTAATTTACATAAAGTAAGGCGCCGTCAGTTTTCGAATTGTTGAGCACAAATCGTAGACAATTAATTGAATTCTTGTCGATTTATACACCTACGATACAAGTAACTTAATTCTTCAAGGACATTCTAATTAACTACAATGGTTTTTGGTCCGCGCGCGGTCCTACAGGTTAAGCACGCAGCCGCCCGAGCTTAGCGTTGGGGCAATCATGGTTGCCTCAACCATACAATTTTGGGGCAAACATGGTTGCCGGGCGCTTGAGTTCAAAAATGTATTTCGAAAATAGCACAAACATAATGCCTATATTTCCCGAAGGGTTGGACAAAGGTGTTTTGTATACCCACACTTCGAAGGTCGCATGTTAAAGTACCATGAAATAGGGGTCGAGCCTATTGCCATCAACTGGGTACAAATCCCGACTCTGGGCTGCTACTGGGAAAATTCCTAATGGAAAAACACAATAAAAATTCCCGTCCTGGGAACCAAACCCAGGGCCTTACGCTAAACAGTTGCACTTGCGACCGCTGGAACAACGAAACACTAAAAAAAGGCGAGGCGAGGTTGAAAAATGTTTTCTGCATAAGTTTAAATGTGTCTCAATATTGTCTACCAATTCAGGGGTGGAGCGAGACAACCCCGACACAAGTGTTATTAACCACTTACTGGGGCTATTTCATTCACATTTGTTATGTAAGAGACTAAATAAACAATTTTTTTAAATTTTTATTTAAATTTTGACGGTAAAATTCAGAACTCCGTACTTTAAACTTATATAATATAGTTCCCAACGGACAAATTTTTTTTCCCTTTAGTCACCTCCGTTACCGCAGAACTACCAAACCTACCAAACTACCAACTAATCAAATTTAACTTTTAGTTTTCCGCATTTCGGCTAAACTAATTATAACTATGCCAAAAATTTACCGTCAGTATCGAAAAGGCTTTGAGGGAGTTTAGTTAGAAGGAAAAACAAGAGCCAAGTTAATTTGAACTTGGGAGTCAGTTCGACGCCATTATCCTTTTCTTTGGTTGTGTACCATAGCGTATTAGGATTACTTACATAATGCTCAATGATTGCTTGTAAAAAATAAAATATGAATGTCTTTGGTAACAAGCCGTATGCCACCCGATTTAATTACCCATCGACAAAAGTGTCGAACTTCCAGAGAAACAGCCATCTGAATTTGTTTTTTTTAAACCTTCCGTTTTTCTCACCTTCTTTATTTAAATTTATGCTTTTATACCCGATTTTGGCTGTGCGTAGTCTGTCAGAGAGTGAATAAATGAATGAATTTAAAAATTTGATTAAGTAGATTAGCAAATTAAATTCATATATGCGATTATCATGATGGAAAAGATAACGTGTTGCTTGATACAGATTTTCATATGGAACTAAACAGTCTTTGTTTTTTACGTTGAAGGAAAACATCGTGAGGAAACACTCCCTCTCAAAAGAACGGGGGCTTGTGTCCCAGAGATGGAACATTATAGATTGATTATCTTATGTTATGTAAATGTAGGTACCATCAATAAACCTACCGAACAAAACCACAACCTAATTAAAATTGAAATTACCACTCACAATAATTTTAATACCATTAAATTTCAGAATTAAGTAAACACCATGTAATATTATCAATACCAGCTCATCATTTAAACGGATTTGCAGAAAAAACATATTTCAATAACAAACATGAGAATTCGCGGATAAAACGTAATTATAACGCGTGGTCGAATGCCGAATATATTTAAATTAATATCGTGGAAACAAGTACATCCATCAATACATTTCAATTTAACTGGTTCTGTCTCTCTCGGTCGAAATTTCATGGAGCGGTAAGCACAGGCCGAAGTTGCCTGATTGCTTCTCGGTTAGACCGGATTTTAGGTCCAATATTAGGACTAGTGTAGTCTTTCAATTGAATGGAAGTCTGCAAGGCACACATACGTGGGTCCATCAATTCCTGATTGCGGCCAAGGCTTGTATAGTACCTGCTTTTCTCAAATAATGAACGGAAATTCAAAAAATTCCAGAATCAATGGCGAACTACTATAATTTTTCATGCGCCAAAATGTTGACTTGTTACTTCTTTAAGTTAAACAGTTCAATTTGCAAGCCAAATAGAAATTTAAATAAAAGGTTTGATAAGTTACCTCCTTGTTTGCCATGTGTTGAAGTAAAAATTTCTTTCCATTTTTAAATAACACGACATATATGAGTTTTCATAGTAACTTTGCTGGCCGCATCGTCACTTGTTTTTGACCAGTACAGCAATTTCGATTTATCTCGAAGAAGGTTGTCAAAATAATGCTCGAATTTCCAAGCATATTTGAGAAAACTTGATTTCATTATTGCATCAGTGGAGATTAGATGTTAATATTACATACCTAATCAAGCAATTATGTAATGTGAATTCTAATCGATGTCAATTCGGATCTTTTTGAAGCTGACTGTACCCAAGAAAGACTCCGATCCTCGAAGTACTATTGGAGCCCGCATACTATGTACAAGTTAGTCGTGCGTAACATAGTCCCTACGACCGAAATCAATCCGAACTTGTTGGAATATTTTGCGTATTCGTGCGTAGAAAATGTAAATCTATTCGATGGCAACGGAAGTCGGCCATCTTGACGAAAAACGGCAAACGAAAGATGGATGTGGGTCATCCAGTTTTTTTAATGTAACCAGTGAAGGGACACAAGTTACTTCTTCCGATTATCTAGCTATAAGGTTTGTGCATTTATGTACAACATATTCAGAGATTTTATAGCTTCTTTTCTGGTATGGCAACTCGGAATTGCAAATGTTCAAAGCAGTGGCAAAAATTATAAGTTGGGCTGCTTTACCTGTGTGGTACCCAAAAACGAAGAAAATACCGATGAAAGTATTTCATAAATACATAATCAGCCTTTAATGTTCCCATTGGTGGGACACAGGCCTCCTCTCTGTGAGAGGGAGGAGGCCGTTATATACTACGCGGGCCCAGTGCGGGTTGGTAAATGTCACATGTCTTCGAATTTTTGGTTCTAGGACATGCCGGTTTCCTCACGCTGTTTTCCTTCACCGTTTTGAGAGCAGTGGTGCTGAAATTATTTGCACAAAGTAAAGCGCCTGTCTGGGTTGGAACTCACGACCTACGACTCGTAAGTCGGGGCCATTAACAATGGGCCACCGCTGCTCCTCAAAATAAAAAACATATTATAATTATGACCTATATTGCTTATTAAAATTAAATGAAATCTCAGCGTTTCCAAACCAATTGCGGCGTTACACGAAATCAGTTAATAATTAAATGTTTGAAGCTATGTTTAATTGGCATGCTGAATACACTGATACTAAATATAGCCATTATTAAATTTTAATCTCGTGTCATATGTATAAATAAATGAGTTGAATTTGTTTTACTTTTGATATTGGCAGAATATATTCTGCCGCGCAAGTGATAAGTGCAGTAAGTACGTTTTGCATAGTTTCGAGTAATTGGCGCTGAGTTTTTCGTCACATTTTTAACTTTTCTGACTTGTTTTATTAACTCCGATTTTTGAAATGTATAGCCTGAGTAAAGTATCATTGTGTAATCATTAAATACGTATTTCTATTAGAATACTTTTAAATGACCAAAAACTAATTTACACCTAATACAAGTTTAACAACTTTAGTATGAATAGCTTAATATAATCGCAGTAAGTCTGAAGTTACTCATCGAGTTACTGCCGTTATCCTTATTGAAAATTAATTCATTAATTAAGATATTAAAATGGCTGTCAGATCAAATTGAACAGCTCATTGAGCTGATTCCGAATCTATGTTTAACTCAATTTGGACAAAATGATACTTACTACAGTTATCGCGAGCGCGGCAGTATTATTTTTCAGCACTGTCTGCCGAATTTGTTGCTAAAATAAAGCAGAATCGCATTCTCAATGATAATTTCTATGGATTGCACGTTAATATTGATTTATTACTCTTCAAAGAAAATTTCACAACGACAGACAAGTTTTTTTTATCAACGTTTATGCCTGTGGACATTATAAACAATGTTAACTTTCCATAATTATAATAGAATTTTAGGTACACGTCAAAAAGGTCAGTAAAATAATCAGCAAAAAGTTACACGCTTGTATAACGAAAGTAACCACAAATGAAGGATTTAATTCCCTAAAGGGTTTAAATAAGAGTGTTTCTTTTTTATTTACATAATTTATCAGCTTAAGATGTAAAATAATGATAATTATTTATAATATAAGTATATAAAAAAATGGCGCAAATAATGATAGTGCATCAAAAAATTCGTCCGTATCGGTTAGCAGGAAATTGCCCAAAAGGCTGGCAGCATTGCCACGTTGTATGGCAATGCTGATTCTTTGGCCAAAAAATAGGCTAGCCCTCTGATCACGTGAAGAGTCGACCAATCGCTTGACGATGTCTTGAAAGATTAAATTAGCACTCGGACCCCATGGCCCTAGTGTTTCAACCCCAAGCGGCTCGAACATAAGTCCCAATAAGATTGGAGTATTTGCCCCGTTTGAGGTTTTCCGCACCTGAAGCAGCAGCCCCAACACAGACCAATCAAACGACGCAAATACTCCAATCTTACTGAAACTTATAATTATGTTCGAGCCGTTCGGGGTTGAAACTAAGGACTTGAAAGTTCTACGAAAGTTCGTTATACTTGGAAATACTTTCGTAGATTGAAAGAACAGTAGGTACATAGAAATGTTGTTTACAGCTTCTTGCAATAACTCTTGCACCAGTAAGCTAGTATCTAAAGGAAATGGCTCAACTTTCCTGTGTTAACGCATGTGCACGAAACTTTGATTCATAAACTTTTTACCGTCTCATCACATATCCAATCTGAGATTGCAGTTTTATTGATCTTAATAATGTGAGATGTCGTTGTACTATTTGTTTGGTAGATTTCATTTGTTTTCGTTGAATTTTATTCATGTACCTTTTACTTAACATGAATAAAATTCAGATCAATAAAATTGCAATCTCAGATTGGATATGTGATACTCAAAACTAGTGCACTGATTTTCATGCTGTTTTCACCAATGGATAGAGTGGTTCTCGAGTAAGGTTTAAGTATATAATAACCGACATCCACGCGGGAGGATGTTATGTGTTTATCGCGTACAGGACGACAGACAGACGCGGCGAAGGACTGTTTTATAACATGTAAGGATAGTGGTAGGTATTTAATGGAGAAGCTCGTGGCTGAGTTGTAACAACCGCACGGGTCGATCAAGTTAAGCTCCGTTTGCCGGGGTTGGTCCGTGATCCTTTACATACCGAGACTCCTCTGTGCCTCGGAAAGTACGTTAACTTTCCGAGGCACAGAGGAGTCAGCCGTTGGTCTCGGTTGTCATTTGTGGATCTTTAACAGTTGTTACGGGTCGTCAGAAGCCCGAAAGTGTGGGAACCAGTCTTGTCAATGGCTATCATATTACCCAGTTACTGGGTTGTGGAGGTCAGATAGGCTCCATGTAAAATACTGGTATTCAGATGCATCCGATTAGACTGGAAACCGACCCAACATTGTTGGGACTAGGCTTTTCCTAACAATGTATGCATTATTGATTGATTGATTGATTGATTGGCATAATTTCTCGTTGGTCTAGTGGTCGTAAGCGCTATTGCTAAACATGCGGTCCTTGATTCGATTTCTTGGTCTAAAGCCCGGAGTCTGGATTTGTGCCCATTTGATGTTGATAGGCTCGCCTGTTACATGGGACTTAAACAAAACTGGCGTAATGTGGGGCGGCCTTATCGCTAAAAGTGATATTTTTAAGACAACCTTTGGACGGATTAAAAGAGAGAAAGAAAGACTCGAGTGAAAACAAAATCAGCTGTTCCCTACATTTATGTTCGCATACCTCGTCGAAATGTGAACAGCTGATTCTTTTTTCGAGATTTCAGCGTTGATTCAAAGTGAAAGTTGTTCATAATGATGAGTAAAATTACCCCTAGGCCCGACGTAGTAGGGGTTAAAAGATTTCGTGTATCAAAGGATATAATCCTTTTAAAATAACCATTCCCATGAAATAACCTGCATCCACCAAAACCATCATTCAACGTAACATTAAAAGTCGTTTCCCTAACACAGATGGACACCTTCCCGACTCGCCTGAAATGGTCCACGCCATTATATTTACGATGAATCTGGATGACAAATATTATGATAATGGCTCCATAAATAAATGATTATTTTTATTTCCGAGGGAGGATCTTTTTGAGTACATAATGTCGTTTTGGCTTTGGAATCAATTAGTTGGACGAACGATTTGAAGAATACGAGGTGTCTGTTTTTTTTTCTTCTGTACCCGTAAAACACGTACCAGACATACAAAATTACTAAGTGTCCCTGGCTGCCGCACAAAATATGGGAGAAATGCTGTTATGACTCGACTGCGTCGCATCTACTCTGAGTATTATGAAAATGTCGATAATATTTCATTTATCCAAACAATCTTATCGGAGACAAGTCAAGCTGATATTGTTAGTGTTATACAAATTGTACCGTAACTCATTTCGTATTTAAATATATACGAGTACATATAAAAATAATAGTTATAATAATACCATTTATTTCAGGCGACACAGGCCCATAGAAAAATACCTTAACCTAGACATACATATTTTACTTTACATTTTACTTTACTTTTTATTTTACTTCAGTATTTCAATGGCTTGCGCATTCTAATTGCTGGGTTTATTTAAATTGAATCTTACTATCGATTCACATTTTAATATTTTGTATTTGCTTTAGTTCCGTTTTTCTTTTAATTGAATGTGTATAATAATACACCTTAATGGTATATTTCTATTATTTATCTTTCCTTACACCACTTTCTGGTTAACCTAGTTTTATAAATGCCGTGAAACTCTGTAATTGGTTTAAGTGATAATTGTCACCACCTCACTATCACTGAGCAGCACGTGTAGACGTCACTTGCCAGTGACTTTGACGCAACTGCACTGGCTGTTCACTGATAGTGGGGTGGGTAGGTATTCTTAATTCATGTTCAAACTTAATTAATAAGCTATTGAGTTTCCAAATGGATAAATGAATAAATAAAACCTTGATTAGAATTGGATCAGCATTATTCTCCTGCCTATAACCCAATTTATTTAATTTATTTATTTATATACAACTAACAAACTGTCAACTAATAAAGGGCGTTCCCGTTAACCCGCAATGGTACACGCGGCAGACGTACAGCGCCACCTACCTGGTTCAATTGTATTTTCAAACCACCCAGGGACCCAGTCAAATATACACACAAGATTTCATCCAAATCGGTTCAAGCGTTTAGGAGGAGTTAGGTGAAGTTTACAGACAAATATAATGCATATAAAGTTTTTTTTTTTTTGTGTGTCTGTTCATCGTCTTTTTTTTCCATACTTCTCTATAAGTTTGATTGGCGGTAAACTCACTTCCTCAAGTTTTCCAAGTAAAAATTGCTTGTGGAAGTCAACTTTGTTGATAATATCTAAACTTTGCTTTAGAAACATTACAGTTCGTTTAGATTCAAAAGAAAAATTACAAGCGAATGCTCCCGGTGAGGGAGCACCTTTAAAGACAAGGACACCGTATAAAGTTTTAATCTCGGTGTTCTCGGGCAATACGAAGAGTATTGTCATACCAGACTCAAAGAAATAGTTTCGTGGTCCTATAGCTCACCTTATTACATGTTCGAGAACGCAGCTATAGAGATTTAGATCAAAGAAGAGACATGAAACAATATCTGAACTCTTATTAAAACAATGAACAAAAAACAACAAAACATACAAACAAGAAAACTATTAAACAATTTTTAATTTGTTTTCTTTTTTTTAAGTAAAAACAAATTAAACAATTTTTCTTTATTTTCTTTCTTTCTTTCTTTTCTTTCTTTTTCTTTCTTTCTTTTCTTTCTTTTGTTTTTCTTTCTTTCTTTCTATTGTGCGCTTTTATCATTTCTAACATGACGATAATATCGACGTCCACGTCCATGTCACGGCGTTACGATAACACAGGGAACACACAGGGTTTTCTTCAAGTTTGTTCTTGCAGGCTTTTTTACTCTTGAGGAATAAGTTATTAAATATACTCAAACCAAAGCATTTATTTCAAATAAACCAATTACAGGCACTTTTGAATTGTCAAGGGGTCGGTCAGTCAGAAGATGAAGCTAGTTGCCCATTCCAAAGCGTAGTAGGTTCCTATGGAGAAGAACGGGCAAGAAGCTCCACGGACACTCTTTTAAATCAGAATATTGTTACAATATATTGGATACATCATTCATGTTGAAATTATAAATGTGAGTACAATGTAGAAAAACGTGCACATTAAAAGCACCCGTTATTAAAAGTAAAAAAAGAACAATTCAAAAATTAAAATAAATTAAAAATCAGCCGTGGCAGCTATGAGATGACCAGTCCACGTTATATCTACGGCCCGCTTCTGACGACCTGTAACGACTGTTAAAGATCTACGAAAGAAAGCCGGGACCAACGGCTTTATGTGTTTTCCGAGGCACGGAGGAGTTTCGGTATGTAAAGATGGTCACCCATCCACGGACCAACCCCAGCAAGCGTAGCTTAACTTCATGGATCGACCCGTGCGACTATTGTTACTTGGCCACGAGCTTCTCCTTATTTCAAAATTAATGCTGCAGTATTTTTGGCATAACGGAGGATCATGTTAAGCAATTTGAGGCTGGCCTTAAATATGAAACCCATAATTATGATAGAAGTCCATAGACCACTTTTGCCCAGTCTCCTTTGGTAAGGATCTTTGCTTGAAAACAACTATTACCTCATTCTTCGTATTCCTGCTAATATCGCATCCAGCAGCTAATACATCAACGGAAGAAGCCTTTACTTCAATCTGGCGTAAAAATCCAGACTCTTTCTATTCCACACACAGGGTGTTCACACAACCCACATAAGCTTTTTAGAGGCAAGCACGTTCGAGCAGAGCGCTTGCCGTGTTCGTAATAAAAAAAATTGCTTTAGATGACCTCCAGACTGCAAGGTGCGATAAACGGCGTTAAATTGTTAATTTTTGAGATTTTTTACCGTTATCTCGGAAACGCTATGCTGACTGGCCTATCTATACATAGGTACTTTATTACTTATCATACAAATTAACGAAATTGAAGTGTCGGTTTGCAAACGTCAAAATAACAGCTTTTACTAAATGCACAAGTATGAAAGTATAAACATTACATAGATAACAAATAAACTATTTTTAAATGTTTGTCTGTCTTTCTGTCTATTTGTTTCGACTTATCTCCGAAACAGCTGGACCGATTTTGCCGGGACTTTCACTGACAGATAGCTGATGTTATAAGAAGTAAGACTACTTTTATTTTAGAAAACGCGCGCAAAGCCGCGGCAATCAGCTATTATTTACTAAGAAAATGATCGCTTTCTGCACGACGTCTGTCGTAACAACTAGTCGTAGACACAAACGACAGCTCGGCGTCTTGTTGCAGCTTGAAAACGCAGATGAAAACGACAACTCTGTGTCTAATTCCAGCGACGAGACGCCTAGTTTGCGCTGGCACTTTGTGCTCATATAGAGCACTTTATGTAGAAATGCAGTGAGCATTACAGAATCATCCATGTTTCTTCGTGCATCACTGCTTACGCTAATCTGAGGCACCCTTATCATCGCTATGAAGATACAGTTGTTACGTAATAGTGTATGTTCTGTTACCTGCTTTATAAACATACTGTATGGAGGTAGCAAAGTTGGTAGCTCCATGAATGTATTTTTAAACTTGAACGAAAACTTTTTGTGTTCTTCGAAAGAGAATTTGAGTGTGAGGGATAAGAGGAGTAAATACGTCATAGAATGAGTATCACGCTAAAAACATGAAACATGTAATTATTTTTAAGTACGGTAATTCATACTTAATTTTTAGGGTTCCGTACCCAAAGGGTAAAACGGGACTCTATTACTAAGACTCCGTTGTCCGTCCCTCTGTCTGTTTGTCTGTCCGTCTGTCACCAGGCTGTATCTTATGAATCGTGATAGTTAGACAGTTGAAATAATCACAGATGATGTATTTCTGTTGCCGTTATAACAACGAATACTAATAAACAGAATAAAATATATATCTATGGGGCTCCCTACAACAAACGTGCATTTTTTGCTCGTTTTTATAGATAATGGTACGGAACCCTTCGTGCGTGAGTCTGACTTGCACTTTGCCGGTTTTTTAAATGTTATCCTACCTCGATTCTACTGCAAGGGTTGGATCGAGGTGGCCCTGGAGAAGGATGATTGAAAGGATTTTGGGGAGAACTTTGCCCAGCAGTGGGACACTGACATACTTACTCTAAATTCATTTATTTGTTTTTTATCCGACTGCCAGAAAGGGTTATGTTTTTTAGTCGTGTAGTTAATCATTTTGTCTCGTATCACAAAGAGCCATCTATTCTACAATTTACAACGATATTTAAACTCGGACCAAATAAAAAACCAAGACGGAGCGCTACGAACAATACAGTGAAGCATGCTAAAACTACACCACCGCTCTGTGCATACACACTCTCACACACACATTTGCAACTATTTACAATGACACTAAAATCAAACTACACCAAACTAAGTGCACACATGTTTACGAAGCCGGCCTCACGTCACTGTTGACAGCGCTGTCTTGGTTTTTTAGTTGGTCTGAGTTTTTGAAATGAAAAACATGACATGAACATTTTTTTGTTTCACATTCACAATAAACTACTTAAATAAGTTAAAAAACAACGTAAGTTTTCAGTACAAGTATATTATAAAACAGAAGATTAAAACTGTGAAGTTTAACTTAGAAGGTGCTCAACTCGGCAAGTTTTGGGTTTGCGAACTTATAAAACTTAAATATGAGGAATTAAAGACGCTGTCTCTGAGCTGTTAATTTTAGAATAAACGGAATGCCTTTCATAATTCTTGATGATTTATATAGCAAAATATTTTTTGGAAGAAAGAACCGAACCTAACTCTTGAACCAAATCGAACCGAACTTTTGAACCGAAATAAGAACTTCTTTGAAAAGAAAGAAAGAAAATAATTTTATTTGACACTTAGAGGGATAATATACACAATATCACATTAAACATGGAATTTATATGGAATTATGGAACAATTTCAGTTTCTTTTAACTACCTACATGAAACTCCTTGAAAGGCAGGCCTACACTGTCCTCCCATAACTATTAACACTGTAATTCGAAAATATTGTAAAAGCCAATTATCTTTTAAAAGAGTAACCATGGAGTTTCTTGCCGGCTCTTCTCCATAGGAAACGACCAATTGGAACCGTGCACCTAGCTTCTGACGTTTCATAAGTGCCCATGTAGGCTTATGTGAAATAAAATATTTTGATTTTGATTTTGATTTTGAAATGTTAGGGTCAGTTCAGACCGCGACGTAAAGCAATGCGAAGCTGCGCGTACTTTTTAACAATTATGGAACTTATTTTCTTTAGGATAAGGTATAATTTAAGTGCGAGGGTTGACACCTGTCAAAGTACGCTGTGATGCGCGGTGCTGCGCAGCGTGTGTATCTATCTTATTGTGTGGTAAATAAATTCGATATTGTATTGGATCATAAGTTACAAAAAAAAAACAACCGACTTCCAAAACAAACACAAAAATAACTTTTATTCCGGAACTCGGTGTCTTTGCTTTTCAATTTTCGTTTTTTGCCACCGACGTTTTAAAGAAAAGTTTTTTATTTTTCACTTTTAGTTGTGGTAAGTAAATTCGAATTTGTGTAGGGTAGGCCTACACAAATTCGAATTTCACTACCTGCTATGTAAATAACAGTGACGGAGTCAAATAAAATATCGTCTATATAGACTAAGTGAGAAAAATAGGTAATTACTGAAGCTAACTCAAAAACTACGCAAGCAAACTTAGTAAAATTTATATGAAATTTACCTTTGAAGCATGACCTACCAAACAAAAAAATAATCATCAAAATCGATTCATAATAGGCGGCGTAATCGCGTAAAACACAAAAAAAAAAAAAAACATACAGACGAATTGAAAACCTCCTCCTTTTTAAGAAGTCGGTCAAAAAGTGTGCGTCGCATCTCGATGTGACGGTTCACACCGAGACGCGACGCGACGCGCACTTTTAGTGTAATAAAGAGAATGAGATAAGCGTAATAGAGAGAATGAGATAAGCGAGAGTACAAAATTGTGAAAACGCGGAGAACACGTCGCGTCGTCGCGGCTTGCTCGCTTGGCATGCCACGGGGAGCGCGTTCACTAATCGCCTCACTGGAAACGAGGTGACAAATTGTCCGTGTGTTATCGCTTTAATCAACACGATTACACTTCACAAAATGAAGAAAATAGTTTCACGCCAAAGACAGCTCTATAAGTGATTGTATACTATTCTGCATACAATGGAACCCAGCAATGGTATAAACTTAAAGACGAAATTCTGAGGTTTCAATTAAAACTTCGCAATTGTTGGAATTTCTGCACCCACTTATAAACGAAAGTTTAATGTCGGAGTCTCGGTAAATGGTAATATTTTGCAGTCAGCGAGGGAAGTGACTGATATTCTCGTTTGAAATTGTAATTTATTTATAATGCTAGTTATTTTTGATGAAGGGATTTCAGGTGGATGGATGATGTTATGATACTCAATGTTGGTGCAAAAAAACGCATCCGGTTAGACTGGAAGCCGACCCCAACATATTTGGGAAAAGGCTAGGTAGATTAATTGATTGGTTGGTGTTTTCTTAAAAAAGAAAACCAATCCAGTTTCGATGAGTCTAAATTCTGTTTTCAATGACATTAATTGCTGTATCAATTTACATTCTAACATTTTTCTGCTGGTTTAGCTCTTAATTTCGCTTCACAGATTGTAAGGAGCCTTAGGGTCAGCGCACACCGAACTGCAAAACGCTCGCGTATGGTCGAGAAAAATTTTGACTGGCGGCAGGCGGCATGCTTGCCCCTCCGTGAGCAAGCTCCGTGGAAAATGCTTTGGGTGGAACAAAACTCCCCATTTTGGACTGGAATAAAATTTGGATATGCTAGGAGTGATTGCTGATGGAGTGTTTGACGATTAGCTGTTTTGATGGTATGTACGGAGAAGATGTGCTGAATTCGCTATCGCCTACAATGTAGATGTAGACTCTACATCATACCGTGTATTCGAAGATGCGTGTTCGAGTATGCGTTCTACATACTCGAACACGCATCTTCGTATCTTGCAATCTCGAGCATGGTCGAGCATCAAGTTTAGACGTGTATTTAGTTTTGCAATGTATGGAATTGTCATAAGATTCATTTTTCAGTAGTCTCAGAAAATGCTCTACTCTGCTCTGCTCTTGGTGTGTGCGGACGCTTACCTTTTAGTTAAGAGAAACAGTTAATAATGGTAACCGTTATAAGTTCAGAATCCAGTCGGGCTACTTTTGCGGTGCAACTTCTGCAGGACAAAATCTACAGTGACAACCAATCAGAAAATTGCCGAGACACTTAAGTTTAGTTATATATGTGCACATACCTTGTAAATGTCGGTCTGATATATTCACTCACTGTCAAAATATATTACCTCCACTAAATCATCCGATCTACCAAAACTCCATCACGCAAAAACACCGCAAAATTCCCCAACCATTTCTCTTCACAAAACCGTCAAAACACCGTGAAAGCATAAAATCCATAAAGATAACTTCCCATAAACAAAATAAAATACAAAATACACACCATTAATATGGCTAAATAACATAATAAACAAGCAATTTCACGGGTGGATCCCCCGAAGACGAAATATGATCTTACTTCAGAAAGACATGTTCCCGACAAGGTCGACCGAGTAAGAAACATCGCCTGAGGACAGGGAAGTTTGTCTGTTAGATACAGGACAAAGGAATGGAAAATTATGTTTAGATTTCAACAGTTTCTGGGCTTCTTGAGTTTAAGTTTTGGTGGATTCACGGGACACGTACAAAATATATATTTTTAAACGCATTGAGTAATTGTTAGCGTTACGATGGCAAATATAAATTATATTTACCACCTTTTTTATATTTGTTGTTTTTTTACTTGGCAACACTATCACTATTTGCTGACGCAGAGCTAAGGCCCTTTATTCGTAAACGTTGCTTAAAGTTAAGTAATGATTAGCGACTGTTTAATCATAAATTTTTGACGTTTGAACGACACTTAACTTTAATCATCGTTTATGAATAAACCCCAAGGTCCTCACGTGTACAAGTGACACGGCATGTGGCGCGAGATGATAGGTGGGCCATGGTCTGCGGGGAGACGCCGCATATACATGTGGAGTGTCTTTGCTGTGGCTGACCTGAGCGCGGAGTCTGTTTAAAGTTTTCCAAGTCGGCCACAGCAATGTATGTACAGGTGAAAGGCTTTCTAATGGCTAGATGAAAAAATCAAGAGGTTTGAACTTCTCTGGCCAAAGAGTAGTTATTTGTTATGCAAGGCTGCAAAGTTATTTTTTGGCGCGAGTACTTGTTTTGAATCCTGAGCGATGCGAGGGTTTCAAAGGTACGAGACGCAGAATAATTTTGCTCCCGAGTGAAACACAACTTTTCACCTCACTACAGCGGGGAAAATGCTAGGTATGTATAAAATGCCATCCATTGAACAAATATTGAACGCTTTTATGTACTTTTCACGCAATTTTTCCGGAAGAAAGCTCAATTAAAGAAAGAAAGCATTATGTACAGCTTGCACTAACTCTGCACTGCTAAACAAACCAAAATGATGGAAAGTGAATTGAATCTAAAGAAGAAAATTATATAAAGTTTTTTGAAGTAAAAACTTCTTTAGGCGCGTTAAGTTATTTTTTTTCGTGCTGGCCAGTGTGATCATTCTAAAAATGAGGTTGGCGCACTGGCATGAAATAAGTATTAATTAATTTTCAGTGGACTCGGCGGTTTAGAAAATTATTGAATAGAAACGTTCGAATTTTGAAAACTCTTATCGCAGATTTCGAATGACAAACAGATTCTTTCCGAGCTTGTGAGGTGAAAAGCATATTTTCGAGGAGGTGTTGCCATTGGATGGACTCACGCACCCAAGAAAACTTGTTGCAAGTGGACTTATGTATTTCTATCATACATCTTATTTTGGTTCATAATGATAAACTAATTTCAATATACGTAGTGCTAGAGAGCAAAGTAAACTAATAAAGTGATATCGGTTTCTCTGAATAAACAATCTGTACTTAATAAAAGAATTTTGTCTTTAAATTAAACATCTTTTTTTTTTGTTATACAAGCATTGTTATCATATTAATGGAAGAACATAATTTGATGTTTCTGTTCACTTGAGATGAGATTGTTAACGATCATTTTATTCCAATTCACAGAATAATCTGCAAGGCCGTTCAATCCAGATTTAGCAAAACATTTGCTATCTTTCACGAGCTGTGCTATTAATTGTGTATTGCCAGCTTAATAATAATAAAAATCTCCAAATAAATCGTATGCCAATACACTTTTATCTCAATTCGAATCATTTTCACGTATTCAAAATATAATATATCTAATCTTCAATCATGCTAAAACCTATTGAACTGAATAAAAGATAACAATATTAACTGAAAGAAAAGAGATTTTCATATAAATTGTTCTGTAAAAAATCTTACAGTTTGGCAAGATAACGACTACTTTAAGTAATATATTGCAATCGATGTAACAGCCAGCGTATTATACAGGGCGTGAAAAAGGTTCGATTGAGATTTTAAGTAGGGTTTCAGTCCAGAAAAATTATACCTACTCAAATTGAAATGACGATCAGAGTAATTTTTTACGTGAAAACTTCTTAGGCACTCTTTTCTCTGAGCAGTGAATGAAACTGAACTGTCACGCTCGGATCGGCAACGCTGAATCAGCTCTGCAGTCGGTCGGTGACGCTGAATCGCATATTATTATACTCGGTTCCATTTATTTATTTAATAATTTTTTAGGGGTATGAGGAACAGGGTGTAAAGTTCACTCATCCACCATAGAAATGGGAGGACCCTCCGACCAGACGGGTGTTGTGTCTGGCGGGCAACTGCCCAACGATTGATGTCGGATTTTTGTATATATCTCCATTGCACCGTAAACTTTAATTGCGCGATGCAGGATTTTATGGGATGTCGTAGTTTTTGTGACGTCAGGTCTTTGATGCGTAGTTTTTATGTGGCCATGTAGTACCGATACACTTAAAGCACACAAATCTACAGAGGCGGACTTAATGCCATAAGCATTTTCTACCAGTCAACCTTTGGATGATGCAGAGACCAACAGTGGCAGATGCAATAATTAAACTTGTGGAATAAATATTTATTTAAATACGTAAACCTATTAGAACTATCTTCTAGTATATAAAATTTTCGTGTTAGGTGCCATACTCCTCCAAAACTATTTGACCGATTTTTATGAAATTTTATAATTATGTTTATCGGTAAGTCTGAGAATCAGTCAAAATCTATTTTTTGACCCGGGATCGACACTTATGCGGGTGAAACCGCGGGGCACAGCTAGTGTATATATATAATATATTAAACCTAAATATATATAAATATAAGAACAAATAAATACATAAATACACGAACATACTACAAATAAGACAAAAAATGGGAAAACATTACCGTTGTGATGATACTCCGAGCTTCTTGCAAATGTGTTCGCGAACTTTAACTTTAAAGGATAATCGGTTGGATGCTATCCTGATTTCCACGGGGAGCGCATTCCACAGAGAGATAGACTGAACGAAGAAGGAAGAGTGAATGAAGTCAGTACGGTGAGTGGCACAATGAAGAAGACGATTGTGTGATGAACGTAGAGTTTTATTGTGGTTTGCGCACATGTACTGAAATTGGGGGGGCTAGATAGGTCCATTCGTCATCAGCTGTCATTAGCTACGTTTACTGTAACTTCTGTCATTGTCTTCTAGCATAACCAATAAACTAATAAGTTTTACACAAAGCGTCACATGTCTTATTTAAGTTTATTATTTTAAAGTCTTACTGCCAATATTATAAAATTAGACAGGCTGTTAGTTATCCTGCTTTTGATGGGAAAGAGGTAAGGATTAGAGTAATTTGGCCAAACTGTTACCTACTTCTGTCAGAACTTGGATGTAACTGTCACTGTCACAAGCACACCTTGAACAGCGAGCTTCACTTCCGACCTTTGTACTTAGGTATACACTTTGAAGGTCTACGGTATTTGTATAATAATTATAACTTGTCTCATGGCTGCCTTGTAGGTCTAATGGTCGCAAACGGTACTGCTAAGTTCGTTTTCCAGGTCACGCAAAGGGTTATTGTGTTTTTTAACCGACGAAAAAAAAAGGAGGAGGTTCTCAAGTCAACCCGTATATATATACATATTTTTTTTATGTATGACCACGCTTTACTTTTTATTGAGTAGTCCGATTTGAAAAATTCTTTTTTTATTGGGAAGGGTATACCTCGAAGCTGGTCCCATTTAAAATTGAAAACTATAAACCACCCCTAAAGGTAGAAAAAATGGGGTTGATTGATTTTTCACCAACTGAATTTTCAACTGTGAACCGATTCTGTTGAAAGGAGATGGAAAACGGTGGGCCCAAATGTAATAAGTTGAGATATGATCTAAAAAATTAGACATATTTTTTTATCTAAGAATATGAAAAATCACTTCAATTCTCAATCTGGAAGCGGAGAAATATGAGAAAGATAGTTTTCGTGAGATTATCGATTCAATAATCGATTACACAGTTACGAAAATAAAACTTTTGCACTAAACAATTAACTCGAAGTAATTAAATGCACTATATATACTTATATGCAATATAGTGCATATAATTACAGTCATATTAATAAATCAAATATCAATTAATTACTGAAAAACCAATATTAATGATTATCGATTTCATATCGATTCAAATCTCTCTTATATTTTTAGTCTATGTCACTGACATGACAGCTGACTGACATTGACACTAGACAGTTGCCGACTGTTCTTGTTTGCTCACTCGTTTAGTGTTTTCCGATGCGTTTTGAGTGCTTTCCCGATTATTCATATGATATTTCAAACATTTTCTAGTAAATATAATAACTATTAGTGCAAAAGAACACATTTTGCACTTCAGGAATCAGCTGTTAGTTATAGATTGTAACATAACCTCACTTTTACTTAATCTCTTTATCTCTTATATCTCTGTTCTCAGATTGACAAAATCCGCAGAATTTTCAGTGAAAGCTTGATAATATATAAGTTATTAATTGACACCACTTTCATCTTCTTACACCTAGGCCCATGATTGTATGTAATCGTTTCAGTCTCCTTTCGCACACATACATAGTTCTGATGACACAACCACTCATCATCAACTCCAGGTCTTTAACCTGGAGTAACCCCCTGGAGTACCCTGGAGAAAATGGTAACTCAAAAGCGAAAAATAAAAACTTTTTTACAAAAAATTAAACCGACGAAAAAAGAACTGAGAAGCGAAAAATAAATAACTTTAATTTCGGAAGTCGGTGGCAAAAAACGAAAATTGAAAAGCGAAGACACCGACTTCCGAAATTAAAGTTATCTATTTTTCGCTTTTCAGTTCTTGTTTCGTCGGTTTAATTTTTTGTAAAAATGTTTTCTAACTGAAATTTTTCGGTAGCAGCCCGGAGTCTGGATTTGTGCCCGGTTGATAGCAATAAGCTCGCCGCCTTTTACATGGAACTGAAATAAAACTGGCGAAATGTGGATGTACTATAGGTACACCACTGCCTAACCCTTTGGGGAATACAGCCGTGATGTTATCTAACAAGAACCATCATCTGCCTAGCCTTTTCTCAACTATATTGAGGTCAGCTTCCAGTCTAACCGGATGCAGCTGAATACCAATATTTTACATGGAGCGACTGCCTATCTGACCTCCACAACCCAGTAACTGGGTAATACAATACCCCTTGGCAAGACTGGTTGTCAGACTTTCGGGCTTTTGACGACCCGTAACGACTGTCTAAGATCCACAAATGACAGCCGGGGCCAACGGCTTAACGCTTTCCGAGCCACGGAGGAGTCTCGGTATGTAAAGATGGTCATCCATCCACGGACCAACCTCGGCAAGCGTAGCTTAACCTGATGAATCGATCCGTGGGGCTGTTATAATTTAGCCACGAGCTCCTCCTAACAAGAACCATTACCATATATATACATGTATAAATTACGAAAAATCTCAAGCAAACTTTTTCAAACAGCCTGTATTATTATGTAGCTTCTAAAGAAATTTAAAACGTTTCCCGTGTAAGCTTTTAATAGGAGGAAAAGTAGTGGGTCTTATAAGCCACTTATAGGAAAGTTGGTTTTTGATTTGATTTCTTACTTATCTTAGGACCGTCTTCTTGTGAAAAAAAAAACAGGAATGGCAGGCGGAATATTCTGTAAAACAAAAAAAAAAAGAGATGATACTGAAAAATGGGGGGAATGAGTTTGACGTGAACTGTCACGCCTTCTTCCCATGGGGGAAAGAGAGACTACAACCCTATATCTGCTAAGAAACTTCCATCATTCTCTTCCTTTTACTCCTAATTGATGTAAGGCTGGTGCAGCATGATTCCTTCCTTCCATACTTCTCTCATCATCTGCCTAGCCTTTTCCCAACTATGTTGGGGTCGGCTTCCAGTCTAATCGGATGTAGCTGAATACCATTATTTTACATGGAGCGACTACCTATCTGACCTCCACAATCCGGTAACTGGGTAATACGATACCCCTTGGTAAGACAGGTTGTCAGACTTTCGGGCTTCTGACGACCCGTAACGACTGTCTAAGATTCACAAATGACAGCCGGGACCAACGGCTTAACGTGCTTTCCGAAGCACGGAGGAGTCTCTGTATGTTAAGATGGTCACCCATCCACGGACCAACCCCGGCAAGCGTATTAACCTGATGGATCGACCCGTGCGGCTGTTATTACGTGGCCACGAGCTCCTCCGTCTCTATACTTCTCTATTAGTACGATTATCTTATTATCTTCCAGCCAGATCATCTTCCACACAGCCCATCCTTCGTTTCTTTGATCTTCACCTGTTCTTATAGCGATCCAAGTTCGTACTCAAAACTTTCCATCTAAGCAACTTCCAGGTCATAATAATGTATATTTTCATATGATAATAATATCTATATCTAAAACCTAAATAAAGGTCGTACAAAATTCCAATACCCCATTAAAACTCGATACGATATTGTACACAACATTTTGGCTCCCAAGTTCAGTTCAGAATTATTCTGCGGAGAATCGATAAGCCATCGGATATCGGAGCTCGGAAGAACTGCCGTATCTTTAAAGCTGCAACACAGAATACATACTACAGAAGGTCCGCTCTATACGACGAGCGAAAACAGGCGTACGCACACTTATATGAGTGCGTATCGATTTTATAGTCCAAATATATCATAAAGTCTGTTCAAAAAGTATCTGATGAAAGTGTAAACAAACCCTGTTCAGAATAAATTGTTAGGCAATCACTCATTCATCAATACTAGAAGTTTTTATATTTATATCTCTCCACTATTTCCAACAATTTTGTTTTTGTTCAACTTTTGTTGTCCTACTGCTGAGCAAAGTTTTCAAACAATTGTTTGAAACTATAGTTACCTAACTGTTTGAATTTAAATTGAAAAATGATAGACGAAAATTGAAGTTATAACTGGACCCCGATTATTCTCATTTTAACTTTAAGATTATCCTAACTAATATTATAAATGCAAAAGTGAGTTTGTTTGTTACGCTTTCACGCTAAAGTAGATTTGGATGATATTTAGCACATGGGTAGACCATGACCTGGGTCAGGACATAGGATACATTTTATCCCAATTTTCAAATTTAAAATTAGAATTTCGGGTAAAGGTATTAAAATAATCAAATCAAAGCTCCCAATTTTTAAGTAATGAGCGTTTACTGATCTATTTGTTTACATTTTATCAGATACGTGCTTTTTGAACAGACTTTAGATGTCTATGGATGGCGATCTCGTCTTTCTCGGCCGATTGCCAATAGCGAATACGCTTGAACTCATTGTACGTGAAGCAGGTCTATGCCATGTGCGATCGTTTAAACTCAGTGAATGGAGCTGACCTTCTGTAGGTACCTACTATTCTGTGGCTGCACTCCCTAGGGGAGTTAGTATAGAATAATCTTTAATGTATGTCACATCATACGAAGACAGAGGAAATAAAAGGCATATATTTTTGTATGATGTATAAGCGCCTGTATTCCCAGAAGAAGATGTTCATTACAGGGTTGCTTGCTGGTAACTGGGTAAAGTTTTGCGTTTGAGACAAGCTTTTTGCTATTAGTTTTAGTAGCTATAACTATTCTAGTCTCAAGATAAGGAGCTGTAACTTTGTAATGAGAAGAAAATAGAAGTAAAGAGCATCAATGTGTGCATATTGCATAATGCCAATTTTAGCCCTTTAGCCCCGACAATATCGTGATTTTTTAGTCAGGCTGAATCTAGTACTTGTCACTTTGGATTCGAAAGTAAAAACATACCAATAATATATAACTAACGACCCTGCTCCCGATACCGGTGGACTTCTTTTTTTAATTATATTTTTAAATATTTTATAAATTATCATTTTAATTTAAGAAATGTTTGAAAATTTAATTACTTATGAAAGATAATAAATAAACGGATACAACTAAAAAGAGTAACTTAGGTAGGAGGTACTTAGTATAACTAAATTTTTCAATGTCTAGTTACATTGAAAAATGTAATTAGACATTGAAAAATAAAAATTAAGCTAATACTAAGTAGTACCTTAATTTTTTACCCACTGTGTCTACGCTTCTCATTCAACTCTTCTGAAATTAAATTAAATTAAATTGTTTATTCTGTAAATAGGACATTGGAATCACTTTTACACGTTACATTAATTATTTTATTAAATAAGTTAGATGAGGTTGACGTTTCCTATCTGACTACTCTGGCCGAAAAAATCTCAGAGGTCTCTTTGAAAGTCCAGACATAATCTTGGTCAGGCCATAATGAGGACCATGTAGATTAGAGTCTGAAATGGTCTTTTGACGAAAGAACCTCAACGATTTGAGCGGACCTGTTCAGTCAGTGCAAGCATTTGTCAGTAATAGTGGAGCTCAACTCAGAACTTATGGAGCTGAACGACTCAACGATCAATACCAAAGAAAGGACATTTGGTCTAAGGACTTCTGTCGCAGGCCATGAAATAAGCAGTACTTTCGTGCTCTTCTATCTTTTTACATTTTTCATTACATATTAAGTGTTTTGTGTGTACATATAACTAAATAAATATAAAATAGAACGAAAAAGTTCGAAACCACAGATTGTTTTCAACATTAGCTCCTAAAATTGAATTGAGAAAACAATACAGACTCAAGTACCTAGGATCTACTCGTATTATGGAACCGATCGATCGGATATCGGATACGAGGTCGAAATCGCCCCAAAAATAGGCAATTAACTAAAGGAACTTAGTAGACCGTCGAGATATGAATTTAGATTATGTCCGTAGGTGTGTCCGTGGCATCACAGTGGGCCCTATCAGAATACCAGCGCTGCGATATTTGTTTATTTTTCTCAAATATCGTAGCATTATGCTGAGATAGGAGCCTTTTTGGCCTCGCACGGGTTTAGTTTTCTACACGTTGTTTTATTTTATTTTATTAATTTTGTTAGTTTTAATGTTTGTTTGTTTTTATTGTTATATTTCCTGTGCGTGTCCCAAATAAAATATTTTTCTTTCTTTCTTTCTTTATTTCTATATCGATCAAGTATCCTGAATCGAAAACGTGACAATGTTCTGGTAAGTTTTTAAAGGGATTTTTTACTATTTTTATTCAAATCGTAATGATAATTTATACATTATGGATTGAGTGCGGTTAACACCTATACATACATCGCTCCTTCTTCCCATAAAGTTCGGCAGGCAACTACAGAACGCCACCAGCTGCTACCATCCTTACACCATCCTTTTGCTTCGTTTACGCACCAGTTGCGGGTACTACGCACCTTACCTGAGTGCGGTTCAAGTCTTAAATATCAACCTTTTTACCCGACTACGGCGAAGAAAAAAGGAGGGTTATGATTTTGACCGGTATGTATGTAAGTATGTATGTATGTACGAGTATGTATGTAAGTATGTTCATCTGTTCCCTCCTATCTTCTAAACCACTCATCACAATTTGACAAATGAGGTATCGTTGGAAGCGTCTTGATCGTCCGCTGGTTATAGGCTATGTGACGTCACATTAAATGGCGCCCTCTAGAGGACATAAAGTCAGGAACAAAAAAAAAATTGTTTTATCGTACCATGTTCAAATGGAAGGGGCTTAATGAGCACATTTCAAATACTCGTATACAATATATTTAACCCCAAAACGAATTAAAATCCGGAGTCACACGTAATCTATTCGATTTATGCCCTAACACGTGTGACTCCATATTTTTAATTTGTCTGTCTGTGGTGTCTTGTTTATACCTTTTTAGTCGTAGTTGGGTTTTAGTTTTTATTACTTTAATTTTTTACTTACTAGAATTGACCTCTGGTTAAGTAACAAAATCTACATTTGAGACAGAAAATCTCAATGCAACCTCAAACAATATCTATTCTATTATCATAACGACACAAATAAAACCACTCATTACACGCAAAAATAGCCAGATAACACATACTTATCTTAATCACAAAGGTTGAATTTAGTTTAAAATGCAGCGAGACTTGAAATTTTCATGATAACACTGATTGTAATGGGCTATAAGATTTCACAGTCACATCGGAGCGTTTCAATTAAAACTTGAGCACTGTAGGATAGGGGGTCCAGGCGATCTGGTGTAGAGTAGGATTCTGCTAAAAAACCGGGCCAAGTGCGAGTCGGACTCGCGCACGAAGGGTTCCGTACCCTTATCTATAAAAACGGCAAAAAAAATCACGTTTGTTGTATGGGAGCCCCCTTAAATATTTATTTTATTCTGTTTTTTAATATTTTTTGTTATAGCGGCAACAAAAATACATCATCTGTGAAAATTTCAACTGTCTAACTATCACGGCTCATGAGGTACAGCCTGGTGACAGACAGACAGACAGCGGACCTTTAGTAATAGGGCCCTAAAAACGTTGAATATTTGACCTGTTATTTGGGTGCGTTTGTAGACGCAAATTTTATGTGTAGACATAGCCAATACCGATAGTATCCCTCATCGCACCAGATATGTTTAAGTCTCATGTAATAGGAAGCGAATCTATAGCCATCAACCCTGTCGCACAAATATCAAAATAAAAAAAAATCAAAATCAAAAGTCATTTATTCAAACTAGGCTGAGAATCAGCACTTTTCAAACGTCAAAATTACATAAGACAGTCCCCCAAAACGCCCACCCTTCACCACTTCCTAGCGCTTTAGCTGGGAAAAAGAAGTGGCGCAACAAACTCCCCAGCAGCACAGCTGTCTGTTCAGTTAGAAACAATTGATTCTATACAAAAGTATGCAAAATCATTTACATTACGTAACATAAAATATAAATCGAATTATTAGCCATATGTCAGCTAGCACACGCCAATATACCACCCAAAAAAATTAATAAAACGAGAACTATATGTTGAGTACATATAGCAGAAATAAGTAAATGTAAACATAAATTAACTAAATAAAAGCCTCCAGGCACAAAGGGCGTGCCCGCTTACATATTCCGAGTGGGTATCGAACTCACGATCTGTAAGCGCAAAAGCCAATCATATCATTCAGGCACCATGCTTGTTGGATGTTCGAAGCTTGGTGTCACATCAAGTAAATAGTCTTGGAAGATAGGTAAGCATTAAAAGTCACATGCGCAGCCGCAGTCAAAAGAATATGACAGAATTTTCTTGGAAATGGAAATAATGTAATACTTACTTACCATTTTTATTGTGACTGTGTGAAAATTATTTAACTTGGTAGTTCAGCTTTGTTTTTGATAATCTTAGTTTTATATGAAAAGAGAACCTTTAGGACTGAATAAGATATGTAAAGCTTTCTTCTAAATCGGTAAGTAATTGTTTTTTATCATAATTATTATTTTCTATGAAAACTAATAAGACCATATAAATGTTTCTTGTTGCGTTATATACATTTTTCATAATATTATTACGTATTAAAGTTCCAAAAATGTTGAATATGGTTATTATAATCTTAAAGATTTTTATTATGTTTTATCTTCAGTTTATCTGCCTGATCAATGTTTTATATATACACGGATAAAATATTATTATATTTATATGGTAATTTAGACAAAAAAAAACTAAAAACATTAAATTTAACTTATCTGACTTACCACATTTTTGCTTCATATAATAACACCCCCCAATACATACAAATATCTCTAAAGGGTGCACAGTATTTTACCCTTTTTCAAGGGACAGCATTTTCTGGCAATAAATCTCTGTTTCTGTGTACACGGAATCCAAATTTTCCCAAAGGGTATCGGGATAGTTTGTTTTATGGTCACCCTACTGATAACCGTTGTAGCATCTACGGTTACTACTAACCCGGGTTACCTACTAAGGATTAGAGTCTCTTAGTATAGACTGCCATGCACACCGGAATGTAAGGGCTATTGTAGACAGCCGATTATGTAACCAACAAGTTGGAATAGTTTTCACTTTCCAGCGTCATTTTTTCCTTAAAACAGTCGTTTATTTTATTGATTGGCACTCATTATAGTAATTTTGTGTGTTGTAGCCGGAGCCGAGGAGCTCGTGGCTACGTAATAACAGCCGCACGGGTCAATTCATCAGGTTAAACTACGCTTGCCGGGGTTGGTCCGTGGATGGGTGACCATCTTTACATACCGAGACTTCTCCGTACCTCGGAAAGCACGTTAAGCCGTTGGTTCCGGCTGTCATTTGTAGATCTTTGACAGTCGTTACGGGTCGTCAGAAGCCCGAAAGTCTGACAAGCAGTCTTACCAAGGGGTATCGTATTACCCAGTTACTGGGTTGTGGAGGTCAGATAGGCAGTCACTCCATGTAAAATACTGGTATTCAGCAGCATCCGGTTAGACTGTAAGCCGACCTCAAAATAGTTGGGAAAAGGCTAGGCAGATGATGAGAGTGTTGTAGCCGGATAACAAAAAAACTGATGGAGTGAAGTTTACGCTACTGATGAAACCGTTGAAAAAATTAGTACCAACCTTAGGCACCTTCCCTAACGCAGACGATTAACGAGAAGCGACTACTCGCTTCTGGTTTCGTTATCTCGTTTTTAGTTGCTAGTTCTATCAACTAAAAATGAGTTGTCGAGGAAGGCGTCAATGGAGCGTCGCTGAGCGAGTACCCTTTTCGATCGTTCTCATCGCTGCGACAAACGAGTACTCGCCAGCGGTGTGAACAGTCGGCGTCCAACTGTTATTATAAATATCTCTTTTACATATACGAGACTTGCAAATTTTTTCACGTTTCCTGAGCGAGAAAATCGTTGATAACTACGTCGGCGATGTGCCAGGGGCCTTATACCTATTATAAAGCCCATTCCGAAGTTTTAATTTCAACTAAATTGGTGTGTAAGGCTCAATTCACGCTGAAATGGTAGCGGTGAGCAGCGACGTGGCGCGCAGTTTGAATGACAAGGCATTATAAACTTTATGTGCAGTATAAAAAAAACATAGATACCTAAGATAGAATAAAAAAGCGTCGCGCGGCGGCTCGTGTAGTCTTGTGGTGGCGCTAGCCGACTTGCTTTTCTATTCCATCAAGCGTATCTATTTATTTTTAGGGTTCCGTACCCAAAGGGTAAGACGGGACCCTATTACTAAGGCTCCGCTGTCTGTCTGTCTGTCTGTTACCAGGCTGTATCTCATGAACCGTGATAGTTAGGCAGTTGAAATTTTCACAGATGTTGTATTTCTGTTGCCGCTATAACAAAAAATACTGAAAAACAGAATAGAATAAATATTTAAGGGGGCTTCCATACAACAAACGTGATTATTTTGCTGTTTTTATAGATAATGGTACGGAACCATTCGTGCGCGCGACTCGCACATGGCCGGTTTTTTTAAATTTGCACACAAAGTTTATTAACTCGCCGCGTCATCGCTCGCTGCCGGCCGCAACCACTTCAGTGTAAATTGAGCCTTAAGTGATTTTCTATGAAAACATTATGGGTTTTGACTTCGAGTGATACTCAACTGTCGAGTATCACTCTAAACAAGCGTAAATAATATTGAAAGAGCTAATAATTATGAAAAAAAACACTGTAGATTCGAGTACATCATACCACTTGGATTTAAAGGTACTAGATAATGCCATAGGTTGATGATTGATAATTTTTCTGCAGTGGTTTTTTCAGTCCCACTAATTAATCAGTATCAATAAAACAACTACTAATTATGTTTCCACTTGTGAATACAGTTGAATGCATAATACATACATGCATAATCAGCCTACAATGTTCCCACTGCTGGGACACAGGCCTCCTCTCTGTGAGAGAGAGTGGGCCGTAATCCACTACGCGAGCCCAGTGCGGGGTTGGTAGATGTCACATGTCTTTGAATTTTTGGTTCTAGGACATGCCGGTTTCCTCACGATGTTTTCCTTCACCGTTTTGAGAGCGGTGGTGATGAAATTATTTACACAAAGTAAAGCACCGGTCGGGGTTCGAACCCACGGCCTACAACTCGTAAGTCGCGGCCTTTACGACTAGGCCACCACTGCTCTCTCAACTCAGTAGAATAGTGAATTTGATTTAATGAATTAATTAGCAGAAGGTAATTAGGTCATAGATATTAGTTATGGAAATATTAACTGTTGCCGTCGACTTAGTCTGTGATCCAGGATGAAAAGTAGCAAAGTCAAAGTCAAAGTCAAAGTCAAATAATTTATTTCAAATAGGCACATAAAAGGCACTTTTGAACGTCAATGAAAAACAAAGAAATAGAATTGATTCTAGCCTATGTCCTTCTCCAAATCAAGGTCTAACCCTGTGCCAAATTTCATCCAAATCAATTCAGCCTTGAAAGCGTAACAAACGAACAAACAAACTTACTTCCGCATTTATAATATTAGGTACTAGCTGTACTCCTCAGTTTTACCCGCATATGTCTTGATCCCGTGGGGATATCGGGATAAAAAGTATCCTTTGTCCTATTCCAGTTCATGGTCTACTCATGTGCCAAATTTCATCTTAATCCGTTCAGCCGTTTAGCGTCAAAGCGTAACAAAAGAACAAACTCACTTTCGCATTTATAATATTAGTTATGTTTAGTTAGGATTAGAATTTTCATCAATTTCTTGCTTAAATCATCGTTGTAGAGATTTCTGAGAACAGATAATTATATTTATAAGGCTTAACATGTCTATGATCTTGTATTGAACATTATACTCGTAAGTACTTGTATCTATATTTGCCATGAATGTGATCAATGTGATCAACGAAGCAAAAGGGTTATGAAAAGATCGTAGCAGGTGGTGTTCTGTATGTATGTGTATTAGCAATCTGTTTCTGTTTCGTTTAGGTATTCACATATTTTTAATAAAATATTTTCTCTTCTTTTTTTTTTTCACTATTACATAAAAAGTAACTTACTGTCATTGATTCATAAATTGTACATACTTTTAACTTTTTTTTTTTTTTTACTTTTATTGTGTCAGAATGATGGAGGAGGAGGGAGAAGAATTAAAGTACTATATGTATATGTATATTATATGATATTCCCCTAATTAGTAAGGTTTCGAATGTCAGAATGGTTACTAGTTATTTACTGTGTATGAAAGTATGTATCTATATAGTGTTTAAGGAAAGGGTTTTATGAAGAAAAGCACAGAAAGACAAGATTAGGCATTTATTTCAATTAGGCTTGTCGGTTAAATACGGTAATGAGAACACTAGTTGTCCGTTCCGAATCTAGGTCATCATGGAGAAGAAGGACAAGAAACTCCATGGCAGCTAATTTAATAGTATTGGATCAACACATATTTACTTTAGAATAAATCATTGTTATCACATTAATCTCTGGGACTATTTCTCAAAGTTATAGCAACTTATCAACGGGAAGAAACAGAACATGAATATTCCCTAATTCAATTTAACACATTTAACACATAAGACATATTTATAACACATACAGAAAAACATAGCTATCAGCAATAATCAAGAAATATAATCAATTAACTTACGTGAACATTATAGGTAGGTAGGTAGTCCATCTTTCACCACAGTTGTATCAAAACGAAGCTCCCGAATTGGTGGGTACACGTATTTTATAGTCTCCCAATATTGCTCAAGTACATCTAACATTGCCGCCATTTTAGACCAATCGCAGATGGTCATAGATTATTGTTTAATAATCTCTAATATAGTTAATAATGAACAAATCTTATATAGTGGAAACATTTTAAAACTTAATACGATAATTTAGCAATTTAGTATGTACTTATTTGATATCGAAAAGTAAAATCAGATAAGTTATTGACATCAACTTAAAGTTAGGAGAATCGTTTGGAACTACTTGTGACTATTGAATTACAATATAAAATACTAATTAACATTATAATTAACCCTTGATCATTTATTGAAACTCTAAATTAATAAACATTTGTTTTGGTTATTCAAAAACCACAAATCATAACATAAGTTTGATGACCTACTTTTCGTCTAGAAATCGCTGTTTTTGATAATAGTCTTTTAAGTAACAATAAAAACCATTATATAGAACAACTTATACATCGAAATAGTATATAAAACCAAGGATATATTTTAAGTACATTGTACAATTTATAGTTCTGCTATCATTAAATTTTAGGAAAAAGTAAATGTTTTTGTATTTATTTAGACCGACTCACAGATCACAGGTTTCGTTCGGAATTGATTGTTCATCTAGAAATACTGCGAGAGTTTAGATTATGAATTAAATCGAAGATTAATTTTACGTAATGCTACATATTTCTGACAAACGCTTCAGAAATTAAGTAACTCCGGCAAATATTTTTTTCTTTAATTCTTCCAATAACAAATAGTACTTTACTGTCGCGGCCAGCAGTAAGAGGATTGACGGACCATTCGTGAGTCTATCAATTCCTGATTGCGGCCAAGGCTTACATAGTACTTTTCTCAAATAATGCGCGGAAATTCAAACTGAGAAAATAAATAAAAATTCCAGAATCCGTGACGAACATCTCTAAATTTTCAGCCAAATCGAAATTTAAATAAAATCTTTGATAAGTTACCTCTTTAGTTACTATGTGTTGAAGTAAAAAGTTTGTTCCATTTTTAAATAACACGACAGTTTTAAGTTTTCATAGTAATTTATTTGGCCGCTAACACATGTTTTTGACCAGTACAACAATTTCGATTTATCTCAAAAAAGGTTGTCAAAATAATGCCCGAATTTCCATGCATGTTTGAGAAAAATAAATTACATTATACTTTCTAAAATAGAACACGTCGTATTTCCCTTTAACAAATCTTCTACACCATTGAGAAATCCACGGAATAGATAAATAAGGTTGGAATGGTAATGTGGGCGTGGCAAGCGCGCCACAATTATGGTTCGATAATCATAACTCGACCGATTCATTAATTCACCGCGTTTCGTGCGCTTCGGACTACTGCGGAGAACAGAGCTCTGCTTTAAAATGCCGTGTTGTGCAATTATAAATTGTAAAACAAAAAGTCAGACCGCAAGTATAGAGCGAGGGGGTATATCTTTCCATCGGTAAGTCGAAAATAACATTTAATTATAATTTTATTAGTAAAAAACATAAAAATATTCTGATCACTATGAAATTCCAAACATTAACGACATTATTGCAACAAGTAAAAAAAAATATACATTGCACGATGTGTACTCACGTAATCAACGCAATTACTAAGTCCGCTTACAATGTACTGCATGCGTCGCGTCCTCTTCACATCAACCATTGACGTTTCGTCGTTTGCCCTGATTGGCCGTGATGCACGGTCGATAGTGAGGTGACCATGTGGTTAAATAAAATCATCGATAGAATTCTCAAATAATATAAATTTACGTTCGACAAAGATTCTTTTTGAATTATTTTATATTTAATTAATGATAGTATATTTTTAGTTAGATGTATAATGAGTCAATTAAATATTACAATAATTATTGAACGAATGATACAATATAGTAAATACTTGTAGATGACAGATTTACAGGGAGAAATTGAATTCATTGGCAACATTATACGAGATCATTGTACTCATCTACAAGTATTTACTATATTGTATTTAGTATTAAAATATAAGTAAAATCCAATTTTACTTACGCAATAAATTATAAATTTTAGGTTTCCTAAAAAACCTAACGCCAGGGAACAATGGATTGACGTGACAGGTAGAGGAAACTGGATGCCGACAAAGACGAGTACTATTTGCTCTATACATTTCAGTAAAGATGATTTTATCATTAAAAAATCAGGTTATTTGTAATTAATAAAAGTAAAATAAATATTTCTTAATATTTATTTCATGTTTAATTTTCCCCCATACATTCATCAGATAATTTATCGATAAAGAATATCGGCTTTATCAAACACTAGCGTGTATGAAAATTTTTATTGCTTTTTTGCGTGTGTGTGTGTCTATGCCTACGAGGGCTTAGTACTAGTGTGCGAACGAATATCTGCCCTGAGATTTATGTGTGTCTGATTTGGTTGTATGCGAAATATTTGTAAACATAGGAGTGCGTATGTGTAGAAATTAAAATAGTGGGAGACAAGCGGTGACACTGGTCCTGATACAAAATTGGAGCTAGGGCCTTTCCAACCTTATTTATCAATTCCGTGGAGAAATCGATACACTTTCGGAAACCTATCAAAATCAATTTTGAAACCGAACATAAATTATTAAGCAGTAAACAGTAAGTTACTAGAACTAAGTTCACAGTATATTGGAACTCATTTAAATACAAATGAAGCCGAGACTTCAAGCTGAAGCCATGTATTTGGGAGGAAAGCTCCTCCACTATTGGTTTCTATGCGTGCATATTACGGAAGTGAATTCAGTTAGGTATTAAAGTATTGAAATATCAAAACAAACATACATATGAACTGATTATCACTTAACTACGATATTAATTCTTCAAGGACTTTCTAATTAACTACAATAGCTTTTGGTCCGCGCGCGGCCCGTCCGCGGTCATACAGGTACTCACTAACTTACCAAACCTATTTAGCTTACAGATATACATAAATATTATATATCGCACGAAGATAACTTAGTCCAGCTTGCATTTGAGAGAGAATCGTTCTAAGCCTATACAAACCTTTAAATAACATAGTTACTCTGATATCCACCAAAGCATCACCAGATGAAATAGATGACTAAAATTTAAAATCTTAAGTACCTACTAAAATCGGAGTCTTATCTTTAATCTGTCACAATCCACCGCTCTCAACTTGCACCACAGCTCCTTTCCTTCGCCTTCTACACCCAGTCTGTCCCAGGTTTATTATTAAAACCACGACCAACTGGTTTGTTCGTTCTTCTACTCATGCTGGGGACACGTTGGCGCTAAAAAGAAATCGTAGTTGAAAGACCTTTGGCCTATCGGAGATTGGAGTGTTGATCTCTAAACATCACTTTAAAATTCGAACAGAGTCGAAATTTGAATCTACGATGATTTTGCTTTTAAAACAAATGAAGACGCTTTTGACTTGCATGTACTCTTGAGGGAGGTTTAAAATGAACTTTAAAAAATGGAACCACTGGCCAAATACTGTTACCTAGAGTCTGGCAAACGAAAGTACAGAAAACATGAGCGAAATTTAAAAAAAATAAGACTGTTTATCCCTGTACATAGTGCGATAGCACGTGTTGAAATTTTGTTTTATTTAAATGAAATTAAATTTCAAGTGCGTGTTTTCAGGATCAACTTTCGTTTGCCAGACTCTAGCAACGTTAAGGAAAATATGAAACTGGCTGTCAACGTTCCCTATTCAAAGAGGCACATAATAAAGCAGGAGAAAACACAAAGGCAAATAATTGACAGCCTTTCAATACGAAACATCTATACAAAATTCTTGATAAATCACGACTCGTGAGATATGATTACTGTATACCTACACTTCGAAAGCATTCACCGTCTCGTGTTTTGACTGCCGAACCCCGACATTGCCGGAGGCGTATTCGGTATGACGTGTTTCACAAAATCAAACAATAACTTCAATTTTCGGCGAGCACTTTCCTCGTAATATTTTAAGAAGTGCAAAAATCTAAGAAAATTTTCCGCGTAATTAGATGTACTAAAATCAAGAAAAATAAAATAATAGGGTAATTGATGTTAGTACTTACCACGTTGCAAAATCTCAAATTAATTAGGTACTGTTTTTATGTAGGTACTTTTTAGGTACTGTTTCTATGGATGTATTGTTGTCCTTAAAATGACATACATTTTGTTGACATTAGTATTGTATATTGACATAGTCTTATTATTTGTTTTCAGTCTGTGTGTTGACCTGTACTGTATTGACATTTTTTTTTTGTATTATGAAATGTATGATTCTTTATTTAATAATTGTTTTTTTATCGTGCAGGTTAATTTTATTTAACTATTGACACTTAGCCGGCTTGATTACATAATTACAAACATCTGTACGCCCGCTGGCATAACATAGATTACTCGTTATTATCTTTATAAACCACTAGCTTTTCCCCCGACTTCGCCCGCTTGGAAGTCGGAAATTATCTCACGGAAACTTCCTGCCGGGATAAAAAGTATCCTATGTCCTAATCCAGGTCATGGTCTACCCATGTGCCAATTTTCATCCAAATCCGTTCAGCTGTTTTAGCGTGAAAGCGTAACAAACAAACAAACTCACTTTCACATCTATAATAATTATTATTATTAAATATGTATAATGTATATTATATATAGTTAGGATGAATATTGTACCTATTACCTAGTTCATCTATGAAGAGTCGAAGAAAAATTGAAAATAAAAATGTAATTTGGTTATAGCACAACGCATTTTTAAACAAGAAAGCGTCATCTATAAAAATCTCGTTTTACGACTTATTTACCTTTAGTTAATTACCTAAACAAATGGCGTACCTATAAATGGGTTTTTATAATTGCTGGAGGGATATAGACCCATTCCATACACCTCTAACCTCTGCCTATCCCTTCAGGGTAAACAAGCTGTGATGTGTGTGTTGGAATTATAATTGTACTTAAATCCCGTTTATTTAAACAGAATAGAACGGTGTGGTCGCGATACTGCGCCGGGTTGAGGTGTGGTCGAGTCTGATTAACTGTTCGCTCGGCAAAAACCACAGAACAAAAATAATGTTAATGTTTACTTTCAATTTCGTGTAATCTTTGTTATGCTACTGTAATTGGATTGATTTTGAATGTGTGTTTTCCTAGGCTGTGGATTATAAAATGTTGGCGGAGCACAAATTGGGTAACCTTGTATTTTTTTAATTACTGATTGAATAAACAACTCTTGTTCGGTTAATGTACCATGTATGTATATACAATACAGAAACAATACAATAATCTTTATTCACATAATATGAGGTTACAGAATCATATGAAGCTTCTGAAACCCAAACTAGGTAAAAACCTGTATGTCAGGAGTCAGTGCCTTTCCCATTTTCCTTACAGTAACAAAAAATATATAATTTAGGTTTACCTACTCTCAAATGAACAAAAGAAAATAATAAGTTAAAGGATGAGAGCATGCAAAAATAAAATCTAAAAGATTACCTGCCTACTTAAATTATGAATTTTCAAATACTTTACATTTATTGATAAAAGTTAACAAGTGGGTATACATTCCTATTATTATTCCACTAGAGATAACCTACTGGAGTAATTTATTTCTTTTTTTATTACTTTTCCCGGCTGGAAAACATAATTTTATGATCTACATGAAAAGTGTACTCGACAAATAAAGTTATCGATGACGCGCAGTCTTAAAAATAGTTTCAGGTGACATTGACTACCTACCAATAATCATGTATTTTGGATTATTTTGAAAGCAAAGCATTCATAATTTTTTCATTGTTTTATTGTTTACATTACATAACTTATTTAAAACTAAGTCTTTATTTAGGCTACATATTTTTTCTTTAGTTTTAAGTTGGCTTGTGAACTATACATGTACCTAGGCTTACAAATTAGCATATTTTAGTTCATGTGGTGTTTACCTTTAAGTAATTGTTACACTGTTCAAAGTTATTAAGACGTTACCTTTTATCAAGATGTTAGTGTAAGCAATTGTTGGTGAACCAAATAAATAAATAAATAAATAAATAAATTTTGAGTCATAAAAACAACACTCCTGATATTTCAGGATAAATTGATATAATTAACTCAAACACACCGTCATTATAATAGGGTTCATGTTTAAATCATACAATTGAAACCTGCAAATACATTCGAGCACGAACTTCCAATATCATAACATCAAACATTTCTCCGGAATAATTGTCGAATATATACCGTTTCAAATTAAGACACATTTACACAAGGCGAGGTCCTCGCTCATCGCAAGACGACAATGTGTAATGAGAAGCTAGTATTCTATCACTAGAATACTAGCGACTCAGCAGGCGTCAAGCGATTATCACAATCATGCGAAAAACACAAACTCGAATACGACATTTGCAAAGTGATTTCGTGGAACAATTATGGTACCTACCAACTAAAAATACGTTTCTTTGTTAATGCAGATGCTGTCAATTCAGAACCAACAGCGCCATCTTGTTTTTTCAATACATTTATAGGGGTATGAGGAACAGGGTGTAAAGTTCACTCATCCGCCATAAAAAAGGGAGAATCCTCCGACCAGACGGGTGTTGTGTCTGGTGGGCTACTGCCCGATGGTAAGATTGTTGTACATAATATGCTAGTCACGCGGTAAAATCTGCTTGCGCGATGTAGGAGTTTCCGTGACGTCAGTGTGTTGCGTAGTTCACATGTGGCAATGTAGATGCTGCCACACATTTCACAAAACAATTGCACAAAATGTATCGACAGCCCTCTCATTTCAAAGGCATTCGAGCGCAAAGGGGGCAACGCACCTTCCAAGTGTTGGTGATCAACGGGGTGGTTTTAGTGAGGTAAAAGACCTACACTCCCTGGTCCCATCAAAAAAGTAAGGGCACCTAGTAAAAAAAAAAATTGTATCGTGCTGTTAACCTCTCGTCAAAACTATCCTTTCTGCTAGGTACAAAATAATAGCAATTTAAATGACAAACTATTATCATGGTCGTGTTGATTTCACGTTTAGCGTCATGCATCATGTTCCGCTTCTCGAATCGGATTCAAATAGCGAAACATGACGCGAGTCAATACAATTGAACTACCGGCGTTACACGAGTCAACCTTTCTATCAGACAGATTTCAGACAATCGCCTGCTCGAGACGAGAAACCTTCCTCGTATAAACTGACCCGTAAATATATTTTCCTAGTTCCCAGTTCATGTTTAGTAACAGTAGGTAAATATTTTAATAATTTTGTGAACGTGTAACCACAAAATTAATCATCGTTCACGGGACGTTTGAGTTGATCCAAAATCAAACGCCGCGCTAAATATAATTATTTTGGACACACAATAAACTCTAGCCTCGCCAACATTATAATGCATCGAACAATTTTTAATGGTATTTCTACTTTTTCTATTATCCTTACTTCCTTCCTTAATTATTATAAAACAAAGTCCTCCGCCGCGTCTGTCTGTCGTCCTGTACGCGATACACTCAAAAGCTACTGCACCGATTTTCATGCTGTTTTCACCAATGGATAGAGTGGTTCTTGAGTAAGGTAGTAGTATATAATAACCGACATCCACGCGGGCAAAGACGCGGGCATCAGCTAGTTCTATATAATACAATGCTTATTAACATAGGAATCGTTTTTAGGGTCGCGGACCCGAAGGGCGCCAAACGGAATCCTATTTAAATTAAATTAAATTGTTTATTCTGTAAATAGGATATTGTAATCACTTTTACACGTCTTATTAAAAAATATTAAAATAAGCTAGACGAGGTCGGCGTTTCCTATCTGACTGCTCTGAGAAGAAAGGCCGAAACAAACTCAGAGGCCGCAGTCTCGTTTAAAGTCCAGACATAATCTTGGTCAGGCCATATGAGGACCATGTAGAATAGCGTCTGAAATGGGCTTTTGAGGAAAGAGCCACACAGTTTTAAGTGGACCTGTCCGGTCAGTGCAAGCATTTGTCAGTAATAGTGGAGCTCAACTCAGACCTTAAGGAGTCCGTCTGTCTGTCAGCGGGGTGAATCTCATGAACCGTAGTTAATAGGTATACAATTGAAATTTTTACAGCTTGTACCAAGTGGATTGGGTCAAGTGCAAGTCCGACTCGTACTTGGCCGGTTTTTTTACACTTATGGTCAATTCAGAAACTCGTGGTGGCGATGAAGCAATGTCGAGTGAACAAGTATAGGTAAGTAACAAAATCAAAACATTATTGAATATTCATTATTTTGATCCACTGGGTTTTTAGTAAACAGTGCGTAGATTAAAATTAATTATACATTGCCCAAAAATTGTACAGAGAAATACGGTCCAATTGATATTATTTGATCGGCATTCATTTAACAGGTACTAATCTATGCGTAGATGAAATTGACGCGCCAAATTAATGAATAAGCAAATATCGTTTGCATTTACACAGTGACATCAATAAATAAGGTTTAAATTAGTTTGCAGTTTGACAATACAAACCGTGATTTTATGTATCTGCGTGATTTATTATTATCTACGTGATAAAAACGTATTGATTTCATGAATATATTTGCGTTCGTGTGACAGCTGATAATTATTCGAACAGCTTTTAATAAGTTTCGTGTAATAGCAATATAACAAGACTACACAAGCCTACCTAATTTCGATAAATTGGGCATAAAAAATTCGATTTTATGACTTAATGATTTTATTTCAGAAAAATAAAAAATATCAAATCATCGCGGGCGAAGTAGCGGGCAGCAGTAATACACAATATAAAATTAAATAAATAACTGAATGTTTCGTTTATTTAAAGGGTTAAACAAACTAACCAAAACAGCTTCATAAATATTGACTACCGAACATAATTAATTAATAATAATATTATGAAACCAAAATTAATATTCGCTTTATAAAAACTTTTGTTTGGAAAGTTGAGTTTTTGTTTATGCTGAAAACCAAACCTAACGGCAATGATGCGTGGTTTCGGCTTTCGATTTGACTCACAAGTATGATTTTTATGTATCACACTCACTATATCGTAGTGAGCTCTGTCAAACGTGACCACTCCCACTCGAATCGATCAATGTATTCCTGCGTAATCATCAAATTAATAAACAAACCGTGTGATGGTAAATTTAGTTCATTTAGACATCTACTTAGTAATAGCTTCTATGATCTAAATTATGGTCGTTTTTTTCGTAGACGGGTTTTAGTTTTTGACTATCACTTTAATTTAGTGTTGTACCTCTGCGCGTGCATCGATGGCGGTGCATAGAAATGTTGCTATTTTGAATATTATATTGCATTTTGTACGATGGTTATTTATATTCTCATATCAACTTATTTTATAACTTATTTAGCTAGGTTTTAGGTACTTTAAAATGTTGCACGATCTAGATATTTTATGAAGTCACTTTCATCATTGTTTTTCAGATAGCACACTTTCATCAAAACCAAAATTCGGCCGAAACCAGATAGGTACCCACATTTTTTTTTTGTGACAATAAAGCCGAAATCCGAAACCACGAGAAGATTGTGGAAGCCCAGCTCTATATAGAAAAGAGCTTTAGCAAGACGATCTGCTTGTTCAGTTTGCAAGTTTCCAAAATGAATAATTATATATTTGCGAAGTATTTTTGGGAGTTTTGACGAAGTAGTCGACATTGTGCTCCTGCAAATTTGGAATATCAAAAAGTTAATAATTGTTCGGAGTTTGTTTTTCTTCAAAATGCTTTGTTATCGATTTTATAAGATGTTCTTTTAATGAGAATGAAACTAGGGATTGATATATTATGCTTGATATTTCGAGACATTGAATCAAGAAAATAATATTGGATATAATATTATTATAAATAAATGATGTAGACATAAGAATAGAGGAGCTCGTGTCTACGTAATAACAGCCGCAAGGGTCGATCCATCAGATTAAGCTACGCTTGCCGGCGTTGGTCCGTGGATGGGTGACCATCTTTACATACCGACACTCCTCCGTGCCTCGGAAAGCACGTTAAGCCATTGGTCCCGGCTGTCATTTATCTATCTTTGACAGTGGTTACGGGTCGTCAGAAGCCCGAAAGTCTGACAACCAGTATTGCCAAGGGGTATCGTATTACCCAGTTGTGGAGGTCAGATAGGCAGTCGCTCCATGTAAAATACTGGTATTCAGCTGCATCCGGCTAGACTGGAAGCCGATCACAACATAGTTGGGAAAAGGCTAGGCAGATGATGTAGACATAAGAATATAATAATTTATTTTGCATAAGATATTATGGTACATAAATGGTCTTAAATACATATAAGTGGTATAATACCAAATATTTTTCTTAGTTTATTTCAGCATGCAAAAAAAAAAACAAATAAAATTATAAACAAAAACTCTTCAAATACTTGAGTAAGAGTTGTGTTGATAACCTCCTTCATTTGTCGCAAGCGCAACCAAGGTTTTTCGTGATTCATCTAAAAACCAAAAAACAGTACTTAAAGCTTTCTGTTTATAGATAGGTATTGAAAGGTTAAATTTAAACTAGACAGACAACTAGACATAACATAACATCACGCCTGTAATCCCAGAAGGGTTAAGCAGATGTGTACCTAAGGCGCGGGCCACACAGAAAAGACGTGAGACGGGACGCAGACTTCATCTGGCACTAAACGTATAGAAAAGACAAGACGCAGGCGCGTCGCTTTTCCATCTGCATACTATTGCCGCGTCTGCGTCCCGTCCTCGTCTCACGTCTCTTCTGTGTGGCCAGCTCCTTATACCTATGGTACAGTCACGAGCACCAATATGTATACACTAAGCAACTTTTAAACGTGATTTTCTCCTACTATACTGATTGTAATTTTATGTAATAACGAACATAGTATTTTGAAACCCATATTATTATGAAATAGGTATCATCTCAAAGTTGCAATTGTTATTCCATGAAAAAACGGTTATTGAATTTTGCTAAGTGTATACATATTTTTGCTCGTGACTGTACACCCACATTTTGCCTGTTATGTTTAAGTCCCATTTAATAGGGGTGTAGGGTGTAAATGTGGGGGGTGATGAGTGAGATTTTGATAACTTGAAACTACTTCATTGGCTACCGATCTCGAAATATTTTACAACTAACAACTAAAATACCCTAAACCATCCCTAGCTTCAACCCTTTATAAATTCAACACCCCTTTATCAAAGAGTGCGTGTTTCATCATGATACCTGAACGACAATATACGTGGCTAATTATAAATTAATAAAGGCTCTGACGCGATTCTAGACAAAATGTCAGACTATATTGTATATAAAATTACCGTTTAATTAGTTTAACAGAGGAGCCATGTTTTATTTTACTGCCTCTCCGGAGGCAAGCCTGTTTCGTAGGGCTTACATACCCTATCTTGCTTGCAAAGGTACGGTTGGGAAAAAAAATATTTAAAATTCGAAGGCTTCGTCCGGAATTTTTATTTTGGAATAAAGTCGTTTTTTTTGCATTAAAAAAGAGACTGATTCACATTATAGGACTTTTTCCTACAAATTTCATAAGAAGATTTCTTTATTTTGCTGTAGAATAATTAGCTGCAGGTCAGTGTTGATTAGTAGAAAATACCTACTTAGACCCGAAAATACATTTACAATTGCAATTTATTTCTCAATATCAAATCAATCTGCCTAGCCTTTTCCCAACTATGTTGGGGTCGGCTTCCAGATGCAGCCGAATACCAGTATTTTACATGGAGCGACTGCCTATCTGACCTCTACAACCCAGTAACTGGGTAATACCCTTGGCAAGACTGGTTGTCAGACTTTCGGGCTTCTGACGACCCGTAACGACTGTCAAAGATCCACGAATGACAGCCGGGACCAACGGCGTAACGTTAGTTACAACGGCTTAACATTAGTTTATTTCTCAATATATTCTATAAATTATGGGTACTATAACTGTGCCACACTCAAAATAAAAATAAAAATTATCCGAGATTTCAGTCTTCTTCCGCTGACCGTACAAGTAATCTCAAATTTTAATTCATTTTGTTCACATCGTTTTGAATATCTTTGCTATTACAAAATTATGCAAGAGAATGTCTGTTTGGTGGAGATAGTACTTTTTGGTAAATTCCATACATTTCCGAAATATTTTGCCACATATATCTTAAATTATTTTTCTTTTACCAACTTTAAATCGATCTAAGCTGACCTGACACACATAAACACACACCTTCATCCCTTGTGGGTAGGCAGAAACTACAAAATGCCACATGTCCCACCACCTGCGACGATCCTTACATAATCCTTTTGCTTCATTTACGTTTGTGGCGGTATCTACATCGCCACATGCGAACTACGCATCAAAAACCTGACGTCACATAAATCCTGCATCGCGCAATTAAAGTTTACCGTGCAATGGACATATATACAAGAACCTGACATCAATTGTCGGGCAGTTGCCCGCCAGACACGACACCCGTCTGGTCGGAGGATCATCCCTTTTCTAGGGTAGATGAGTGAACTTTACACCCTCATTCTTCATACTCCTAAGCGTTCGTACATTAGCCATACCCGCACGCCGGTCACCGGCCGGTGGCGAGTATCGGGTGAAATTGTTATTAAATTAGTATAACTTTTGTAGTACAAATTTAATGATCGATACTTCGTTCAATAACTGCAAAAGCGAGGTACACCCACATTTCGCCAGTTTTTTTTTATGTGTGTGACTTTATCACCTAGAAAAATCCTGTTTTCTCTCAGTACAAGTTCCCGGCATGTACAATGTGTGACTCTGATAGATTTCCTACATCATTCTCCGTGATTTTGTAGAAGCAGTGTTGGTTGCGGGAAAGTCGAGCTAGGGGCACATTTGTTCATGTCCTTGGAGAAACGCTGCGCTTACGTTGTGTTAGCGCGATTGTCGCCTTGATAATGCAAAACGGGACTTTTACTCGTCGGCGTAAAGTCTTGAGTACTAATGTCTTATACGCTTAAAATTAAAAACAACCGACTTCCAAAAAAACACAAAAAAAGTGAAAAATAACTTTAATTTCGGAAGTCGGTGTCTTTGCTTTTCAACTTTCGTTTTTTGCCACCGACTTCCGAAATTAAAGTTATTTTTCACTTTTTTTGTGTTTTTTTGGAAGTCGGTTGATTTTTTTTTTTGATTATGTTTTTATTTTTCACTTTTTAGTTGTGGTACCTACCACTACCTGCTATGTAAATAACAGTGACGGAGTCAAATAAGATGTCGTTTACATAGATTAAGTGGGAAAAATACGAAATTATTGAAGCTAACTCAAAAACTACGCAAGCAAATTTAATAAAATTTATATGAGACCAATTCGGGAGTAAACCCTTTCGAACAAAAAAAGAAATTTGTAAATCGGTTCACAATTGGCGAAAATATAGAAGAACATACACAAAAAAAAAAACACCTACAGATGAACATAGAACATCCTCCTTTTTGAAGAAGTCGGTTAAAAATGGATTAAATTCAGATAACTTCATTACTACATTCCGATTTAAGATTAAAATATAAAAACACAAATAAAAATAAAAACAACAACTCCTCTTCTCCTCTTTTCATCTTCTTATTTTTAGGGTTCCGTACCTCAAAAGAAAAAAACGGAACCCTTATAGAATCACTCGTGTGTCTGTCTGTTCATCTGTCATAGCCAAATTGCTCCGAATCCAATGGACCAATTAATTTGAAATTTGGTTCACATTATGTATTTCTGTGACGAATAAATAAATTTTGAATATGTTTGTTGTTTCAAACATAGTGGGTATTTAAGAACCCATTATACTATATGAATTAGGTCTTATCTCAAAGTTGCAATTTAGCTTACTGTAAGCATCTAAATCCCATCACAGATGTAGCTTTAAGGGCTCAAGGACGTTTTAATTAGCTTCGGTATTTTTTGTATACGTGCGCTGCCCGGCCGGTAGCGTAGCGGTAGGTACATTATTTGCTTTAATTTATTTGATTATTGGTCACATCGGGTCATACCATATCATTATTAATACCTATGCAAAAATATAAATTACAGTACAGGTTAGGGACGTCATAAAAATATATTTAATAGTTGCGTGTGCGGTCACTCAAAGATAGTATTGAAAATATAATCGTAATATGCCTACATATAATAATAATATAATATAAATTTATTTGAATATTGTTACAATTATGACCTTAAAATTATTTGAACATATTACTTAATTCTATCTGTAACTGTTTGGTGACATTCATTTTGGTAATGCGGTGGTCCCCAAACTAGGCATTGCCTGTATATTGGGGGCCTGAGTTGTGATACATAATTAAATTTTTACTAGTGTTCAGTTGTTAATACAACATTTTTTATTTAAAGAGATGTTATTGCAAAAAAAAATTGTAAAAGAATCTAGAAAACAGTTCTACGTACTATGAACTGAAGCATAAGATATTTTAATTTATTTAATAGTTATGTTTTTAACATTGTCAATTTTATTTATTAAACAAAATAGAATATGTATCCCAAGAATAATAACAGACAGAGTCACCTGTAAAACCACATTTATGACAGTAATAACGAGTCCCTCTTAAAAACCTCCCCTTGAGGTGTAAACTCTTTTATGGTACAAATCCATTTATAGGCAGATTTTATTAGAGTTATTTAATTGCTCATACTATCGTTAAACTTGAAGGTTTTGATGATAAAATAATGTTATTCGAGAATTACGGTCACATGAATATTATTTGTTGGAGAACATTCGAGATTTATCACCTATGAATTTTACCCTATCTATGAGTACCTACTTATGTGACTTTTAGTCGAGGTATGACTAATGGCTGCCGGATTAGATAAGGTTGTTTATCAGAGAGCATTATGTAGTTTTACATTAACTACATAAAAGGGATGCTGCGGATATCCGAATCCGCATCCTCAACCGCGGAGCTTCCGTATCGATTTGGACATTTGCATCCGCATCCAAAATAATTTATTTATTTATTATTATTCACAAAATCCACAGCTCTTTAGAGAATTATCTTAGAAATATAAACTAGTTTACAGCCAATTACGGATTTACAATTTAATAACTATACATGCAGCAGAAACACCATCAGAGTGAGTAGTAAACTGCTAGTACCATCTAAGCATTGCTAAGTGTACACTGTACAGTGTGGGCGAGTGTAGGAGTTGTGAATGGGTGTGTGAATATGTCATAGTGGTAGTGGTATGCGGCGATTCTATTAAATGTGAACTTACTTTAATTTTTATTTAGATTTACTTGTCAATTCGTCACATACTGACGTCATTAATTGTTTCTTGAATGTACCTTTTTTAATTAATGAGCCCTTCCTTTATATATAATTTTTTCCCTTTGTCTATAAAGTTTATTGATTGATTAATTAGAACCATTTCTAAATTGATGTCTGTAAGTTTAAGGTGAACATAATATTAAAGAATTTAATTTAAATCCTACCAATAAAAAATAAAAAAAATAAAAAAGATGTTCATGCGCAGGTCGCGACATGGAGGAAAATAGGCGGGGTCTAAGGTGAGTAGTCATTGATTAAAAAATCTCCAAGATATAATATTAACTGTTTGCTTCAAGAAAAGGAAATCAGTTTGCTGATTATGTGTCGTGTTACTTAATATACTCTTTAAAAATGTTTGTATGAAGCGTAGGTAATTTCAGAGAAAGCTTTTGTATTGTTAAACTCGCAACAATCTAATAAGTCCGTTCTGACAGCTATAAAAGTGCATTGTGTAGCGATGAAAAAAAAAATTGGTTTCTTATGAACTGATTCTCGAGACATATCGATTGAACATACCTAGAGAGTTTATAATAGCCGACGTTTCTACATTGATTAAAATTGATTCTCAAGGCATATTACATGTACGAGAACGAAACGTCAAAACGGACTTCTTAGATTGTTCGAGTTTAGTCCCGCGGCGCACCATAACATAATCGGCCAATAATGTTCCCACTGCTGGGACACAGGCCTCCTCTCGATGAGAGGGATTGTGCCGTATTCACTACGGGGTCCAGTGCGGGTTGGTAGATGTCACATTATGTCTTCGAATTGTTCGGTTCTAGGATATGCCGATTTCTTCATGAGATTTTCCTTTACCGTTTTTGAGGTTAGTCGTGATGAAATAATTTATACAAAGTAAATCGCCTGTCTGGGTTCGAATCTACAACCTACAAATCATAAGTCGCGACCACTGGTAGGTACTCTATGTAAGCGAAAATATGCTAGGGATACACGTTACAAATTATCCGTTAAAGTATGTTTTTATTCGATTCAAATTAACACAATAAACGTTAAATAAAATTAAACACTACATTTACAACCGACAGAAATAATAACCATGTCACTACAAATAAAATGAAAACGTCAACTTATTGCATTACACGAACCGTATTTTAAAATTGGGTTCCGCAGCGCGCTGGTGCCACAAACTAATTAGTCAGTGAAGCACACGGCGACCTCGACAGGAATTCTGCCTTGTTTTCCTATAATGGTGTGCGCGCATTATACAGCGTGTATAAAAATAATTAGCTGTTCTAAGGGTTGAGTTTTGTATGGAACAGCTTTTTCACGATTACAATGTTGATCCCATCGAGAAAGTTGTCCAGTTTGATTTTTTTGTTTATTTATTTATTTAAATCATAATTATAACACCTTTACAGACTCATCCAAGGCGATGTTATAAGTACACTGTTTACACAAATGAACAAAAATCACTAGTAAGCAGAATTATAAAGAATTATATACCTACTAAGTCATATAACAATTTATATAAACATGACAGCTTTTATGAGATGGGACCTCTTTCAATTAATTTTTGATGATGGTCTGTACTACACCCTTAAATTTGATCATAAACGTCTCATAAACGTTGTATACTGTTGGAAATACATTATACGAGTATCTCTGCTGGTGCCTCCGGGAAAGTAAAGCTACTGTATTCTCATAAAATATTATTTTCTACAATACAGCATAATGTGCGCTTACCTTTAGCTAATCAAATTACGTTTAGCGTACCAAGCAGAAAGCTAAAACATACAATGGGCTAAATATTAAGTAGGTAAAGAAATAATTTAATAATTTCCTGGGGTTAATACCGAAAATAATATTAAAAATCTAAGCTATATTATTTTCATTAATATTTGTGTTTTTTTTTTTATTATTTCTCGCAAGTTTGTAGAAAAACGTTGTTTGCGACGCGTGAACATTTTGTCATTGCACACTTGCATTAAAAATGTACAATTTCATTCGATCAGTTTATTGTGCAATTTGTGAAGACGCGTAATTTTTCTAAAAACTTGTTACGGTTGCTCATTAATAAGTTTTAATTATTTGAAAACTCCCTTCAAACCATCTGTAAAATTAAGTACTTGACTTTTAAAATCACAAACAATTTTGTTTAAATTAAGTTAACATTTCTCACAAACTGAAAAAAATTATCAAAATTATCGTAAAAGCCATGCACAGCCCCCTGAAAGCCCTGAGCCCTGAAGCCCTGAAAATGGGCGCACAGACAGGTACCTAGTTGAAATATTTAGATAAAATTTTCCATAATTATTGGAAATACAAACAATATCAAAATTAAATCTGCGTAGTGACGTGCCCGATGGCCATACCGGGAATTTTACTTTCACGGTAAAAAAGTCTCGATATTTCCGGTATTCTAGGTACACATGATTACACACCAAGCTATACATTTCCAGTTTACGCTGATCTGGCATTGTAAAAGATATCCGTAAAATGCGAGGTCAGCTTATACTGGAAATGTATAGCTTGATGTGTAGCCGTGTGCTTGAGCCGCTTTGGATTGAAATTTCACACACCACACCACCAAACCGGTTTAAAAAGTCAGTTTTTTCCGACTATGTGCAAAGTCAAAGCGTTATTTGGACGAGTCCATTTACAGCTTGGAATGGACACGAAGTTGGTCGGAACAGTTACAGTTAAAAACTAGAAGTTCGTTACAAACCGTATATTCTTAGTAGGACGGTTTTTCATTCCGTCCATCCAAAGGTTGTCTGTAATGCCGAGATCCGACGATCGGCTATTTTGCGGACGGACACCGACGAGCCCAGACGACGAACCGTGGGAAGGTGTACGTGCGGGGTATCGCAGACATCGGAAGCGCCTCGGTGTGCGCGGTGCGTGGCGGTCTGTGGTCGTCTGTAGTGCGCGTCCGTCTGCAATATTGCCGATCGTGGGATTCTATCATTAGAGATCATCATGTGCAATAAGGCCAACTATTGTACACTAGTTTATTTAAACAATTAATTTAAATCAATATTTAATAATTTAAGAGGAGGAGCTCGTGGCTAAGTAATCACAGCCACACGGGTCGATCCATCAGGTTAAACTACGCTTGCCGGAGTTGGTCTGTGGATGGGTGACGATCTTTACATAACGAGACTCCTCCGTGCCTCGGAAAGCACGTTAAACCGTTGGTCCCGGTTGTTATTCGTGGATCTTTGACAGCCGTTACGGGTCGTCAGAAGCCCGAAAGTCTTAGTTGTCAGACTTTCTGAGTCTTGCCAAGGGGTATCGTATTACCCAGTTACTGGGTTGTGGAGATCAGATAGGCAGTCGTTCCATGTACTCGTAAAATACTGGTATTCAGCTGCATCCGGTTAGACTGGAAGCCGACCCCAAAATGGTTGGGAAAAGACTAGGCAGATGGGCAGATGATGAATAAAGCGTTTAATAAATAATAACGCGCAAGAAACTCCATAGTTACCCCTTTATTTATTTCCTCTGTGTCCCTCATTTCTAAAGAGTCGCGTATTTTCTTAAGCGCCAACTTTACGTCACACATCTCGATTTTCGCCTTGCCTCATATTTCCATTTACTGTTAGACTAGTCAAGTCCTTATTTACAAGCACAAGTAAAATTGTATGCACTTAAATTATCTCGTACTTCGCACTCAGAGCAGTAGTGATGTGTATTCAACGTTCTCAGAAGCTCTAGTGTTGTACAATTTCACCCTGTTGCGCTATTAACGAAGTTGTTTGTCTGTTCCCTTCGCGAGAGCTTTGTGACACATAATTTAGTTTGCTTCTCAAATGCGGTGCACGTTACAACAGGGTTACATTTTTATGTCTCTGTTGTTTAGAAAGGAAATATAATATTTAGATGTTTATTTTTGTGGTCGGTGAAATTAAAGTTGTTAACTACTTTGTTTTTGCTACGGAACCCTATAAAAACGGCAAAAAATCACGTTTGTTGTATGGGAGCCCCCTTAAATATTTATTTTATTCTGTTTTTTAGTATTTGTTGTTATAGCGGTATCAAAAATGCATCATCTGTGAAAATTTCAACTGTCTAACTATCACGGTTCATGAGATACAGCCTGGTGACAGACGAACAGACAGCGGAGCCTTAGTAATAGGGTCCCGTTTTACCCTTTGGGTACGGAACCCTAAAAATTCTTCTCGTCTCGTCCAAATAATGATTAAATGCCAGTTTCTGGTGCCCTCTGATTTCAAGTATCAATTTAAGCTGAAAATCTTTCTGCGTATAGACCTTTGAAATCCTTCCAAGAATTGGTAAATACTTAACTTATTTTAATATGAAAATTGAGAATAATTTTATTATTCTAATACACAAAGGTAGGTACTATTTCTTGGTAAGTTTACACATCTATAAAGTATTCATTTACTTTTAAATTAAGCTGTTTTGTTGGTTTAGCTGTAAGCTCGATTGTAGATCGCGTCCTGAGGCCCGAGTTTTTCCATTAGAAAATCTCAGTAGCGGTCCAGATTTTTCCTCGTTCATGGCAACTAACGCCAACCACTGGGCCCGCGTGGTGGATTATGGTCTAGTCTATTCCACAGAGAGGAGGCCTGTGTCCCAGTAGTGGGAATGATGTAGGCTGCTTATGCTTACTTTTATACTTATGACAATGAAATCACCCCTTAGGTATTGCTTGCAAGCTATACATCTGTGACAAGTAATACAAATTGTAGGTACTATGTTTGCTAAAATTGAAGGTGGTTTTCTGAAATTGGTTACAAATGAAAAGATAGTTTCGCACAAGAAGAAAGACGCCATTAGAAAAGGGCAGATCTAGCGCGTCAGTCTGTGGGCCCGAGCCCATCGTACCCATCCCGTTCAATCAAATACGCAGGTGGCTCCAGGAGTTCACCCATACCCAAGCGGAGAACTGGTGGTCCTCGGTACCGGGCTGCAGGCAGTCCAAGGAAGCAGTGCCATCTCTGGATGGCAGGCTAACCAGGCGTTTGTTACGCCTGCACAGGAATAGCCTGCGTCTGGTGGCGGGGACCATCACAGGACACTGCTCGCTGAACAAACACTGCCACACAATAGGCATAACGGACAGTCCTCTATGCAGAGCGTGCATGGACGCTGAGGAAACCGTCGCGCACGTGCTCTTTGAATGCACGGGCGTCACCCAGACTAGAATCGAAACCCTCGGGTCACCCAGATCTTCCACGGAGGTTCTGTACAAACCAGGAGATTTAGTTAACTTCTGGAGGGAGGTGGGCTGGTTGGAATAACCCCCAACGGCCGCCATGGCCCACACACAATGGTCCACCTTAGGGACTAAGTGCGGAAACCAAACCCTTAACATAGAACATAGAAGGGCAGATGCATCATCAGACGGCAGAATATTGAACTACAGCCATTACGTTCCAATACCAACAAAAATCCAGCCTGAAGTCAATAAAAGTCTGGTCACCAATAGGACGACATTATTGCCATCATATTTAAGACTAGTATATAGACTAGCATATGAGGAGCTCGTGGCTAAGTAATAACAGCCACACGGGTCGATTCATCAGGTTAAGCTACGCTTGCTGGGGTTGGTCCGTGGATGGGTGACCATCTTTACATATCGAGACTCCTCCGGGCCTCGGAGAGCACGTTAAGCTGTTGGTCCCGGCTGTCATTTGTGGATCTTTGACAGTCGTTACGGGTCGTCAGAACCCCGAAAGTCTGACAACCAGTCTTGCCAAGGGGTATCGTATTACCCAGTTACTGGGTTGTGGAGGTCAGATAGGCAGTCGCTCCATGTAAAATACTGGTATCCAGCTACATCCGGTTAGACTGGAAGCCGACCCCAACATGGTTGGGAAAAGGCTAGGCAGATGATGATGATTTAAGACTAGCATATTATCTCTCAGTAGCAGCCCGGAGTGTGGATTTGTGTCCAGTAAGCTCGCCCCCTATTGCGCTTAAATATAACTGGCGAACTGTGGGTTTACCTACTATAGGTACATCTCTGCCTAACCCTTCGGTGAATACAAGTGTGATGTTATGTTATTTAAGACTAATAAAATCATAGCGCATAGAACATTAGAATTCAACACCACTGCCAAAAGATCATCGCACACGCCGAAATAAAGTGCAATACACACGATATTACTTAAAGCTGTTTCCCGATTTTATTCCGGTATATAATTCCGGATCCGGTCCTTTACGTCCCGAAATGTTTAAGACATTGTCTTGAATTTTAAAACGGGGCACGAGTGTTGTGGAGTGCATTTGAATATATATTTTTTTGTTTATTTATTTTGTTGGCTTTTAGTTTATGTGTGAATGTGAAATGTGAATGCGAGCATTTGTGGTTGAGATAGTCTTTTTGAGTTTGACAGTTTTTAGGGTTCCGTACCTACCCGAAAGGTGCCAAATGTAACCCTATTAGTAAGCCTTCTAAGCGTCTGCCCGTCCGTCTATCTGCAATTATGTGTTTATGGTTTTTTTTATTAAATCTCTATGTAATAAGAGAGATACTTGGGTATCTAAATCTACTTTTTAATAAATCAATCAATCTGCCTTGCCTTTTCCCAACTATGTTGGGGTCAACTTCCAGTCTAACTGGATGCAGCTAAATACCAGTATTTTAAATGGAGCGACTGTCTATCTGACCTGACCTGCCTATCTGACCCAGTAACTGGGTAATACGATACACCCTGGTAAGGCTGGTTGGCAGACTTTCGGGCTTCTGACGACCCGTAACGACTGTCAAAGATCTACGAATGACAGCTGGGACCAAAACGTGATTTCCGAGGCACTACTTTTTAATAACGCCACTAAACTATAATAAACCATAGCTGTTATAAACAGATTTATTCAGGAATTCACTTCCCTTTTTCACTCATCCTAAAATAAATTTTCCTTACAATCAATAACCATAACGAGCATTTCAGTCCACGCTAAACTAGGTCAATTTCCAGCATCAATTTGTTTGATATCAATAATATCCGTATTTCTAAGCGAAAAATCCGTTTAAAAACAACTCGAGTTTACAAGGTCCATTGTTTGATAAGAACGGTAATATTTTAAACCGTTGTTTTGTTTAAGCCCTTATTATCTGCGTTCAGAAACACAAACGTATTATTTAATTGTTATTTTGTATAGTACCTAATGTAGATTATTTTCTTTGAAGATATTTTAGCTGGCGATGAGTCGACGATTTTGTGAGAAATCTTGATAGAAATGTTTTTATGCAAGTTGAACTTTTAACAAAACCAAAGCTGGGATCACAAGGAACCACTTCTCAAGCGTTTTCATAGTTCAACTAAGCGCGAGCATTTTCAGTGCATCCACGCTTTTCAAAACAGTACACGGCAATGCATTTTAGCTGCGAAAACATTTCTGTCATTTCTCAGACAAAGTATCAATTACTCAACCAAAATCCACTTCCATTTCCTTCTCTTTTGATATTTTTGTTATTTAGTATACTCATTATATATTTCTGTGCCCCAGGGCCTTGTGGCTAAGTAATAACAGCCGCATCGAGTCGATCCATCAGGTTAAGCTACGCTTGCCGGGGTTGGTCGGTGGGTGGGTGACCATCTTTACATACCGAGACTCCTCCGTGCCTCGGAAAGCATGTTAAGCCGTTGGTCCCGGCTGTCATTCGTGGATCTTTGACAGCCGTTACGGGTCGTCAGAAGCTCGAAAGTCTGACCTGGTTGTCAGACTTTCTCTTTTCTTACCAAGGGGTATCGTATTACCCAGTTACTGGGTTGTGGAGGTCAGATAGGCAGTCGCTCCATGTAAGATACTGGTATTCAGCTGCATCCGGTTAGACTGGAAGCCGACCCCAACATACTCGTAGTTGGGTAAAGGCTAGGCAGATGTATAATATATACATTTCTATACGTCCCATCGTATTTGTCAACATAGCTCATTTTTCTTTTTTTTTGTAACTTGTACCTAACTAATAAAACTAACAGTATCTAAAACGTCCTTTATGTAAGTGTTTTTCTAGTCGGGTTTTTGTTTTTTAAATAATTTGCTTAATATCAAGCTTTTAATTTGATCTCAAATAAAATGTTTTGAAAATGGCTCCACTAGCTTTTATTTGATACCAATACTGTTGTAATTCATTTTTTTAAACCTTTCCCTCCCTTTGTTTTGTACTTATATTATAAATGTAAATAAAATTATAAATATTACATAAATAAACAATTTATAAATATTATAGAGCCTACTTATGTAACTTCCACAATTAAGACGAATCTAAACGACACCTTATGTTAAAAACCAAGCCGTTTAGGCTCAGAGCGTGCCAAAGAAATAGAAATATATACCTTAGATACATACTCACGAAAAACATTACTCCTACATTACATCCTTCTCCGCAGTCGGGTAAAAATACCTTAATTAACCTTAGCTATTTCACCATAACACACTTCCTACCTTACCAATAACTAAAGGTAGTTACATACCAAATCAAACCTATTCAACTGAACAAATATGCAAAACATTCAGGGCACGACTGTACCTCTTAATTTTCAGTACATCCACGAACAAAATCTGTATGCGGGAATGTACCTATGATTTAAAAAACGTGCCGTCAAAAACCGAAGGGATTTAAAAATGGATTACAATAAAAAAAATGTTTGCAAAGCCTAACACAAAAAGCTGGATAACGAAGCGAGGCGAGGTTAGACAGAAGGTTTACATGACATAACAAGTGGTCTTTTACTTTAAAGGCTCCGCAGACAGGCGCGACGCGACTCTAATAGTAAAACAATTTCTATGAAAACTTCCTGGAAATTGTTCTACTAGAATCGCGTCGCACCGTCGCGTCGCGCCTTTCTGCGGGAGCTTAAATGTCGTGGTGAGAAGATTAACAAATAAGTTGTATAGTTGGTGCGTTTTGAGCATGGCACTAGCGGTCATGGACCCACTTACATTTCAAGCATTTTCTTTTTACTTTTTATTTTTTATTCTTATATATAAATCTCGAAGCCGGTCATCAGTACGGTCGCTAAATGAAGCGCGGCACGTGACCCGAGTAGTGGCAGCACTAATTCGCGGCTAACTTCGTGCTACGACGGAGCCTAGCTAACAGAGGGGCGCCAGGGCCAGCTCTCTTGCTTGCTGACCGTCCTGGAGAACAGAACCTCCAGTCTAGGAACTGTCCTACGTTTCGTTTGGCTTTAGGTTATTGTGATTTATTGTAATTTGTGGCTATAGTGTTATTTCGTGATTTGAATAAACGCCGTGTAACGCACCCAGTGTGCACGAAACCCATCTTCTGCCCACATGGTGTCTGATTCTAATGGTATAAATCCTAACGATCTCCGACTTTTTTTTTTTTAACATAGTTAATTTATTCAAGCATGACTTTGCGGAAATCCATTATAAAATTCAATAGACGTAGATATATTTAGTAACCTATTCCGCTTAACTATCTCTGCGTCCAGCGCTCGATGTGGCAACACGTCGTGTTCTGGTTTGCAATTGGTCAATCGTCATCCTGAGGATGCCTCGTTGAGAGGTGAAACACGTGTCGATTTTTTACAGGGATTTTTATGACTCTTGAAGAATAGTTACGTGGAATAGGTTACTAAATATATCTACGTCTATTGTATTTTATTTTTTTAACCTGAAATAAAGACCCGTTGACGTCCTGTTCCCCGAACTAATTTTGGCTGGTGATCGAGGAGTCGCTCACGCATTAACGCTTAACGATCCCCTAAAAAGGACTGTTTAGCTTAGCTTTAAAAGAGTGGTGTGCCGAGAAATCAGAAAGAGACCCTATAACAAACCTTACATAACATCATGCCTTTATTCCCCGAAGAGTTAGGCAGAGGTTGACCTACAGGACACCTACATTTCGCCAATTATGTTAAGTCCCATATAACAGGAGGCGAGCCTAAAGCCATCAACCGACCACAAAGATGCAGAAGAAAGCTACGCAAAATGCCCCTAATGTAGCTCAAAGTAAATTTAGCTCCATTTCCCAATCCTCGCACAACGCAGGCCAGCTCTAGTGGTAACAATAAAAAGGGGCGAACAGTCGCAACAAAGGCGACCTTGGAATACTGGCCCCTTATCGCGCTTATCGCACTGATAACGATCCAAGCCGAATAGCGCCGAGCAGTAATCCTATATAAATGGGGGTGACGGGCGATTTGATTCACTCTGCGTCCAGCGCTCGGTGTGGCAACACGTCGTGTTCTGGTTTGCAATTGGTCAATCGTCATCCTGAGGATGCCTCGTTGTATTTTATAATGGATTTCCGCAAAGTCACGCCTGAATCAATTAACTGTCTTAAGCATTATCTATTATAACCTACTCCTCAATTCAAGGAGGGGCTCGTGACTAAATCTATAAGGTTTAGCATTGCTTGCCGAGGTCGGTTTGTGGATGGGTGACCATCCATTACATACCGAGATCCCTCCATGCCTCGAAAAGCACGCTAAGCCCGGATGTCATTCGATAATCTTTGGCAGTCCTTTCGGATAGTCAGAAGCCTGAAGTCCAGCAACCAGTTTTTCCAAGGGATATCGTGTTACGATAGAGGCCCCTAGCCACCGCAGAAGACGCCCTGGGCGTCGGGAATCCCAGGCGGATTCCCGGCCACCGTAGGCGCAGGCTTGCGGACAGCGAGCAATGGGTAGCTCGTTGTCCGATAAGGACCAGGCCCGGGTCGACGGCGCGTCGTGTTCCACGCGCGCCTCAAAGTGATGTCAGCACAATTGACGGGACCCACTAGGACCGATGCCGGCCAGGGTTGCGGAAAAGTTCGAAAGGGATACCGGGACCCTTGACAACAGGCAACTGAAGGAACACGGGTGGGTTTTAGTCAGTAAAAGTCTGACACGCCCTCCCGCTCAGCCCAGAGCGGGAGAAGTCATTTGATGGATTCACAACCTCAAAAAAAAAAAAGGGATATCGTGTTACACAATAGGTCAGATAGGCAGTCGCTCCATGTAGGTAAAATACTGGTATTCAGATGCCTCCGGTTGGATTGGAAGCCGTCCCCAACATACAGGGAAAAGGCTATGGACCTACTGTTCAATTTTTTTTGTCGTGGAAGCTGGTAGTTACCATAGTTACCTAGCCAACGTGCGCGTTTGAATTGTATCTACATAGGAAGAACGAACAATGGCCTGCGCTCGATTACTCGGAACGGGCGAATGTGTTGCGTCTCTTGTGTAATCGGCTTTAAATATTGTAGCAGTTTGTTAAGAGCATCTGCTTCTGTGAGGTTTTGTAATTGAAAGTTGGTTTGAAAGGACAAGTGTATTGAGTATTGGATAAGTTCAATCAATCAGTTTATCTTTTCCCAACTACATTGAGGTCGGCTTACAGTCTAACCGGATGCAGCTGAATACCAGTATTTTACATGCAGCGACTGCCTAGCTGACCTCCACAATCCAGTTATTGAGTAATACGATACCCCATGGTAAGACTGGTTGTCAGACATTCGGGTTTCTGACGACTCGTAACGACTGTTATAGATCGACGAATGACAGCCGGGACCAACGGCTTAACATGCTTTCTGAGGCACGGAGGAGTCTCGGTATGTAAAAATAGTCATCCATGCACGGACCAACCCCGGCTAGCGTAGCTTAACCTCGATCGAATCGACCCATGCGACTGTTATAACTTAACCACAAGCTCCTCTATGTACTTAAATTTTGCTGTTTGACATCTTGTTGCATGCACGTGCTTCTGTGACAAATAAACTTATTTTTTTTCTTTCTTTCTTTTTAGTACTTTTTGTTAGGTCAATGTGTGCATTGTCGAGAACACATGTGTCACACCGTCTTCACATGTCATGTAAATTGTATCCGTGCGAACCCAGAGCGAATCGCTAGTCTTTAATATAATACCAAAGTAGCTGTCTGAAACTACTCAAAATAACAAAAGAAGATTGTGATTCATTCAAACGTGATTCTGGTATCAATTTATAATAATAAAGTACACCGGGGATATAGCTCAGTGGCAGAGCAATCGACTGCAGATCGATAGGTCCCCGGTTCAAATCCGGGTGTCCCCTAAGTATTGTTTTTGTTTTGCAATTAATATTACCTGCAGACTCTTTTTCCCTTTTTGACCTGCATGAGCAGTTTTTTTTTATAGAATTTAATGAAGCCACTACTAAAAATAATTTAAACACGTAATCTGTATTTATATAATTGCGTTCTTAACAAATGATGGAGGTCATTAGATGTTTTTTTTTTTTGCTTTCTTACTGAAACGCAGTGGTCCAGTGTGAGGAACCTCCAATGATTCGTAACGATTGCTTCCGTATCACCCAACCGTTCAAAAATAAGCTTCAAACTCAAACTCAAACCGTTTATTTCAATTAAACTGATTACATATGCTTTTGAAATGACAAGAGGGCGGTTAGTCGGAGGGATGAAGTTAGTTCCAAAGCGGAGAAGAACAGAAAATAAAATCCATAGTCACTCTTGAAAAAACAAAACGTTGAAATTATCATAAGTCCTCAATGTTTCTACAAACTTTGAAGGAGCCGTACTGCAGACATACTTTTTCTTCCACTCTGTTCCCAAGAGAAAAGTACTCTTCATGAAAACATAAGTACGTACCTCATTTACCTACGTACGCTTCAGATACCGCAAACCTGAAACCATAACCTAGCAACCATCTTAAAATTATTCAAGAATAATTTTTCTTTTAAATAATTGTTGCTGAACTTGGTCGAAAAATTGGTCGAACTTCGAAAAGAAGTTAGTTTTTTATTACTGAATTATCTTAGTTAGTTCTGCCGGGAACTAGTTCAGTTAAAAGTCTTTGTTAAGTCCGGATTAAGTTCTTTGTCGTTACGATGTTGATCGAGTTAGTTTAAGAGTCTACTTTACGAATTTCAGAAAGAGTTCAGATGTTGGGAGACAAATTCAAAGTTACTTGTGAATGTGATTTTTGAAGTAATACCTATAACATCATAATTATTATTATTGTAACATAATCAGCCTATAATGTTCCCACTGCTGGGACTCGGGCCCCTTTTTTGTGAGAGGGTCACCACGCAGGACTGGTGCAACTCGCACCTGGTCCACGTATTCTTCATTTTTATAGTCCTCCAGGTGCAGTATTATGAAGTATAAATGCCACAATTTTTCCAGTGTGAGAGAGAGACGGAGCTAGACAAGGCCGCTAGCGTCATCGGGTTTTCGCAGTGGACTTATGATGGCATTAATACTTCAAAATACTACTCCAGACACCACGCCACGGCAGCCAATTTCAACGGAGACTAGCCTTCAACGCGGGAGATATTATAGTGCACAAGTGTGTGCGCAGACACAAGTGCACTCTCTCTTCCCTCACTCTCATAGTCTGATGGGACGGCAATCTGACACGACCGGAGAGAGATCAGGCGCAGGACCAACGGTTTAACGTGCTTTCCGAGGCACGAGGGTATCACACCGCCAACTTCCAAACTCCGGGCTGTTACTAATAAATTCCTAATGGTAATACCCAATAACACTATGCCCGACCCGGGAATCGAACCCAGGACCCGACGCACAGCAGTAGCGCTTGCGGCCACGAGACTAACCGGACAGGCTACATTGATATTACGTAATCAAACCAAACACTATTTCACTCTTGCATAAATAAATTACCCAAAAACTTAAATTCTGAGAAAATTAATAAAGAGAAAACAAATTCCTATTTCAAATATTAAAAAAAAAACACTCTTTCCCATCATTCTTTAACCCCACAAAAGCCGCACAATTCTTCGTAAAGCCATAAAGAAGGATAAATAAATAAAAAAGAAATCCACATGAAACTACGAAGAGCTTCGCATGTAACGATGTAACTTTCCCGCGCTTTTTGTCCGCATTCCGTAGGGGTGAACCATGAGCGCTAGAGTAGTTCCGTTGGCCAATACGTCCGTCGGAACCCAATGAATGGGTTTGCCAGAGCGAAATATTCTCTCGTACGTAGTCGGTTTGGCGTTCGGATTTTAAAATTGTGGAGACGCATTTTAAAATGGCGACTGAATTTTACTGAAATCCTTTTTTATTCATAAAGGTATTTTCGTGGAGATTAATAACTATTACGCCTGCAAAGTTTCGCTAGCCAATTTAATTAATTTGACCCTGTTTATCAGAGGTGAATACTGAGGACAGATTATTGAACAAGTTATTTAGGGGATGTAAGTTTGTATGTATGGAAGTTCGACATTATTGCCGATGACAAATCCCATCAAAAAGAACAGTCACGACAACAATTGCTTAAAAAAGGATAAGAACTCGAATATCTAATAAGAAAAATATAAACTTAGTAGTTCTACAAACACAGAACAGAAATAAGCCAGTCACACGGCTTGTTAAAGCAAATAATTTTGCAAAAAACCGGTCAAACGCGAGTCGGACTCGAACATGAAGGTTTGCCGTGATCATGCAAAAAACGCCGAAAAAAACACGTTTCTTGTATTCTTTTATTTCATTTTAAAAACTAATGAAATAAATTTTTAAATATTTTTATAAAAACCATAAAAAACATGTAAGTATTCTTTTATTTATTAACTTTGTTTAATTTTCATTATTTGTTCTTGTAATTATTATTTGTACACAATCTGCGATTTATTTACGGTTCATGAGATACAGCCCGCTGACAGACGGAACGGACAAGAGGCTTAGTAATAGGGTTCCGTTTGGCGCCCTCCGGGTACAGAACCCTAAAAACACTTAAGAAACAATTTTAAACGGGTAATGCAACCACGTCATGTTTCTTATTACTATAGGACCGATACCTGCCAGCGTTGTGGAAAAGTCCGAAAGGGATACCGGGACCTTGGCAACAGGCAACTGAAGGAACACGGGTGGGTTTTAGTCAGTAAAAGTCTGACACGCCCTTCCGCTCCGCCCAGAGCGGGAGAAGTCATTTGATGATTAATGACCCTCAAAAAAAAAAAATGTTCCTTATTACTAAAAGTAAGAAAACTCGACAAATCTCACAAAAATCTTTAACAACATGGGACTCGCCTTTCCCCACAGTCAAGTATTCCTTTTGTTGCATAAAATATAACGTCGCTTCCTGCATTGCATATTCTAAGCGCACACTGCTCTATTTTCACAGATAAAATACATGTGGGTTTTATGTTTTACCAGTATCGCCTTAAAGTGTTAGAAAATAACGCTGTCGTTTCGGCTATGTAATTCAATATCATCTTGAGGGTTCTATTTTGTCCGGTTGAAGTCTTAGACTTTCTTACGGCGTGTCTGTTATGAAATTGACATTTTGAAAATATTTCAGATGCCTGGATTGTAGTAACCTCTTCGAGTTTATTATATAATTAGCTAACCTTGCGTCCTAACCGAAAGAGCCTGTCGTGCGATTATGCAAATACGTGATCCTTTACCTAATGACGTACATTCGCGAATTGATTGATCGTGCAAGTATGTCATTAGGCAAAGATGTAAATCGTTAGATTTGCCCTCACTGTACTTACGTCGCGAAAAAAGTGTCATAACTAAGAAGTTTGAGCTCACACATCCCGTATATGGTGTCAAAACGAAACAGAATCGCGACCATCTTTCGACGCGGTAGGGTGAATCTAACGATTTAAATATAGTGACAGGTTATCAAGAGCTATATAGGTATAGTACATTGAGTAGCCATAGGCATTATTGCTCATGCTTTCATGAAATAGTCATGCAATAGGGTAATTTGAACAGTATAGACATAAATGAATAAATAATAACACTGCCCGACCTTTTGATCAAATCAAAACACAGCTTGCATAAGAAACACACACACACACTACTATTCGTAGAAATCAACGTCCTTCATACATTCAGGCATATTGTTATGGGCAGGCAGGAATCCAAGTAGGTGTCTACTTGGATTCCTGCCTACCCCATAACACAAGAAACTAACTCTGCAAGTTTAATTATGAGCGATGAGCTAGCGTAGACACCGCATGCATTATAATTACTCTAAACTTGCAAGCAGTTCACTGTGAGAATATCACGTTTAGTTCTGCAAGATCTTGCAGCTATGTTGCATTGAATGTTTTTCTTTGTCCCTCGTGATTTTTTGGTTTCGTGTTAGCCTGTCTGTCACAAAGATCTTTCCCAAAAAAGGAATTAAGTTGGTAGTTGAAATATTCCGAGATTGAGTGTAGTTTAGCCATGAGCTTAATTTATGCAGACACCGGATTTTTTGTTCCCTCGTTCATAAGAACTGTTATGATTCGTTTGGAACGAAATTTAATAATAATTTTACAAGGACCTATTAAAAATACAATAGACGTAGATGTATATTTAGTGACCTATTCCGCTTAACTTTTATTTATTTATTTAAATAAACTTTTCGCACTCAAAAAAGAGGTACAAAGGCGGACTTAATGCCGAACTATTCTTCGGTATAGCCACACCGAGCACTCGACGAAGAGACTCTGCGTCCAGCGCTCGTAGGATTAGTAGGATAGTAGGATTAGTAGGATGGTAGGATTAGTAGGATTAGTAGGATAGTAGGATTAGAAGGATAGTAGGATTACCAACCTACTACTATAATAATAACATTTCTCCCCCATCCCCAATAATAAAACCAAGCAACAAATAATCCATAATAACTTTTCCAATTAATAATTTAAAAAGGCAGTAGGTACATTAATCATACGTCACAACCCGTAACCGCCGGCGGTTCACAATAAACTTATATTTTGCACGTTATTAACCCTCGAATGAAAACATCGCCCGATACTTGATTTAGTGTTATTAAGCTGTCATTCGCCGGCTTCAGGCCCCAGAGACCGGGGCGAACAATGCCTTGCTATTAACGGGTTAACATAGTGTAATATGTATGTGTTGTATTGTGTAGTAAATTTTTGTTGTTGTATTGATCGTACCTAAATGTTATTTTTTTTGTGGCAGATAATATTAAAATTGTTAAAAATAAAAATGGTAATTGCAACATTTTCTTTTTGTACGAAAAGTATGTGATCAAACTAATTAATGATTGAAAAAGCTTTACAGCTGCAAAAAAAAACAAAATGAAGATTTTTTTATGAATTAAGAAAAAATACCTGATTAGAAAGTCATAATTTTTAAAATGGACATGTCATATACTAAACTCGCGACAATCTAAGAAGCCCGTTTTGACAGCTACAAAAAACCCTTTGAGCAGCGATGAAAAAAAAAAATGTTTCTTATAAACTGATTCTCGAGACATATCGATTGAACATTCTTAGAGAGTTTATAATCGACGACTTATCTTCATTGATTAAAACTGATTCTCAAGTCATAACGTTTTATTACACGTACACACGGCTACACATCAAGCTATACATTTCCAGTATAAGCTGACCTCGCATTGTACAGAAATCCTATACAATGCGAGATTAGCATAAACTGGAAATATATAGCTTGATGTGTAGCCGTGTGTACGAGAACGAAACGTCAAAACGAACTTCTTAAATTGTCGCGAGTTTATGTAGTTTTTATTCAGAATCTTTGAATATCAATCAAACTTTTTTAATTGTGCCTCTTACGTCAAGGATCTGACAGATGTCTTGTCATTAGAAAAATAGGTTATCTGTACTCAATAAAAATTAGTCTCAGTCAACCCATCTTGGCGGCAGTCTTCCTTCAAATTTGTTTTTTTAATATTCCTTCGCACATTGTAGGCTGCAATGTATTTTGTTTTGAAATACGGAATAATGTACCTATGTGGAATATGTGGATTGTGGGTTATGCCCTAGTTTAGCTAGCAATTAAGCAAAATAAGCTGCAATATCTCATCGGTGGAGCAAAACATGTTCACCAGTTGACTTAGGTGAAGGCCCTGGCACATTAATGAGCTTATCCACAAACTAGCACACTAGAAAATCTTTCCAGCACGAGTTAAGGACCTATCCTACCTCAAATTTCTTAGCATGATCCTTCGTTATGCCGAAAATACTGCAGCATTAATTTTGAAATAAATACATGTTAAAGTTGAAGATTGACTAGGCTAGGCTAGGTCCTATGTTTGACGAAAACATGATTACGTAAAATTTTCTCGATAGAAAAAAAATCCAATGTTACCTCTATGTTACCTCTAAACCGAACTATAAACAGCTGGTATTCAAAAAATACTTCAAATTAGATCATGAAACTTTGCATATTATCTGAACTAAATATAAAGCAGGTCTTATGTTTTTTAGTTTTTTTTTAATTACCATTATTTTCACTGTAAAAAGCAATTACCTGAACTATTCGAGGCTTGGAGCTGCCAGCGAACCCACTCCGTCTCGCTCTCACTCAGGCCGCGAGTAGTATGGTGCGAGCGAGATACAATTTGAGGATGGCCTTAAATTAAATTATTTATTTAACAGACCATACAATCCAATTTGTTTGTACTAGACTTAAACTATTCTCACATTATTTTCCCTGTATTATATGGAATACAAGTTAAGGCATCAATCAGAAAGCCAGACTCTCTATGCGTAAAACAGTCACTAAAATGATTTCCTTAAATAAATAAAATACGTGACAAACCAACCCACACTGAAACATGACTGCCCATCCCTCTAGAGAACGTAACAAACCCTAATTGGCGGTCACAGTAAAAACAAACGGCATACCGTTACAACCGAAAAACGGTACAAACGGTAAAATTATATTAATTCGCGGCACAGCCGGGTACGGAACCACAAACTCCGATATTTAATTCATGCGAGCGTAATTTATTTAGCAATGGCAGCGAGTGGACAATGTTGCCAGTATAAAATATTGATTTAGTTCGCTTTTTTGTTTGTTTAAAGTGAAGTGATGATGAATGAGTTATTCAGTTTCGGTTTTGTGGTTTTTAACAGGGGTGAAAAAGTTCTTACTAGTTTTACGGCTTCATACATTGTGTAATGGGTCGTTCACCTACTAGGTGAAATCTGACCTATTTCTGCATTGTTATCTTGTTTGAAAGGTTTATGTGCCGATGTAATTACCACAAACGTATGTAACCTCATCATTATGGTAATGATCTGGGGGCCTATACCGGCCACTTTAACAATTCCTCTAATAGCAGTTCATTTCCTGAATCCCAGCTGTCATTAGCAATACCTCTAATTTGACATAAAAGCAATTCATAATTTGTGAACCATTTTACGAATCTCCATAGAAAACTTTCAAACAGATGAATTATTTTGTAATATGAATTACGCGCAGATCATATTATGAATTGTCAGTTTGTGACATTTTACGATGATTCATAATATTTTCATCTGAGATTTTCATATTATGATTCTGCTAAAGTGACCGTTTTAAGCCCCCAGCTGCAATGCGAAAGTGAGTTTGTTGGTTTTTTTTGTTTGTTACTAGATCACGCACAAATCGGCTGGATGGATTTAGATGAAATTGGGCACACAGATAGACCATGACCTGGGAAATAAACCTTTTTTTCATCCGGGATCGCAGATGAAGTCGCGCGCAACAGCTAATAATATGTAAATACGAAAGTGACGAGGAACGCGCGAAACCAATAATTAGGACCATGCTGTTTAGGTACCTTAGGTATGGTGGGTTTTCTTGGAAAAAGTTGACAACTTACATTTTTTTTGACGCGACGGCGAAGAAACTATGAACGCAATTTCAATTTTTTTTTTTGTGACGAAATTAATACGGTCAATGTTTAGTATTGAATATTTCTCAGTAGTATAATGATTGGTTTTCGCACGTGTCTCATCATTTTCGTATTTTTCATTCTTAATTGTCTTCCCCTGTTAGTAGGGGTTTGTCAACATTTTTGCCCGAAAACCCGCAAGTCTAATCCAGAAATATGTAAGCAGACGCTTACATTTTGCATTGATAGGAATATCAGTGGTTGCAAACATTTTACATTTCCTAACGCCTTCCCACATCGTGCAAGATTCCAAGCTAATCCCTAAGTCGGATTTGAAAGTCTTATGAAGCTAAAACGTTATAGGAATGAAAGATTTTATTCCTTAGACTTTTGTCTTATATTTAAACATTGCTATTGATCATAATACTTACGGTTTAAGACATTTATTTCTCAAAAATAATACAATTTACTTAATATGAGAAATATAAGGTAATCTTAAAACGTATTATAAGAATTACATATTAAGAAGGTAGGTATTTGTAAATAATTAAGTAGGCACAATTTTTACAGTGTTGTGGGTAAAAGAAAAAAGTGGGTGGGTGTTTCACATTTCAGAAAAACAGAGTAGGTATTCTAGTTTTCTTTATACTTATCAAATTAGTAAATAATAATAATTGATGAGGACGTAAATTAGATTGATGTGGTGGGTTAAATTTAAAACCTAGAGAAATCTTTTAAGATGTGGTGCTTGGATGTATGGATACATAGCTCTGCGGAACCTTTGAGAACTAGACAACATGGTTAGAAATCATAGTCATCTCGCGCGTATTGCTTGGAATAACATTAAAACCCATGTGCCATAATAAAACAATTGCAATATTATCCTACTGTAGAGCCAAGCCCTTTTCTCATACAGAGAAGGCGAGCGTTGATTACTCTACTCGCTCACAGCGATTTAGTTATTTCAAATATTAAAGATTTGTTTTCTCACGAACAAAGTGCAATAGCATTTTTGTGCGCGGTTTTCTTTTGAGAATATTAATTTTATTAGGTCTAACTCAAACTCAAAGCATTTATTTCAATTAAACTATTTACTACTTTTGAATTATCAAGGAGTCGGTCAGTCAGAAATATGAAGCTAGTTGCCTATTCCAAAGCGGTACCTATGCAGAAGAACGGGCAAAAAAAATTCACGGACACACTTTTAAAATTATATTATTACAATAATATTAGTTATAATTATGTACATCATTAATGTTGAACGATGAAAAAAAACGTGCACGTTATTAAAATAAGCCATGGCAGCTAAAAGATGACCAGTCCCAACTGACGGCGTCCGTTCACGAACATGAAGCATGGATCAGCAATATCCAGCTCAACCATTTTGAAGGCTAAATGACCCAGCATACGCGCCAACATCAGCAAGACATCTGAGTGAGCATGACACAGGGTCTGACAGATTATAGTCTGACAGATATAAGATTTTGACAGATTTGCCATGCAAAATCTGTCAAAAACTCATCATTGTGAGACCATTGACACGTTTGTAAATTAGTAGACTTGGCCCCCTGGTCTTAAACATCACTAAATGATGATAATGTCTTTAGAATCGAACCTAATACATCAGTCACTACCTCCGCTTCACATAACCTCCATAATTAATATTAAATACCCATTTTAACCTTCCATAATTTAACAGTACATATTACCTACAAAACACGTTTAAATTTTAAACAGTTCTGAAACACTGCACTGGGAAATACGATCATTATTTCATGTAGTTCAATTACCAATGCAATTGGCTGGTTCGTTAGTGGCTAATGTACGTTTTAATTTTAAATAAAGAAAGCATTAAATGGGGTGAAATATAAAATCAAATGTCATGATTTCATGAAAAACTCCAGTGGAACAAATCTAACTTAGAGAGATGTATTAATGATTCTAATTATTAATCGTGTAAATACAAATATTTTTTATGGTCGCAAATCATATTTTTTCGTTACAATAATATTTTTCATTTTTTATTTGAAAAGCTTGCGTTTCCCCACAATTTCACCTGATTTCATGCGTGAGCCATAAGACTTAAGTCGCCTAGATTTATACATTTTAAACACAACCGTCAATTTATCTCCAACATCAAACGACAATGAAAAACGTCTTGAGGAAACCACGTTCGCAGGAAATGTTCACAATAAAATGGAACGCGTGATAAGGAGACAAACGGCGCGGCGGCAAACGATGGCAAAGGTAAGGAAGCACACCTGCCATCGTGGTTAAGAACAGTAGACACGAGATTGATCGAACACTTGGTAATAATATCTGTGACTCCCTTTTCTGCCACCGACTTCGTCCGCGCGTTTTGTTCGCCGACCCACCCCGTTGCATCGCATGACCCGCCCGCGCTATTGGGGCTTGTTCACAAAACTGCGAACCGGCGCGATGCGAATTCGCAACGCAGAAGCTTTCCTAAGAAAATCTTAGGGTACCGTCGCTGGTTTTGTGTACAAGCCCTTACTTCGTTCTCGCTTAGCGTTCTTCCTGTTTTTTTTCTATTTTTGCACGGCTCTTAATGGGTCCTAGCGAAATGTTAAATAGATTATATCCTTCCTCAAAAATTGGGCTATCAAATGCAAAAAGAATTTTCCAAATCCGACTCTTAGTTCCAGAGATTATCGCGATCAAACAAAGAAACAAAAAATAAACTATTCAGCTTTATTATTTATATATTATAGATTTTTTATATATTAAAGGATTTGACTTTTTGGTGGTTTAGTGTGATCATATCATTATCAGCCTCATTCTGCATCTGTCGGGCAAAAAAGGATTTAGTTTGTGGCGGCATCTAAAATTTCAATTTCAATTCTTTATTGCATTCCACAATGTATTAGCTTTGGTGGTCTACATCACCACATGTGAACTACGCATCAAAGACCTGACGTCACACAAAAATCATGACGGTTTAGGAGTAAGAGGAACAGGGTGTAAAGTTCACTCATCCACCACAGAAGGGAGGATCCTCCGGCCAGACGGGTGTTGTGTCTAGCGGGCAACTGCCCAACGATTGATGTCGGGTTCTTGTATATATATATATTCCCATTGTACGGTAAACTTTAATTGCGCGATGCAGGATTTATGTGACGTCAGGATTTTTGTGTGACGTCAGGTCTTTGATGCGTAGTTCGCATGTGGCGATGTAGATACCGCCACAACGTCACACAAAATCTTGCATCGCGCCATGAAAGTTTACCGCGCGATCAACATGTACACAAGATTCCAACACCAATCGAGAATCTCCCTTTTTATTGATTTATTTATTTAAGGATTACCAACGAGATACATTACAATTATCTGTTACAATAATAAAACTAGTTTAATAAACATTATCCCGTAATGCAAACTCAATTACAGGTAACCATAGCTTACACATTATTGAGTACACATGCTCTGAATATATAATTAGAATTAAGAATTATTATTAGTATGCACATACTAAAAAAATAAAAAAAATACATCATTATATTCAGATTAACATTAAATATAAGATTGACATTATTAAAGATTTAGATCACATATTACAATTTGTAGAAAAATTACATGGTGTAATAGTTTAAAATTAGAATTATACATTAAATTTCATTTAAAAAAAATTATGTAGTGGAAGAAACTTTTCTATAGAGGACGAGTGAACTTTACATCCTGTTCCTCATACCTCTACAAGTTTATAAATAAAAGAAACGAACATATAACCATCAAGCTATTTCAATGATTTTGTTCAGTTACGTTCTCACTATAATAATTATGTTTTGAGTATCTTTATCATCACTGACAGCATTTTCCATCAAACTGTTGGACAAAGGCGTCCCTTTTTTGGCTGTTTTTCCTGTTCTCTACTAATCTTGTTCAGGTAAATCTAGTTTAACGTATTCACTAAAATTTTCTTCCAAACTAAACCACTGCAAATCTACCCAAAATCGTACCATTCTATTCAATCGACCAAAGTAAAGTCATGCAAACAAAATAAAAACAAACGCAAGGCATGTATCAGAATCTCTTGGGACAACTAACAAAATTAATCAGAGAAAACAAGATGGCGCAAGGAAACCAGTTTCCCGCCATTCAGTATAGTAATGTCAGCCATTTCTATGTGTCGCCTTACTATTTCCGATGGGGAATACTGGCAGGCCTTTATTTTGTTGGACATGACAGGAATAACTCGGTTCATGGCTGGGGATAAATAGAGTGGGTTGTAATGTCTGTCATTCATTGCATGCAATCATAAAATCCGTTTACGTTAAATATAAGTAATTGTGATACTAGTTTCCAAACACATGATTAGAAGGAAGGCTTATTGGTGATTCGCACGAATTTACTCGCCTGAAACGGGCGAAGGGAAACATTTAAGGCGATTCTCACAACGTTATCTAACTTAATGATGTTAAAAAGTACTAGTTAAAATCACATATTTATGTATCTCATTATCAAATAAAGTTCTTTAATTTATTTTTAGGCGAATAGATTTCTAGAGTTATCGGTCAATAAGCCAGAGGGAAGGACAAATGGAACAAAATAGTTGCCCAGTGGTACCCAAGAAACTGGCAAAGAAAGTGAAGTAGACCATGGAAATGCTGGGATGATGACATCAGACAAGGCGCTGGAACGACATGCGGCAGAGTCACCAGAGAGAGGCACAAATGGAGAAGCTTGAAGGAGACCTTTGCCGACTGGCAAATGGGCATGCAATAATATAAACAAACGCCAAATACTATACTGATGACTGACACTTTATGTTTGTCCGACTAAAAAGGCTAATAATAATAAAAACTTGTTTTCATAACGTCTTGTAGAAGACTTGTTTAAAACATGTTGTGTTTAAAACATGTATCACAAGTACATGCACATGTACCTATTGATATTGTTTCAGATATGTTTTGTTAACTATTTTGCTCACATTTTTAACAATTTTTCTACAAGTTTTGTATACAACTAATCTTTAGAACTTGTTTTATGTGTAAAGGATACACAAAACCGTAGACACAACATGTAGAATACAAATGTTTTATACTTTCATGTAAACGCGGGAAAAGTCAGTGTAAACTATAACCATGACTTTATTCATAATACTATTACCACGATTGAATCACGTAGCGAATTGGTTGCAAAAATGGAATTGGAAGTCGCTTTGTTTATAATATTTAGACGCAAATCTATGCCAATTAATTAAATAATAAACTAAGCTATTCATGATTAAAAAACAAATTAGTATACAACGTGTTCATTTTGATATCCCATAACTCTTCTTCATAATAAATTATGTAACGTAAAACATCGTTTGGAAAAAAAAAAGTAAGTATAAAAAAAAACCTTCATGTAATTCTGAATAAGTATAATAATTTTCCATTAAAAAAAAATGGCATTTCCTTAGCTCTTTATATGAATTGAATTGATTTGAATGAAAATTATTTACTCGTGTTTATCAATGAAACTTAGATACACATATCGAGAGTCTAGTGTTATGCTACCTTCGAAACTTTGTATTTTTGGAACACGTGTTCCAAATCTCGATGTGTGTATCTGAGTTTCATTGATAAGTACGAGTAAATAATTTTCATTCAAATCAATCATTCATATAAAGAGCTAAGAAAATGCGTTTTTTTTTTGTTTCAAATAATACAAAAGTCCTAAAACACGTGTTCTAGGACATTATGTAAACACAACACGTGAACACGTGAAGAACACGTGTTCTAGGACTTGTTGTATTATTTGTACAACACGTAGTATATGAAACACCATTTCTGCTTTTAAAATGCTTGTATTCATTCCCACAGCACAGAAGAAAAAAACACACTTAAACTTCACCTGAAACGCGACACTACTAATCTCCATAAAAGACAACCTCATCTCATTTCAAAATATATCTCCCTATATTTCCATAACAAACTTAAATAAATGTAACAGGTAAAAGTTTCACATCTAAATCACTGTTGGTAGCGTTGGTAATTTTAAAAATTCCTCTGCCTCCCTCTACCTCCCCTGGTTCCCTGGTTCCCCTGGCAGTGTAGTCTGGTGTTCGGCTATAATAAATAGTATAATAAACAAGATTAACGATGCATAAGGAGGCACGTTTCCTGGACAGTGATCTAAGTGCACATGGACCGGATTTCGGGTGGTGTTACACAGGCAAATATTAGGCATGCTATTCACATGCCCGGGTCAGCATGATTCGTCACAGCCAAATGCAATATAATAGAAGGTACAGGATAAAATGTTGAGGATCGGCTAACTTCGTTTTTCCGAACATGACCGGCCTCATCGAGACGGTATATAAATATTATCTACACCCATGCTATAAATCCTCTTTAAAAGTTTCTGGAACAGTTAGCTTATTGCCAACATTAAAACAGCCAGTGTCATAGTAACCATAATATCATCCAAACGGGTGCTATAATGTTGTACTAAATTTCATAATACAACTCATTTTAAAAAAAGAACATTGTCATGCAGGCGCGTTTCACATACAAAGCACAGTAATTAAAAAAAAAACTTATAGGTTATTCGAATTCATGTGTGTCGTATCCATTTTTGTTCGATATTAGTATTGCAAACCTTTTATAGAGGATTCATATCATGGGTGTAGATAAAGTCTTGTATGCAACTATAAATAATTAGGTATTAAAACTCATGTGATACTTTAAACCCACATTCGTGTTTTAATACCCCTTATTATATAACAGTTGCATAAATAACTATTATAGAGCTGCTTTTATCAAATTTATAAGTCAAATCAAGTCAAAATGTCGTAAAAGAAGTTGGTAAAGATAAATAAAAATAAATTTGAATTTTGAATATTTTGTTTTGCTAATTTGGTTTGGTTTATTGCGATTTTCTTGAGGATCTGTATTTTTTTGAAAATAATTTATAGACTACGCTACTTCCGCATAATTTAGCAATCTATTGGTGAAAAAATGGTTCAAATCGGTCTAGTAGTTTCGGAGCCTATTCGGTACAAACAAACAAATAAAAAAATATTTCCTCTTTATCACATTAGTATAGTATAAAATGTAAAAAACGCACAGCCGCACGGATCAAATACCTAAAAACGCACAGCCGCACGAATCGATCGTAAGTTAAGCTAAGCTTACCACGGTCAGATCTTCGATGGGTGAGCATTCATAACGTATCGAGACGAAGCTCGCTGTTATTCGTAGATCTTTGACTGTCGCTAAGGGTAGTCAGAAGCCCAAAAGTCACAACCAGTCTTACCAAGCGGTATCGTGCTACCCAGTAACTGGGTTGTGGAGGTCAGATAAGCACTCACTCCATGTAAAGTACTGGTATCTAGCTACATCCTTCTACATCCATGATAATTAGACTGGCAGCCGATCCCAACGTAGTTAGGAAAAGGCTAGGCAAGTTGCTATCTAAAAAAAGTGCCGTATGGAGGAATTCATTGTTTGTCGTTCTTTGTTTTCTAATATTTCTGTTTTTTGTCGTGGCTACTCGAAACTTGAGTTGCACTATTTGTGATGTTTACTTTTTGCTTTGGGCCTTGGAGCCTGGGTCAAGTGTACTTGTTTCAGTGTCTTCTTTCTTAATGAAATTGTGGATTTTAAGTTCATATTTTAATAAATTGTTCCCCAATATGAATAAAACATCGAAATATTGTCAATTGATGTATTGTCTGTGAAAGTGCGAACGAGCGATTACAAAGTCATGACATCGCTTAAAACCGGGCCTAGTTCAAATGTGTGCCATCTGAAGTAGCCTTTTTAAACACATCTTTCCAACAAATGACATCTTTTGCTCATAGCGCATATTTGTGACTCTATAGTGCCCTTTCACAAATCGTTGCGTCTGCTTTCTTCTCTTTCCTGTTATCAGTTTCTTCCTATTTTCCTATATTCCTGTTTTTTTCATTTATAATAGTCCTACTTATCCAATCGATGTGTGGGCCAATTGGTGTAACAACTACATGATCATAGAATGCTGGTTGTGGTTTCAGAGAGCAGAATGATACAGCTTTATTCGGCCCGCCAATGTTGACGCCAACTACACCTGATTGGTGGAGCACGGGCCCACCGGAGTCTCCCGGACATACACTAGACAGCTTGCCACATGGCCGTGCGATACACATCCCGCCCTTTATATTTTTGTAAAAGTTCTTATCACATTGCACGACTAAACCATTTAAAATTTGTAAAGTTGTAGCAATATCTGCTATTGCAACCTTGACGGTAGTATTAGTTAGTCCATAACCAGTCAAAGTGACTTCTTGACCAACCATAGTTACGTGATCCAATCCGCTCACGCGCGCGTACTCCTTCAATTCGATTGGTTCATGTCGAATTAAAGCTATGTCAATAGATCCGTCACCCCTTCTTATTTTGTAAGCAGGGTGACTGGCAGTATGTATCACTTTGCAAATGGTTCGTCTTTCCTGTGGACCGTGTACTACAACTGGTTTTATTGTTATGTTATCTTCTTGTATATCGACAGACCCTCGCGGCACACAGTGGGCACAGGATAGTGACCAAATAGGTGTTAATACAGCAGCCGTACACGAGAATTTTTGTTCACGTATGTGTTTAATACCATCTTCCGCAGATATAAATTGATATTCCAATCTTACGATATATTGGTATTTATCTTCGTCAGCATTTTCTCCGCCTATAATCCTTCTTACTTCTGAAGGGCCAGTAGGCACCAATTCAAGAAATCGAAAATATAAACAAAATGAATATAAATGCACAATACAGCGCATGGTAAGAAAATGATTTGAAAATAAATAATTTTATTGGTTCGGAATGTAATTTATGATTTACAATTTCTGATGGATAGAAATTTCGAAATCACTGATAAAAAAATAGTCATAAATTGATTTGTTTTCATAGTTAATTTTTTATTATTTTATTGTGTTTAAGTGTGTTAGGTGACTTTAATGCTCACCCCGGTGAATTATTTGGTAAGGAATTGCAAATTTTTGTTTAGGATAGGAATGGGTATGCGCTGATGTAGTTACGCTTGGTCAAGGCAATGACAGCTATACATTTATAAGTGATGCACATGGTTTGAGGCGCTGGCTGGACCACTGCTTAGTTAATGAAGCTGCGTGGTAGTCGATTAGTGATGTCACGATTTGTCATGACGTGTACTGGGCCGACCACTTTCTTTTAAAAATAAAGTGTAATCTAAATGTAACTAGAGTGAAGTCTGTATTGTGTAATACAGTCTCCAAGAATACCAAAATACACTGAGAGAGCGAAATGTTTAGCAAATTAATACCTACCAACACTTATGTAATACAGTTTTAAGAAGCACTTCCGACACGCGACACTGCGGACTTTCGCTCCGGACTGTGAATTCTGTGATAACATGTGTACTGATGTCAGGCACAAATTAGTTATTGACGAGCTATACCAAAAAACTAGCATGTAACAGGGTGGAATAAGTACGTTAAAAACGCTCACACTGAAGCCCTTGTGAAGTTTCAGATATGGAAATCCTTTGCAATACCTTCAGATGGCTCCATTTGTATTGCAATTAAACAGTGAAGGAATCAGTTCAAGAAATAGTTAAAATATTGTCAAAATCATAAATCGCAAATACGTATCGATTTGATAGTGAAGAGCCACGAACAGAAGGAGTTTAAGAGTTTCTGAATACAAACTGGTAGGATGAATCCTAGAACGGGCCTAACCATAAGTGTTGATGGTGAGACGGATGCCGGACACGCCAGCATTTTTAATCGACCTGATGCTAGGGACCGGCACTATTGACAGCTCACTTCACCTAAGTTTTCACGGTGAGATTTCTACAGAAAAGACCGGCTGATAGTCTGAGGCAACACTCATTCGCCATCAGCATAAATAATAAAGAAAAACTCTAAAACGCAAATAAAAATAATGAATTCAAACAAAGTAAAAGCACTTGCATTCGCAGCTAACCAACATCCATTGCAATGAAGTATTCAACTCGTAACAGTAGCAGTGGAATAAAATATTAAGCACTACTTGACCCGATTCCTTGCTTTTGTACTGAACTGCTGAACTTACGGCGAACCGAAATTAAGTTCATTTTGTTCCATTTATATAGTTTTTTCCACTATTGACAGTTATTTTTATTTTTATAGGTTCACATTTCACGCTAACCTATAGTAATTAACCTATTCACTCAAAGAAAACTCCAAGGTTAATAATTGACGGGACACACAGCAGAATTCACAGCAAAAATAATAGCTCAACAGCTTTGGAGATGGTTAGGGAACATGAACATGGAACTGGAACATCTTGTCGTCGTGCATGTTCAAGTCAGGTCTCATCATGCTCAGGGCAAGGTAAAAGTTTGCTTATCAGCATAAGCCATACAACGTGGTAATGCTGCCAGCCTTTTGGGCACTTTTCCAGCTGACAGTGATGCGGACGAATTTTTAGATGCACTATAGTGGCTATTTCCTCCTCCATTTTTATATACATGTAGGTAAATTCATTTTAATTTAATTTTATGTAATGTAGGTAAGTGTATTAAGATAATTAGTGTATGTTTTTTATTGTTAATTTGTTATAGCAAAATAAAAATAAAAATTATTATTAATTTATTTACGTAACATGTCCGTGTTTCGTTCACAGAAATAATAATTAAGTATGTGTACCAAATCTTAACTTAATCGGTCCATTGGATTCGGAGCAAATTGGCTGTGACAGACAGACACGACTGATCCTATAAGGATTCTTTTCTTTTGAAGTTTTTTTCTTTTGAAGTACGGAACCCTTAAAAACAATGAAACGCATGGTGAGAAAATTATTTAAATTTACTTGTTTTATTGCTACTGAGGTGCTTTGTACGATCCTCATGAAAAACACATGTATCTACAGTAACTATAGGTAAATCTAGAAATGAACGTGAGAATTCATCAGCGATGTTTAGGCCGCGGGAAATTTATGGGTAGTGATGGTACCTAAATAATAGTCAGGATGTGAATAGCATAAAGCATAGCATTATCAGCCTGCTACGTTCCCACAGCTGGGACACAGGCCTCCTCTCTGTCAGAGAAAGTGGTTCCACCACGCGGGCCCAGTGTGGGTTGATGGATATCAGTCATGTTTGTCTTCTAACTTTTGGCTCTAGGACATCGTCCTCACAATGTTTTCCTTCAGTATTTTAAGAGTACAAGTAAAGTGCCTGGCTTTGAGTTTCCACGGGGCCACTTCATCATCGCGGTCATCTGATGTAGCCTTTATAAACACATATTTCTTTTACTCTTATCGATAATTTGTGACTTCAGTAATGCAACAACCGTTGCGTCGACTGCGTTCTCTCTCATCCCGTATATCAGTTGCTTCTTCATTTTCCTGATTTCGGATGCTTATGCATATTACTTTTGCGTTCTGGAATATCATTGTTAATGATCCTACTGATCCAATCGATATATGGGCTAGTTGGTGTAACACCTGCAGGATCATAAAAAGCTGGGTGTGGTTTCAGAAAGCAGAATGATTTAACAAGTTTCGAGCCGATAGAGTTGACGCCAACTACACCTGATTGGTGGAGCAACGGCCCTCCGGAGTCTCCCGGACATAAACCAGACACCTTGCCACATGGTCTTGCAATACACATCCCTCCCTTTATAGCTATTAAGTTCATATCACATTGCACGACAACAGCATCTAAAAATTGTAAAGGCATCCCCAAGGTAGTAGCATCACTTGCGATTTCAAGAAATTTCGGTTTTCCGATTCCGAACTTGACGGTAGTATTAGTTATTCCGTAACCAGTCAAAGTGACTTCTTGACCAACCATAGATACGTAATCCAAACCGCTCACGCGCGCGTACTCCTTCAATTCGATTGGTTCATGTTTAATTAAAGCTATGTCATTAGATAAGTCGAACATTCTTAATTTGTAAGCAGGGTGTGTGACAGTATACATTGCTTTACATATGGCTTGTCTTTCCTGTGGACCGTGTATTACAACTGGACTTTTTGATATGTTTTTTATATTGAGATGATTGAGAGACCCTTCTGGAAAAAAACAGTGGGCAGCTGTCAGTGACCAAATACGAGTTAAAACAGCAGCCGTACACGAGTGCAAGTTCTTGAGTATGTGTATAATACCGTCTTCCACAAATAAAATTTGATATTGTAGTCTTACGATATATTGGTATTTATCTTCGTCAGCATCTTCTCCGCCTATTATCCTTCTTACTTCTGAAGAGTCAGTAGGCACCAATTCAAGTAATCGAAAATATAAACAAAATTTATATAACATCACAATACAACGCATGGTGAGAAAATTATTTGAAAAGAAATAGTGTTTGATTCGAAGTTAACTTTTTTAGAATGGATAGAAATTTCGAAATAACACATAAAAATATATAGCAGAACGAATTGCTGTAAATTCGTTTTGTTCGTGTGGCAAGACATATTCATAATATTATAAGGAGCTTAGTGTAAGAACAGGCACTTCGTCAAACACATGTCATGTTTTTGTCGTTTTTCTTATTAACCTAGATGAAGATATTTTTTTTTTCGTAAATTGATTTATATATTTGTAATTACCTTGCTTCCGCCCGAGACTTCGCCCGCGTGGTATGACGATAAAAAGTAACCTATGTCCTTCCCCGGGATGCCATCTATCTCCTTGCCAAATTTCATCCAAATCCGTAAAGCCGTTTTAGCGTGAAAGCGTAACGATCAAACGTATCAACGTAATTTCTTTCTTTCTTTCTTTCAAACAAACAAACTCACTTTCGCATTTTTTATATTAGTTAGGATTAAAAGGTATTTTTGGCGCGTGGCCAAATTCGATACTGACGCAGCAATCTGGTTTGGTCAATAGCTAATGACAGTGGCACTTTCACAAATGTTTATCAACAGCGCCCTCCAGTCAATATCATTTAAGCGCCAAAAGATCATTTTAGTCTCTACTCACTCACTCAGAGTTTACCGCGCGATCGACATAAGACTTCCCTACATCTATCGTCCAGTTGGGGCGCCAGGCCCGACACCCATCTGGTTGGAGGATCCTCCCTTTTCTAGTGAACTTTACACCCTGTTCCTCATACCTCTAAATTGATGACCCTGAGTACGAATGTCAGCGCAGCCTTCGTGTTACCACTTCAGCGTGACGTCATCATCATCACTCCCGCAAGCTTTCGAGGCGAGTCACACAGTCAGCCAGCACCCACGGCTTCAACGGATATCCTAACCAGCATGCAGCGAACGCGCATTCCTGGTCATTACCCTCAGCCCCATCAGCAACCTTGGCACAGCACACTGCTCATTCGGCCGGTCTACAATGAAAATCCCCTCAACTCTGTCCTGGTCGATGCCAGCAGAAAACCAAAAAAGGATCAAGCAATTCGTTCATCACTAATCTAAAAATACACTACAAAAACCTTTTTACATTATGCCAACTAACCTTACTTACCTGTTAACCCTAACAGACACAAACATGCGCGTATATTGAAAGTACAGCTTGTTCCGACTGCTCCCAGGAGAGTGAACGATGTGTGAATCACAAAAGTTAGTGTCAGCTGTGTACTTAACACCCAGGGGAATATTCACAGTTGTACGGAATAGCAGGGTACGTACAGCTCATCAGTACAATTGATTTTATCTTGTTAATGTTTTAGTAGTCAGTATTGATGTAGTAATTAAATTGAAAACGGGAGAAGAGTGTTCGTGAACTATCCCAAAATGGACTTAGAAATTTTTTACCGAAAAAATTACGTGTCTGATATTGTCAAAAGAAAATTGTAGCTACAAGTCCTTTATTCTTCTGAATCATGAATTTTAATTTTCATGCCTAAGTTCAGATTAATCTTTATTAAAGGCGAAATGCGGTGAGGTCGTTTATAATCAGGACAGACTGGAGAGAAAAAAAATTATCGGCATTACAAACCCACTTTATAATCAGCCGATAATGTTCACACAGACAGGCCTCGTCTCTTCGAGAGGAAATGGAAGCTGTAATCTACCTCGCGGTCAAAGTGCTGGTTGGTAGATGTCACATATCTTCGAATTTTTGGTTCTAAGACATACCGGTTTCCTCACGATGTATTCGTTCACTATTTGGAGAGTTACTCACTCCAAAATCCACATAGCGCATGCCCAGTGTGCACTCGGCTTAACTTCAAATATTTATATCAGCGCCGGTCGCTTTTAGGCAATAAAATTTACATTTTTACAAACGCTCGCCTCTCCTTCTGTCGTGGGAGTATCAAGCGTGTGTTATTACAGATAGTACTGTAAATCGTTTATTCGAGTATTTCCAATGGAGTAAGCAATTTTGTTACATCGTATGTTAGGTTGTTGGAAGGATTAATAAATGAATTGGCATGGAAGTGAGAATCTTTAGGTCACAAGAGGCGACTAAATATATATGTCGGAAATATGTTACTACGCCAGCGCCACCTAGCGGCGTTTGACAGAGTCTGCAAAATAACGCTCAACCGGGATTATGCGGAGTTCATCGGTGGCTGTCGAGCAGTGAGCATGTTTAGAAACTGTCGCGCGTTCCGTATAGTTGTGTCGCTACAGAGTGTGAATTGCTAGTGTGATTAATTTGATATTAAATTATAATTTTATCTGAACTGCAAATGGTTTTTCTATTGCGCAATAACCCACAGTAGTTAAAATATGACTGATAATTACGAAAAAAACACCTACCCTCTCCGTCATAATTATATAATTATGTTTCAGTTTATTCGAAATCAGCAACAAATAACATTAATCTTTGAGTAGAATTCTATATTGTACGGTATGGATATTTGATTATTAAACAAATTGACACCTTACGTCAATTTGCCGTATCATAGTCATTTTATGCAACTGCTGTAAAATAATGACAATTTGCTCAGCAATTAATTTACCTTTCTTTACCATTGGTTGGTATCGTAAATCGAACACTCATAAGTGTTTCGCAAATATTGCAGGGTTTTCAAAATCAAAATCAAAATATTTTATTTCACATAAGCCTACATGGGCACTTATGAAACGTCAGAAGCTAGGTGCACGGTTCCAATTGGTCGTTTCCTATGGAGAAGAGCCGGCAAGAAACTCCATGGTTACTCTTTTAATAGATAATTGGCTTTTACAATATTTTCGAATTACAGTGTTAATAGTTATGGGAGGATAGTGTAGGCCTTTCAAAAAGTTTCAGATAAAGTTCATAAATAAAAATAAAAATTAAATTAAAATTAAAAATAAAAGTCTACAGTTCACTACTTTTAAAATCGATTATGTTTTAATAGGTCTATAAAAAAATATAGTACGACCTACTCGTACCCAACTGTGCGTAAAATACAATTCAAACCATCAAAAGAAAACGATAATTCCAAATGAAAACACACACAAAAATCCTAATCCACCTGAAAGCATAAAGTTACACAGAATACAATAACCGTTTTCACAATACACACCTTTTCGCCAGCGATATAAAATTTGCAAGAACGTGTCCCACGGCTGGGAAATACCGGGAGTTCTCAATTGTTCAATGTAATATTAAATACTGGAACAATGAGGACGGGAGTTAAAATCCCGGGATATTGTATAGATCCCGGATTAAAACATGTAAAGGAAATTCCCGTAACGTTCGTGCGAGTATCTGCTTCGTATGGAAACAATGAGTCTCGTCTCGATGTTTGTAGCGTTTGAATTAGCTTTATTTCCTTGTGTTTCAGTGCATGTATGTTTATCCCCAAACAATGTACTGCATTATGCTTTTTGTAAAATTATTTTTGGTGTTTTATTTTTATTGAATACCTTACATTAAGTTTCTACAGCATCTTAAATATAATATACATCTAACACTAAAATATTGTACAATATGTTCACTGACAAAGAGCGTTCCCGCTAACCCACAAAAGTATAGCGTCCTTACATGCTAAAAAAATATTACCAAACACGCACACTTGTATTTCAACGTAGAAACACTAGTGTGACAAGTGTGCGTGTACAGAGTGTTTCTTTTCCATATCAATTTTTAAAAATATGAATATTTTACTATAAAAAAATAAAATAAACTTTTTTTTAAGGATAATATTTTGTTTAGCTTGTGCAGACGCTATACTATTGCAGGTCACCGGGAACGCCCATAAAATACCGTATAAATGTTGTACAAATATATAAGGAAAAAAAAAGGATTTTTTGTAATTCGTTCGAGTTTATTTAAAGTGTGACGTAACCTGTGTTCGTCCAGCACTCCCTGGGTACTTCGGTCTGTGGCAGCAGAGCTTCTCATCTTGCTGACTAACCTTGTAATCACTGCATGAGCAGTTACTTAATAGATAGATTTTCTTTCAAAGTATAAGTAGAGAGACCCTTTGATTACAAAGCGTAATGATACAATGACTTATGACTAGTGATCGGAGAAGGTAGATTGAACTGGGGCCATTGATCCGAAACGTATATATCAATATGGACATTCCTCCGGAATTGGTGGATTATTAAAAAAAAACCGGAACTTACGTAGGAATTGTATTCTGCCAGAGTGGAAGGAGTCATTTGATGATTTGCCATCCTCAAAAAAAAAAGGTAGGAATTGTAATAAAATGAGCAAATAAATAAAATAGCAAATAAATAATGAATTAATTTAGTTTTGCTATCTTCCTTTAAATTTTGAATTGAGTAGTAATAATATCACTACCAACATTAACAATATTTAATTGAATCCGGAAATACCGGAATTACTTTCCGGAAAAATGGCTTATCCATGTTATTCTTTCTATGTGCATTTATGATACAAGTACCAAAAATCAATCTACCTACTCCGATCACTGCTTATGACATAATCAAATAAAATACACTGGCCATCAAAACTTAGTACCACACTTCTACCATTCCAATAACTTTTAAATTACCTACACAAGACATATTTTTGAAATAAAAAGGAATACAATTTTTTTTTTTTTTAATAAAAACACTATAGCCGATACTGCATTTTAAGGAATGGCAAAAAACGCCATATAAATAAAAACACTCCTTTTCAAATTGTTGTAACTTTTGACTCTTTATGTTTTCACATTTATTTCTAGATCGATGAATTTTGATTAAAAAGCAAAGGTGTCAAAAAAATAATGTAAATAAGGCGTAAAACTGTAGTTATAAATTTTGTTTGAGTTTTTTGCCAGTAAGCTAAAAATGGCAATTTTTTGGTTTAAGTTAAAAACGTTACCTGTGTTTAATAAACTATAATTTCCAAGGAAGCTGATGACATTTTGCTCTAGAACGTTTTTTATTTCAAAACTGTGGCTTCTAAAGTTTAGGATAAATTGCAATTTAAAAAATGTGGTACTAAGTTTTGAAGGCCAGTGTATACGGTTGATACTATCATTCCGTTCTTACTATCTCACGTGACCTTCTTCAGGCCAGTGTATATTATATAAATCATATAAAAAATTAAAAAAAAACGATATAAAAAAGAAACTATATTTTCTGAATACAAGTCAACTATTCAGAAGATATTAAAACAACCACAACTTTAACTTCCAACTTAAATTGTGTTTGTTATTAAGATATCAAATTATTCAGAAGTAGTTACACATACAATAATAAAATAAAAATAATATCTTTCCCTAACTAAAACTATTAACAAACTAAAATATGGCGTCGAAAAATTGCTCCGCATCGCTGTCGACTTACCTGTACTTTAAAACAATAAACAAAGGGTAAGCACAACAAAAGTAAGATAAGACCAAAGATATTACATTCACGGAGCAATAATACAGCAAATCTTAGCGCAATTTTGTCCCAGATATGATTTACAATAGGACGGAATCTTCCGAGAAAATTCGTGGAGAAAACTATAAACCTGTGAACCGGTATATTTATAGGCTTTATCCCTACTTTTGTAAACTAGAAGCTCTCTGTATACAGGGTGTGGCGTAAGTAGTGGTCCACCATTCAGGATTCGATGAACCAGATAATTAACTATAACAATTAAAAATTTTAACCATTTTTACCCAAGGGTTCCGAAAATATTTCCTTTTTGTTTTTTATTTACGAAATTTCTACCTTTTATTACAAATTTGTTTGTAGTTTCAACAAAAACCATTATTTTTTCATTTTGATTTCTGTTAATTACTGCTGAATACTAGAGCTATCATGATAAATTATGATTTTTTATGTAAATTCACCTCTTTTGAAGAAAAAGTTAGTTCTTCTCTAATTTTAACCCGAATTTTTAACATACCATCCAAGTTCAAGGGCGATTTTTGTAAAAAAAACGCCTTGGGTAAAAATGGTTAAAATTTTTAATTGTTATAGTTAATTATCTGGTTCATCGAATCCTGAACAGTGGACCACTACTTACGCCACACCCTGTATAAGCACCTAATGCCCGTTTTCACTAACACTACGTGAATCGTAAATGAAAAGTGTTCTGTTGGATTTTCAACGCTCGGCTTAGTACCGTAAGTTGAAAATGCACTAGTTATACATTTTGGTGTCGTCTAGTGTTAGTAAAATCGGGCAGATATTTTATTCTAATCTTACATTAACGTTGCTTGCGTTTCCGGACTCAAGTTATGGGAGTGAACTGAGAAAAACTATGCATTTCGTTTAGTTTTGTTACATTTTTATTGTAAATTGACTGTCGTTTTGGAAAAGAAGATTGATCATTCCACTGGGTTGGGAGTTTTCTTGGGTGCATGAGTCCATCCGTTTGGCGACACCTCCTCGGAAATAATTTTGTGATCTTTGGCGAGAGAAGCTCAAACCTTCTGATTCTTTCATTGAGCCACCAAAGTGCCTTTCACCAGCACGTGTAGCATGACTACCATTTGTCGACGGAAGAATAGACAAAATGACAGATTGTGATTGTTTATCTGTTTTAAAAGATAGTTAGTTGATACTGGCGTGACTTTGCGGAAAGCCAATACAATAGATGTAGACATATTATTTATTAAACTGTTCCGCTTAACTATTCCTCAAGAGTTATAAAAAACCCTGTAATACCACCAAGACGCAGAACTCTGCGTCGGGCACTCAGCTTGGCAACACGTCGTGGTCGGGTACGCGACTGGTCAATCGTCATCCTGAGGATGCCTCGTTGAAAGGTGAAACACATCAATTTCTTACAGGGTTTTTAATTAATCTTGAGGAATAGTTAAACGGATTATGTTACTAAATATCTACGTCTATTGTATTTTATCTGTCATTTTGTCTATTCTTCCGTCGACAAAACCCGTTTCTACGGTGATTATGCTACGCGTGTTGGACACCATTGCCGTGGCCAACTTGGAAAACTTTATACAGACTCCGCACTAAGGTCGGCCGCAGCAAAGACAATCTCCAAAGGTGGGATTTCTCTGTTTTTAAGATTGGCGAATTTTCTCACAACGGCATGGGGCATAACTACTAATTCTTATTGCAATATCTTGCCATTACTCAAGAAGAAAACCACAATAAACCCCTTCCCAAAGGCTTCATCATTTCTATTTAAATGTACGTAAATGTAGAAGGCAATTTCAATCTAGTATACGTCACAGAAATGTCTCATAAATATGTATAGATCGATTCGAGAATATTGGTAGATGGCATTAAATATTCAAATTCAATGCTATCGGATGCAATATTAGGAGCTCAGCGTTGTGCTGTGTTCCATCGTTGTGTTTATCTTATTGTTAGATGGTGGGAGATTATTTGAAGGAGCTTGGAAGATTAGGGCTTTGGTTGAGCTTGAATATTGAAGCTCCAGTGAAGTTAGAATATTCTGGAACTGAAGTTACGCTGTAAAAAGTCAAATCAGTTTTGTATTTGAAGTGAAAACAGGGATAGATTAAAAGATCTTCGACGGTTGACGATAATTTATAGCTCTGAAAACAGAGGCGAATCGCACGCGGAATTCGGGACGGAATTCACTCGCAACAAAACAATCAATATTAGCAGTAGTATTCCGCGTCCCACAATCGATTGGCCGCATGTTAAACAGTCCTTTAGTGCCTTACTGACGGCCAATATATCTATCATGGCATGGGCTATTTTCATAGTTCAATCAACTCGGCCTATTGCAGTCCATTGCCGGACATAGGCCTTTTCCGTGCTGCGCCACAACACGCTATCCTCCGCCTTTCGTCCCCTCTGTCCCAGCCACCTTTTTGAGGTCGACGAGTCCATCTAGCTGGGAGGAGTCCCACACTACGCTTGCCGATATGTGGTCTTACTTCAGGTCTCGTCATTGGTCCTTCGACAAACATGGCCAGCCCACTGCCACTTCAACTTGTGTACTCTGCAAGCTATGTCAGTAACTCCGGTTATTTTTATAACATTCAAAGAAACTCCGAGCAGGCCCGCTCCATAGCGAGCTGAGCTACTTTAAAGTGGTCTAGCCCGACTGTCAACGATCCTCATAATTAATTAGGTTTAACATTTACATACCTACCAACAACCTGAACCTGACTTGATTTCCGTACGTCTTTTTCGGGTGACCACTGAAAATCAGCACTGTGCTGTGGGTCCCCCCTTAGCGCAGCATCATGCTGAGTGGAAGTCTTCTTGTCACAGTCATGATGTGCAGCTGCCGATTATCTATCTGTAAACTCGTAATCTCATATTTGTATTTAAGTAGATCTATTCTGTTTAATATTGCTGATCAGTTCTCTTCTGATCTATTTTGTATGCACGTGTTTCTGTGACAAATAAACCAATTTTTCTTTCTTTCTTTCTTTCAATATGAAAGAACAAGAAGTGAATTAATAATCTCGTGTTCGAGACTTACCACTGACAGTTGACGGAGCTTACAAGTATAATGTACCTAAGTTTAATAGTTGATTCTTAAAGCACAAATACAATAACTTAATTTACAGAAGTCGATTTTTACATCCAAATTACTAACTCACTAAAACCTACCAACTCCAAAACACGACTTCGTTAATTATCCATCAAAATATTTCCCGCGTCTCCAATTCACGAATGTGGAGCCCAAAGTTTGGATATTAACAAACAGAAAAACAAATAACAAAGTTTGTTATAAGGGTATCCGTCCTTTGAGACAAACTTCGGCAAGACAGTTACATGGGACGCTCTAAAATTTAATTTTCCATACAAACTTTTGTGAGAACACATTGGAATTAATCCTGGGGAATTGTTTCTGATGTCTGTTTGAGATGTGTGGAATTACATACTCGTGTACTGAGAAAAACGGGCAAGGGCGAGTTGGACTCGCATACTAAAGCCCCATTTACACGATGCTACTTTCTTGCCTACGGCATACAATATAAAAACTTTTTGCAAAAAAAATAACAACCGACTTCCAAAAAAAACACAATAAAGTGAAAAATAAGTTCAATTCCGGCAGTCGGTGGCAAAAAACGAAAATTGAAAAGCAAAGACACCGTCTTCCGAAATTAAAGTTATTTTTAATGTGTTTTTTGGAAGTCGGTTTTTTTTTTTTTTGTAAAAACTTTTATTTTTTTATTTTTAGTTGTGGTACCTACCCCACACAAATTCTAATACCACTACCTGCTATGTAAATAACAGTGACTGTGTCAAATAAGATGTCGTCTAATAAAATTTATATGGGACCACACTGGAAGCACCAGCTTTCAAATAAAAAAAAGAAACATCAAAATCGGTTCACCCAGTCGAAAGTTCTGAGGTAACAAACACCGACTACGACAAATCCAAGCCGTGGTCGCATGCCAATATACCATGTGGGTGCCGAGAACACCCACAAAGTTATAAAACCATGCGACGATGGCTTTACCTTGACCATTCTTGTACCTATGTCTTGAGTTTTGTCAGAAATATTTTTTTGTTTCGTACTTTTTAGATGACTTTTATTTTTCCGTAGTCCAGTTACAGTTTTTTTTTTTTGTATTATTATTTACATACACGATAGGTATAATGTATTCTGTGAAACCAATACCTACCTATTATGATTATAAAGATGCTGCCCTGTGAAAAGACGGACGGATAGATAGATCGCGCAGGTGCAATAATAGCGTCCCGTTTTTACCCTTCAATTATGGAACCCTAAAAAAAAGAATTCGGTATTTCGTTACAATTATTCTTGAAACAAAAGACGTAAGATCTTATTGTTATATTCTGGAAAACAGTTTCCTTCTATTTATTAATGTAGCCGTGTTTTTTTTTTTGCTTTCCTAAATGGGGTGGAATCTCCACGACTCAAATATTCCTTTTTATGCTAAGAACTTTGTAATTTAGAAAAGTGCGCGTTTCGTTTGTGTTAATTTAAAGTACTTATATAGTCATTAATCATTCATTTGGTAGCAGCCCGGAGTGGATTTGTGCCCGGTTGATGCCAATAGGCTCGCCCCCCGGGGTCCCTGTTGCATGGGAGTTAAACATACCGTGCGAAATGTGGGTTTACTATAGGTACACCTCTGCCTAACCCTTTGGGAATTACAGGCGTGATGTTATATTCATGTTGATCACCATTAATGATACCGATAAAACAGTACGAGTGTTTTAATGAAATACGTTCATATAATCTATTAAAATTGTTTAAAGCCTCGTACTGACTGGCGCCTCGTGAAGGCGCGACGCGACACCGGTAATTGAACCGTGAAGTTTTCTTAGAAATTGCCTTGTTAAAGTCGCGTCGCGCTGTCATGTCGCGCTAGTCTGTACGAGGTTTTATATGTGTAGCAATCGCCTAAATTAAAAGTACCATCTCTAGCTTGTTGGACAAAGATAGTCAATCGAATTTTTAAATTGGACGGTTTTAAGACTGCCTCGTTTGTCCAATGGTCGCGAGCACTACTGCTGCGCTTGAGGTCCTTAGGTTCAATTCCAGGTTCGGGCAAAGTGTTATTGGATTTTTTAATCTGGAATTTGTCAGTAGCAGCCCAAAGTCTAGATTTGTGCCCGTTGATGGCAATAGGCTCGCCCCCTGTTACCTGGGACCTAAACATAACTGGCGAAATATGGGTGTAGGTAATATTAGGTGCACCTCCGCCTTATCCTTCGGGGAGATTAAACAAATTAAATTGGCTAAAATTTTAATGCTATATTTCACTGAAAATTTGGCGGCAACGAGGAACGGCAAGAGAAAGTGACACCGCCACTTAATTATTTAAGTACAAGGTCAGTAACCGCTGAGCACTCGTGTATAATACATAATAACATAGGAACATTTTGTGTTATAAAATTATACTGTTTAACTATCTATTTTTGTCATTGTGTCGACGCCGGCTGTCGCTGCAAACCAGCTATGTGGCTTTGCTATGTTCAGGATTCATGAATCACTGCAATATTCAAATCCTTGTGTCCAATTGCTGTTATTTCCACTTAACGAATACCAGCTTTTTATTCTCGTAAATTAAATTTATTTTAGAATAGACATTCTATAATCTGTTTAGATATTTAATATTTTATTAGATATTAATATTACATTCTAAAATCAACTACAGAGCAGGTACTATTGAAAAAAATTATAAAAATGTTTGAAGTTGCAGCGCAAACTGTGTCTGTGTCTTATTTGTTTACATGTTTGAAAACTAAATCGCAGTAGATATTTTTTTCGTTTTTTTCATATTTAGTTGTCATTTTACGCGTCATATAAACACTATCACAAGGAATCCTCTCCCTCTAACTAAAAAAGTACTTACATTCCAAAAGTGACGCATAAATTCACTGAGTATTTTCAAGTGCAAACCTTCACGTCAATTATTTAAAATCTTTGACACCTTGAAGCTGAATGTGTAAATACTCATAACTGAAACTAAAATATTTATCCTGTAAATACTTGAGTTGTTCACAGCACTTTTGCAAGCTGACTTCGTCGCTAACAGACCGCTTGTGCCACTTAGGAAGAAAAACTCAAATAAACTTCCTTGGTATGCTCGTGGCTACGCAATAACAGCCGCACGGGTCGATCCATCAGGTTAAGCTACGCTTGCCGGGGTTGGTCCGTGGATGGGTGACCATCTTTACATACCGAACTCCACCGTGCCTCGGAAAGCACGTTAAGCCGTTGGTCCCGGCTGTCATTTGTGGATCTTTGACAGTCGTTACGGGTCGTCAGAAGCCCGCAAGTCTGACAACCAGTCTTACCAAGGGGTATCGTATTACCCAGTTACTGGGTTGTGGAGGTCAGATAGGCAGTCGCTCCATGTAAAATACTGGTATTCAGCTGCATCCGGTTAGACTGGAAGCTGACCCCAACATAGTTGGGAAAAGGCTAGGCAGATGATGATGGTATGCTACGACCACCTCACGCTAGCTATTAATAGCTCAGCCACATTGTAATTTCTTCTTATTTTTTACATGCATTTCGTCATTCTCTTCCGTATACAGGGTTATTGGTTATATGTCGGCAATCCATTAAGGGGATGTCAGAGAGGTAACAAATTACCTCTTATGACCCCTTTGCAAATGTCAACAACTTTCGACATTTTATATTTTAAAATCTTGTTTATCTGTTTAAAGCGCGACTACTGAGTGTGAGGTCCTGGATTTGAGCCTCAGGTCGGACAAAGTATAAGTTTTCTTTGAGATGAGATAGGATTTGTGCCCGACTAATAGCAATAAGCTCGTCTCCCATGAAATAGAATTAATATTAAACTGACATAAAATGAGACTTAAAAATAACAGGCCAACGGTGGGTGTGCTTATAAACACATCTGTCTCTTCGGGGGAGACAAGCGTGATGCTTTTGTTATGTTTTCGGCAAAAAAGACACTTTTTTCATCCAATACCAATCCAATAAGTAACAGAAAAAAACATCTGAACATCAACATAAAGCCGCGTACTGACCTGCGTTACGGGGCATAATGTGCCATTCGCAGCGAGCATGTAACGTTACGCCGTGTTCTGAACTCCGTGTAACATGCGCTCGTTGCTCGCGTGTTCGTGCTCGTTTCCACGTACTGACTGCAGGAATACTCGCTATGTAACATGTTACATTACACCCCGTAACATCAGTCAGTACACGGCTTAAAATGTCACTCAATAATGTATAAAAACAGGGACGTAGCCACATAATATATCATAAGGTTGGCAACGAAAACAATCCGTCAACGAACGTTGATATATTGGCAGGTTGGCAGACGTGGAGAAGGCCACGTGAAATAGTAAGAATGTAATAATAGTATAAACCGTATAAACTGGCCTTCAAAACTTAGTACCACACTTTTAAAAATTGCAATTTCTTCTAAACTGTAAATGCCAGAGTTGTGAAATAAAAAACGTTCTAAAGCAAATTTCATCAGCTTTCTTGGAAATTACAGTTTATTAAACATACGTAACGTTTTTAACTTAACCAACAAATATCCATTTTTAACTTACTGGCAAAAAACTCAAACAACATTTATAACTATCTACAGTTTTACGCCTTATTTACTTTTTTTTTTACACCTTGGCTTTTGAATCAAAATTCATCGATCAAGAAATAAATGTGAAAACAAAAAGAGTCAAAAGTTGCAACAATTTGAAAAGGAGTGTTTACAATGTTCTTTTAGCCATTCCTTAAAAGACGGTTATAGGCTATAAAGTTCTTATATAAAAAATCTGCCTAGCCTTTTCCCAACTATGTTGGGGTCGGCTTCCAGTCTAACCGGATGCAGCTGAATACCAGTATTTTACATGGAGTGACTGCCTATCTGCCCTCCACAACCAATTAACTGGGTAATACAATACCCCTTTGTAAGACTGGTTGTCAGACTTTCGGGCTTCTGACGACCCGTAACGACTGTCAAAGATCCACGAATGACAGCCGGGACCAACGGCTTAACGTGCTTTCCGAGGCACGGAGGAGTCTCGGTATGTAAAGATGGTCACCCATCCACCGACCAACCCCGGCAAGCGTAGCTTAACCTGATGGATCGACCCGGTGTGGCTGTTATTACTTAGCCACGAGCTCCTCTAAAGCTCCTATAAAGTTCTTATATAAAAAAATAAAATTATTTTTGTAATCCTTTTTATTTCAAAAATATATCTTGTGTAATTAAAAAGTTATTGCAATTTTAGAAGTGTGGCACTAAGTTTTGATGGCCAGTGTAGTTCAGAAGCATCTCCGATTGGACCTTAACACATAAACCTCAAACAAACGCAAACGCAAACTTAAGGTAGGATGACCTCAGGATTGATGGAGCGACGATCTTCGCAGGGTGGGTGGTAGCAGCTGGATGAGAGCTGCCGAGAATCGAGCTGAATAGCGTGCAATTGGAAAGGCCTATGTCCAGCAGTGGACTGCTATAGGCTGATGATAATGACATGAAACTCCGCCGGTTCGGTAGTGAGTCCTCTTGGACCTGAAATTACGTCATCCTAATTAATCATTTTATTTATTTATTTTATTTCTCAGAAAACGGTACATTGAGATCTTACATTAAACACTGTTTCACACATACTACCATGGCTGGTGTAAAAATATTTAAAAACAAAAAAAAAACAAAAATATCCCAATAATATTAAGTAGGTACATGCAAATCATTGAATTAGGTACATTATAAGAATAATATATAAAATTATGAAATGTTGTATTAAGTTTATGAATTTATGAATTTCATCAAAAAACAATAATATCGAAAATATAAATCGTAATGTCAAAGAATAAACCATAATGCCAAAATATAAATCATAATGTCAAAATTAAAATTACAATGTTCAAAAATTCATAATAATGTCAAAGTACTAATGTCATTATTAAGATTTTAAATTACAATATCAAAAAGTATGATTTAAAAATTCATTGACGGAATAAAAACACATGTCTAAGAGCCAATCAAACATTTTACCTTTAAACTTATCAATTGGTTTACCTTATTACCTTTAAACTTATAAACTTATCATGTCAGTATTTATTAATAGTATACGAGAAAAGCTGTCCAATCCACCACCATCACGACAGCGTAATTTGTAATAGGCTTAACATCTCTCAAATCTGGTGACTTATTTCAAACTAGTGACCCGTGCTCCTTCGCACGGTTTGTACGACCTGACCTCCACAACCCAGTAACTGCGTAATACAATACCCCTTAGTAAGACTGGTTGTCAGACTTTTGGGCTTCTGACTACCCGTAACGACTGTCAAAGATCTACGAATGATAGCTGGGACCAACGACTTAACCTGCTTTCCGAGACACGGAGGAGTCTCGATGGTCACCTATCCACAAGTTGACCGTGGCAAGCGTAGTTTAACCTTTGACCGCCCCTTGCGGCTTTTATCATTTATCTTTTTTTTGTACAAACCCCTTCCAATTAAAAGGTTGATTAGGATTTTCGATTTTTTTCGAATCAAGCCATATATTTTGAATTCAGTAATAAAAAAATAAAAAAAGGTAAGATTCCAACCCTCAAAGTAATTTGAGATCGTACACACGGCTACACATCAAGCTATAAATGTCCAGTTTATGGTGATCTCGCATTGTATAGGATTTCCGTACAATGCGAGGTCAGCTTATACTGGAAATGTATAGCTTGATGTGTAGGCGTGTCTACAGGGTTTTTAGTCACGTTTTATTTTTACTTTACACACTTTTTTATGTCCTGTAACGTATAAACGGAAAAGCCCTTTGGCGGTGTAGCTTTTGTTGAAATTCTTGAATCACAACACTACCCTTTCACCACTTCCTTATTATAACGTCACAGGCAGCCATGTTTGTTTACTGTTTCCACTTGATCTTGGCAACACTTGAAACTTCAAACGTTTGCGTGGGTGATACTTGATGGGTTAAGACTTTAAACTGAACTATTAATACATGTAATATGGATAAAGGAATGTTGGTTTAGAACTCTATTCGAAAAGGTTTGTAGCTAAAATCGTCACAGTCTAATCTTGTCTTATTTCATGTTTTGAAATGGTTTTTGCATTTATATTCGCACTTGTATTCAATCCTAGTGCTTTTTTTGTAAGCCTATGGTTTCTTTTTAACCGGTTTCTTCAAAAAGGAGGAGGTTCTTAATTCCTCTGTATGTTTTTTTTTAACGTATTTTTCCCACTTAGGCTATGTAGAGGATATCTTATTTGACTCCGTCTCTGATATTTACATAGGGTAGTGGTATTCGGATTTGTGTGAGGTAGGTACCACAACTAAAAAGCAAGAAATAAATCTTTTTACAAAAAAAAAACAACCGACTTCCAAAAAAAACACTAAAAAAGGGAAAAATAACTTGAATTTCGGAAGTCGGTGGCAAAAAACGAAAATTGAAAAGCAAAGACACCGACTTCCGAAATTAAAGTTATTTTTCCCTTTTTTTAGTGTTTTTTTTGGAAGTTGGTTGTTTTTCTTTTGTAATTTTTTTATTTTTCACGTTTTAGTTGTGGTACCCACACAAATTCGAATACCACGACCTGATATGTAAATTACAGTAACAGGAACTTATTATAACATTATCGAATGTAATTTTCCACTGTGTAATAAGATCACTCCATATTAATGCTAGAGTAATAGTCGAGCATGCAAAAGATTGGCCGTGCCTCGGAAAGCACGCTAAGCCGTTGGTCTCGGCTGTCATTCGTGGATCTTTGACAGTCGTTACGGGTCGTCAGAAGCCCGACAGTCTGACAACCAGTCTTACCAAGGAGTATCGTATTACCCAGTTACTGGGTTGTGGAGGTCAGATAGGCAGTCGCTCCATGTAAAATACTGGTATTCAGCTGCATCCGGTTAGACTGGAAGCCGACCCCAATATAGTTGGGAAAAGGCTAGGCAGATTGATTGCAAAAGATTGGCCATACTTGTATTTTCTTTTTTAGTTATTTCATCGCGTCTATGAAGTACCGCCAATTTAGAGTCCATAATACCTCAGCTCAAATTCATTCTTTATCTCGCTCACACACTTCTTCTCTTGGGCTAAGAGAGAGCGAGACAGACCAGCCAGCGGGGAGAAGGCTCCAAGGCGCCGTTAGTTTATACAAATGTATTGATTTTTATTGTTGATTGAATTAAAATTTGCAATTACAATTAATTAATAATAAGTATAGACATTGAATTGTAATAATATCGTATACTAAGTACTTATTTTTTTTTTTTATGGTTTAATAAGTAATTTTATAATGTAATTTAGATAAATATTGTCGCGGTTTGTTCACCATCTCCTTCTACCAATTTGTGCGCCACGATACGCGGCTGAACATGATAGAACATTTCTGTATTTAATATCTTGCATACAATTTAAGTTTAAACATTGTGTACATCTAGTACACAATGTTTATACAAATAAATAAACGTACTGACTTACTTATCCACTTAGGCTAAATGCAAAAAAATCGTATTATTGAAGCTGACTCAAAAAATACCCAAGCAAATTTAATCGCGTAGGCTTCTACTTCGAAACGAAAAAAGGATTTTCAAAATTGACGGTAATACCCTAATGCCATAAAAAAAAAAAAACTACATTATGAACCTAGAACCTCCTCCTTTTTGGAAAGTCAGTTAAAAACCAAACTCATGACTAATTCGAATGAACATGAATTGTAATGAATTAACGAAATTTATTACAGGCCGTAGGGACTTAGCTATGATCACGCCATCTACAATTAGCTATGCCCGATCTTTCCCATTTCACAAATGTTTAGTAACATCACCACCCCGTTAATGTTATTCAGTCACCAACATATCCTTGTCGCACTGTAGTCTTTTAGAAAGATTGCAAAAGTCAATGTTACTTACCAGACTCGAACTCACAGCTTCATGCTCGTAAAGCAGATCACTTAACCTCCAGGTCACCACAAACTACACGAAGCTCTTAAACCACTGACACAGTTCCTTCCATCTTTTATTCTTCAAAAGAAGAAAAACATCGCTGTTCCATAAAAAAAAATAAGTTGTAGTGAAACTGCACTCGCTAATATATACAATAGAAACATGAAGTGGAGGTATTCTGCGTTTATGCTCCTTTACAACTTACCCACTTTTGTGTTTAAGTCATTGTTACGCTACCCGACAATAGCCCGAGAATATTTTTTTGCCTCGGTTACTTTTAAAGAGAGCAAACGCTGCAACTTGGCTTTAAAACGGTGAAGAATGGTAACGGAAGAACTAACCCGTTTACGTTAGTAAGAAGGATTTATGTTACATTTCTGAGAAAAAGTTTTTCTTTGTTTTGAAAATAGTGCGTTTATCCAGGTGTATAAAAAGAGACTAGTTCCTGCGAGTACGCACGAAGGAAAAAAACACGGGGAACACGAACATCGAACACGCAGCATTTGGTTCGTACGTTTGGACGTAAATTAGCAAAGCGATCACGAACCCCATACCAACATAGTTCGCGCTCAACCGCCCCGCGTTCTTTAGTAGCCATGGATTCGCCACGAACATTTTTGACAAACAGTGTTTGACGTTCGATAGTGGTACACACATGCGAACAAAGTGTTCGATGTTTGTGTTCACCATGTCTGTTCTTGTTCGTTCGTGAGTACACGCCTTTAGAGTGACGCTGCATGCATACAGCAAACCACAAGGCTATGGTAACGGTTTGATTTTGACAGCGCCCTTATTCCTTAGCAGTAAGGGCGTTTATCGTAGTTCAAGTGCTACTAGCAGTAATCCGTTGTATGTGGAAAGCACAGAACCGGTCGAAGTGGCAATGCTTGGAGGATGCCTAAGTCCTGCAGTGGACGTCTGTCGGCTGAAATGATGATGATAAAGTGTTACTAGGTGTGCAGCACTTCTGCTACCAACTATTCTATTTCTTCTCATTCCTGTCTAAGCCATGCTAAAGGACATTGTTCATTATAACAGCACCAGTTCGACACGGCAAATATCTTGTCATATAAGTAAGGATTCTAAATCAAATGCATTAAAGACGGACGGCTCGCCAGTGCCGACCGCTCACTGCCCGCGAGCCGTCACATATTTGATTTAAAACACATTGGTAGACCATGACCTGGAATAGGACATAGAATAAATCCCGATATTCCCGCGGGATCGAGACTTATGCGGGTGAAACCGCGGGGTGCAGCTAGTCTAATCCTTACATATAATAAAACAAAGTCCTACGCCACGTCTGTCTGTCGTCCTGATCACGATAAACCCAAAAACGGCTCCACCAATTTTCATGCTGTTTTCACCAATGGATAGAGTGGTTCTCGAGTAAGGTTTTAGTATATAATAACCGACATCCACCCGGGCAAAGCCGCGGGCATTAGCTAGTATAAAATAAAATTCACATAAGGTACAACGAATTTATATATAAGGTATTATATTATATCCTGTGACCTACATCTTAAGGATTTATAAATTATTTATAGATAAGAAACATGAAAAGAAAGGTTTTCAAACGAGAGCCCTAGAGCTTTCTCAAAGGCTGCTCAACTTAAAAATTCCACTGTGTTATTACAAAACATTTTTTTCATGTATACGTTGAAAAGGCCTTTTTTCTATTTGTGTTCCGTCCTGTGAGCCTGGAGATTTCGTGTGACGCTGATTTGTATAAATTTGACTTAAAATTATGTCTGTATTTCTCGAGTCATAACTGCGAACTCCAGACTAGTACTGAGAAATCCCTAACCTCAGTTGTCACATTTCTAACCAGTAGAGACAATAGAAATCAGAGGCTTTATAATGAACTAGCTGATGCTCGCGACTTCCCCCGCGTGGATGTCGGTTATTATGTACTTAAACCTTACTTGTGAACCACTGTATTCATTTGTGAAAACGGCGTGAAAATCGGTGCAGTAGTTTTTGAGTTTATCGCGTACAGGACGACAGACAGACGCGGCGGAGGACTTTGTTTTAAAGATAAGTGGAAGAGGGAATATTATCATCCTGGGATAAGTTAGGAAAAGTTTTGAATTTTATAAATAAAAATAAAATAAAAAGTTTTTAATTCAGATTAGAAATCAATAGAATTTTATTACAGTAAAACTTATGAAACTAATGCTAATACTTAGAATAATAACGCATAGAAACCTAGTGCTAGTACGAGTGCAAAAATTGAGGCAACTAAAACTGAGCCATAATGGCTAACTTCTCTCGGCGAGCTGTCAGTACTCAAGGTCACGTTCCGTCGAACACAGCTCGCGAGTAAATAATTTAAAATGTCAGTTTGTAGCATGAACGGATGTCATAGCACTTCAGGAAAACAAAAAAAATATGATCAATTTACATTTCATAAGTAAGTACTTACTTACATTTTATACAAAATTTTTACGTAAATCGATCATCAAACAAAAATTCTAATGACCTAACTTATCACAATACAGTGTTGCTATTTGTGAGGAAAAAAATACCCACATTGCTTTCAATTTTGTCATGCCGATAATATTATTATAACACATCAAACATTCTAAACGCATTGAACGATATCCCATTCTTCATGCGATTAATGGTTCATTTATTTCCTTTTATTTTTAAATAAATTGAATTTTACCTTCCGTAAAAATATTATGTCTTATTATGTCTTGTCTTACATGCAAAATCATCTTCATTTGATCCAGTTCTTGATAATATAAAATACTTATCTTGATTTGATCCAGCAACATAGTAGTGCGTTTTCCCATTTTTTTGTGGGTAACGGCCTGGTAATGGTTTCACTGAAAGCTGTATTTGTGTGCGTTTGAGGAACGTAGACACATTCGGCTCATGCACACAAAGAAAATGAAGTGGACACACGATATCGCTCGTGTTTTGTTCTAGACGCGGCTTCTATGCGTTATTATTCTAAGTGCGTAGTTAGTTAAAATAGTTAAAAAAAAACATTATCCTAATGATGATATTTTTTTTTTCGTGATGTGTGTATCAACCCAGTGCTGGACGTAACGCGTGTCTAGCCTCTCATTATATAAATATAGTCTATTGTCTACCCTATCCGCAATACCAGTCAGGACACTGTTGGTGCTGGTGCGTGTAACCTGCCGAGCACCTGTACCATTGTATTTGTCAAGGAAAAATTTGTAACTATATGGCTTCAAATGCCTAAAATAAATGACGTGTGGTGTACAAAGATTACTACGTACACAGTTTGGGCTTTTCACTTGACTAACGATAGTAACCCGACCTTTACAGGTTCAAGCTCAAACGAGCATTATTGTAACCTCAGGAATAATGTAAATATATTTAAATCTGCTCCATCCCTGTTGCTAGGTATTTTTTCAATCCTTTTTAGCAAAGTCATACCTACACAATTTCAATAGACAGTTTGTCGACCTCTGGGTACCATCAAAAATCCAACCCAAAAATATAATAAACCTAAATATTTTTCATCTATTCAACATTCACACCAAGTCTCTAAATAAATTGCTTTCCAACAACAGTTTGAGTTGACAACACAGCTACACGACAAAGCGTATATAACGCAAACTTTTACGTTAGCGGAATCACAACGCAGGTAAGTCCTGAACGCAATTTTGTCGTAGTTATGATTTACAACGTTGGGGACCTTTGAGAAATTCATCAGGCAGTTTATGTACCTTCACATGTGTCCCTTGTAAGCTTTATGAGTTTATCTACACTATTTTTAGTGTTATAACTATGTGAAGATCTTTATTGTTATTTTCGTGGCTTAATTTTGCAGCTGATATCGTTGTAATTTTGCAGCTGATATGGTTGTCATTTTGCAACTGATGTGATTGTAATTTTGCAACTGATGTGATTGTAATTTTGCAACTGATGTGATTGTAATTTTGCAACTGATGTGATTGTAATTTTGCAACTGATGTCATTGTAATTTTGCAGCTGATGTGGTTGTAATTTTATCGTCACCTTTGGAACAATGTACCTTTAGCATGAGTAAAAGATCTACGTTTGGTAACTTAATAGTAATTTGTATTTCTAACTATTAATATTTCTTGATGTTCGAACTGTATTTTGCTAGTCAGCAATATTAATTGGTATCTAGATACTTAGGCAACCTATTTTTCTTTCTCTCTTTCTCTTTCATAAGGTGCTAAACACTAAAACTGCTTTCTTTTTTCTTTCCCAAGTATTAGGTACACACGGCTACTACATCAAGCTATACATTTCCAGCTTATGCTGATCTCGCATTGCATAGGATTTCCGTACAATGCGAGGTCAGCTTATACTGGAAAAGTATAGCTTGATGTGTAGCCGTGTGTACCAACTGAAAATCTTTTTAAGAGGTGGTATATAGACAGAAACAATTCTCTCCCTTGCACACTTGTGTATTTGTGAAACATGTGCTTTAGGAAGGTACTTATCTTGTTTTCATGTCAATTTAAAAACCTATCAACATAACTGATTACTAGCTTTTGCCCGCGGCTTCGTTCTCGTCCTATGGGAACATATTGAAAACCAGCATTAAATAATCTCTTCCTTTTTGGAAATTGTTTAAAACGGATCCTATGTCCTCCTCTCTTCGAGAGGGCGTGGAGATCTACCATACAGGCCCAGTAGATGTGACATGGCTTCGAATGTTTGGTTCTAAGAGATGCCGGTCTCCTTCACCGTTTTGAGAGAGCAGTGGTGATGAAATTATTTACGTATAGTAAAGCGCCTGGCTGGGTTCGAACCCTCGACTGGCTGTTATCACTAGGCCGCCACTGCTCCAGTACTTATTGGATAAAACTTTAAACAAACCATAAAGCTATTATAGAACCTTCTCCTAATGTGTATTGTATTATCCTTACCAACGTTATTGTATTGTGCTGATGGCAACATTGGCCACGCCAATCGCGTAATCCGAGCCGTCATTAGGGTCATCCTTGCAAACGGTTATTTGGGACGCCCAAGTAAATGTGGTTTAGTCGTCCTAGATAACAATATGTAGGTAAGTTTTGAAGTATTAACAGATCATTAAAATAGGTAGTCTTAATGACTTCCTCATTGGTTTAGTGGTCCCAAGCGCTACTGCTGAGCATGTGGTCTTGGGTTCGATTCCCAGGTCGGTCCAAAGTGTTATTCGGTTTTTCAACCTGGAATTTCTCAGTAGCATCCCGGAATCTAAATTAATGCCCGGTTGATGACAATAAGCTCGCCCCTTATTACTTGGGAATTAAACAGTACTGGCGAATATAGATTAGCTGCGTCTCACGGTTTCATTCACATAAGCCTCGATTCCTTGGAAATATCAGGATAAAAATATATCCTATGTCCTTACCCAGGTCATGAGCTACCTATGTGCCAAATTTCATGCAAATCCGTTCAGCTGTTTTAGCGTGAAAGCGTAAAAAACAAACAAACTTTCGCATTTTTGATATTAGTTAGGATATAAATCTCTATTTATCTTTAACTAGCTCGGCCCCGCGGTTTCACCCGCGTTGGTCTCGATCCCGTGGGAATATAGGGATAAAATCGTATCCTATGTCCTATTCCACGTCATGGACTACCCGTGTGCCCATCCTATCCTCTCTGGAGTAGGGAAAGTCGCGGCGGCGCGGCGCGGCGCCGGCGTCGAACGGTTCGCGTATTGCATTTCGTGATAACTTCGAAATTAAATGTATGAATCGAATGAATTAAAAAGTATTTTACTGATACATAAATACCCTTGATGTTAAAACTATTAATTCGAATAAAAATTAATATTAACTTGATAAAACTCCTTCGGAAATAATGCATTAATTTCGAACAAATTTGATTACCATAAAAAAGGTTATAGTGAGTCAATCTTAAAAGATAGATAATGCTGTCGCGGATTTTTTTTTAAGAACTTTTAAAGAGAAACATTTCCATCATACATGATATTTGCGTAACTTAAACTGTTTACGCAGCGCACGCAACAGAAGCTCTCAAAAATTTATATTATTTCCCGTTTTTGCAACATTTTTCATTTGTACTCCGCTCCTATTGGTCGTAGCGTGATGTTATATAGCCTATAACCTTCCTCGATAAATGGACTATCCAACACAAAAAGAATGTTTCAATTCCAAACAGTAGTTCCTGAGATTAGTGCGTTCAAACAAACAAACAAATTCTTCAGCTTTATAATATTAGTATAGATAACCTATCTCTCTAGATAGATCATAATTTAATACAATAGCTACTAGTTGCTATTCCTAAAACTAGAATTAGATTCTAAATGTCCAACAAACTCACCGCCTTACCACCTACAAACCAAAAAGCTCTCGCATTTACTTTCAACATCGGTCCTCTAATAATTTGCGGTGACGTACCGTGACCGTGCCGTAACCGTACCGGGACCGTACCGCCGTATCGTCACCGGGACGGCCGTTAATTAGTTTGGTTGACGAGGGTAGCAGACGTTAGTACTATATTGTTAATGACTACCCTGTAGGACACTATGTACCTCACTTTTGAACCGTAATTTATAACGGTGGTGGTACTCAAAATTGTTTTATGTTGGTATTTATGAAATGGCTTTGTCGGGTTCATTTGTGTTTGAGTTTGTTGGAGGGATAAATAATATATTAAATGAATGAACATAATGACATGAACATGTTACGTAACCAATCAGTATGTCAAAGCGTCTTTATGTCAAGGTCAAACAGTCCAAATAGTATAAATGACAGCTGTGCGCACAGACTGCAATAACCCTGTGGCGCGTGAGTCGCTGACGGAACGGAATGTTGCCATCACACATTTTATATTTCTGTAAACACTTAGTTTATTTATTTAATTTCTTATTTTGTTATTGTTAATTTATTATGTGCTGCACCGTTTGATGTCATGACGTCAACGCCGGCAGTCACTGAAAACCAGCGCTGGGGCTCTGTCTCGCATAGGGTCGCAGCATTATGCTGAGTGATGGCCGTTTTGCGTAAATGTGACGCATATTTTCCCGCAACTTGTTATTTTCGTATATTTTATTTGTCCTCTATTAGCGTCATGCTTGCCGCAAATAAACGTATTTTCTTTCTTCTTTCTTTCTTTACACACCGCTATTTTCTAAAGAAATAGACAGAAGTGTCTAGATTTCTCCATCTACTTGTGATAATACTAATATTACTAGCTTTTGCTCGCGGTGAAGCTTGTGGCTAAATAATAACCGCCGCACGGGTCGATCTATCAAGTTAAGCTACGATTGCCACGGTTGGTCCATGGATGAGTGACCATCTTTACATACCAAGACCCCTCCGTGCCTTGGAAAGCACGTAAAGCCGTTGGTCCCGGCTGTCATTAGTAGATCTTTGACAGTCGTTACGGGTCATCGTCTGACAACCAGCCCAGGGTATCGTATTACCCAATAACTACCTTATGAGGTCAGATACAGTCTCCATGTAAAATACTGGTTTTCAGCTGCATCTGGTTAGACTGGAAGCCGACCCCAACAGAGTTGGAAAAAGGCTAGGTAGATGATGATTCTTAGAAGAGAACTGGAGGTCGGAAATTATCCCACGGAAACGTACTACCAAAATAAAAAGTATCCTAAATCCTAGCCCTGGTCAAGATTTATCCGTGTACCAAATCCAAGTTATTTTGTTTTTATAATGTTACTATGAATAAGTCCCATGTACCTAATAAGGTAGTTAGTGAAAAGAATTACTGTTAAAATAAAATAGACGTAGATATTTATTTAGTAACCTATTCACCTTCCCCACCTCTGCGTCCAGAGCTCAGCGTGGCAACACGACGTGTACGGGTTCGCGACTGGTCAATCGTCATCCTGAGGAGGCCTCCTTGAGAGGTGAAACACGTGTCGATTACTTACAGGGTTTTTTATGACTCTTGAAGAATAGTTAAGCGGAATATATTTATGTTAGTATATTTACGTCTATTGTATTTTATAATGAATTTCCACAAAGTTGTAGTTGAGTTTTCCATGTTAAATTCATAGGATAACTCAAATAGCTACTTAGTTAACTAAATCAATCTGCCTAGCCTTTTCCCAAGTATGTTGGGGTCGGCTTCCATTCTAACTAGATGCAGCTGAATACCAGTATTTTACATGGAGCGCCTGCCTATCTGACCCCACAACCCAGTAACTGGGTAATACGATATTCCTTGGTAAGACTGGTTGTCAGTCTTTCGGGCTTCTGACGACCCGTAACGACTGTCAAAGATCAACCAACCAACGTCTTAACGTGCTTTCCGAGGCACGGAGGAGTCTCGATATGTAAAGATGGTCACCCATCCACGGACCAACCCCAGCAAGCCTACCTTAACCTGGCGGATCGACCCGTGCGGCTGTTATTACTTAGCCACGAACTCCTCAGCTAGTTAGTTAACTATTTCTTATGAATAAAAAATAAGATAATAGTGAACTAAAATGCTGATGACGAATTAATTTAACTTTATTATTATTAACTCATTTATTTTAGATAATTATAATCCATAAGCACACAATACATTAAATTATATAAAATTAAAATCAATATATTTTACACTAACACATATCATACACTAATTATCATAATACACTTACATTAAATTAAAATTAATAAAAATCAATTTACCTACACAACACTAACATTATAATTAAATTAAATAATCTACAAAAAAAATTAAATAAAAAATAAAAATATGTGTTAGAATAAGACGTATACAATGTGTTAGTGAGCGCCCAAAACAATGCGCATCCATTTGTTTTGGATAGGGCAATCCGCACGAGATACCACCATCTGCAGGATGCCGCTGCTACTGCCTCGCACACGCTGTAACAAGGAAGCTACCCTTTTACGCACAATCAATATTAATAATATTTAATGGTATCAAGAAATAAATAATTACAAACAATCTCTTAAAAGACATAAATCTCCAAACAATAAACCATTCCTTACTTAATTCAAGCTTTTACAACAAACAAAGCTGTAACGACAGTAGTTAATAGTCTCTCTTAACAATAGTAAAAAATAATGTGCTCACAAAACATGGATATGCAATCGTAATAATTGCATCGCCGGTTCTGCAATGTGAAGCGAGTGAAAATGATGAGTGTCGCGCCTGGCGTCCATTATTGTTATTTATATGACTATTAATTCACACTTCTATTAAATGTTAATGCGAAAGTACGTATATTTGTTTGTTTAGTACATTTTGAACCTGGTAATTGAATTAATCAATTCAATTTTATTCATCAATTATTATGGAGGAGTTAGGAATTATTATGAGGAGCTCGTGGCTAAGTATTAATAGCCGCACGGGTCGATTCATCAGGTTAAGCTACGCTTGCCGGGGTTGGTCCGTGGATGGGTAACCATCTTTACATATCGAGACTCCTCCGTGCCTCGGAAAGCACGTTAAGCCGTTGGTCCCGGCTGTCATTCGAGGATCTTTGACAGTCGTTACGGGTCGTCAGAAGCCCGATAGTCTGACAACCAGTCTTACTAAGGGGTATCGTATTACCCAGTTACTGGGTTGTGGAGGTCAGATAGGCAGTCGCTCCATGTAAAATACTAGTATTCAGCTGCTTCCGGTTAGACTGGAAGCCGACCCCAACATACTTGGGAAAAGGCTAGGCAGATTGATATCAATTATTATGGCAAGGATTCTTGTAAAATAAGTAAATAGATTGGAATCTGGAATCTTAGCATCTGACGTTTTATAGTTTCTCTCTCTCCCTCGGAAAAAGGCGTGAGTTTTTGTATTGATGTATTTTTGTACTTACGAATATAATTAAATTTTTTAGTGTAGTGTCATATCTGAGGGCACGGTAGTGCCCCCGCCAAGACGAGGCAAGCGAAGCGCAAGGGCACTACTTACCTTTTCTCGAAGCGCTTAGTCGCTTTTTTTAACCCTCATAACTTGTCTTTGGATTATACCAGACAATAAAATTCTCGGGATATGATGTCAATAGTGAACTTATTAAACATATAAAGTTTCAATTGCATGGCTCTTATACTTTAGATTTTATTGCTATATAAAAAACCCCGATTTCGTCACTAACTGACTCACTCACTGATGAATTTAGGATACTTCCTGAAGTCCTAGAAAGCTGAAATATTTGGCTTGGCCGTTACGCCTACCGACACATGCGTAAAAATCATTCACTGTTCATTACTTTTCTGTTATACAATAGTAAAATATTCATTCATTTAGTTAATTATTTCTCATGTATATGCGATCGGGCCGGAAATGGCCAAGCCACATATTTTGACTAAGGTGTAGAGTTTGTGAAGTTAGAGCGTGTAGAGTTAGAAGCTTGGCTCTACATGAGTGACAGTGCGAGCCATATGTACTCGTTTTTGCAACATTTTACATGAAAATGTTTTTGGTGTTATGATTTTTAGCAAAATGAGTAAAATACAAACAAGTTCTGAAATTAAAGTAATTTAATAATACAATTACCAGTAAAAGAGTGCTAACACCCACATCTTCTAACATAATTAAACCTCATGTTTACATTCAGTCTACTTAATTACTAAAATTTATTTACAAAACATGTCGCCAACCCTAAAATGCTGCAGGCCCTAAAAAGGATAACCACAACATAAATAAGAGCATACAAAATTAAATTAAACAAAACCGAGGCAAAAACTAATTGAAATTAATTAGTAGAAACCTTATTAAAAAAAATACACAACAATAAGTAAGAAAATTTAATTATAAGTAAATAATAAGGTGACAGATATGAAGGTGGGACTTAAGAGGGTGACTGTAATCGGTTCAGACGTGTAAAAAACGTGGGAAAGAGAAAATAAATAAATAAAAACCAGCCAAGTGCGATTCGGACTCGCGCACGAAGAATTCCGAACCATTATCTATAAAAACGGCAAACAAATCACGTTTTTTGTATGGGAGCCCCCTTAAATATTTATTTTATTCTGTTTTTTAGTATTTGTTGTTATAGCGACAACAGAAATACATCATCTCTGGAAATTTCAACTGTCTAACTATCACGGTTCATAAGATACAACCTGGTGATAGACGGACAGACAGACAGACAGTGGAGCCTTAGTAATAGGGTCCCGTTTTACCCTTTGAGTACAGAACCCTAAAAAGGAATTTTAAGGTGTAAAAGGGTAAGGCAGAGCGAAATTAAACAAACACTGAAATGAGATAGGGATCCCCCGTTGGTTCCGGAATGAAAAATGTGTGAAGGTAAATTATGTTCAGTATTTTAGTTGATTTTCACACTTTGTAAAGAAGGATACACTCGTAATATAATGACGTTCTTTTAAAACAAGTGTATCGCTTAAAATTGGCTTTTGTTTTTTTTTGTTACCTAATTGTATACGAAAACTAATTTATAAATTATAAAACTATTTTTAGACTCAATCAATCTGCCTAGCCTTTTCCCAACTACGTTGGGGTAGGCTTCCAGTCTAACCGGATGCAGCTGAATACCAGTATTTTACATGAAGCGACTGCCTATCTGACCTCCATAACCTAGTAACTGGGCAATACGATACCCCTTGGTAAAACTGGTGGTCGGAGTTTCGGGCTTTTGACGACCCGTAACGACTGTCCGAGATCCACGAACGACAGCCGGGACCAACGGCTTAACGTGCTTTCCGAGGCACGGAGGAGTCGCGGTATGTAAAGATGGTCACCAATCCACGGACCAACCCCGGCAAGCGTAGCAAAAACTATTTTTAGACTATAAAATAAAATAAAAGACCGAGACATTTGATTACTAACTAGATGGGCTAACCTTATTACAAACACTTATGAGAACACTTTGTTGAATTCAAGAAAAAGGTTTCTTAATTAATATTTCTCATAATCCTGTTTAACTTTATAGCCTTCATCCCGGTAAAGTAAATGAATAATAAATACCTACAGCAAAGAGGTGCAATGCGTAATTAAATAAAAAAAGCAGATTAAACGAGCGTCCTAAATATACGAAGCTGGCGAAATGGACACGAAAATATTTGTCGGATCTATCGACGTAAGCGGTTAAAAGGTTTTAAGAATGCGGCAACCGATGAATTTTCCATAGGTATACCTAAATTATTTGCAATTTATTTCCACCATATTATGTTGATATTCGGATTTAGACATATTTATCTAGGTTCCTACATCTTATTTTTTTCCCAAAAAAATTACTTAAAATGAAGTTTAAGCGAAATGAATTTCGCACATTTTTACATCGTAAATGACATGTTTTCATATTGATTTGTCTGTATTACAAAAAACATTATTTGTAATATTGTTTCAACAGAAACATAGCTTACATTATCAAGAAACAAATTACCGAAAAAAAATTGAAAAACCTTAAGTTTTCATTCATCATTTTAGGTATTACGGAACATATCCAAATTTATCAAAAAAAAAACAATAGTTAGTAGTGCTATCGCATCAAGTAAATGTCATGTCAATGCCAAAGTGTGCGTGGTCGTACAGTTCACGGTAGCTGTGTGTATCGCTCCGACAGGCACACTAGCGCAAGATTTGCAGCACTCGATTTGTAGTTGCGATGGATGCTCCGCCGGCCCCTTAATATCTAAGTTGGTTGCTGAACGAAGATCTCCTAGAAAGCTCAACCACAATATTTAACTCCTACTCATATACTCTATCTGCCAAATCCACAACTACCCACCACACCAACGTTTAATTTATATGACGTCATAATGACCTCATTAGGGCCATCTAACACTGGGCAATTCTAACTCAGTCACATGACTATTCCACGCAATTATTATATACGCGACAATGCGAAATCGACTAGAGTTGAGAACAAACTACGGAACAGCTTATGAGCGTCGGTCCGTTTTATGACGTCAATAAATTCACGGACAAAAGAACAGTAGTGCGCGGAACGCAATAGTCTTCGGTGTAAACTTACTTGAAACGTATTTGTGACGTCATAGTTGTGAAGTGTCGAGATTTGAAGATGGTTTGGATGCCAACAGATATTAGGATGAGTTATAAGTTAGATTGTATGTGTATGTGATTAGTGAAAATATCGCAATTCCCCTTTTTGAGATACTTTTGTGACTGTCAGTAGGCATTAGTAGTGAATTGGTGATTTCGGTTTGAATTCGGCAAGTAATGATGTAAATTTTGGAATGAATCGTAAGTACATAGGTACGTAAACATATCTTAAGAAATTATAGTGAATTGATTTTGACTAAGATCCATTGACTACTAAAATAAATAATCGTTTACGAGTAAATACGTCCAACGCTCAAAAAACGGATCGCTACGTCATAGAGTGCTACGGCGTAGCGATCCGTAGACACTTCGTAGCAGTTATTAGCTGTTTTTACGCTACGAATCACAAACTGCAACTTATTAGTTATGAAATATGTTTTTTCAAAAATGTTTGAGTATATTTTAACCCCTACCCTGTATTATTTAAAATATGGGGAATATTTAAAAAATAATTTAATAATTAAAAAAAAAACGTGTTGCGCCGGCCCCTAAATATATTGGGATAAGGCCAGAAGAATAAAGAATAAATTTAAAAAAAACTTACCGTTTTTATCTTTTCATAGAATATTATTGTTTCTATACCGTTATAGAATCTTTATGGTATATGGTACCTAAGGATGTTGTTGCTGGTCATTTTTCATCATTTTTAATGGGAATTGATCATTTTTCAATTCATATACTTTCTTGCTAATAATCACGTATGCATTTCCGGTTTGCCCGACTAGTGTCAACCTTGAATGGAGCTCTTAGGGCCTCGAAAGGCCTCGCGAACTTTGCGTCACAGAGTTGTCGTCTGCATCGACAAACGTCATGCAGAAAGCGATAATTTTCTTTGAGTGTTCGAGAGAGACGGTCGTATTGTTCGTCTTGTGAGTGCCTATGGAGCCTCTAGGTGCACTTGCCTTGGTATTATCATGTGAAGGCTGACATTGGCCTGTTGTGTATGTAGCTGTCATCAGATGTTGATGACAAGTAGCGAGAGCGTACGAACCGTAGCTACACTCACGACAATCTAAGAAGTCCGTTTTGACATTTCGTTCTCGTACATGTAATAAAACGTTATGACTTGAGAATCAGTTTTAACAATGTAGATAAGTCGTCGATTACAAACTCTCTAAGTATGTTCAATCGATATGTTTCGAGAATCAGTTTATAAAAAACAATTTTTTTTTCATCGCTTCACAAATAATTTTCATAGCTGTCAAAACGGACTTCTTAGATTGTCGCGAGTTTAGCATCTCGATGCCAAGTACTGCAGCTTATCATTGCATCTATGTAGTAGTCAAGCTGTTGTAGACGCATGTCGCAAGAACCACACAGAGTCTTACGATCCAGTCGTGGCAAGGTAAAAAATATGTGAGAAATAACATGAAACATAAATAAATGTAATATGTATTTACGCCGAACTTTGGCGAATACTTCCTTTTAAAAGTTGTTATAATAACATAAGTCTGTCTGATATTATGTGTTCTTCCTTCCATGAAACGAAACACATTTGAAGTTTCTTGGAATTTGAATTCCGTTTACGGAATATTCTTTTTTTACTTGAATTCCTGGCATTTACAAGTGACGTCTGTATTTAATATAATAAGTTTGCATGAAATAAAGGAGCATTTTTTTTTTTTTTTTTTTGAATTCTTTATGAAATATTATCATGAAATACTTTGTCGATTTTCCTACCATTGACTATGAACCACATCTTTATTCTGTCCACGACTTCGTCCCCGTGAAAATTCTTGTGTTAACATAAAATATCCAAACACTCGGCAATACTGTAGCTTCCCATTAGTGAAAGAATTTTCGGAATCGGATCAGTAGTTCCGAAGATTATCCCCTACATATAAACTCACACCTCTTTCTATAAATTATAAGTATAGATTTTCGAAAATCGAATTCCAAGTCATATTATGTCATTTTACAAATTCGTACGTATTAAATAAATAAATTCATAATAAATTCTTACTTAAATGCGAAAATAAACGCTTAAACCACTGAACCGATCATTATGGACAAATAAGTCACCAAATACCTGAAGGCATAGGCTACTTTCCATTATGGATATTTAAAATACACGCAGAGGAAGTCGCGGCCAATAGCTATAATAAAATAATGTAACGTAAAAACCTACCTGAAATGAGAGAGTAACCACCTCCGATAAGGTTAATATTTGGAAGCTTTTTGCGAGAACCACTAGAGTTGTCATCAACAATGAAGAGGGTTCCTCGACACATGTCTACGGTACACGATGAACCTTTAATTAAGGCTTGTTTCATTTCGTCTGAGGTCGCGACTAGGGACGCCCCAAGCGACCAATTACTTTTTAATTAGGAACAAGTATAGAAAGTGTTTTGTTGTAATTAAGTTGCGTCACACCTCTATGCCCTAGGGTCTGGAGCTAATCGAATCTCGTATTTTTACGTAGAGTTTGTTATTGTTGTAGAAGATTGTGGGTTCGTGAGCTTGGATAGATTACAAGCTGCTAAGTTTTTTAGTATATTTTTAATTCCTTTGGTAAATGTTGCTACAGAATTATGCAGCTCATAAAAACTTAAAAAAAAAACATTAATCAAAATCATTGATTTGCCTAAATAAGGTACAGAAGGTTGGTAAAATGTACAAAATTGTTCTCTTATTCTGCCTTTAATTTCGGCGTACAAATATAAAATAAAGTCACATTTTCGAATTATAAAAAGCAGTGTTTATTTCTAATTTACTTATTCATTCATTTATTTACTGACAAAAAATGCATCGCCAAAACCACTGGGTCGCGAAGCATGATATTTCAGAAGGAATGGTTTTATTTTTTTAATTCATCCCATAAAGGGCTTAAAAAAGTTTGTAATTTTTGCCGATGAGATCTCATCGGGGGCACGACTTGTCAAAATAAAAGTAGGCATCGCTTAAAGTAAATACCTACTCAGCATCACGCCTGTAATCCCCGAAAGGTAAGGCAGACGTGCGAAGCAGTAATGCTCGCGAAGGAGGAGGCCGAACGCGTGAGGGAAAGGCAAAGTTTGCGTCCTCACGCGCCTAACCACCGCCGTTGGAGACGCCCTGGGCGTCGGGAATCCCAGGCGGATTCCCGGCCACCATAGGCGCGGGCTTGCGGACGGCGAGCAATGGGTAGCTCGCCGTCCGATAAGGACCAGGCCCGGGTCGATGGCGCATCGTGTTCCACGCGCACCTCAAAGAGATGTCAGCACAATTGACGGGGTCCGGTAGGACCGATCCCTGCCAGGGTTGCGGGAAAGTCCGAAAGGGATACCGGGACCTTGGCAACAGGCAACTGAAGGAACACGGGTGGGTTTTAGTCAGTAAAAGTCTGACACGCCCTTCCGCTCCGCCCAGAGCGGGAGAAGTCATTGGATGATTTCACACCCTCAAAAAAAAAAAAGACGTGTACCTATGGTACATCCACATTTCACCAATTAATTAAGCCTATTGCCATCAACCGGCACAAATCCAGACTCCGGGCTGCTCCTGAGAAACTCCTGATGGAAAAACCCAATAAAATTTTACCCGACCTGCGAATCGAACTCAGGACCTAATGCTTAGCAGTAGCGTTTGCGGCCACTAGACCAACCAAGCAATAAGATACCTACCAGCTCAAAATTGCTTAGACTAAATTGAAGTGGCATTTTATTTGACCAAATATCACTACATATTATAAAACAAAGTCCTCCGCCGCGTCTCTCTGTTGGCGATAAACTCAAAAACTGCTTCACCTATTTTCATGCTGTTTTCACCAATGGATAGAGTGGTTCTCGAGGAAGGTTTTATTATATAATAACCGACATCCACGCGGGCGAAGCTGCGGGCATCAGCTAGTTTTTAATAATAAGTACAATATTAGTTCATATTAATTAAGTACTAGATATTTATTTTAATGAATCCTCTCTCAAAAAATAACACAAGTTCGTATTATGGTTGTATGTAATATTTTTGCGGCAAATCCAGCCAGTTACTTGGTTGCGGCAGAAAATATTGCTGATGGGATTCCTAATAGACTCGTACTTTCCCGAAATTAGATGGCGTGACTCCATATTTTTGTGACTATTACCGACAATTGGACAGATATAATTTCTTGCTACGTTTATCGTAATAGATCGATGAAAAACAGACCTTGACAAAAATATTCTGTGACTATCATGGAAAAATATTTTTTGAGTATTATAATCGTGTATTTATAAAAAAAATAATGATAATAGTAATTATTAAAAAAAAAAAAACATAGGACCTGGTTAATAGTTCGTTCAGTTATTATGCAAAGTGTCATGATCTAATTTGAAGTATTTTTTGTATACCAGCAGTTTATAGTTCGGTTTAGAGGTAATTTTGGTTTTTTTTTCTATGTAATCCTGTTTTCGCCAAATATAGGACCTACCATCAATCCTCAACTTTAGCATATAAGAAAGAAAGAAAGAAATCATTTATTTGCTAGTAATTTAGGTATACATATAAGTTGGAATATTTGTAGATTGTAATATTTGTATAGTAATATTAATATAATATACAATAATAATATTAATATATTTGATTTATTATTTTATTAATATTTTATCATATTAATATTTTTTTATTAATATTTTGTGTATTTGTATATTTATTTCAAAATGAATGCTGGAGTATTTTCGGCATACCGGAGGATCATGCTAAGCAATTTGAGGTAGGATAGGGCCTCAGGCAGAACTTTTCATGATATTTACACACACACATAATATGACGCCTGTATTCCCCGAAAGGATAGGCAGACGTATACCTACCTGTATAGTATGATATTTAATAGAGTAAAATAACTTACGCCCGCTCATGACATGTCATTACATGGGACTTAAACATAGTGAAATGTGGGTGTACCCACTATAGGTACATCTCTGCCTACCCCTTCGGGGAAAATAGGCGTAATGTAATGATAAGTGTGTTAAAACAAATTGAAAATAAGTTTTCATGTCGAAATATTTAAAACCTTCATATTCTGAGAAACTAAGTCCATCAGTCTTTGAGAACTCGCAAATATGAATAAACAAATAGTATTACCACTGTCTTCCCTGCTTACCCGTCTATCAAAACGCGCGTACTTATAGGAATTGCTACATAAACACCTATGTAATCGAGTATGCAAAACTAATTTCCTGTGAGACATGAAACGTCATTTTAATCTGAAGGAAATACGGAGTACTGAGTCTTCGAATCAGGTACCTAGGGGTTTAATATTATGATACATAGAAAAATATGAGGTGAATATAAGAAGAGCTCGTGGCTAAGTAATAACAGCCGCACGGGTCGATCCATCAGGTAAGCTACGCTTGACGGGGTGCGTCTGTGGATGGGTATCTATCTTTACATACCGAGACTCCTCCGTGCCTCGGAAAGCACGTTAAGCCGTTGGTCCCGGCTAGTGTTGCCAGGTCCGATTTGTTTTAAATCGGGGCAGAAGGTACAACAAATGGGGATTTAGGGTTGTAGATCGGGACAATAAAAAACAAGGTTATTTAAAGTTAACGTTTAATTTATTGTTTCGCAACTAATATTGCTAGTAAATCTGAATTCAATCGTTTATTAATAGTTAAAATACCTTTTCCGTTGACGCGTTCGATACCGGTATTGACGTCTTAAAAGAAAATAACTTTTGAAGATTTGCAGTCTTGATTGTCTTTAAAAATATTGTTCCATTACTGGAGCGGCGCCGGCGTCAAGTCTTTGTTTTGCACTGTTGCCTTCACGTCTTTGAATACAAACTTCAGTGATCCATGTCGACGAACGTTTCAATTTTTAGATTTTCAATCATCTTAACCATTGACGCGTAAGTGAATGAGTCGTCCTGGACAGGTATTGATTTATCGGGACATTTAGTGTCCCGATCAGGCACAAATTGGGACACCTGGCAATGCTAGTCCCGGCTGTCATTCGTGGATCTTTGACAGTTGTTACGGGTCGTCAGAAGCGCGAAAGTCTGTTATCCTGTCATATCAAGGGGTATCGTATTACCCAGTTACTGAATTGTGGAGGTCAGATATGCAGTCGTTCCATGTAAAATACCGGTATTCAGCTGCATCCGGTTAGACTGGAAGCCGACTCCAACATAGTTGGGAAAAGGCTCGGCAGATTGATTGATTGATTGATTGAATATGAGAAGAACTGAACGAAGAATGTTTATTAGTGACTAACTTCTGCCTATGACTTCGTCCTCGTGAAATCTCTTGTTTTAACATAAAATCTATGCTATGAGCAGTAGTGGCCCAGTAGCCGCGGCTTTCGGTTTTAGTTTCAAACCCAGACAGTGACGCTTTGCTATGTGTAAATTATTGCATCATCATTGCTCTCAAAATTGTGAAGGAAAACATCGTGAGGAAGCCGACATGTCCTAGAACGAAAAATTTGTACACATGTAACATCTCCAACCCGCACTGGGCCCGCTTGGTGGATTACGGCCCAATGCGAGAGGAGGCCAATGCCATCATAGGCTTGATTATTCGAATAGGCTATTTAGGAGATATTATCCTACAGCAGTAGTAAGTAAAATCAAAAAGTCTTACTCAACTTATTACTGATCGTGCTTACCGTCCCACCTTTGTATATTTTTCAATAATTATTCATTTTCTATGCAACTCTTACAAATAAACCTTACAAATGCGAAAGTTTAATAAGACCTTACCATCACCTGAACAATAATTTGGATATGAAAGCTCTTCCGGCTTATTGCCGTGCCCCAGTTCTCTAAAATTTAAAAGGAGGCGGGTCAGTCGTGCGCACTCTTTAGCCACGCACGACTAACAAGCGTTCATGGTCAGCCAATTATATTGAGATTTCATCTACTGTTCAGTCTGACGGAATCTTTTCATTTTTGTATTGAAAGTGATATTGATTATCTGGACTTTCGACCATTGTTACTCTAACTGATAAAGCGTGGATGCTTAAAGGCGCGGCATGCATTTAATCGAACCTCAAATAATTCCCATTTTGCTTTGCTACACTCTAATATAATGAATGAGCCTCTTTTTATGCATCTCAAATATTTCCTATTTTAAGGACATATGAATACTTTGTCGGCGTGGATTATCGTCATGGATGTCCTACGCCCTGGGGTGGGCAGACGGGTCGGTCTCTGCGTTCCCCGTCCCGTAGGGGGAGTGAGGTTGAAGATCCTCCCGTTCTAACATAAACCCGTTTGGGTAGGTTTACGTGCGTCATTAGAAGCAAGAAAAGATTTAGAGGTTCATTAATTTAAAAAAGTTTCATAATTAGAGGCTCAATAAATTTTTAGGGGATCAGTGAAATATTTTTCCTAGTAAATATGATAGTAATAAATAATACAATATAAATTCATATGCATTAAGTACCTTATCTTTGATGGCTGCGGTGAAAAACACTAACGCCCGCCACTTTTTTAAGGTTAACAACGAGAATATTACGATTATCTTTTCCAATAATAAAACAAGTTTTATAAACATTATGCCGTAATGCACACTACATATAAGTTATTGTATTTAATTAATTAAATTTTTGAATGCAGTCTGGGAACGTCATTAAATAGAGCGTGTAACAATAACCCTGTGAGGGTATTGTTAAGAATCATACTGAGAATCTATTTTTAGTCTTTTTGTCAGAAAAAAGAAAAAAAATCGCCGCATTTTTTTTCAATCGGGAATTTTAGCGGATTATTACATGGAGCGCGGGCTGCCCTCATCTAGCGGGTGTCTACAAGTCACAACATTATGACCTCTGCAAAAAATTTGCTAATTTATAATGAAATTTCTTTTACTTGAATAAATTTTATTTATTTATTTAAAATAAAAACACGAGATAGAGGTGTCGTGAAGGACACCCGTTTGTAACGAAGCTACTTTTCGCTGTTATTTAATAGCAGACACAATGATATAATGGTTTCTTTCAGATAATTCATATCAACATTTGACAAAAATGCTCTAAACAGCATTGCAATAAGATAAGTACACAAAAAGTTACAACTCTTTTTGTGAATTGTATTTTGTTTTTTGCCTCTCTTGTAAAGTCCTCTTTTGGTGGTTACAACAATTCAAAATTGAACTGAAGAAAAAAGGAATGGACGGAATAAATTGTAATGTTTTTTTTTATCAAGTAAATACATTTTATTTTTACAAATAGTAGTATTAAGTATTTGGTAATTACAAAATATTTAAAATTGAGGTAATTTTGGTACTAAAAATGTGAATTTCAAATTGCAATAACTGCTTTTTTTTCAATAAAATTCTTATTTTTTTCTGGTAATATTATTGCAGTACCTATGTGCCCCTTTTGGATCGAACAGGGTTTTTGTTACCTCCTGTATAAGCAGTTTAATTTACTGTCGTATTATCTTGTCTAATGCCACCAGTCTTGGTAACGTCATTAGATTAAGCAGTTTAATTTACTGTCGTATTTTCGTCTCCACCTTGTTTAACCCTAGATAGCTAACGTTCGTCAAAATGACGAGCATTTAATAAATATCTCCCTCTCCCTTTCTAATGGTTTTACCTACACACTCGCTGATTCGCGCCAACTAAGGCACCGCTAGACTACGTCCCGTGGTGGTCGCGTTTAACCTGTAAGTACTTTTGTTTTTGAGATACTGCTCGTCATTTTGACGAATGGTTAGCTTATGCGTAATTTGTGTTGATTTTTGTACGGTTTTTTTTAATTATATCGTTGGACAACCAACCAAGTAATTTGATACTTACGGTTAATTTTAAGCTTTTTGCTTTATTATACCAAAAGAAAAAGAAGAAATTTCTAAAAAAATAGTTCCAAATTTAGTCCTGATAAGATTTATGATCTCAAAGAAACAAGTGCCATTTACGATGTGTGATTTAGTACTTAAAAGTTAAATAAGTATTCATTTATGCAATAATTATCTTTAATTTATATCCCATATTGCCCATGAATATAATAAACCTGATTAAAATAACATACAATTTTAATAAAAATCACGTTTAAAAAATGATCGTCAAAAAGTCGAATGGTTAGCTTATCGTAGAAGTTCAGGAACTTTAGCTATCTAGGGTTAAAGCCACCTAGTTACTAATCAGGTTTCAAACCCGCGACATATATTCCAAAAACCGCGACATCCTTACGACACTACTAATTTCTAACATACCAAGCTTCATCTTACAACAAACTTAATATTCAGACGGTGGCACACAAGCAATTCCAGGTGTTCCTGCACCGCTGCAGAATACCCCCGAGTCTAGCCTAAAGCTAATCTAGATTGGACTGGGACTCAAAGCCTAGCCTCTGAACCAGGATAACTAGGTGGATGTGAAGTAATTTGTATAACAATTGCACTTTCTTTTTTGTTCTGTGAGCAGTGTAAATGAAAGTATGTTCTTGTATGAGAATATCAGAATAGCGTTTGATATTACTTTTAACTCATTTTATTTAGTTACAAAAAAAAAAAAGCAGGAAACATATTAAAATCAAACTATTTTATTTCACATAAACCTAGATTGCCACCTGAAACGTCAGAAGCTTGGTGCACGGTTCCAATTGGTTGTTTTATAATATATGGACCCAGCAAAAAACTCCACGGTAAAAAGACATTAAAAAAACCGGCCAAGTTCGAGTCGGACTCGTGCACGAAGGGTTCCGTACCATCCTTACATATTATAAAACAAAGTCCTCCGCCGCGTCTGTCTGTCATCCTGTACGCGATAAACTCAAAAACTACTGTACCGATTTTCATGCTGTTTTCACCAATGGATAGGCATCAGCTAGTTATCTATAAAAACGGCAAAAAAATCACGTTTATTGTATAGGAGCCCCCTTAAATATTTATTTTATTCTGTTTTTTTTTTGTATTTCCTGTTATAGCGGCAACAGAAATACATCATCTGTGAAAATTTCAACTGTCTATCTATCACGGTTCATGAGACACAGCATTGTGACAGACGGACGGACGGATGGACAGTGAAGTCTTAGTAATAGGGTCCCGTTTTACCATTTGGGTACGGAACCCTAAAAATGGTAGCCCTGCAAAATAAAATTATAAGTTGGTTAATAAATAAATAAATCATAATTAATAAAGTAAAAGTAGAGCTCATCGTATAAAAGTTGTAAGGGAAAGAATTACCACCAGTAGTCTAAATCCAGCACACCGGAGAACAATAACTTACATGATGGAAAGTGGTTATTGCCCTTGGAGGGAAAGTGGCAATAACCATTTTCCATCATGTAAATTTTTGATTTCTTCGCTAACCCATGGAATAAAAGAACACTGTGAATTAACGTAGGATAAGTTCATAAATAATTATACTCCATTTGAAATCAGATTAGACGCTTAAATAAACGTTTTTTACAGTCCGTTCAACCGATTTTGACTTCTATTGCGTTGGTGGCATGACAAATGGCAGCTGCAGTAGACAGTTGGTATTGTGTAATCTTTTTTGCTTTTAATGCCACCCTATGGTATAGAAGTCAAAATCGGTTGAACGGACTGTAAAAAGGTTTGTTTAAATGTCTAATCTTATTTCAAATGGAGTATAAATTGTTTAGGCGGCAATGATAGCGTATTTATTTTCCTATTTGATATCTCAACTTCGTACCTAGTTATTAAATACTCCATTAAACGTACACAAAAGCCAGCCTTTCTATATACTTGTACCTGCCTTTAGAGTTTTCTTTACCTACATTTTTCATAATAAAACAAATTCAATCAGTGAGATAATGGGATTTTCGCGAAGAAATCCATTCAAAGAGCAGTATTATATGGTACTCTATAAAGAAAAATATTTCAAGAACAAACAGAGAAATCCTTTGAGTTTCATACCTTGTGTTTGTGTGTTGTGTGTACTATCGTCGACAAAATTCTTTTATTTTTTTGTTTAGATTTACGCATGACTTTTTTTGTGGTGTTGTGTTTGATCTTAAGCTTAAAATTAAAATAATCTGCTATGATTAGTATTTATTAATTTTTCTGTCTTCACAAAGGTTCACATAATTATAAACATAGAGATAAAAAAACTATGGCGTGTTGACAAAAATGCATAAAATATGATCCTTTGTGAGACATTGGCGTCCATACTAGTTTAGGGGTATGAGGAACAGGGTGTAAAGTTCACTCATCCACCATAGAAAAGGGAGGATCCTCCGAACAGACGGGTGTTGTGTCTGGCGGGCAACTGCCCAACGAATGATGTCGGGTTCTTGTATATATGTCCATTGCACGGTAAACTTTAATTGCGCGAAGCAGGATTTATGTGACGTCATAATTTTCGTGTGACGTCAGGTCTTTGATGCGTAGTTCGCATGTGGCGATGTAGATACCGCCACACTAGGATACGGAGTGACGGATCACCAGGCTCTCACCCCGAATTTAATCTAATTACTTAACCTTACAATAATAAAATTGTAATTTGTTTGACTATTCGCGAAGTGTCTTGAATCCATGTATATAATTTCTAGAACTTTGAACGTAGTCTGTTTTCTGCGAACGAAGAAAAACAGAAAAATACACCACATTCCAACCATGTGCCTACTGCATGTTTGTTGCGCCACTTCTTCTTCTCAGCTGAAACACTAGGAAGTGGTAAAGGCCAAGCGTTTTGGGAGACTGTCGTATGTAATTTGCCGTTCAAAAAGTAGGTACTAACCCCTCTTTTTTTTTTTTCAGGTGGGGAAATCATCAAATGACTTCTCCCGTTCTGGACGGCGGACACTCTGCACGGAGCTGAAGGGCGTGTCAGACTTTTACTGACTAAAACCCACCCGTGTTCCTTCAGTTGTCTGTTGCCAAGGTCCCGGTATCCCTTTCGGACTTTCCCGCAACAGGTACTAACGCCTCAGCCTTTATTTTGAAATTAATTTTGTTCTTAATTTCATAAGTCATCGTGGCCTACTTTTAAGATCGGTATCTAGTACTCTTGCTGTCCCTTATTCGTAAACTCAACTTCATGCCCTGTTTATCAAAACTGACCAGCCTTGTAGTACCAAATGTCATTATTTAGTTCACAAGTACTTAATTTTTGACACTTTTATTCGTGATTTTGTTTAGGAGGAGGAGGTTGGGGAGGAGCTCGTGGCTAAGTAATAACAGCCGCACGGGTCGATTCATCAGGTTAAGCTACGCTTGCCGGGGTTGGTTCGTGGATGGGTGACCGTCTTTGCATATCGAGACTCCTCCGTGCCTCGGAAAGCACGTTAAACCGTTGGTCCCGGCTGTCATTTGTGGATCTTTGACAGTCGTTACGGGTCGTCAGAAGCCCGAAAGTCTGACAACCAGTCTTACCAAGGGGTATCGTATTACCCAGTTACTGGGTTGTGGAGGTCAGATAGGCAGTTGCCCCATGTAAAATACTGGTATTCAGCTGCTTCCGGTTAGACTGGAAGCCGACCCCAACATGGTTGGGAAAAGGCTAGGCAGATGATTCGTGATTTTGTTTAACAAAAAATTCTTTGTAAGTTACAACTTGTAGAAAATCATAGCAAATCCTGAGAGTGTCCGGCGACTCTATTCCGTTTTACAAGTTTACAAGTGTCGTGCTTAGTACCGCAATAAATGTTTAAATTCGATTTTCTTTTTTTTAAATGTGGTCAAAAGAGAGAGATGACCTGATGCCCGTGTCCCAGCAGTGGGAATATTAAGGCTAATTATGAATATTGTGATGAGCTATGAATTAAACGAAAAATGTACATTTTATCTTGTGAACGTGTAGACTTGTAACTTTTGATAAACAGGGCACTGATGTAACAGGTGTAATGGATGAGATTCTAACTCCAAAATAAGGGCTTTCACGAATAAAACTGAACGCGGTTCAGATGTGGTGAGTTGTTTCATTGGGGGAAAAAAAACCTTATGCCTAAGTAAAAACTAGGCCGCTCCGCTCTGTTAGATGTGTCAGCGGCTAGGACTAATCTACACTAGTTTACCCTTCATGAGCCGCACGTATTATTACAGTATCGGATATTTGGGCAACAACTGCCGAGATTCATGCAAATGGCACAAAATAATAATTGAAAAAGGTCTGATTATTATATGTTTTATTAAATAACTAGCTGCGCCCCGCGGTTTCACCTGCATAAGTCTCGATCCCGTAGGAATATCGGGATAAAAAGTATCCTACGTCCTATCCCGGTCATGGTCTACCCCTTTGCTAAATTTCATCCAAATCCGTTTAGCCGTTTTAGCGTGAAAGCGTAACAAACAAACAAACTCACTTTCGCATTTTTATTATTAGTTAGGATTGGGATTATTTGGGTTTTAATTATGCTTACAGGACATTTTATTTTTTGTAGACATTATGACTTATACCATCGCCTTGGTTTATTCTATAAATGTGTTATACTTGTGGTTTAAATAAATCAATCAATCTAGCCTAAATATATCATTCCATTATACTTCAAAGCCAACACGGAAGCAGTGGTTGTGGGAACGAACCCAGACAGGCGCTTTACTTTCTGTAAATAATTTCATCACCACTGCTCTCAAAACAGTGAAGGAAAACATCGTGAGGAAACAGGCACGTCCTAGACCCAAAAAATCAAAGACATGTGACTACCAACCCGCACTGGGCCCGCGTAATATATTACAGCCCACTCCCCCAGAGAGGAGGCCTGTGTCCCAGCAGTGGGAACATTTTAGGCTGATAAAGCATAAGCTATCCTACAAGGTTAACACAAAAGACCATATCTAAATAAAATGATTCTACTTTAGCCGTTCAACTACAGTATAAGCAATTTAATATCGTCTATATAACATAGTTCTGTACAACGGACAAGCCATTTGCAGCAAGTGAAGAGGACACAGTGCAATAAGGATTATTTGCAACTGTTTATCTTGGAGAGAGCTCTTCGTTTTAAAAAGAAACGGACGATAGTTGTTTGTTCTTTGAAGTCAAAAGAGCAGGGTACAAGAAAATATTCAATGGAAAAAAGTTATAATAGCATTTTACATCTACTAAAATTATTGTTACGTAGCAAAGCAAATGCCTTACACAACGTGTAACGGAATAAACGCAAGAGCTCATACACCCCAATTAGAATATTAAATTATAAGACTAAAATTATATCTGTAATTTAATTTAATTAAACCACACCTAGTTATTTTTTATAAAATAGACGTCCTGACTAAACATGAAACGACTAGCTATGAGTGTGGTTATGCATTTAAATAGGCTTTATATAAAGGCTTAAATTTCCTTAAATGAAATATTTTATTACCTTGTTATGACGCAGTGGTTCTAATTTCAGTTAAATAAAAGCTTTTTTCATGGAAAATTAACATGTATAAATAATGACGGAAATCGATTCAGAAGCCAATTCTGAGCAAACTACTTTCAGGTCTTGCGCTTATTCTGTTACACGTTGTAGAGATGTGAGAAACAGGGTGTGAAGTTCACTCACCCTATATAGAAAAAGGAGGATTCTCCGACCAGATGAGTGTCGTGTCTGATGGCAAAAACGGTTGATGACGGGAGATCGTATAATATACTCGTCGCGCGGTAAATACTGCTCGCGCGATGCAGGATTTGTGTGACGTCAGGTCTTTGATGCGTAGTTCGCATGTGGCATTGCATTCATACTAAAAAGCATTTTAATTTAAATCTGGGAGATAACTGACTCTATTTGCTTTGACAGTCCTTTACGGGTAGTCAGAAGCCCGAGAAAGTCTGACAGCTAGTCTTACTAAGGCGTATCGTATTACCCCGTAGTACCCGGTTTTTTAGGTCAGATAGGCAGTCGCTCCATGTAAAATACTGGTATTCCGCTGCATCCGGTTAGACTGGAAGCCGACCCCAACAGAGTTGGGAAAAGGCTAGGCAGATGATGATGGAGTTAATTTCGTAATCACAATAACACAGCACCATAATATCTATTGATTGTAGATAAACAATTGAAAATTAGTCAACTGTACCTACTGCTAGTTATAAATTCTCAAAATGCTTTCTCACAATGTGATGAACCGCTAGAACCATCGCAATAGCCTAGTGGTGTGACCGTCAGACTGCCAAGTCATTTGTCTCGAGTTCGAACCCAAGCCACGCACCTTTAACTTCTCTTTTCTTGTCGTTTCTATAATTATCACTTGCTTCAAAAACCGTGAAGGAAAACATCGTGAGGAAACCTAATTATGTCTGAGAGATATTTCTCGACGGCACGTGAAGCCAAGTCAGAGGCCCATGGGCGGCTCTAAAACTTTGACACCAGCATTGCTATTCTGTAAACCATCTCACCGTGAAAACTTAGGTGAAGTGAGCTGTCATTGTCATCGATACCTACTGATGCTAAGGCAGTGACAGTTCACTCCAAGCTCACTTCAGCCAAATTTTCACAGTGAGATTTTTACAGAATAGCACTACAGGTTAGTAACTAACTACACGAAAAATAAGAAGAAGATCGTAATATAAAATTAAAATAGTGATTAGTAGGTACCTATTAATTGCTACTTGACATCTTTCAAATCAGTATCTTAAAAAAAAAAACATCTTTCCACGAGGCAACGAGGTCTTTATGAGTGCTTGTCAGATAAGTGTCACGCTGAAAACTTGTACCATTACTATTAAAAATCAACTGAATACTGCTCCCTCATCCGCTCCGCTTATGACAAACCCCCCACCACAATAAGCGCGCAATATATGTATCGTGGATGTGAAACTTCAGACATGAGAGCGCTATACATCCAGAGCACTGCAAGTTAGTATTTTCTAGATGACTGTACAATATACATACGGGTACAGTCGTGTGGAGTTATGTTGGCAGTCGTGACTTCATTTCAAAACATCTGGCAAGTTGATTTGGTTAAGTTATGTTACTTTAAAGCTTAAAGATTCTTGAAAATCTTTGCTTAGTTAAGTATCTAAATGGGAGAAGTACATAATCACTTTACACGTATTTGTGGCTCTGTTTATCTCGGAGATGTCAATTAAATGTAATGAAACATTTCGTTTTAGAGAAGGGGAGGCATATATTGTTATTAATTATTTATTTAGTACAAAATAATGTTTTATTAAGCAGCATCGGCTTTGGGAGCAGTGGTGGGTGGCCTGTGGTAACCAACTTACAAGTTGTAGGTCGTGGGTACGAACCCAGCCAGGCGCTTTTTTTATGTAAAGAATTTCATCACCACTGCTCTCAAAACGGTGAAGGAAAACATCGTCAGGAAACCGGCATGTCCTAAAATCATAAATTTGAAGACACGAGACGTCTACCGACCCGTTCTGGGCCCGCGTGGTAGATTATATTCCCATTCCATCTCGAAGAAAAGAGGCGTGTATCCCAGCAGTGGGAACATCAGAGTACAATATTCCTGTTACTAAGCAGTAGTAACAATTTTTTTTTTTTTCAAAAGTGTACCAGCCTCTAATGTTTCCACTGCAGGACAAGTGCCTCTTCTAATAGAGAGAGGGCACGAGAATTGATCACCACGCTTATTCAATACCTGTACCTAATTGAGCTGTCACTTAAACTCAAATAATTTATTTCAATTAAACCATTTACAGGCACTTTTGAATCGCACTTTTGAGTCGGTCAGTCAGAAATATGAAGCTTATTGCCCATTCCAAAGCGTTGTAGGTAGCTATGTAGAAGAACGGGCAAGAAACTCCACGAAAACTCTTTTAAATAAAAAAACTGTTCAAAAAAATTGGTTACGTCATTCATGTTGAAATAAAACATGTGAGAACAATGTAGAAAGCATGTTAAGGCGGTACCCTGAGCAAAACACCACGCTAGCCGCTTTTTGTGTAGTTTTTAGGAGCTATCTACTTGTTATTTAAAAAGAAATATCAAATAATAAAAATACGTTAAATTTCTACATAATCTTGATTCCAAAATCGTGCATTTCTTTTTTTTTTAAGTAGTATATGCTTCATTAATCTCCTTCCAACGAAACCATAAATAAAAGAAATAATGATTGATAACATGCATCTCCTCGTAAAGTAAACATTATTTAATTTTGCTAATGAGACTAACGGATAGACAATTTAATAATGAACATTTTGTAACAATTTTTTTTTCAAAAGACCGAAATTTGATTTTAAAAAGATTTTATTCTAACATTTGGGCGTATTCAATACTGTATCTCACCGGGATTTTCGGTCTGCGAAGAGGGAACAAATGCTCAAGTTTATTTTGCTCAGGGTACCGCCTTAAAAGCGTTCGCAATTATAAAACAAAAATAATTCAAAAATTAAAATAAGCCATGGCAGCCAAGAGATGAGCAGTCCCAACTGACGGCGCCCGTTCACGAACATGACGCTTGGATCAGCCACCATCAGCCATCATTCCCCCTGATGCTAGAGATGGCACTATTGACAGCGCACTTCAAACTCACTTCACTTAAGCCTTCACGGTGAGATTTTTACAGAATAGAATAGATGATATTATAGACCTTCACTATCAGTAATGTACATGAGAAACTTAGTATGTAACATAGGAATTAATAAGTCACATTGGTACTTGCCCATATTTGAACCCAAAACTATCAAAAAGAAAGAGTAGCTATCTCAAAAAAATCCAATTTAAAAAAATTGTTTCCTTTGTCGGAAAATCTAGATATTTACAAGAAATCAAAAAACAAAAACTATTTTTGTGTACCCCAAACAGCTAATTCCCCAATTGCCCTTCACTCCACAAACTTTATTCTACACACCTACATAACTCCGCCAAAGTCCATTAGGGGGAAGGGTAAAACTGATTTTGGATAAGAAAAACCAAGCAAGCAATATCTCTCGTCCGTGTGTTGCGTTCCTATACACGATTAGTGTCGAACTCTAAATATTTCACGGTAATGCCTTACGATTGAAGCATGTTACAGGACTTATTGATGGGAGCTCCCCAATTTATGGGGACTTCGTAAAATGGGGCAGAAATGTGGGGCAATTGGAGTAAGTGCAAAGATTTTAAACTGTGCAGATTTTTTGTGGATTCTGTGCGAAAGAATGTGAATGAAAGACATATTTTGAAGGGTTACAGAATGTGACACTCCATGATAACTTACAGGTAATAATAATAAACTCTATATTATTTCTTTCGAAAGTAGGTAATATGACAACAACAAACACTATACAACAATATACTACACACAAAAGGGTATTTTTTTTACGCACGCACAGTGATGTCTGCGGATAATTTGATAAGTTATTTAATCACATTTAAGCACTCATATTTACTCATTTATTTGGTTGTATAGCAGCATTAAGGCTCTTACATACCGGCGCGACTTGTCGCGCGACGAGACACCGCCGCCTTGTCCGCCGTGAAGTTTTCTCAGAAATTGTTTAGTTAAAATTCGCGTCGCGCGACATGTCGCCAGTATGTAAGAGCCTTTATACTCTAGGTACCTAATGTTTGTATTATTTTAATTTGTTATCTATGTACAATTCATTAAACTTGACTTGATTTCCGTACGCCTTTTTCGGCTGGCCACTGAAAATCAGCGCTATGCTGTGGGTGGCATAGCACAGCATCATGCCGAGTGGAAGCCTTCTTGTCACAGTCATGACGTGCCAGCAGCTGCCAACAGTTCCTGTTTTGTACTCGTGATATTACTCGTAGGTCTAATGTGTTTAATTTAATTGTTCTGTTTTACTCGAGTTAATATCTTCTACTATGTACTTGTTTCTGTGACAAATAAACTTATTTTTCTTTCTTTCTTTCTCTACTACCACAACATAACACAACACACGAGAACACACAACTATGTGCTACATACCAGGCGAAATGGGTGTACTATAGGTACACCTCACCTTACCCTTCGAGGGACGCAGGCGTGATTTTATGTGTGTGTGTTTGTGTGTTTGGTGTGTGTTTGTGTGTTTGGTGTGTGTTCGTGTGTGTGTGTGAGTGTAGGTAATAATAATGTACCTAATTGCTCCGAGGGCTTTTATACGGAAAGTCATGCTCGTAACATTGATCAAGACGTTTGCCCACTACGTGTTCGCAGACTATTAAGCTCAGGCTTTATTATTAATTTCTGCCAGAATCGTTTGTATCTCACATTAACTTATAAAGTACGGTATTGTTTTTTCTAAGTCATTACAAATTGATATACTTCATTACAAGTTTCAAAATATAACTTTTTACTTAAAAGAACAACACAATATCATAATATCACGCATATATTCCCCGAAGGGTTAGGCAGAGGTGTAACTATAGTAGACCCACATATCGCCAGTTATATTTAAGTCCCATGACTCCCATATAAAAGGGGCGAGTCTAAGAAGAGAAGCACGCGTTTAAATCCATTACGATTTATCCTAATAGTAGTATCGTAGTATAAAACTCACATCCCGATGTTAATAATTATTTTATTTATTTTTATATTTATTTAGTCCTTTTAGTTTTTTAATTTATTTAGTATAATAAGTTACCCAATATATATATTTTATCAATGAAAACAAGTAAAAAAATATGTTTAATAACAAATCAAAATCTTCCCCAAATCAATGACACTAAAATATTTAGAACCCTATCTCAACTTCCTTGATAAGCAATTCTAGCCTTTACTATTATAAAATCAATGACGAAAATACCCTGGCGTTGAAGCAAGGAACCAGAGGATTTATGGCTGAAACTGCGTTAGGCGTATGAGAGCCGATTGGTTTCTGGCATTGAAAAATTTAGCTAACCCTGTCTAGAGGATTGCATCTGATAGGAATACTGTCGTATGCAGATGTGATGGGGTCATATGTTTTAGAGGAATGTTATTTATGATTGAGTTAGTGAATAGATATAATTTTTTAGTTTTAGTTGTAGTTTATATAGTAGTGGTGGCCCCTTTAACGGCCCCGACTTACGAATTGTAGGTCGTAGATTCGAACCCAAACAGGCGATTCACTTTGTGTAGATTATTTCATCACCACTGCTCTCAAAACGGATAATGAAAACATTGTTATGAAACTGATATGTCCGAGAGAAAAAAAATCGAATACATGCGACATCTATCAACCCGCACTGAGCCCGCGTGGTAGATCTGATTACGGCCTACTCCCTCTCACCGAGAGGAGGCCTGTGTCCCAGCAGTGGAAATAATAAATACAGATTATAAAAATTAAAAAAAATTGGCTAAGCATACAACGCGGCAATGCCGCCAGTGTCTTGGGTACATTACCAGCCGACAACGATGCGGAGAAATTTTTCGACGCCATATTTTAGTCATTAATTATTTATTTGTATAGTTAGTTTTAATTAATATAAGTTAGGATTTCATTAGTTAAGTAATAGTTTGTTTATTTGAGCAAAAAAATTTTTTTTTTTAATTTGATTAAAAAAATAGTTGTAGTATTCGGGGGTTCGTAAATAATAACCAGTGATCGGAGTAGGTAGATTGAACTGGGGCCATTGATCCGAAACGTATATATTAATATGGACATTCTTCCGGAATTAGTGGATTATTAAAAAAAAACCGGAACTTATGTAGGAATTATATTCTGCCAGAGTGGAAGGAGTCATTTGATGATATGCCATCCTCAAAAAAATCAGAAATCAAAAATCGGAATTCGATTGTTTTTATTATTCAACAGATAAATAATGAATTAATTTAGTTTTGATACCTTCCTTTAAATTTTGAATTGAGTAGTAATAATATCACTACCAACATTAACAATATTTAATTGAATCCGGAAATACCGGAATTACTTTCCGGAAAAATGGCTTATCCATGTTATTCTTTCTGTGTGCATTTATGATACAAGTACCAAAAATCAATCTACCTACTCCGATCACTGATAATAACAATCGCGCTAGTCGATTAAATTTAAGCTACACTTGCCCAGGTAAGTCCGTGAATGGGTGACCATCCATATCGAGGCCACTCCGTGCCTTGGAAAGCATTAACGTGGTATGGTCGCGGCTGTCATTTGAAGATCTTTGCCAGTCGTTACGAATAAGCCCAAAAGTTTGACAACCAGCCTTACCAAAGGGTATCGTACGGTCAGTTAGTCAGTCGCTCTGTGTAAAACACTGGCATTCAGCTGCAATCGGTTAGACTGTAAGCCAACCCCAATATAATTATGTAAAGACAAGGGGCAAAGGGGGCGAGGAAAATCATTTCGTTTTAACAGTCCCCAATGAATACCTGAAAGGTATTAGATGATCTAAATACCTTTGCAATTAACATATGTATTGAAAATCTGTGGCCCTAGTGAAAAGGGAACTAAGTCCAAAAATGCAACTTTACAGGAGACGCAATAAACACTCCGCGCCCTTCAAATTGCGTGTTTGACCTCGTGTGACATTTAAACCGATACCAAATTAAATACATGTGATGTTTTTTATAGGTACGATAGAGCATTTTTTTCAGAATACTTCTGTATACTTAACTAATTTTCCACAAAATCGGACTTATACCCCTTTTCACTACTTCCACAGAAATAAGGCCTCGTATAAATTGGCGCGATATCGCGGGCGCGACAGGCAGAGCTACCCTTGTTGCGCCCACAATATCGCGCCTGTTTGTTAGCCTTAAACTTCCAACTCCATTTTCACTCCTTCCTTTCTCCTTCTATCTGCCTTCCAGAGAAGTAGGTATCGAAATTTTGAAGTGACAAAATATTAAGTCATTTAATCACTTTGAAATACAAACTAAGTTAATAATTACACAAGTACCTACCTATAAGTATAACCCGAAAAAGACCAACACCACTAAGGGGACGAAAGGCAAAACTTTTGCAGCCTCGCCAACCAACTTTACTTAACAAATTATTATTTTAACTCGGCATCCCTTGTATTCATATCCCAAATTTAGCTTTTGAGATCTTACGTACGTTTCCCAGTTACTTGCTTTGGGAACTAGGGAGCACTCGCTCTTTGAAAATTATAATATCAAAGACTTTGCTAAAAGTGCTGGATATGTTCAGATGTTGTAAGCATGTGTGGAATGGCTTTGGGGGAAGATTCTGGAGGTTTGGGGGAGCGTAAAATGGAATAATAGTTGTAAATATTGATTGTAATGTTTGCAGTGATGTAGTTATGAACAAAATAACGGGTGTAAAAAGTTACTTAACGAAGCCGAAAGTCACATGGTTCCAGAGATATTGATGGTGTTCCAACTTTTTCAGATATACGAGATGTTAGAAGTGAGGCGTATTTATCGTAACAGATATTAAAAAATAACAAATAACAATTGCTCCTAACAATAAAACATACCTGTTACTTAAAATAACAGATCCTCAAGACTGTTACCGCGGCTGTTACTGTTAATACATTATAGCAATTCCAACACAGACTGTTACCGCGGCTGCTACTTAGGTATTTATTGTCCATACAAAAATAACAGGCTGTTATTTAATAACAGATAGATACGATTTTCGACTGTAAACCAAAAGAAATAAGGAAGATATTCAATTGAGATTTAAACACGTATTCATCTTCCATTACAAAAATAACAGGCTGTTATTTAATAACAGATATTTGGACCTATTATTTTTTTGTAACAGTAACAATGATAACAGATATCGTGTTTAACCTGTTACAACCCATCTCTAATACATGTTTTGTAAAGTCTTTTAACTCAAATCATATTAGGCTCGTCTTAATTATCAGCTACTATTTTAAAGCTGTTATGCCTTACTGGTAATTTGATTAATTGAACGATGTTGTCAAAAGCATACCTAATAATTAAAATGTCGTTTACATTTTAACTAAAACTCAGCTTGATTGTTCTCGAGCGACTGGCTTAGAACCCTTTTCTTATTGTCAACAAATATAATAGGTAAGCACCTAAATATACTCTATTATTACGTAAACATATTTTAAAACATTGAAAAGGTATCAGCTAGGAAAAGATATCTTCAAGTCACGGAGGCGCTGATACGTAATTCTTTTGTCAGCCAATCTTTTATGAAAGATATCTTTGTTGGAGTGAACGGTGTATCGGTTTTCCCTTACGGATAAATTCCCTGACCATTAATATTATGTTATGTGTGAACTTTGTGCTTAGACGGACTGTGTGGTCAGCTTTCCCTCCGACCCGGTGAGGTTGTAGGTATATTTATTATACAAAACGTGGAATTTTTTATTGAATGGCTGACAAGACATGTCGTCAGTCTTTTGTGTAGGCAGTTGCTTATCTTAATGAATATTAGGATTTAGGTTTCAAAGGGTGCTAAATTAACAAAAGACTGGTATTAACCCCCATAACGGAGAATAACTTTAATAATAATAACGTTAACTAATCAATAGTCTGTACTGTATTTACATAACATCACGCCTGTATTTCCCGAAGGGTTAAGCAGAGGTGTACCTATAGTAGACCCACATTTCGCCAGTTATGTTTAAATCCCATGAAATAGGGGGCGAGCCTATTGCAATCAAAATTACACACCTGTAAACAAAACATTTTAGTTTAAGTTTATTTTTAGGTACCTACTTTAATTGTGTGAAAAATCTTACTGTTGTCTAGATTTCTAACAGTTGCAGTTGCACTTGGTGCAGACCAGACGCTGCAAATGCAAAGAGCAACTGATAGAAATCCGATGACTGACGTAACACGAAGTTTGCCGAGGGATATTGAGAAAATAGTTTTACTGTACTATAGTTTGACCGAAACTGCTGTTCCGCGCTTGAGGTATGTGCGCGGTGAGACGGGGAGGCAGTGCAGACCGCTTATTCGTCAAAGTTCACGGCACGCGGCGACCAGCCCGCTGCTCATTGGTCAACGCTGCACCCCACCTCACCGCGCGGAACAGCGGCGCGGAACAGCGGCGGTCCGCTGTTCCGCGCCTTAGGAATGCCGACTATAGCTTCGTATTCATTACATTTCTAACACTATTAAAAGATTTTGGACAGGCCGATTCGCTCAAGACAGTGTCTTATCTTACCAAAAATGTTCTTGCTCGGGTCATAGACCTCATCTATTACATCGCCATACGCCATTGCAGACCCAACTACTAACAGTAACAAACAACCACACACACAAAGATACATTATTACACTGTCATGATATTACCTAACTACGACCAGCCTTGTTTGACCCCTGCCTTTCCAACCATTCTCCCGTTAACTCAATTATAATAGACTAGCTTCTGGCTGTGACTGCGTTCGCGTGGAAGAAAAACATATCCTATGGCACTCGGCAATAGTATATATAGCTTTCTAACAGTAAAAGTATTTTCGTAATCGGATCAGTAGGTACTTCCAGAGATTAGATACAATATTTACAAACAAATAAACCAATTTTACCAGTCTAACAACTTTACAATCTTTATAATATTCGTTTAGACTAGCGATCCGCCTCTGTTTCGAATGGGTGTGATCTGCTGATGTGACGATATATTGTCAAAACATCGAGATTTCTGTGCTCTATCTAATATATACTCTCTAAATTATGGTAAAAATCACATGAAAATCCATCGTGAAGTTTAGAAAAACTAACCGACTATACAGACAGACACGAAAAGCGACTTTGTTCTGAGGCAGGGAAGGTCAACCTTCCTGGTCGTTTCAGAATTAAAGTGACGTGGGTTTCTCATTTTGTTAGGGGCCAGATATACGCGTTTTCTAAGCTAAAGTGTGCACGCATGTTGAATTTTGAATCTGAAATATTGTGGTTATGCGAAAAATGTATGGATATTGTGCTAGTTTTGGTTGTGGTATTGTTTATCTTTGTTTTTTTTTATATATTGATTTCTCAATGTCATAAAAAACCTACTGCCTACTTCTGACCTCAAACTTTAAGTTAAAGCATTTATTTCCATTATACTGTGAAGGAGTCGGGCAGTCTTACTAAGGGGTATTGCCCAGTAACTGGGTTGTGGTGGTCAGATAGGCAGTCGCTCCATGTAAAATACCGGTATTCAGATGCATCTGGTAAGACTGGTAGCCGACCCCAACATATTTCGGAAAAGATTAGGTAGAAGAGTAGAAGAAAAAAAGACAGCATCTGTATTCCGTTCCACATTTATAACCCATCAGCCTTCAAAGCAAGAGTGAACAGTCATCTTCTGGGCTTGCTCGTTCCATCATAGACCGATTTTCATTTGGTGACATCGAGATCAAGACCTGTACGTCTATTCTGTAAAATTCAAACAACAACTCGCATCTCACATCGCTGACTATTCACTCTCACTTCGCATAAGGTTCAAAATGTGTTCAGGTTCGAGTGCGAAGTGAGCGTCGAAGTGACGGGGGAATTAGCTTACTGAATGCCACTTCTTACGACATCTCATACTTTATCTGTCAAAATCTCACGGTAAATTTAGTTCAATTCGCTGACACGCTCGCAAGGGTAGCGCTAGTGTATCAACCGAGTTTTTAGAATGTCAATCAAGAAACTCACAGCAGATTCTGATTCGAAGTTTAGAATGAGGTCTTACAGAATCACACCCTTGTACCTAAAATCAATAACAAAAAGAGGATTCGGTCAATCAGAACGATGAACCTGTATCCTTGGTGACGCTTAGAGGAGTCAAAAATATGTACACTATTGGACATTGACCAACTTTACATCGTGATTAGATCAAAGTCAAAGTCAAATTCAAATAATTAATTTGAATTAGACACATAGAAGGCACTTTTGAACGTTAAAAACAAGAAATCGAACTGATTCTAGTTGCCCCTTCCAAAAGGTAGTTTTCGTATGGAGAAGAATGGGCAAAAACTCCACCGTTACTCTTTCAATTTCTTGTAGCGGTAGTAGTGTATTCTTAAGATAAAGTTTACAAAAATATTTCTTTTGATTAAAATGTATAGGATGCCTGATTTTTCCTTGACCTATTTGAGATCAATAGGTATTCAATCCCCGTGTACCTACCAACCATTGTAGTAAACTTTGATAATTTTCTTATATTATTAATCAAAAAATCAAAATCAAAATATTTTATTTCACATAAGCCTACATGGGCACTTATGAAACGTCAGAAGCTAGGTGCACGGTTCGGTTAAGAGCCGGCAAGAAACGCCATGGTTACTCTTTTAAAAGATAATTGGCTTTTACAATAATTTCGAATTACAGTGTTAATAGTTATGGGAGGACAGTGTAGGCCATTCAAAAAGTTTCAGATAAAAAAAAATATTAAAATTAAATTAAAATTAAAAATAAAAGTCTACAGTTCACTAAGCCTACGACGTTCTCACATTCACACGATAGAAAGGAATCTATATACGATAATGATACACACTCACGCCTTCTTAACATGTGGGTAGGCAGAAACTACAGAAGTCACCTGCTACGATCCTAAAGCGGTCCCTAGACGACCATGCGGCATGACATGCTTTACGTGCTGTCATGCATGCATGACCGTTTAGTTGTCTTGATTGATGCGAATGACATGCAAACTACGTGCTGGCAGTTGTTTGAAAATTCCATAGAATTTAGTGAAGTATCATGCTGCACGATGGGTCCTAATGCAGCATGTTAATTCACGTTATAATTGCATGTCGTGCTGCATGATGGTCTATGGACCGCTTTACATACTCCTTTTGCTTCGTTTAACCGCTAAGCTACCAGGCGGGCCGTGCTCGGGTCAAAAGACATTGTAGTTAAATAATTAGAAAGTCCTTGACGAATTAAAAAAAAGGTCACTAATTACCGGCATTTCCACTCTGTTTAAAACTCTATAGAGATTATAAAATCCTTATATCAAACACTTCTACCGAAATAAAAGGTGGTTTCCCATGAAATTACTACCACAAAACATACATATAAAATAAAACACGATCACCAAACACCAGTGAACCGAATAATAGAACTCAAAACAATAGTCCTTTCAAAAAGAAACTGTTTCCCAAGCAGAAAATTACGCCAACCGATAATAGACTCTCCTACCATTAGGATAAAGTGGACATAAGAAAATTAGATGAACTAAATTATTTTTGTAATGAATAAGCAAATAAAACCACAGGAGCGGGCGGTAAACACGTTGATAATTTTAATCTACCCACCTTTACAAAGGGCTGTTTACTAAGAGCGCTAAAAGGGATGCCAGCTCAAATTAAGGACCCTTTTATTTTTGGTGTTAGGCACTGGACTTGGTGAGGTGATTGAAGATATTATTTTATTTATTTATTTACTAGCTGATGCCCGCGACTTCGTCCGCGTGGATGTCGGTTAGTATATAAATACTAAAACCTTCCTCGAGAACCACTCTATTCATTGGAGAAAACAGCATGAAAATCGGTGAAGTAGTTTTTGAGTTTATCGCGAACAGACAGACAGACGCGGCGGAGGACTTTATTTTATTATGTAGTGAAGTTATATTGATATGTGGTCACATTACAAATGTACACACACACACTATCACACACGTGTATGGGTCTAGCGTAGTAGGTACTTCATAAATTTTTGTTAGTTATTTTAACTGTACAGCGGAAGTGTGGCTATAATTTACGTAGTTTTAATTTTTTTTTTGATAAAAATACCTATATTAAAAAATACATAAATCGATTCTGTAATCGATTCTGGACAAACTACTGTCCATTAATTCAGTTACACATTTTATATAGTTTCAAGAGGTAGAACCGCTATAGCGTCTCTCCTCTCTATAGTCCGCCCCAAAAGCGCGATTTTATTCCGTACACCGGTACTCAAAGCTCAACACGTCAGTAATTATCTTGATTAGTGGCCCATGAGCCCAATGGTAATATTTCTCGCCAAGAATTTAAGGGTTTAATTAGAACAAAATTGTTTTCCATCTTATTTTGTATACAATACTGTGTTTTATACAATTTTCAAGTAATATTTACAGACTTTAATTTCGCAGGGCTCGTGGCTACAATAGCGGCGATAAGTCCCCTCTTTGAGGAGTGGCTAGAGAGGCGCCACGGCGTCCTCACCTTCCGCCTGACACAGGTCCTCACCGGACATGGCAGCTTCGGGAGGTTCCTGTGTAAGATTAGGCGGGAGGAAACGCCCGGGTGTCATCACTGTGCGGATCGCCCGGAGGATAAGGACCAAGCCCGGGTCGATGGCGCGTCGTGTTCCACGCGCGCCTCAAAGAGATGTCAGCACAATTAGCGGGGTCCGCTAGGACCGATCCCTGCCAGGGTTGCGGGAAAGTCCGAAAGGGATACCGGGACCTTGGCAACAGGCAAATGAAGGAACACGGGTGGGTTTTAGTCAGTAAAAGTCTGACACGTCCTTCCGCTCCGCCCAGAGCGGGAGAAGTCATTGGATGATTTCCCACCCTCAAAAAAAAAAAAAAGGGCTCGTGGCTAAATGATAGCAGCCGCACGTGTCGATCGAAGGTCAACCAACGCTTACCGCAGTCGGATCGCGGATGGGTGACCCATTACATATCAAGACCCCTCCTAGCCTCGGAAATCACGTAAAGTCATTGTCCCGGCTGTCATTCGTAAATCCTTGACAGTCATTACGGGTCAGTCAGAATCCCAAAAGTCTGACAATCAGTCTTACCAAGGGGTATCGTGCTACCTAGTAACTGAGTTGTGGAGGTCAGATAGGCAGTCGCTCCATGTATGTAAAATACTAGTATTCAGCTGCATCAGGTTAGACTATAAGCCGACCCCAACATAGTTGAAAAAAGGCTAGGCAGATTGATTTAATTAATTTCGCGTGAAATACAGGTTGAATGTACCTAAGGTCCGAAATTGGACCGCGACGTGGCCTTCACGTAGCTATTTGTTCAGAGCGGGCTGTGTTTACCTTTGTTACTAAAAATATCTGATGGGCAGATGAATCGGAAACTTGGGTGGGCATTGTCCTTTGATCTCTTGTTTTTTTTTTTTTAACTTTATTTATTTTTAGAATAGAATTAACAGATTAATGTAATATGCTAATGCCTTTTTACTTTGACATTTCATACAAAGTTGAAAAGATATATCGCCTTACAAATAAAGTTCAACATAGTTAAACAGTATCAACATTATTGGAATAGAAAACTATGAAGGAAGATTATCTGGAAATCGGAAAGCGGTTCAGTATAGATATAAAAACATTTGCAAAGTTAAAATCAACCAGACGATGCTTGGGATTTACGAATTTACCAATATACAAGAACTTAATTCTTCAAGGACTTTCTAATTAAACTACAATAGTTTTTGGACCGCGCGCGGCCCGGGCGCGGTCAAGGGGCTAGGCTAGGACGAGGAACACATTTAAGTTAGTATATAATATTCTTCAACTCCTCAAGGAAAACTCTTAAATCTCAAAAGCTACATTTTCACCAAACCCGAATAAAAAATCGTCTAATACAAAAACAAAGACAAAGTAGGAAGCACCCAATGACCTATCAGAGGTCACGCGTAACAAAATAGTTAATTACTTGCATTTCAACATGACTAGGAACAAGTAATGGTGAGCAAGTCACCGCGAAAATTACTTTTTGGCTGACGTCATTATTCCGTTTTCACCCCCCTTCACCTCCCTAGGCTGTTCGTAGCAGCGACCATGTATATAATAGTGGAGGGTAGAACAGAAGGTTAGGTTTATAATTAGGAATATTAAACGGACCAGTGGGCCTAAAACGGCCACAATAACTATTCCTCTAAAAGCATTTGATTTCCTGAATTTCCAGCTGTCATTAGCAATACCTCTAATTTGACACACAAACAATTCCTACTATGTGGACCATTTTACGAATCTCCATAAAAAACTATCAAACAGATGAATTATTTCGTAATATGAATCGCACGCTGATCATATTATGAATTGTCAGTTTGTGACCTTTTACGATGATCCATAATATTTTCCTAAATGATTCTGCCAAAGTGACTGTTTTAAGCCCCCAGATGAATAGATTTGCCCAAATGCAGGTTAAAAAATACTGCAATTTCCTATAAATTAAGAACCAGAAATAGTAACATTAGCAAAATTTTAAATAACAAAAAAAAATTAACCGTAATATCGAGACCTCTTGAAAAAATGTTTTTAATTTTAGTGTGGTGGCCTACACCTCTCCTCTTTTATAATTATCTACCTATTATTTATTATCCGTGGGATAAAAACCTAACACAGAAGTCAACCCAAATGTGACCGCAAAAATAATACAAAACTATCTGCGGCAAAATTAACCATGAACTATAATAATAATAGTTCTGCAAAATTCAGTTGATAAGGAGTACATTCATTGCGCAGTGCACCCTAGAAATATAATGAAAATCCATGACTAACAAAAATCAAGAGTACAGGCTGACAACCAGTTTTACCAAGGGGTATTGTGTTACCAGTTGCAGTGCTGGAAAACGAGCAATGGCGAATGCGGTACAACCATGACCTCTACGAGATGTATGGCGAGCCTAATGTAATAAAAAAAACCGGCCAAGTGCATGTTGAACCACGCACGATGAAGGGTAGTAGTTGGGATGAATTTATCCAACAAACTTAACATGTTCTTGCAACTGCAAATTTAAGTTGGTCGATTATTACTTGGTAACTTGTGGAGCCTACGTAGCAATGATAGTTTTCCTTTTAATTTCGTTATACAGGGTTACTGGTAACTCGACGTATTCCTTGCAGGACATCATAGTAGGGTTAAAATGCAACAAATTAAGCCTCCAAATGTTCTACCGAAATTCAGTAGTTTTTGAATTAGTTAAGAGTTTTAGAGCTAAAAATTACAAAAAATTAAATGTTTTGTTAGTGATATTTGCCAAAGTTTTAGGCATTATTGAACTTTTAATTATTAACAAAGGTCTGCTACGGCGTCAACTATGATAATAACTTAAATTTCAGTACAGTCGCGCCGTAAATCATTTTTAAATTGGTTTCGAATGGTTTAATCTGGGATTTTTCATTAAAAAACTAAAACTTAACTAATTCAAAAACTACTGAATTTCGGTAGAACATTTGGTGGCTTAATTTGTTGCATTTTAACCTTACTATGACGTCCTGCAAGGAATACGTCGAGTTACCAGTAACCCTGTATAATTATACTACTGCCGTGAATATTTTCACATATCGAAAACCAACCATTTATCTGGCAGGGGAAGGGGGAGAAAACACTTGACTCTAACAAAAATTAGCACATAAAAGCTTAATATTTCACAAACAGATCCCTTAATCCAAAAATAGTTTCCACTAACTCAGCTTTCCAACGATAGCCCACACCATGGGATAGACGCGAAAAAAAAAAACCCCCACTTTTTGCGATTTTTTTTACCACTTTGTCGACTTGAGTTAAATGTATACCCATACCAAATAACAGCTTTCTAGTACCTACCAACAGTCTCTGAGCTAAGCCGCGGACAGACGGGCGGACAGACAGACGGATATAGCCTTAGTAATACCAACTTAGTAACCATCAAAATAGGTCGTCTTCGATGGGCTGGACATGTCGCAAGAATGGACGAGACCAGGGCACCCAAACGGTTACTGGATAGTAAACTGAAAACCAGCGCTGGGGCTCTGTCCCGCATAGGGTTGCAGCATTATGCTGAGTGATTGCCGTTTTGCATGAATGTGACGCATATTTTCCCGCAACTTGTTATTTTCGTATATTTTATTTGTCCTGTTAGCGTCATGTTTGCCGCAAATAAACGTATTTTCTTTCTTTCTTTCTAAACCAAATGGATGTAGAAGTCGAGGGCGGCCCAAGCTGAGATGGTTGGATGGCGTAGACCAAGACTTAAGAACTTTTGGAGTGAGAAATTGGAGAGAAAAAGCCGCAAATGGACCACGTTGGAGAAATATACTTAACCAGGCTAAGGCCCACCGGCGACGGTAAGCCTTAGATGATGATAATCGCTCAGATAGACTGTCTCCATGTAAAATACCGGTAATGTAATGAAATGAAATGAAACTGTTTATTCTGTAAATAGGATATTAGAATCACTTTTACATGTCATATTATAAAATATTAAAAATAAGCTAGATAAGGTCGGCGTTTCCTATCTGACTACTCTGAGAAGAATGGCCGAAACAAACTCAGAGTTCGCAGTCTCTTTTAAAGTCGAGACATAATCTTGGTCAGACCATTATGAGGACCATGTAGATTAGCATCTGAAATGGTCTTTTGAGAAAAGAACCACAACGATTTGAGTGGACCTGTCCAGTCAGTGCAAGCATTTGTCAGTAATAGTGGAGCTCAACTCAGAACTTAAGAAGCTCAACGTATTTAGCTGCATCCGGTTAGACTGGATGCGAACCACAATATAGTTGGTAAAAGGCTAAACAGATTGATTTTGGAATTAGTCACAGACGCTACAGAGTTAATTTACTGTAACCCTGCCTATTTCTCGTGCTATTTACGGAACACGGTAATTTATCATTGAAATTAAAAGCCGCATTGTTTGAGTCATAATAAAGGCGAATTTAGAATGATCTATTGAGTCCTCGCTAATTATTATTCATTTATTTCGCTTTGTAGTTACATTCTCTCGACTTACGAAATGAAATTTTCCCTGCCCCAAATGTTATTTTGTCAAACTAATTATGACTTTATTTGGGAGAAAAATTAGCGACTGCTTTTATTTTGCAAATATTTTTTGTTGAATAGATAAAACGTTCGCTTATTGTTTGACTTGAGGTCTGCTTTGGTCTTCTTTACTTTTTTTAATAGTTAAAATATATACATTGGGTAACTTATTATACTAAAAAACTAAAAGGACTAACTAACTATACCAATACAAATTATAAAAACAAATTTTTCCAATTTAATTTTTATTTATTTTTAAGCTGATGCCCGCGGCTTCACCCGGGTTGATGTCGGTTATTATATACTAAAACCTTCTTCGAGAACCACTCTATCCATTGGTGAAAAGAACATGAAAATCGGTGCAGTAGTTTTTGAGTTTATCGCGAACATACAGACAGACAGACGCAGCGGAGGACTTCGTTTTATAATATGTAAGGATATACAACACCAGCTTCCGACAGTGGCTTCGCCTGAATGATATCTTTGTACATTATAGTATATGTCACTCAGCGATAATAAAGCATTCCACTGGTGAAAGAATTTTTAAAATAGGCCCAATTTTTTTTGAGTTTATTCATTACAAACAAAAATACAAATCTTTTCTCTTTATATTATTAATGTAGATAATTGACAACATTATGTCGGTACCTCTTAAGTTTTTAATTCAATAAAAAAAAAAACTATAAAAAAAAAACAATTTACGTACTCGTAGAACTTTTTTTACTTCATCTAGATAAATTAAAAACGACCAAAACTTGACGTGTGGTTGACTGTAACACGTGCCTGTTCTAACACTGGGCTCGTTATAATATTACGATTATGAAATGCCACACGAACCAAACGAGATGGTATTACAGCAATTCGTTCTGCAATATTTTTTTATCAGTGATTTCGAAATTTCTATACATCACAAATTTCAAATCGTAAATTGCTTTCTGAACCAATAAAACTATTTATTTTCAAATAATTTTCTCACCATGCGTTGTATTGTGCTGTTATATACATTTTGTTTATATTTTCGATTACTTGAATTGGTGCCTACTGACTCTTCAGAAGTAAGAAGGATAATAGGCGGAAAAGATGCCGACGAAGATAAATACCAATATATCGTAAGACTACAATATCAAATTTTATTTGTGGAAGACGGTATTATACACATACTCAAGAACTTGCACTCGTGTACGGCTGCTGTTTTAACTCCTATTTGGTCACTGACAGCTGCCCACTGTTTTATGCTACAAGGGTCTCTCGATTATCTCAAAATAGAAAACATATCAATAAAACCAGTTGTAATACACGGTCCACAGGAAAGACAAACCATCTGTAAAGTGATGTATACTGTCACACACCCTGCTTACAAATTAAGAATGAATGACTTATCTAATGACATAGCTTTAATTAAACATGAACCAATCGAATTGACGGAGTACGCGCGCGTGAGCGGATTGGATTACGTTACTATGGTTGGTCAAGAAGTCACTTTGACTGGTTACGGAATAACTAATACTACCGTCAAGTTCGGAATCGGAAAACCGAAATTTCTTGAAATCGCAAGTGATGCTACTACCTTGGGGATGCCTTTACAATTTTTAGATGCTGTTGTCGTGCAATGTGATATGAACTTAATAGCTATAAAGGGAGGGATGTGTATCGCAAGACCATGTGGCAAGGTGTCTGGTTTATGTCCGGGAGACTCCGGAGGGCCGTTGCTCCACCAATCAGGTGTAGTTGGCGTCAACTCTATCGGCTCGAAACTAATTGAATCATTCTGCTTTCTGAAACCACACCCAGCTTTTTATGATCCTGCAGGTGTTACGCCAACTAGCCCATACATCGATTGGATCAGTAGGATCATTAAAAATGATATTCCAGAACGCAAAAGTAATATGCATGAGCATCCGAAATCAGGAAAATGAAGAAGCAACTGATACACGGGATGAGAGAGTACGCAGTCGACGCAACGGTTGTTGCATTACTGAAGTCACAAATCATCGATAAGAGTAAAAGAAATATGTGTTTATAAAGGCTACTTCAGATGACTCACAGTTGAACAAGGCGCGGTTTTAAGGGACATTGTAATCGCTCATTCGCACTTTTACAGGCAATAGATTGAATATATTTCGATGTTTTATTCATATTGGGCTACAATTTATTAAAATACGAACTTAAAATCCATAATTCCGTTACGAAAGAAGATACTCAAACAAGTTCACTTGACCAGACTACATAGCTTCACTGAGGCACAAAGCAAAACGTAAAAAGCGCAACTCAAGTTTCTTCAGCTACGTTGGGGTCGGCTTCCAGTCTAACCGGATGTAGCAAAATACCACTACTTTACATGGAGCAACAACCTCCACAACCCATTTACTGAGTAACACGATACACCTTGGTAAGACAGGTTGTCAGACTTTTGGGTTTCTTTCTGACTACCACTAGCGACAGTCAAAGATCTAAGGTAAGCTTGTCGAATTACACCTAGAGGCTAATTACGCCTATGCTAAATAACTCTGGTTACATAGTAGATAAAATCAAACTTAATATCTACGCATCAAGGATCATACATCCCGAAACAGCCCCGACTCGCGCCCGCTCCCCACTTCACGAACTAGTAATCGACTAACATACGTGGCGAGTTGTCACTGCCGTTTTTATCAACAGAGAGCGGGGATTTCGCGATAAGTTTTTAATGAAATTTGTAAGTTTAGTAGTTATCATACTTATTTGTTACTATGATTATTCTACCGTTCATAACCAGTTTTTGTGTAGTATTAAGCAGTCGATTTTCCATTATTTGTCAAACTTATTAGAAGTGTCCTCGACGGTAATTACGCCCAGGTTATTACCCATTACAAATGCTGCCATATAGGCGCTTTTAACCATCTCGTGAGCTTGTCATGAAAGGACTTATTTGCACATTATGAAAATTAATTAATTGATCCGCGAAATGTTATTGCTTGTTTATATAAAGTTTAATATATAGTGATAAGTTATCTATGTACTTTTTGTGTAAAAAGTAAAATAAATAATAAGTAATAAGTAAGTAAGTAGTAAGTAATAAGTTCATTGTTTCAGGATAAAAAATATGTCAACTTTAAACTATGTGCCATTGAAAAATGAAATTAATTTATATTATTACCTTAATAATTTTAGTTTTTTTTTACCTGATTAGAATAACTGTGAAAACATGGTATACAACTTAAAAGAACTGATGATTAAAACACTCTTACTTAGATTTAATAATATGTTCCTAATTACAGAAGACAATGCTTTAATAAAAATAATTTTAAGAAAACTGTCGTAGGTGATATTTAAATTCAGTAGTTTAATTGTGCCAAAACGCTTGTGTTTGAATTCTGATCCTTTTTCATTATTTGAATAAAAGGCCAGTCATAATTCGTATTTTTTAATTACATTAATAAAAAACATACATCTCATGAACACATTCTGTTCTTCATGTTCATTAGTAGGTGTAATTCGAAAGACCTACCTTATGAATGACAGCTGGGACTTAATTATGAGCTTTCCGATGCACAGAGGTGTCTCGACATGTAATGGATGCTCACCCATCTACGAACATACCGCGGCAAGCTTAGCTTAACTTATGATCGACCCGTGCGGCTGTTATTATTTAGCCACAAGCCTCTCCATTGTTTTAAGATAATCGTCAGAATTCCAAACACATTCACATGATCATCATTTATTATTTATTTCTTTTATTCTGCTATTTCAATTTCATTTGTGAACAGAGGCCCTCGACAAAGTGACATTCTATCAGCGATAACGACGATGGAAAAGGCAAAAATGTATAGGACTGACATAAGCTATCAAAAAGCTTATGTCAATCCAGTTGAAAGTCGTTGCAGTAATACGAAACGCTTTCGAAGCGATTGTCACTTGTCTAGACCCTCAGTACAGGCATGCCATGGGGCATCATAATGAATCCTTCTTATTAATTTAGTAGTAGAAGTGGCCCCATGGAAACTTAAAGCTAGGCACCGTCCACCGCCAGCGGGAGAAGTCATTTGATGATTTCCCACCCTCAAAAAAACAAAGGCAGTGGCTTTCCTTTGGGGAAATAATTTAATCACCAGTACTCTTTAAGTAGTGAAGGAAAACATTGTGAGGACAATGTCCTAGAACCAAAAGGTAGAAGACATGTGACATCCATCGACCCATACTGGGCCCGCGTGGTGGAACCACTTCCTCTGACAGAGAGGAGGCCTGTGTCCCAGCGGTGGGAACGTAGCAGGCTGATAATGCTATGCTTTATGGTATTCACATCCTGACTATTATTTAGGTACCATCACTACCTATAAATTTCCCGCAGCCTAATCCTTGCTGATCAATTCGCACGTTCATTTCTAGATTTACCTATAGTTACTGTATGTACCTACTTGTGTTTTTTTCATGAGTATCGTACAAAGCACCGTATTAGTAATAAAACAACTAAATTCAAATAATGTTCTCACCATGCGTTTTATTGTTTTTAGGGTTCCGTACCTCAAAAGGAAAAAACGGAACCCTTATAGGATCACTCGTGTCTGTCTGTCCGTCTGTCACAGCCAATTTGCTCCGAATCGAATGGACCGATAAAGTTGGGATTTGGTTCACAAAATTATTATTTCTGTGAATGAAACACGGACATGTTACGTAAATAAATTAATAATAAATGAATTTTGAATATGAAGGTCAAGCTTGGAGGGCAAATTAGAAATGTATAAAAAAGTTTTGTAAACTGAACCGTGTGACATATCAAATGAAAGGTTGTTGCGAGAATGTCAAATATATTTTTTAAATAATTTTAAAATAAATACGTATAAAGATATTTTTTTAAATTGATGAAAATTGACCATTCCCCCCACCCTTATCTCCGATCCTACTGAGCCAAATATTTTGAAAAAAATACAGAAACTAATTCTTTACTTATATAAAGATTAGTAGACTACAGGAAAATTTTAAAGAAGTCTATGGTCTTAAAATAACATGGTTAAAGTTCCCAAATATTGTGCATACAAACTGACATTTGCAATTGAAACGTATGGGAGAACATGTTTTTCAACTACAATGTTAGATTTGTTCTTGGGATAAATTCAACACAAATAAGGAATATGTCATGTTAAAAAAAAACTTGCTAATGACAGCTTCTGGGATTCAGGAAATGAACTGGTTTTAGAGGAATTGCTAATGTAGCCGGTTTAAGCCCCCAGATGCTAAACGGTTGACGTCAAGTTGTTAAATATGACAACGCGCGATAATTTTGGATATTGTAATCGCGCGTTGGCGAAATGTGCGTCAGTCGTAATTCATCTGAATTTAGTTATAACGCTATTTATTGCTATAAACTTAGACTGGCAATAAACAAATTTAAAATGTTCATGGGTTTTATTATGCATGTGCCAATAAACATTGTGCAACAAGTCCATTAAAGTTTCGTTGCAAAATAAGAACACCCATCATTTCGCAACGGAACAAATACTATTTGCAAAGTTAGAATGTATCAGATGGTGCTTGGGGTTTTACGAATATCTACAAAGAACTTCAAAGGGACGAGCTAGGACGAAGAAAACATTTAAAAAACTCTCAAATCTCATTTTCAAACCGAATAAAAAACCTCTTACCCAAAAAACAAAGTAGGAGCTATTACCTAATGAAATATCAGAGGTCACGCGTAACAAAATAGTTAATACTTGCATTCCAACATAAACTGATGATCAAGCGATGGTGAACAAGTCACCGCGAAAAAACTTTTTGGCTGACGTCATTATTCCGTCCCCCTTTATTCCCCTTCGGAGCGGAAGGGCGTGTCAGAATTTTACTGACTAAAACCCACCCGTGTTCCTTCAGTTGCCTGTTGCTAAGGGTCCCGGTATCCCATTCGGACTTTCCGGCAACCCTGACAGGCATCGGCGGACCCCGCCAATTGTGCTGACATCTCTTTGAGGTGCGCGTGGAGCACAATGCGCAGTCGACCCGGGCCTGGTCCTTATCGGACGGCGAGCTACCCATTGCTCGCCGTCCACAAGCCCGCGCCTATGGTGGCCAGGAATTCGCCTGGGAACATGTTAGCTGACAGTAATAACCTCTTGGGTTGGTACCAACTGACGGCCGACACTAGCACCGCGTGAGCTCATTGGTCAAATCAAATAACGCGCGAATGTATTTACTTATTTATTTATAAAAGAAAAGAAAAGAAAGCTTACAGTCTAATATCTTTAAAGGTAGGTTAAGTAAAATACCGCTTTTAATTTCCATTTACAAGCTTCCACAAATTAAAAACTATAATGTAGCTAAAATTTAAAAAAAGAAACAAACATTTTTATACGATAAAATTAAAAACAAAATCATACAGATAATTTAACAAATTCTTCTTTAAACAAAACAAAATTAATTCTTCTCTTTGAAATAAAACATAAAAAGATCTTGGAATTTATGGATCGTAATTAGTAGTTATATAACTATCGTGACAGTTTATTAATTGTGCTAAAAACAGTAAAAAATAAAATATGGAATAATGCTACTCATTGCGGTCTATAACAAAGTATTCTTTATATAATGGTACGTCTCAATGTACTAGGGCTGGTTCTAAATAGATCAACATCTAAGTGTAATGTAAAAAATTTGAAAACCTGACACAGAAGTCAGCCCAAATGTGACCGCAAAGCAATATAAAACTATCAACGAAAAATTATTATTAGTACCATGAACTATTATATTAGTAAACTCAGTTGTTAAGAAGTCAAGTAATTTTGCAGATCACCCTAGAAATACATATGAAAATCCATGACGAACAAACAAATATACCATCATATTGAGCTGGTCCATTACACCGTGATTATTCTCATATAAGTCACGGACGAAGGGCCTCGAGGCTAAATAACTGACACACGGATCGATCGAAGGTTAAGCTATGGGATGCGGATGGGTGGCCATCCATTACATATCGAAACTCCTCCGTGTCTCGGAAAGCGTTAAGCCGTTAGTCTCAGCTGTCATTTTTAGATCTTTGACATTCGTTACGGCTAGTCAGAAGCCCAAAAAAATGCTGACAACCAAGTCTTACCAAAAGGTATCGTGTTACCGAGTAGGTAACTGGGTTGTGGCGGTCAGATAGGTTGTCGTTCCATGTAAAAATCTGGTACTCCGCTGCATCCGGTTAAACTGGAAGCCGACCCTAATATAGTTGGGAAAAGGCTAAGCAGATTCATTTTAGAGTTTGTCGCGGACGCTTTAGAGTTAGTTTACAAATGCAACCCTGCCTATACCTCGCGCTATTTACAAAAATATAAATTCACAGGCGGTGACAAACCAATAACCTGAAATATGCTGTAATTTTTGTTTGTCGGCCTGCGAAATTGTTTTTCTCTTTTTAGTTCCGTGATTTTGCAGATAGGTTTTTAGTTTTTTATCATTCCAAATCAGATTTAAACATACCTAATTATAGTTTGTATATATTTTTGTAATCAGCTTTTAAAACCCTTCATTTTGATAGACTCGATATGGATTCGGGAAATTTCGGAACGTGCTGTTGACTGTACGAAGTACTCAGCTCGTTATAATATCACGAATATGTCACAGAAACAAAACGAGATCGTATTACAGCAATTCGTTCTGCAATATTTTTTTATCAGTGATTTCGAAATTTCTATATATCTGAAATTTCAAATCGTAATTTACATTCTGAACCAATAAAATTATTTATTTTCAATTAATGTTCTTACCATTTGTTGTATTGTGCTGCTATATGCATTTTGTTTATATTTCCGATTTCTTGAATTGGTGCCTACTGACTCTTCAGAAGTAATAAGGATAATAGGCGGAGAAGATGCTGACGAAGATAAATACCAATATATCGTAAGACTGGAATATCAATTTATATCTGTGGAAGATGGTATTAAACACATACTCAAGCACTTGCACTCGTGGTACGGCTCCTGTTTTAACACCTATTTGGTCACTATCCTGTGCCCACCGCGTGCCACAAGGATCTGTCGATATACAAGAAGATAACAGAAAAATAAGACCTGTTGTAGTACTCGGTCCACAGGAAAGACGAACCATTTGCAAAGTGATACATACTGTCAGTCACCCTGCTTACAAAATAATAATGTTAGAGTCATCTACTGGCATAGGTTTAATTAGATATGAACCAATCACATTGAAGGAGTAAGCGTGCGTGAGCGGATTGGATCACGTATCTATGGTTGGTCAAGAACTCACTTTGACTGGTTACGGAATAACTAATACTACCGTCAAGGTTGGAATTGAAAATCCAAAATTTATTCAAATCGCAGAGGTTGCTACTATTCCTGGGGAAGCCTTTACACATTTTAAATGCTGTAGTCGTGCACTGTGATACGCGCTATCAAATATAGAAAGAGAGGGATGTGTATCGCATGCCATGCCATGCCAGGCCATGTGGCAAGCTGTCTATTATATGTCATGGAGACTCCGGGGGACCCGTGCTCCACCAATCAGGTGTAGTTGGCGTCAACACTGAAGCGTCGAAACAAGGTTTATCATTCTGCTCTCTGAAACCACAACCAGCTTTCTACGATAACGTAGTTGTTACACCAACTAGCCCACACATCGATTGGATAAGTAGGACCATTATAAATGAAGTCCCAGAACGCAAAAGTATTATGCATGAGCAACCGAAAACAGGAAAATGAAGAAGAAACTGATAAAGGGATGAGAACGCAGCAGACGCAACGATTGTTGAATGGGCACTGAGCAGGGCCGTAGCCAGTAATTCATTTTGGGGGGGTTAGTGTTGTCAACTTTTTTTTGAATAAATAAAGTTTTTTGATTTCAGAGAACCCAAAGTACAGATTTATAAAAAAAAGCATAATCAATTGTTATTTTTAAACAGTATTTTTTAATTTTGATCATTTTTCAGAACATCACAATAATTAAAAAAAAAAGCGATCTTAGATATTTTAGGTCAGAATTCAAATTGATGAAGAGCATAGTTATTATCAATTTCAATAAAGCCCTGTTCCTCTCTTCCCTCCACTTTGCAAACAAGACCAAAAACAGGGGCCGTTATCCCCATAACGGCCCCTGTTTTTGGGATAGGATGCAACACCGAGCCAAGCGACGCCGAAATGGTTTGCATTCCGATTCGAATAACTTAGGTTTTCTATATCTTTGACCATTCATACAGACATAAAATTAAGTTTATCGACTTATGCAGAAAAGTTTGAGAATTAAGAGAATACAATATGCAAAAGTGAGCGAAGCGACCTCGAAAATTTTAGCACTCCACCTGGGATAGGAACCCTCTAAAGAGTATGCTGAAGTTGCAGGAATTCATTAAATACAAAGTCAGACTTCGTTAAAAATACAGTATTTTAAGCGTACCTAGGTATTCCTGCTTTTGTAGAGCAAAAAGTACGCCTATGCGAAATAGACTACAATTATCAAATGTTTTAGAGTACGGAGGTAACCAAGGGGGGTCGATCTCTGGATTGAGATTCTAGTTTCTCACATTTCGGGGGGGGTTTGAAACCCCAAAACCCCCCTGCCTACGGCCATGCACTAGAGTCACAAATAATTTTTTTTATTGGAAAGATGTGTTTAGAAAAGCTACGTCTGATGACACAAATTTGAACAAGGCGCGGTTTTAGGGGACATTGTAATCGTTCGTTCGCACTTTTATAAGCAACTAGCTTCCGCGCGCGGCTTCGCCCGCGTGGTATGTCGATAAAAAGTAGCCTATGTCCTTTCTCAGGCTCTAGACTATCTGCGTACCAAATTTCATTTAAATCGGTTTAGTAGTTTTGGCGTAAAAGCGCGACAGACAGACAGACAAACAGAGTTACTTTCGCATTTATAATATTATGCAAAGTCTCAGCCCGATCGGTTTAAAATTGACAAAGTTTCATACAAACTTTCATCCCCTATTTTATCCCCTTGGGGGTAGAATTAATCAAAATCCTTTCTTAGCGGATGCCTACGTCATAACACCTACCTGCATGCCAAATTTCAGACCGATCCGTCCAGTGGTTTGGGCTGTGCGTTGATAGATCACTATGTCAGTCAGTCAGTCACCTTTGAGTTATATATATTTATATACATAGATAGATAGATTGACAATATTTCGATGTTTTATTCATATTGGGCAACAATTTAATATAATATCAACTTAAAATCCACAATTTCGTTACGAAAGAAGATACTCAAAAGTGCACGTGGCTCCATAACTTTACTGAGGCACAAAGCCACAAGTAAACGTCGCAAATAGCGCAACGCAAGTTTCGAGTAGCCACGACAGAAAACAGAAATACTTCGGTCTTAAAAAACAGAGAACAACGAATGGCTCTATATTCATTATTTATCCGTGACTTTTTACTCGGACTGCCAAGGAAGGGTTATGTTTTTCGCGCGTATCTTGTATTATGTTTGTTTGTTTTTTGTAAACTTTATTATCTCGTATCTTTCAAACAGCTGGATTGATTATTGACAGTTATAGTATCGTTATATTCGTCTTAAAAACCTAAGTGTACTTAGATAGGTGTATTAAAAAAAAACAAAATGGCGGATTTTTGGAGAGAAATAGTAACACGTTAATTAAAAAACATTAACCAATCCTATCGAGTAGGGTATCAAAATAAAGGAAATTAAAAGGAGATTACAAAAATTTATGTAAATTATATGTTTATGTTTAATAAATAATAATAAATTGGTTTAAAAGTTTTTGATAGCGTAAAAACTGGCCATGTTTGTATCGGACCTCATAAATCGCTTGCGAAGCCTTACACAATCTCATTTAAAATAAACTAAAGCACAAGCCAATAACCTGAAATATGGTGTAACTTTTGTTTGTCCCGCCTGTGATACCAAAATTCTATAAATAATAATGCTTGTTTATCTCTTTTCAGTTAAGTACCTGTTTTTGCAGTCGGGTTTTTCGGTTTTTTAAATATATTTTTTAATTGGACATTATAATTATTCAGATTTATTACAGTTGTAATGGCAATCATTTCATTTGGTTTAAATATGTTTTTAATTTTACTATTATTTATCAAGTAATGCGTTCTTCTTTTCGTGTGGTTAGTGATTTAGGTGTCTGCGATTTAAAGCCACCCAAAGGCCTCTGACTTGGCTGCACATACCGTCGAGAAATATCTCACAGACATGTCGGTTTCCTCACGATGTTTTCCTTCACTGTTTTTGAAGCAAGTCATATTATGCAATACGCACATGAATCCGAAAAGTCAAAGGTGGCCTATGACTAGGCAGTCTGACAGTCACACCACTAGGCTATCACTGCTCTTAAGTAAAGTAATGTGATAAGAGGAATACAGATAAGAAACTGGTGGTCTTTCTCAAGATAGTGCGGCAAGTCAGGTGATATTACGACTCTAGTGGGTCAATGCTCCATCCTTCAGGTATCTTTATCGTCAATTCAAAATGTTTAGCGGTTTTATTATGCATCTTGCCAATAAATATTATGCAACAAGTCCATAAATGAAATAAATGTGTGAAGGCTGTTGCCTGATTTCCCCAAGTTCTTTCTAGTTCGAAGAGTTTTTCTGTTGTCCATAATGACAATGCGTGTAAGGTGGCTATGTAGAATCATTATTTGGTTTTTCTTTAGGTGAAAAAACACGTATACTTACGAGGTGACTGTAATAAAACATGTTTGTGAAACACCCCTTTTAAAAAAATCGAAATACCTACACACGTAGCACATATCGAATTCCGATAACAGTAGATATTATTATTAAAAACTTTAGATTATCATAATAATTAGAAACATTTTACTCTGAGCTAATATTTTACACATTAACTATTTATCCCATGTATACTCGCATTATATTTACCTACAGAAACGTTGGCACAACGCAAAATGCTAATGCTCTGCAAACACCCTACCCCTTTTACACATTTGCTTACGTTTTAGAATCATTACTGACAAAATGTCGGGGGAAGAATTAAAACGTAATTGAAGCAAGATATCTTTTAAAAAGGAATTGGTGACGTAATCAATCAATCACTCTGCCTAGCCTGTTCCCAACTATGTTGGGTTGGGTTTGGGTCAGCTTCCGGTCTTACCGTTTCCAGTCGCACTTTTACACCTTTTTTTGTTTTCAATTTTTTTTTTCTATATTTTATTTGTTATGTGCTGTATATTGTGTATATAGTGTGTGCCTTTCAGTCTGTACTGAATAAATGTATTTTCTTACTTTTCTTTCTTTCTTTCTTTACCGGATGCAGCTGAATACCGGTATTTTACATTTGACCTCCACAACCCAGTTACTGGGTTACACGTAAGACTAGTTTCAGACTTTTCGGGTTCTGACTACCCGCAACTAATGTGAATAATCTACGGATGACAGCCGGGACCAACGGCTTAACGTGCTATCCGAGGCACGGAGGGGTCCCAATATGTTATGCATGGCCAATTGGCCACCCATCCGCGAAACAACCACGGCAACTGTAGCTTAACCTTCGATCGACCCACTGTCGCGCGGCACCCCTCGCCGCGAGCAGATCATTTTTAAGTCGCTCCGCGCTCGAAAAATCCTTTAAAATAGCAAAAGTGCGATTTTCAAATCAAAATTTGTGCTAAAGTGAGTGTCTCAGTGCGTTTAACAAAAGGAGTGCAGTGTCTAAGTGAAAACCCTGTTGGTTTTCCTTGGAAATCCCGAAAACTGGTTTTTGAGAGGTTATCTCTTAAAAATTCACGTGTTGGAGACGATTTTTGGCGTGCGGCGCCAGATTTATCGCGGTACCCCGCAGATTTTGTACTGCTATTAGGCGTGCACCACCTAGCCGCACATCTTGGCAGAATATCAGATTTTTCCCGCTTCAGCCCTCGCTGCCACAGGGGAAAAACCAAAAAACACGTGCAGCGCGACTTCGCAACCAGCGTTTCCAGGACTGCAGTAAGCATCTCATCTTGGAGGGGACCACTTAAGAAACATATTCCCTTTTTCCGCTTGTTGATAAGTGGACTGGAAACGAAGATAAAAAATTTTCAAGATTACCAAATTTGTGGCAGCCCTAGCTCGGAAAAAAGAGCGAAGACCCCTATTTTTTAATTTACCATTAGACTAAGAATATCATTGAAAACATTTGTGCGAAATTTCAGAATTTTCCCTTTTACACTTGATTAGTTTTTAAATTATTAAAATACCTATTGAAATACCTAAACTTTTTCTATTGTTTTGTCAGAAGGGGGTCAAGTGCTATCCGATGCGTTATTAGCTCCTTATTTCATATTAAAATCCCTATTACCATCGGATAATATTTCCAGTGACAAATTCCAGAAAAACGGTCTTTTTGCGTCCATTGGTTTTGGCAGTTGGGATTTCAAATAGGAATTTTTCAAAATTATTATATATAATTGCATATAGATTTTAATATAGTTTAATAGAATCGTTCACTAGCTTTCCTTATTATATTTTTTCAAAATTATTTACCCAACCGTTATCGAGTAGCGATTTTTTAACTGGAACGCTGGCTTTCCTGAAAACCGCACGATAACTGTGTTTTCAGTTTGCAGGAAAACCAAGCGTCCTAGACGATTTCTGACCATTTTTTCAGGGGTCCCCCCCCTAACAACCCCCCCCACGGTTTGTACGGAAGACAAACCCTTTGAGACCCCTCCGATCATTTCCACTAAGTCTCATCCCCCTACCCCTAAATTTGGACTTCGACTTAGTCTCTGGGGATATAACTGCCTCATAAGACATTTCTGGCCATAACTTCCAAACCAGTGATCCAAATCGAGAGGGGTTTTCTGCTGGAGATAGAGCAGGCTCTCTGTAAAAAGTGAGCGTCTCTAGGTAGAGTCCTAAATTAGTTTTATTATTTCTCTTTGTAAATAAATGTGTTTGTGACACGGTTTTCTCTGCACGGTCAGACTAAACCGTAATATAGCGAGGACTGACTCTACGTAAAAGTTATCTTTTGACTTTGAATAAAAAATTTTGGTTTTGTTTTTGACGCGGTTTCCTCACTATAGAGGTGCCCACATGACTGTCAGAACTTATATTAGGACTGGCTCTACATAGAGTTGCTGGAATAAGACAGTATGTGTAAATTACAACATAAAGCAGTTCTGCCTATTGCTGAGACAAAGTAGAGACCGACTCTACCATACTAAACACTGCAGATTTGCTTTGTAGATTTATTTATTTCCTGTAATTTTGGTTTTTAGTATATGTGTGTGTATTCTCACAGAGGCTATATTTTCTGAATAACTCTACCCTTTCTCAATTTCTTAACAGCAGATTATCGGGTTGTATACCATAACAGTGCGCGTAGAGTCACCTGTGGAAAATAACTTACGTTTTGCTATTAACTTACGTTCTACTGATCAGCTGCCTGCGTTACTACTACATTAAACAGGATCGTGCCTTTTGACCTCCCAGCCGAGTACGCGAACCAGTAGTCTTCTGAAACAAAGAAATTCGTAAATTTAAGTTGACAAGATTCTTAGAATCTTACTATATTACTGTGTTTTATTTATTTTTATTTATTTTGTTTGATTTTATACTCTTATTGTACAAAATACTGTTAATTTACACTAGACTGGGGTACTCTATACAATACCCCTTTGACGTCGGACTAGCTTAAATAGCTTAAACCTTAACCCATACTGAACAACATGATGACGGGTTTCCGCACACCTATTAAGAAGCCGGCAAATTTGGCAAACAAAAGCCCACCAAATTCCACAGAAGAGGCAGGAACCTCCACACAAAGTGTCAGAAGAAGGGTGGGTGAATATGAGGGCGGAAAGCCAACAAGGAACGAGACCCCGGAAAAGAAGTCGACGGAAGGGGCTCCTCTTAAACTGACACGGGAGACGTCACGACGAACATGTGTCGAGACCCCGGTGAAGAAGTCAGTAGAAAAGGATCCTCTTAAACTGACACTCGAGACGTCACGACGACCATCTGTCGAGATTGTCTGCCTGAGCCCGCCGGCAACAAAAACGAGAGTCGTGGAGGCCAGAATATGTCTGAGCAAAATAAAGGCCCACATGACCAATTCGAAAACGACAAAAAGGGAGATAAAAGAAGAGGTCAAGGCCCAAGCAGACCGGCTCTACCTGCTCATTAAGGAATCCGAGCAGGAGAAAGGACGAGCTCCACCCCCAAAGATCTTAACAAAAACTAAGGGGACACAATCACAAGAGGGAGTAGAAGAAGAACGTAAAGAAGCAGCTTCAAGCGCGGAGGTGGAGATGGAGTCTCTAAAAAAGGTTCTGGAAGATCACAGCCGTAACTTGCGGGAAAACAGCGAGAAACTTGATAGTCTGAAAGAGGCACTTCAAACTAGCGAAAAGCATATGGAGAAGTTCTCCTACGCTAGTGTAGCGGCAAGTCGGCCTACCAAGCAGCCACCAAAGCAGACGGCTCTCCACTCCATTGTGGTCACCTCCACCACGGAAACCGAAACTGGGGAGGAAATCATCGACCATATTAGAAAGGCGGTAAACGCGAAGGAGGGATGGGTCACAGTGGACAGAATCCGGAAAGCAAAAGACAGGAAAATAATACTGGGATGCAAAACAGAAGAAGGAAGAGAAAAGATTAAGGAAAGACTGGCAAGCGTGGGGGCGTTATTGAAGGTCGAAGACGTCAAGAACCGGGACCCTTTGGTGATCTTAAGGGACGTATTAACTTACAACACAGACGAAGATATCCTTAAAGCGCTTCGGAACCAAAATACGGACTTGTTCGTAAACTTAACAATGGAAGAAGACCGGGCAGAGGTACTGTTTAAAAAGAGAACAAAAAACCCCCACGTGCACCATGTAGTCCTCAGAGTCTCCCCAAAACTGTGGAACCGACTACAAGATCGACAGGCTGTTCACATTGACTTACAAAGGATCCGAGTGTCTGATCAGACTCCACTGGTCCAGTGTTCCCTATGCCTTGGATTTGGGCATGGACGACGCCTCTGTAAGGAGCAAGTGGAAAAGTGCAGCCATTGTGGAGGCCCTCACATGAGGACTAAATGTGAAGAATGGATGGCCGGAACAACCCCATCATGCTGTAATTGTGTACATGCAAAGCATGATAACACTGAACATAATGCATTCAGTGACGAATGCCCAGTCAGAAAGAGATGTGAGGATCTGGCCAGAGCTAGAGTAGCATATTGCTAAAGTGGTGACTGGGAACAGGGCGTACACTCAAGCCAGAGGATATGCGGTGGCCCAAGCCAACCTACAAAGAAAGCAATTGGCAACCACCGAGCTCTTTTTAGAGGCCAGTGAGCGAGCAATCGCATGGGCAATGATCCAGGAACCGTATGTGGGAGGGGCTAGGGGTATGAAGAGCTACCGTGGCGCAAGAATCTACCAGTGCGAGGTTGAAGGAAGTGGGAGGGTAAAGGCGGCAATAGCCATCTTTAATGATGACTTGGATGTCATTCCCTACCCGAAACTCACCACAAACAACATCGTCGTGGTGAGGATCCGGACCAAAGCCTGGGAAATCGTAGTAGTCTCTTACTACTTTGAACCAGACCAACCCATAGGGCCTTACCTGGATCATTTGACCAAAATAAAATTGGAGCTGGGCACCGGAAAACTTTTGATAGGAGGAGACGCAAATGCCAAGAGTGCTTGGTGGGGAAGCACCATGGAAGACCTTAGGGGTGACGATATGTCCGGGACCCTGGAAGAGTTGGAGCTTCAGGTACTCAACACCGGAGATACGCCGACATTCTACACGGTAAGAGGCGGCGTCGTATATAAGAGCCACGTTGATATCACGGCGTGCTCGCTCGATTTATTTGACCTGGTAGATGACTGGCGGGTCGACACAGGGGCAACAAGCTCGGACCACAATACCATAATATTTAATATTAAAGTAAAGAGGGAAAAAGGGATAAACATAATTAGAACAACAAGGAAGTACAACACAAAAAAAGCAAATTGGGAAACTTTTAAAATTAAATTGGGGGAAAACAAAATTGAAAATAACATAAGTCTAGACAATATAAATCAAATAGTAAATAAGCATGAACTGGAAGAAATAGTAATAAAGTACAAAAATGTAATCGAGAAAGCATGCGATGAAACTATCCCTAAAGTCAGCAGTAATAAATCAAAAATTTCTATTCCGTGGTGGTCCGACGCGCTCGCTGAGCAGAAGAAGGAAGTAGCCACAAAGAAGAACCGCATCCGCAACGCCGCACCGGTTCGTAGAGCAATGGTAGTTGACGAGTACCTGAAGGCCAAAGAAGAGTATGAGTGCCAAGCCAAGAAAGCGCTAGTGGCAAGCTGGAAGCAGTTTTGCGAAAAACAAGATGGTGAGGGCCTATGGGAGGGAATTTATAGAGTCATCAGAGGGACCACCAGGAGACAAGAAGACTTGACCCTGATGAACAACGGCACTTTTTTGAACCCGAAGGAATCGGCAGCTTTGCTCGCTGACACCTTCTACCCTAAAGATACGGCGGAAAATGACAATGTAGACCACAGGCTCACCAGGGAAGCAGCCTTACGGGCAAATGAATGGCATCATGATGAATACCATGACCCACCATTTACACCGTTAGAGCTAAAGACAGCCGTGGAACATTTCAATCCTAAGAAAGCCCCCGGATTGGATGGATTTACATCGGATATCTGCGATCGGGTGATCGGCCAGGACCCGGACGCTCTCCTTGCCCTATACAACAAATGCCTAGAATTAGCGCATTTCCCAAATATCTGGAAAGAGGCAACGGTAGTGGTCATCAGGAAACCGGGCAAGGAGAACTACACGAACCCCAAGTCATATAGACCGATAGGTCTCCTACCGGTCTTGGGGAAGATCCTGGAGAGGATGGTGGTGGAGAGAATTAAGTGGCAGCTTGTGCCGCGGCTCAGCACTCATCAGTTTGGCTTTATGCCACAGAGGAGCACCGAGGACGCCCTCTATACACTAATAAAGCACGTGCAGGATAAGTTGAGGCTGAAGAAGCTAATTGTCCTGGTGTCGTTGGATATAGAGGGCGCCTTCGATAGCGCCTGGTGGCCAGCTATCAAGGTCAGGCTGACCGAGGAAAGGTGCCCGGTGAATACCAGGAGGCTGCTCGACAGTTACCTCGACGGTAGAAAAGTAAGGGTAAGGTACGCTGGGGAGGAATGTGTGAGAGAAACCAACAAGGGCTGTGTCCAAGGTTCAATCGGTGGTCCCATTCTGTGGAACCTTCTACTGGACCCGTTATTGCAGGATTTGGGGAAAAAGGGGTATTTTGTTCAGGCATTCGCAGATGACATAGTCTTAGCCGTGGATGGTGACACAGCGACTGAAGTCTCCAGAACGGCCAATGCAGCCCTCACCCATGTTCAGAGTTGGGGCGTCAGAAATAAGCTTAAGTTTGCACCTCACAAAACATGTGCGATGTTAATAACCAACAAGCTTAAGTACGATACCCCAATTCTGAGCATGGCCGGGGTCGACATTGATATGGTCAGAAGCATGAAGTTGCTAGGGCTGACCATTGATGACAAACTGACTTTCAATGCACATACCAAGAACGTCTGCAAGAAGGTGGCGGAAATATATAAGAAACTGGCACGAGCGGCAAAAGTCAGCTGGGGACTAAATAGAGAAGTTATCCAGGTTATTTACACAGCCACGATCGAACCTATAGTTGCGTACGCGGCTGGAGCCTGGGCTCCCGCTACGAAAAAGCTGGGTATACGGAAGAAGCTAGGCTCTCTCCAACGAGGATTCGCCCAGAAGCTCTGTAAGTCTTACCGTACTGTCTCCCTAAACTCGGCACTGGTGCTAGCTGGGATACTTCCTCTAGACCTTCGCATCCAAGAGGCAGCCGCCCTGTATGAGGCAAGGAGAGGGTCGTCTCAGTTTGTACCGGGAGACAGGGAGATTGAGAGTATGGTGAGATTTGCAGAAACATCTCACCCTGCCAAACAAAGGACCTTAGAGTTTAAGTGCCTGGCAGACCAACAGCTTGTGGACAGCCAAAACGTGCAGGCAGTGCGAATATTCACTGACGGAAGTAAGATTGAGGGGAAGGTCGGTGCCGCATTATCCTTGTGGGATAATGAAGGTGAAGTCCAGAACTTCAAGCTAAGCCTTGCCGCGTACTGCACTGTCTACCAGGCGGAACTACTGGCCATTTGCAAGGCAACGGACGTCATCCTCAAACGCAAAGAGACGAGCTATGGCTTGTACAGCGACTCAATGTCAGCATTGCAGGCGCTTGCGAGCCATGGCTCTCTGCACCCTCTGGCGGTCCGCGCACGTGCCAATTTGGCTGAGGCTTTGGACCAGAGAAAAGCTGTGTCTCTCTTCTGGGTCAAAGCCCATGCGGGCTTGCCGGGAAATGAGCGCGCGGATGAGCTGGCGAAGGAGGCAGCATTGTCGTCACGGAGGAAACCGGACTATGACCGGTGTCCAGTGTCATATATCAAGCGCCAAATCCGTTTGAGCTCGCTTGATGTATGGAATGAGAGATACGTTTCTGGAGAAACGGCCTCGGTGACGAAAATGTTCCTTCCTGATGCCGTGGCTGCTTACCGTATTGTAAAACAGATGAGGCCAACAGGCGTGCTCACACAAGTCTTAACGGGGCACGGTGGGTTCTCGGAATACTTAAACCGCTTTAAGTGTAAAGAGAGCCCATCGTGCACCTGTGACCCCAATGTGTCGGAATCCGTTCCACACCTTATGTTAGATTGCCCGATTTATGCGAGGGAACGCTACAACCTGGAACAGCAAATAGCCAAAAGACTGCAGTTAGTTAGCGTGCGGGAAATCATGGCTAGCAAAAGTAGAAATAAATTCATAGCCTACTGTGAGAATATAGCTATAAAAGTTATAAAACAAAATAAAACACGATAAAAATACTATGTTTCATATTATATTGATTATAGTTATAGTAAGCATAGGACATAAGCGCAACAAATGTTAAAGATAGGATTAGCAGTAGGTTAAGAGAGATGTTATAAGTAAATACATAGATTTTAATTAAAATATAGTGCTATAAATAAGTAAAATATGTCAATATAAAACTAACTAAACCATGTAACAATGATGTGTATAAGAAATAAACCAAACGGTGTATAATTATTTCCCTAAGTAAATTAAGAATAAGAATAGAAGTAGTCTACAAGTGGGAATCCCACCCACAGGATAAATGGAGAAGGATAATAGAAAGATACAGCATGAAGCATGGAAGTACGAGAGGTATGTGAGCGAGAACTAGTATGGAAAAGGTTGAGATAAAAAATAGGCGCCAATAACGTTGGCGGAAATAGTCCGAAAAAAAAAAAAAAAAAAAAAAAAAAAAAAAAAAAAACCTTCGATCGACCCGTACCCCTGTTATTATTCAATTTATTACTACCTAATTATATTCTAAGAATTCCGAATTATGGTTAATGACAGGTACCTGCTGGTTGCATCCTTCAGTGAAATCATGGAAACGTACTGCAATGATAATATGAATCTCTGCCAAGCATCATGTTATTGCAAGCAATTATTAACCTCTAACATCTCCGTACGGAAGCGTCTGAGCAAACTTTTACCTTGCCCTGAGCATGATGAGACCTGACATAACATGCACCACGACAAGACTTTCCACTTGCTTCCGAACCATCTCCAAAGCTGTTGTTGTTTGTTGTTGAGTTGTTGTTGCTGCTGTTGTTGTTGTTGCTGTCGAATGCTGCTGTGTGTCCCGTCAATTAATAACCTGAGAGTCTTCAAATTTTGAGTGAATAGGTTAATTACTATAGGCTAGCGTGAAATGTGTACCTAAAAAAATAAAAATAACTGTCAATAGTGGAAAAAACTATATAAATGGAACAAGTTGAACTTAATTTTGGTTCGCCGTAAGTTCAGTAGTTCAGTACAAAAGCAAGGAATCGGGTCAAGTAGTGCTTAATATTTTATTCCACTGCTACTGTTACGAGTTGAATACTTCATTGCAATGGATGTTGGTTAGCTGCGAATGAAAGTGCTTTTATTTTTTTTGGATTCATTATTTTTATTTGAGTTTTAAAGTTTTTCTTTATTATTTATGCTGATGGCGAATGAGGGTTGCCTCAGACTATCAGCCGGTCTTTTTTGTAGAAATCTCACCGTGAAAACTTAAGTGAAGTGAGCTGTCAATAATTTCGATCCCCAGCATCAGGTGGATTAAAAATGCTGGCGTGTCCAGCATCCATCTTACCATCAACACTTACTAAACGGCTTTATTCTATAAATAAATTTATAAATAATATTAATTAATCAGTTTTAAATTAATGTGACGATAATAATTATTAATAAAGAATGTATTGTACAATTAATTAATAAAATAAATATTTAAAGCATGTCAGTCATTAGACATATTATATGCCATTGGACATATATATTATACTCTAGCATTAAATACATTGCAACGTTTTGCATGTCATATGTCTGACTATATATTAGGAACTTATTACTAACTTTAAGACCAACACTGCACCAATACTTATTGCAAATAAATGTTTATGATTATGATTCGGAGAGAAAGTTTATACTTCACTGTATCGCATAAGTGTTGGTAGGTATTAATTTGTTAAACATGTCGCTCTCCAGTGTATTTTGGTGTTGTTAGAGGCTGTACCTATAACATAATACAGACTTTACTGTAGTTAACTTTAGGTTACACTTTAAAAAAAAATTCACTTCATAAATGAAGAACGACAAATATGATTTGACATGTGTTTGACTGTACGAAGTTCTTGTCCTTACACTCAGCTCGTTATTATATTACAAATATTATGTCGCGCTACACGAACAAAACGAGATGGTATTAAGTAAAGCAATTCGTTCTGCAATATTTTTTTATCAGTGATTTCGAAATTTCTATCCATCGGAAATTTCAAATCGTAAATTACATTCTGAACCAATAAAATCATTTCTTTTCAAATCATTTTCTCACCATGCGTTGTATTGTGCTGTTATATAAATTTTGTTTATATTTTCGATTTCTTGAACTGGTGCCTACTGACTCTTCAGAAGTAAGAAGGATAATAGGCGGAGAAGATGCTGACGAAGATAAATACCAATATATCGTAAGACTACAATACCAAATTTTATTTGTGAAATACAGTTCTATACACATTCTCAAGCACTTTTGTACGGCTTTTTTTTTTTTTTTTTTGTGGGTGGGAAATCATCCAATGACTTCTCCCGCTCTGGGCGGAGCGGAAGGGCGTGTCAGACTTTTACTGACTAAAACCCACCCGTGTTCCTTCATTTGCCTGTTGCCAAGGTCCCGGTATCCCTTTCGGACTTTCCCGCAACCCTGGCAGGCATCGGTCCTAGCGGACCCCGTCATTTTTGCTGACATCTCTTTGAGGCGCGCGTGGAACACGACGCGCCATCGACCCGGGCCTGGTCCTTATCGGACGGCGAGCTGCCCGTTGCTCGCCGTCCGCAAGCCCGCGCCTATGGTGGCCGGAAATCCGCCTGGGATTCCCGACGCCCAGGGCGTCTCCAACGGCGGCGGTTAGGGGCGTGAGGGCGCAAACTTTGCCTTTCCCTCACGCGTTCCGCCTCCTCCTTCGCGAGCATTACTGCTTCGCAGAAGGAGGTGACGGCTTCCCATGCCCTCTCGCTCCGTACCATGGCCTGAACCAGGGCCGGACGCGAGAGGTCACCGCCGCCAATCGCTTCCGCGAGGACACGGCGGTGCTCCGCCCAAGCAGGGCACACCTCAACCGTATGCTCCACCGTGTCCTCCGGGCGATCCACACAGTGGTGACACCCGGGCGTTTCCTCCCGCCTAATCCTACACAGGTACCTCCCGAAGCTGCCATGTCCGGTGAGGACCTGTGTCAGGCGGAAGGTGAGGACGCCGTGGCGCCTCTCTATCCACTCCTCAAAGAGGGGACTTATCGCCGCTATTGTGGCGTGCCCACTTTTGTACGGCTGCTGTTTTAACTCCTATTTGGTCAGTCATGTGATAGTCTCTTTGTGCTGTGCATATTCTGACTATTATTGTAGATATTATCAATAGTATTTCACATTCATTTTTGGATTTACCTATAGTGACTCTAGGTACCTATATGTTTTTTTATGTGGATCTTAAAAATGATGGATTTTGGGCATAAAAGAAAAGAACTTGCTTGATTTGAATGGATATTGTTTTATTTCTGTAAAGCAGAGGCACACTTAATCACAGCAAAAAAAAGACTAGTCAATCAAAGTGACAGTAACACATGACAGATAGCTGTCATAGTTACGTTTATGAAGACCGATAGGCGATACATTGGTTTGCGTTTACAAAGTAATTTACAACACTATAAATTACCAACAAAAAAGTACTGTAGGTACCAATAAAAATACTCAATTCAAATTATTTGCTCACCATGCGTTTTATTGTTTCAATTCTTGGTCCATTTAAATTTCTTGGCCTTACATTTTATTATTACAATGAAAATACCGGTCTTTTTTTTTTTCAAATCTATAATATGACTTAACCGGTGCATGAATTTGTAAGGCCTCTCCTTACAAATTCTGCGGCTTCCGTATTCAGTTTAACCCAGCCGCTTTTTTAAGGCAATCGATCTATCTAGGTAAGAAGTATACCTCTCTAAGCAACGCATGCTCCAAGAGCCCTTCGGTCTTTCGACAGATATGGCCGGCTCACTGCCATATCAGTTTTGTCAGTTACTCCAGTATTTTTTCCAAGTAATTTAATTTCAAGTCCTTCAAAGAAACTCAGAGCACTGCTTGCTCCACTGCGCAATCAGTGACATCTTATCTTTAACCCATTCGTCTTCCATTTGTCTCACATTTGTGCCCGCTTTTTGCCTTCTAAACACAAAACAAGTTTATAATCAGCTACAATTCAACCTGCGAACACAGAAGCCAATTTCCTTCGGGCAACTTTTAAAACTTGCACCGTTTCTCAAAAACATTTTCCAAACGAATTTCTTCGCTGACTTCCAAATTAGTTGTCGGGCGAACGTAAACTTTGACAGCCGCTGACACAGAATGAACACGTCACGACATGTCTGTAGAGTCTTCAACTATTGCGATTGGTATCGTGCATAATGGCTGTGTTTTTAGATAGTTTTTTTGGCTGATTTTATAAAAGCTAAAAGAGATGTTGCAAAATCGGCGTGTTAAGAGGAAAGTTTTAACGTTTCTATCAAATAGTGTAATATCATTATCCTTGGTCTTGTCGTCGCAAGTGCTTCTGCTGACCATAAGGTTCTGGGTTCGATCCACGGGTCGGGCAAAGTGTAGTAGGTCCGAGTCTGGATTTGTGCCCGGTTGATGGCAATAGGCTCGCCCCCTGCTACATGAGACTTAAACATAACTGGTGATACGTGGGTGTACTATAGGTGCACCTCTGCCTTACCCTTCGGAGAATACAGGCGTGATGTTATGTTAGTGTTATGTTTAACTGGAATTTAAATCTTATTATATTTTTTTGTGCTTAAAGAGAAGTGATGTTAATTTACAGTGAATTGACTTAAAATTAATTAAGTCCATCTTTCGAAATACTGTGATTCGACCAGCATTTAACATTTCTGGTTGAAGATTACTAGCCTATTAATCAGCCTATAATGTTCCCACTGCTGGGACATAAGCCTCCTCTCTTCGACAGGGAATGAGCTGTAATCTACTACGCGGGCCCAGTCTGGGTTGGTAACATGTCTTCGAATTTTTGGATCTAGGACGTTCCGGTTTCCTCACGTTTGACTTCACCGTTATGAGAGCAGTGTTGGTGAAATTATTTACACAAAGTAAAGCGCCTGCCTGGGTTGAAACCTACCTACAACTCGTAAGTCGGGGCCGGTACCACTGGGGTACCACTGCACTACGAACATTACTAGGCCACAATTAAAATCTTCTCTGGCTTGCTAGTTTAGTCAAAGGATTAGTAAAAAGTCGAGAGGTGTCGTGGGATACCCGATTGGAACGAAGCTTTTTCCTGTATATTATGTATTAAATATTAGGCACAATGAAATTAATTTACAACGTTTGAGAGTAACTAAATGAAAAAATATATCATAGTCGCAATTTACACATTTCAGAGTACTTAACTAAATGAAAAAAACCGGCCAAGTGCGTGTTGGACCACGCACAATGAAGGATTCCGTAGTTGGGATGAATTTATTCCAAAAGCAAACTTAACATCGTAGTTGAAAAACATGTTCTCCCATACATTCCAAAATGCAAGTCGGTCGGTTATTACTCGTTAACTTGTAGAGCCTACTTAGCTGTGATAGTTTTCCTTTTAACTTTGTTATATATACTACTGCCGTGATTTTGTTCACAACAACCATTTAGGTGGCAGGGGGGGGACACTAGACTCTAACAATAATTAGCACTTTAATCTTAATATTTCACAAACGGATCCCTGAATCCAAAAATGGTTTTCAAACACCCACTATATTGTTGAGCGACCTTTTCAACGACCTCTCACACCATATACGAAATATATAAAAAATTAAACTATTCCATAGACGAGAAAAAAATACCCACTTTATGTTTATGGGAGGTACCCCAAAAGTGTTTTTTTTAATGATTTTGTTTTACTATTTGGTCGGCGTAATTACTATGTATACCCATGCGAAATTAGAGCTTTCTAGTACTAAGAGTCACTGAGCTAAGCCGCGGACAGATAGATGGATATGGCGAAACTGTAGGAGTTCCTTGTTCACTACGGAACTCTAAAAAAGGAAGAAACATACTACAAATAACAAAAGTGTTGTGACGGTCATAATGTTTGTTTTTGTTTGGTAATTATTGCTTTGTACACGTGCTATAATACATGTGCTATCAAAAGTCAACCATTTCAGACGGGTATTGGAACTGTTTCTCCTAAGCACAGGTTACTTTGTAACCTATCTAGGAGAGCAGTACGGCACCCACTAACTAAATTATGCACTATACGCTTGTGATTTATGTATTTTTGCCATGTATCTAGTCCTAGTTGAACAATAATAATGTTGAACAGTAATCTTATTGTAGGTGCATCGTTTTCACATATAATTATATAATACATGTATACAAAATACTGTAAAACATTTTTAAAAAGAGTAACGGTGGAGTTTCTTCCCCATTCTTCTCGATACGAAAGCTACTTTTTGGAATAGGCAACTAGAATCAATTCTATTTCTTTGTTTTTCATTGACGTTCAAAAGTGCCTTTTATGTGCCTATTTGAAATAAATTATTTGACTTTGACTTTGAATAAAAAAATCTTTACAATCTTTACAATGTTAAACATTTTTCAGTCCAGCTCATATTCGTCAAATAGGCAGAATACAGAACTTCCTTCCAAAACTGTAGGCAGTGATTATGTGAGAGCTTTTCCACGACAAAAAATTAGTTAACACGCTTAAGGCTTCAAAGGTAAACCCAGATTTAAGCCGTACAAAACTTTAAAACGTGCATACACCCCCTCCCAGAATCTATACGAAACGCAGTCCGTTTTCATAATCTCGTTACGGGCTCTCGTTAGTTCTCGGATCATGTGAGACCCGGATCTCCGGATCTCCGGATAATTGCCTTTGTTGCCGCGGCTTTGCCTCTCCGTAATATTAATTAATTTTCTTCTTGAAGCTTCCTTTAGTTATTAAAAGGATGCACTTAAGTAAAATACTTATAAAGGCAATTACTTTGCTGTCATGTACTTGCTGTTTTGCATCAAGAGGACTTGTTTAATTTTGCTGTTCTTTTATTGTTTTTGTTTTTATTGTTTTTCTGTTTTTCCATTTTTTTTTATTAACAATACTTTTGGAAGATCTTTTGTTCCGCGGCTTTAGCTCACGGGGTAGTATTTTTCACAGTTCTCGTATAAAAAATCCAAGAAGACATTATTTTGGTGGCGAAACCTGGGAAGTGAATCGAAATTTGTCATATTTATAAAAATCATGGGCAACACCTCATAAATTGTAACTAGTTAATATATACAAAAGGGACGTAAACGTCCTCCAGATACTCGAAATAAATTCACGACATTTTTTGCTATAAACATACGGTGCAACGTTGGTACGTCCATGCAACTAATTCCATGTAGGTTTAAACCTTTATAATCTAGGTATCATCTGGGGTTTAAAACTGTTACCTCAGAGTATTGAGGTGTCGTGACCGGGCGTAACCTACACGGTTTTAAGTTAGGTGCAAACATAGCTTAATTTTATGAATACTCTGTTTATTTTGTTTTATTGTTGTAGCAACTAAAGTAATAAATATTTAATGCAATTAAATGATTAACATAAAAACTTTTTTAAAACAGTGAAAAATAAGTTATTTTTCACTTTTTTGTATCTTGTTTTGGAAGACATTTTTTTTTATTGTTATCAATTTTGACTTGCTATGAATTCAAATAGGTTACTTTTAATTGAGTCTAACATAATACAGTTTCCGTTTTTGTCTTATAGAAATTTATTATACCTACGACGCGTCGTAGATATATACTACTACGACGATATACACAATTAGGTACCTACCTACATACTAATAATTGTAACCAACTAATATTAATATATTGTGTACGTACCTGCCACATTTGCTCCTACTCCATGGGCAACATTATGACTGTGGCGGTACCTACATCGCCACATATGAACGACGCATCAAAAAGACCTGACGTCACACAAACACCTGACGTCACGTAAATCCTGCATCGCGCAATTAAAGTTTACCGTGCAATGGACATATATACAAGAACCCGACATCAATCGTTGGGCAGTTGCCCGCCAGACACAACACCCGTCTGGTCGGAGGATCCTCCCTTTTCTATGGTGGATGGGTGAACTTTACACCCTATTCCTCATACTCCTAAAAGACTAATAATAAAAAGCACAAAATAACCGACTATCGTATCTTATTTACAATCTATATAGGTACCTACATTGTAAAAACTTACATCTACATTATTGTGTATTAAATTGCCGATTTTCAACGTTCGGTAAATGACGTCAAAGACGAATGTTGACTTCATACAACCAGCAGCGGTGAAAAGGTAAAAACCAATTCAAAACAGAGTAACTTCATTCACTAGGTACCTATTGAAATTTCTCGAAGTTTAAAGCTTTTAAACGCAAAATGAGCAACAAACTGAGTTCTTTGTGACTTCATAACAAGTTCGAGATTTATGAATAGTTGGCGTCGACTTATGCATTTTAATTTATTATGATTAAAATTGTTCACTGTTTCATAATATTTTAGAGTCAAAGCGATCTTATTAACTAAACGGCGCGTAAAAACAAAATGACTTATGTTTTATGTATTTTGAAGATAAAGTGTAAGAACTTTTCTTGATTTTGAAACGGACAGACATTTTCATTCTGTAATTGTATTGTATTAATGTCTCCTTTTGATTATTAATTGCAGCGGTCATAAGCAAGGTCAGGTTCAGTGTACGCCTTATTTTCAATTTATTTACGGCAAAATAAACTTGCTGATATTATTAACTTTTCTATTTGAACATTAATATTGCGGTACCCCAATATAAAATACAATAGACGTAGATATATTTAGTAACCTATTCCGCTTAACTATTCTTCAAGAGTCATAAAAAACCCTGTAAGAAATCGAAACGTGTTTCACCTCTCAACGAGGCATCCTCAGGATGACGATTGACCAATTGCAAACCAGAACACGACGCGTTGCCACACCGAGCGCTGGACGCAGAATGAATTATTATTATTATGTTTACATATCTCGGGACCATGGGGTCCCGGACCTTTGGAAGGTGTACGAGGGGCCGAAGCCAACTCGCAGAGGCCCGTTAGACATCCATAATGAAATGGGGCACCAACCGACGATTATCCTTGTTCGGACTATGCAAGTGCAGCCAAGGACAACCCCCGGTTGGTGTAGAACTATTGCAGAACATCTGTCAAAGATCCAGAAATGACAGCTGGGACCAACTCTTTAACGTGCTTTCCGAGGCACGGAAGAGTCTCGATATGTAAAGATGGTCACCCATCCACGGACCAACCCCGGCAAGCGTAGCTTAACCTGATGAATCGACCCATGCGGCTATTATTACTTAGCCACGAGCTCCTCTCACATATGGTTTTTTATATAAATACTTAATATATTATTGTCGCAAAACATAAATTATATCGAATTCTATGTATTTTTAAAATAACTCGAGATTTTTTTTTGTTTTTGATCTATATAAAGTAATTATTTTTTATTTTATACTCTAGAGCTTTTTGTATGTAGGTACGACACGAAAAGCGCCTTTGTTCTATAATAATATGTTTTAAAATAAAAACAATGAATGCTCTTGCGTCATATTTAATATACGTTTTTAAAATAAGTATTTTAAATAAGTTTCCAAACTTTTAAATAGATTGGTCAGAGCACTAGTTTTCCCGATTTTCCTCTATGGAGTTGAGACGTGGACAATCTGAGCAAAAGAAAGACAGAGGATAGACGCATTCGCAAATGTGGTGCTGGAGGCGGATGCTCCCAATTCCATGGACAGCCAAACGCACAAATGTGTCTATTCTTTCCCAGCTCGATATCAAAACCCGATTGTCCATAGTTTGCCTACAGCGTATTTTGACCTACTTCGGCGACATAATGCGAAGGGGAGATAGCAACTTAGAAGAGCTGGTCATTGTTGGCAATACCGAAGGAAAGAGAGCACGAGGCCGGTCCCAACACGATGGTCCGACCAAGTAAAAGAAGCTGCGTCCTCACGAAAATTTCAGCAGGTGGTGATGGCAACTTTGGACCGGAGTCGATGGAGGCAGATTGTCCGTTTAAAGGGGTCCAGTGACCACGATCCTCAGTAATGAGGGACCGATTGAAGAAGAAGAAAAGAGATTAGTTAAGTACATTTGTGTTTAACGCTAATTTAAAAAATCGAGATCGTAACACACCGATCAGTTCCAACCTGAACCATTTTGAAGGATATTGCTTCTTAAGTTCAAAAAATTCGTCTAATCAACAACGTAAATAACGCAATGAATATTATTGAACTGTCAACATAAAAACATAATTAATGTGATTGATCGTGTGGTGCGCAATTAGGGTGCTAGAATTGACAAACGTATTCTGGAGTTGCGACCGCGTACTGGAAGACATTTCGTTGGAAGGCCCACCACAAGGTGGACCGATGACCTGGTGAAGGCCGTTAGAATACGCTGGATGCGAGAAGCACAGAACCGGTCGAAGTGGTGGTGCTTGAGGGAGGCCTTTATCCAGAAGCCCTAGACAAAGTGACATTCTATCAGCGATAACGATGATGGAAAAGGCAAAAATGGATAGGACTGACATATGCTATTATAAAAGCTTATGTCAATCTTGTTGAAATTCGTTGTAGAAATACGAAACGCTTTCGAAGTGATTGTCACTTGTCTAGGCCCTCAGCAGTGGGCGATGATGATTCTGTAGCAAAGAACGCCTAAAACGAGTCGTAAGAATCTATGTACCGAAAATTTACAGTGTATTAATTAAAACAGAATTAGATTCAGGTATTTTAACAAAATAGCTGCCGACGTTTCAAATGGTAGACATTTTAAATGGGTCAGCAGTTCAAAGTTAAATCTATCTCTTCGTTAGGTATATTTTCTGTGAATTCTGTTACATTCAGTAATAAAATGAAGAAAGGTCAACAAAGATCAAAGCCTAGATTTAATTATACCATTTTGTGAAGAAGTATTCGATTTTAATAAGTCTACTTGTGTTCTGTGAAATATCAGGAATGGAACATCTTTTTATTACATTTCTTTTTACTTTATTCTTCTAGCATAAAAAGTTATAATTTCATATTATTAAAGAAGAATATAGTGCCCTTATTTTGAGCTTCCATCAGGTTAAGCTACGCTTGCCGGGCTGGGTCTGTGGATGGATGACCATCTTTACATACCGAGGCTCCTCGGTGCCTCGGAAAGCACGTTAAGCCATTGGTCTCGGCTGTCATTCGTGGATCTTTGGCAGTCGTTACGGGTCGTCAGAAGCCCGAAAGTCTGACAACCAGTCTTACCAAGGGGTATCTTATTGCCCAGTTACGGGGTTGCGGAGTCAGATAGGCAGTTGCTCCATGTAAAATACTGGTATTCAGCTGCATCCGATCAGACTGGAAGCCGAACCCAAGATAGTTGGGAAAAGGCTAGGCATCTTGATTAATTTATAGTGCCCATATTAGTGATGTTCTGTAACGTAGAACTCGCAGCAGCGTGCGTGTATGACCACAAGATGTATGAACATAAGTAAACTAAGCAAAATGAATAGGTATGTAAGGATCTTAGCAAAAATTAGGTAAGTAAAAATTAGGTATGTAAAAATTAGGTATGTAAAAATTTGGTATGTAAAAATTAGGTATGTTAAAATTAGGTATGTAATATTTAGGTATGTAAAAATCAGAAGCTCGCAGATAAAAAAGACTGACACTTTGAAAGTTTCATACTTCTACTCAAATCTATATAAAACGTACTTTTAAAACAAATTAAGTATCAATGTTTTCGTCTCTTATAAGTTGGTGAGTTGTTGGTCAGCAGTTTAGCACTTCAACTATGTCTTTAGAGCTATCAAGTAGGTCTACGTAGGTACTTACCAACTTTATTTGATACTAGATATTGCCCTCGGCTTCGCCGGCGTGGAGTTCGGAAATTATTCCACGGGAACGTAAGTAGCAACCGTTATAAAAAGTATATTTTGTTCTAACCCTTCGTTCTAAACCCCGTTCTAAGATAGACCATGTCTACCTGTGTGCCAAATTCAAGCCAAGTCAGACAGACAGACAGAGTTACTTTCGCATTTATAATAATATGGATTTGTTTTTAATCTATACATTTTTTTAGAACCCTAATCTAACCTGCATCTCACTACAATTTTAATAAGGAAAGTTATCCGATATAACTAATGTTAATTGGCACTTCTTTGCCAATTTGTAATGATTTTACAAAATGCAGTGATTATTTTATTCAAGACCCAGACTTGTGTCAAGCGCCACGTGCGCGCGTCACCATCAGTTTCTGTCCATTGCAAGTCGCGTCGCGGTAACACGTACACGCATGTGCTCACAACTTCTTTAATTTGTTATCTCCGCAGTCACTGTCGCAAGATGCGTGTCGCTTGAGCGTGTTGCTCGTGGCCACATTATGAAAGTAGGTATACATCTGTGCAAAAGACACTGAACATCAAAGTAGGTACATACTCCATATTAATATCTCTTAGATTTTTTCCTCCATCTTGAAAGATTAAAAACAATACAGTTCCCAGGAGTGGAAGGCTCCCATTAAAATGGGGATAGCATGAGGTATTTTATGGAGCTATAACTGAGATCGTCACAGATCTTGCACGACTAGCCTTTTGGGGCCATTCGTAGGTATGGTGCAAGCCATGATAGTAAGCGTTTTTATTGCAAATCAAAATCAAAATCATTTAATTCTAGTATTAGTAGTAATTTTGCTGAACTAGCCCGCTGCTTATTTGATTTTTTCTGCTATATTGTGTGCCTTTTAGTCTGTACTACATGAATGTATTTTCTTTCTTTCTTTTCTTTCAATAGTAGGTCATAATAAGAAAATGCCGTATTTACCTCTAATTATTTATTACATTTATTTTCTGTTGCTTCTTGATTTTCCGTAGTGTATAATATGAACGTCGGTAAATCTAAATAAATAAATAAATTCTAATTAGGCTGAGAATCAGCACTTTTTAACGTCAAAATAACATATGTCAGTTCAGCAAACCGCCCGCACTTCACCGCTTTCTAGTACTTTAGCTGGGAAGAAGTAGTGGTGCAACGAACTCTCCAACAAAGTTACACGAGGAACGATTTGGTAGGTTTTGATTACGTAACCTGTTTATTACATGTTTGAAACCTGGTCCTGAAAGACACCAGGCTACCACGACTATCCTGGCGAGGCTCAACAAACTCTCCAGCGGCGGTAAGAAATTCCTTCTAAAAAAAAACATGAAAATCGTCAGCAGAACCACAGTTATTAAAAGACCCAGGCCGGTTGTTCCAGTACTTTAAACAGACTGTTTTGCTCCTAAAGACTGTCAAGGTTACTCAAGCAGTTAGCGATTTAATTTGCACTCTGAGGTATGAACATTAAAAAGTTGGAACGATTACGGCCAACACAGGTGAACCTTGAGAATGGTGAAACGGGGCAACTGTCATTTGTTTACCGAAGTCCTCACAGAATGGCTAAACCTGTCTACATTTTGATGATACATTAATCAATCTTAAATCTAATATTATAAACGCGAAAATTACTTTGTTCGTTTGTTTGTTACGCTTTCACGCTAAAACGGCTAGACTAATTTAGATGAAATTTGGCACATGGATAGACCATAACCTGGAAAAGGACATAGGCTACTTTTCAACCTGGATCGCAGCCGAATTCGTGGGCTACAGCTAGTAAATCTTAAGACTTTATAGCAATCACCCATAGGCTTAGTAAAAAAAAGCCTAAACATACCAACTTGTACCACACATAGGCAGGCACCCGTCCCATCGCCCGAGGAAGCGATTAGCTATAAACGATTTTCTTGCTCAAAAAACTTCAAAAGATTGTAAGTCTCGTGTAAAAGAGATACATACAATAGTCTGAATTCCTCTTACGCTGATGTCAGTCGCGCATGCATAAATAGATTATGTTCTTTATAGCACCATACTGCTGACGTCCACGGCGCGTACTACGTTGCTACACGTACGCGACCGACCGTACGCGACCGACAAGCGCCGTTAGAGGAATTCAGGTCCTATAACGTGAATTCCTCTTACGCTGATCGGTGACTGTTCACACCGCGCGTCGGAGAGTACTCGTTTCTCACAGCGAAAAGAGCTATCTAAGGAAGTCTCGCTCAGCAACACTCGCTTGGCGGGCAGTGGGGTTACACACATAGAATTGGTCGCAATTCATTTCATTTTGACAGTTCGGCCTTGCCTTGCCAGCCAAAACCCTTGGATTGTGATTGGAAGTATGTTACGTCATTAAGTTGCAGAACTCTCGCTGTGAGACTAGCACATACGCATACCAGAGAGTAATCGCTCGTCGCCGTCGCGTACTCGCTCCTCGTTGCTCGTCAACTCTTTTTTAGTTGCTATCTCTACTTGCTTCTCGTTAATCGCCGGCGGTGGGACAGACGCCTTAAGCAGCTAGTCTTAAAATCGTGTCCAAGACGACACTAACGTTACCAATAAAAATAACTCGGAACCTTGACACTTATGTTGACGACCCCTCCCGGAACGCCCGAACACTTTTTAAACCACTTTCATGTTATTGCCGTTGCTCCCGGCTGTCATTCGTAGATCATTGACAGTCATTACGGGTAGTAAAAAGTTCAAAAATTGACAACCAGTCTTAGCAAGGGGTATCGTGTTACCCAATAACTGGGTTGTGGACGTCAGATAGGCAGTTGCTCCATCTAAAATACTGATTTTCAGATGCATCCGGTTAGACTGGAAGCTGTCGAATCCCCAACATAGTTGGGACAAGGCTAGGCCAGGGGTCTTCAACCTTTTAGAAGTCAAGGGCCGAGAATACTTTAGGGGTATGAGGAACAGGGTGTAAAGTTCTCTCATCCTCTATAGAAAAGGGAGGATCCTCCGACCAGACGGGTGTTGTGTCTGGCGGGCAACTGCAGAACGATTGATGTTGTAATCTTGTATAATTATGTATATGTCCATCGCGCGGTAAACTCTAATTGCGCGATACAGGATTTATGTAACGTCAGGATTTTTGTGTGACGTCAGGTCTTTGATGCGTAGTTCGCATGTGACGATATAGATGCTGTTACAATACTTTGATTTTGATTGGATGGGCCGGAAGACAAGGGAAATTGATTGTGTTTCATTAAAAACTTATAGGTAATTAGGTACCTTGCAGTTATTTAAGTAATATAAAACTTTACAAGGATAAAAACAGCAAATGATGCTTATAAAATTCAATCAATGAGATTTCTTACATTGTTTGCTCTTAACTAATTTATCAATATCTGTCCCATTATTCAAATTAGGCTAGGAGGCCTAATTATTATTTTTGTCAAAATTACATAACAGTCTCTTGGCACGCCCGCCCTTCACTACTTCCTATTGCTGGGCAGAAGTGGCACAACAAACTCCCCAACAACGAGGAACTATTAGGGAAGTTTTGATTACGTAACCTGTTTGTAATATGTTTGAAGCCGGGCCTAAAATAATAATATATAAATAAAATTATTTTATTATTATTGCAGACCACATGGTCCACAAAAAAACAACAAAAAATTTTTTTGGTCACATTTAAATAAAAAATCAACTTTGAAATGAAAATGAAAATTAAAACAAAATTAATATAACATCAAATTTAAAATTAAAACATTAACGCGGCTATTTGAAAGACATGGTGTCTTAGAACCCGGCTGCTACGACTATTCTTGGATAACACGCACCAGACATTTCTTTTTAATCTCCACACTTCCATACGTACCAGTACCATGCCTAAATTCACAACACAAATTCAAAAGACCAACGTTAAAACTTACGACCTCGCATTCAAGTAGAAATTGAACCATAAAAGAGCTTTGAAATGTGCCTCTTTGAAGATCTGCTAACTGGCAGCGCTTTGCAGCAGGTTTTTCGTAATAACTGATGATACGTCATCATTTGAGGAACGGGTGACTTCATAATAACTTTCATTCACACGTCTGTGGCAATCTGGGTTCGTTGTATAGGACAGCGCTTTCAGCGGCTGTGTACAGCTGCAGACCAGACATTTTGCTTTTATTTTTTTGTTTTAATTTTCTTCACGAGGAGGGTGTATCATAGCCTTTTAGTAAACTATGACTCAATACCCCTATCAACATCACGCCTGTATTCCGTGAAGGTATAGGCAGAGTGCACCTATAGTACCTACACCCATATTTCGCCAGTTATGTTTAATTTCCATGTAATAGGACTCAATGAGACTTTATACAGGCTGAAATGTAATTCATAAGCATCCTCTTATTTTATTTTATTTTCTAAGGGAAAGCCTCAGACCAACCAAAATAGAAAGACGGATCACTACGTACATCAAACGTGTAGCCACAAAACTATGCTCCTGCAAGTAAACACACAGGCACACGCACACACCTACACAAAAACTATGCTCATCGCTCCTAGTACGTCACGAGCCGTCGTCTAGTAAACTTCAATAAAAAAAATTGAATTATGCCGTCTTGTGTAGTGAAAACTTGTAAAAACAATAGCAAATCACATAAAAACTCTCACGGAATCACTTTTCACATGTAAGTACTTCAAATAACATCGTTTCTTAATTTAGTAAACTATGAATTTTAGGTTACTTGGAACAAAAACCTGAACGAATGAACGAACGAAAACAGTGACATTTAAAGTGCGGGGGTTGCCATAATATGATTTGAAATTTCCCCGTTCGATATTTTTTAGTTCGAGTAATTATATGCCTGTTTTTTTATGTATTTAATATTTTAGATTTCCAAGTAATATTGAAAATAAAAGTAAATGGATAGTAGCTATAAGAAATAGTCGGAATGATCCAGAATGGCTTCCATCGAAAACCAGCGTGGTTTGTTCCGATCATTTTGATAATAATGACCTTTATTCAACTAATCGTGGACTTCGCCGTGTGATCAAAACCGGATATCCTAAAAAGGTACATAAAATTTAAAAAACAAAAATGAGATTTTATCAAAACAGTAATTAAACACGAGACTGTATTTTTTATTTTATTTTAGTTAGTTTCTCAGCTTAGACTAGCTAATTTAAATACTACTGTCCCAAATTTTATTTTTTCTCAAATTGCGGACGCTTTTTACGTGCTTTCTATAGTCAGTGATTTTGTTATCGTGGTCTTCTTGAATTTAATAAAGTTGATTGTAAATATAATTAAGTACCTATTTTATTTCAAAACAATTTACTTAATGACACATACCCACGACGATGTTATGATTTACGCTTCAACAACCTTATAACTTAATTTTTCTATAATTTTAAACCAATTTTTTTTTACATTCAATTTATAATTAATGTATAGTTCTAAGTGAAAGAGCGGAGCTCCTAACACAAGCAATTCTTGATTATAAGGTAATCTCCAAATCATGTATGTAAATGCACTTTGTACTTAATTGTTATTTTATTTTGCGATGTAAAAAAAAATGGTTTTGTTTCGGAATCCTTCCTAACGATTGAGGTACAATACCATACTCAACAATATCTTACTCGTACAATATTATCCAAAACCAAAATATTATTCCCCAAATTATAGGGAAAAACTTTAACAAATGACAACCCTTTTTACACAAACATAGATAAAAAGGTGGCGTCATTTTTGATGTTCGTAATGCTCTGTCTTTCTATTTTGGTTGGTCTGAGGGGAAAGCAAACATTAGCATTATGTAAATAAACAGAAATAACTTAACAATAAACTCCCTGTTCCCAGTAAATATAATTAACAAGTAGAAAATAATAGGTAATTATTATGTTGTCATCGCAATTATTACATTTTCATTATTGGTGATAATTTTGATTTGAATTTTCCGTTAATTAACAGTACTAAAATAAATCACAATTGGTTGGTGTTTATTGAATTTGATCTTGTTTATTAATGTGTTAAATTGCATGGATTATGTTTCTGGTAGGTAGTACGTACTCTGAATTGCGAACTATGTATATTTATGAATTCAAAGCCATCCTCATAAGTCATTGTACTCATCAATATGAACAACTTTCTATGGGACCAACCGTGAAATCGCGAAAAAGAAACAGCTGTTCCCTACATTTTGACAGGCTATGCGAACATAAATGTAGTCATAATTTCACGCTGTATACAGAGTGGCCGGAACATGTACGCGCAACCTGGTACCAGAAATTTTTCGAAGGTTATTAAAAAAAAAATGCTATTCCATACATTTTGAATGAGTTGCACCTATTGCTTTTTCGTAGAACAGCAGATTTTTCAATAATGGCAATATACATTTAAAAATAAAACTTATTTTATAGAAATAAACTTTAAATCAAATAAGGAACATAATTACGATATGCATTTCAAGGTTGTACCAAATGACAGTCTAGCTCAGCATTGTGTCAGGAAAATACTTAACGCTAATATTCCGCTGGATCTTTAACTTCATAACACAAAAACCACTCAATCTGCCAGGGTTGCGGGAAAGTCAGAAAGGGACACAGGCAACTGAAGGAACACGGGTGGGTTTTAGTCAGTAAAAGTCTGACACGCCCTCCCGCTCCGCCCAGAGCGGGAGAAGTCATTTGATGATGAAAAAAAAAAAACAATCAGTACAGAAATACTAGCAAAAAACGCAAAAAAAATCCAGCGCTTACCGCTTAATCGCTAAGTTTCAGATGTCATAGTTGCAAAGGCATCGTCTCGCAACTAATGAATAGGACCAATTAGTGGGACTGCCGTTTCAACGACCCTTAGGGAGACATTTACAGGCAACGCGTGAAAGGGCAAAAATGTATGCGTATAAATTCAAAATGGCGGCCTAGCTTGGTAAATTAATTCTAAGTTTAATGAGAAGCAGGTTTCACAAAGAACTAGTATGGAGGCGCCTTCCGGGGGTTTTATTTGTTTTTGTGTAATGTAAGCATGGATGTATAAATGTCTAGGCACAAAGGAGTTGATGATAAAATCGCCCTTACTGCTGTGACTCGCTGTCAATGTCAAATTGTAATATATTAATGTGCGTTGTCTGTTTCTACCAGTATTATCAATAATTTTGTTATGATTTTGATCAAAATTTAATGAAGAAAAATTCACTATTTCTGAATAACAGGCTCAGAGGATGTAATTTTTTTTTTTAAATTAGTTTACATTGGTCTAAAAACTAAAACAGTTTTCCCCTTAGGGGAAAAACATAAACAACCTTACCCTACACGCTCATTATTTTACAAGTCATATTGTAAGTAGGTATTATGTAATTTGGAACGTATTTAATGCTCATTAAAGTTACTTTTCGTTTGTAAAAGAACTTTATTCGTATTTAAGGAAAAGCATTTTCAGTAATATTTCTCATTGAGAAAGCTAAGCTATATTAAAGTATTCCTAACATTAATTTCGCCACTAATTTGATCCGTAAATTATAACTTTTTCCCGGCGCGTGACCATTCTTCATCAGTATTACGGAGTTTTTAATTTTACTGAACAAAAATCATTAAAACTTGCACAACATCAGTTCGTTGTGATTTAAATACTTTATTTCTTTTATTCTTTGTTTTTTTTGTTTGTTAATCTTGCTAAAATGTAGGAACGATGGCTTAAATTGTTTTATATAATGTACTAGTTTTATCGCTCGTTAGTTTCAGTTTTCTACCGTTGTCATCTATTTTTGTTGACTGAAGTAGGCAAAACTTTCCCTTCACTTTAAACATTTTTAGGGTTCCGTACCCAAAGGGTAAAACGGGACCCTATTACTAAGACTCCGCTTTCCATCCGTCTGTCTGTCGCGCTTTCAGATAAAACTACTGAACCGATTTAAATGAAATTTGGCACACAGATATTCTAAAGCCTGAGAACAGACAGACAGAGTTACTTTTGCATTTATAATATTATTAAGGATGATACGGAACCCTTCGTGCGCGAGTCCGACTTGCACTTTTGAACCCATTATAGGAATACTCCATACTAAGTTATTATTCGTGTAATTATAATAATAGCCAGTCATTTAAGACATCGTAGGTCGCAAAAAATGTCACTATACTGATTTTTTGGGATAAATGATACATAGTAGTGTAAAACCAAGTTTGCACCTTCATAAGACCTGTGCTAACAGTGTGGTGCTCGAAAAATCGCAAAATTACTACTTTTGACAAAAAAATATGTACGAAGCTTTTGGCTAATTTGTAAATAAGTATTTTAATTTTATGCCATTTTTTTTAATGTGCCTTTAGTTTGTGAGGGGCTCGTGGCTAAGTAATAACAGCCGCACGGGTCGGTCCGTGGATAGGTGACCATCTTTACATACGGAGACTCCTCCGTCAGAAAACACGTTAAGCCGTTGATCCCGACTATCATTCGTGGACCTTTAACAGTCGTTACGGGTCGTCAGAAGCCCGAAAGTCTGACAACCAGTCTTACCGAGAGGTATCGTATTACCCAGTTACTGGGTTGTGGAGGTCAGATAGGCAGTCGCTCCGTGTAAAATACTGGTGTTCAGCTGCATCCGGTTAGACTGGAAGCCGACCCCGACATAGTTGGGAAACGGCTATAGTATAGGCTAGCCTAGTTTTTTTCTTTAATTTCAAGGGTTTAGAGAACCACGCAGTTAGCACAGGTCTTTCGAAGATTTTTGTGTCCACGATGACGTGGCCTGTAACAAATCCTCATAATAATAATTTCTTTTAGTATATTATTTGAAAAAAAAACTCTACACAGCCATGTTAAACATCAGACAACCATTGATTATTTGTTATGAAAACAAGCAGAAATATGAGGACATTAATTATAATTTTAAATGTTTCTACAGCAAAAAGCGAAAGACAATTTTAAGTACTCGGGTTCAGTCGAAGACAAGTTACGATGAGAGATATATTTTTATGTTGTTATGGGTGGTAAATAAATGTACTTAATGTTTTATCATTTCATTTGTCCCCTTTTTCTGCCCGCAACTTCACCCGCGTTGTAGCCAACTATTTTTAACCGACGAAAAAAAAAGGAGGAGGTTCTCAAGTCGACCCGTATTTTTTTTTTTTATGTATGTCCACGCATAACTTTTTCTTTTTTTATTGGGAAGGGTATACCTCGAAGTTGGTCCCATTTAAAATTGGAAACTATAATCCACCCCTAAAGGTAGAAAAAATGGGGTTGATTGATTTTTCACCAACTGAATTTTCAACTGTGAACCGATTCTGTTGAAATTTCGCACACATACATAGTTCTGATGACACAACCACTCATCATCAACTCCAGGTCTTTAACCTGGAGTAACCCCCTGGAGTACCCTGGAGTGGATGGTACTCAAAAGCGAAAAATAAAAAACTTTTTTACAAAAAATTAAACCGACGAAAAAAGAACTGAAAAGCGAAAAATAAATAACTTTAATTTCGGAAGTCGGTGGCAAAAAACGAAAATTGAAAAGTGAAGACACCGACTTCCGAAATTATAGTTATTTATTTTTCGCTTTTCAGTTCTTTTTTCGTCGGTTTAATCTATAAAACATACACTATGGCTTTCGGCAATAATAGATATAACTGTTTCCTAGTGAAAGAATTTTCGAAATCGGTTTAGGACTTCCAGAGATTACTCCAACATCCAAACATACATAGTTACCTCTTTATGATATAATGAACAGCGGAAACAAGAAAAAGAGGATAATATAATACTACCGTGGAACGATACAGGCATATATCCACCAGCACCACACCCATAGCCACCCCCATAGATAATCACCATGCCTCGCACCATCCTGCTGACAATTAAAAACATTTCATTTTTTCATATTTACTTTTTTGTTTTAATCAACTTGTAATGTCCCACTGCTGGGCAAGGGTCTCCCCATAACTTTCCACTGTTCCTTGTGAGTCTCCCGGAGGGGAGTCATGTCATCTACATCGTCACATACGAACTACAATCATAATCATAATCATAATCATTTATTTGTCAGAATATGGTACATTATATGGTCTTAAGATTAGTCAATAGTATCATCACATTCTGCCAAGTGTGGCGTGCAAATATTAGGTACATACATTTATTACAGGATAGACACTATTAGGTTAATATTAGCATTATTGATTGCATAATTACGAATTACAATTACAATTTTAGGTACTACGCATCAAAGACGTGACGTCACACAAAATCCTGCATCGTGTAAGCATCTAAGTCATCACGACAACGTTTCTTTGACCTCACTCGACGACAGTACATCAGTACCTATCTATTTAAAAAAATACAAAAATAAACCTGAATAATTATTTAAAGATAAGTAAGTCGTTTTATAGACTTCTCTAAAAAAAAGTTTTATTGAAAGAAAAGTTACACACTGAAGTACTGCGACACACATTACGCCTTCGTAATTAAAAGTAGTCCGACATTTTCTCAACGCATTAAAAAAGCCACCTGCATAAATAAACCATAGCGTACTTATCCCAGTTTCCGAGGTACGGAACCCGAATCCTTGAAACTCTCGCAACGAACACTTGAAAAAGAAAATTGTTCTGACGTCTACAGACTGGTATAAATTCATAGCTTTACATCATCATTTAAAAAACAAAAAATATGGGGGAGTAGCGGACGAGATACCGCTACATTTACAAGCAAAAATCATCTTTGTATTGGAACATTTTAAAGACGTTTTTCCGGTGGAAACATTTTTTAGGACGGCCCAACTTTTGTCAGTGCAAAGTGGAATGTAATAATAAATATATTTTCGGTGAAGCAAAGTTTTTTAGATCATTAAATCATTAAAAAATATTATTTAGGAACAATTTTTCTATTGAAAATTGCTTCGTAATTGGCTAGTTAGAAATATTCTGCTTTTGTATCTACGTACATTTTAGTTTTGCATTCTTTGTTCGGTAATATTGCAAGCTGTTTACTTCTGTCTACTTATTCAGGAAAAATTAACGAGTCATTTTCCAAGGAAACTGGAAAGAATTAACCCTTTGACATACATTTTCATCCATCCATAAACACCATAATTTTCCGGGTATGTCGGATTTTTTATTAGGAAACCCATCATAATAAAAACCCCAAATAACCGGAAAATTACACAAACTTGTATGAGTGGTCGAGCCAAGCCACTTCAAAGTCTGGCTGCAAAATTCAAGCGCCATTTGTTTTTATTATTCTTAATTTCCCAAAACAAAATTACTCAAACTGTCAAAAACAAAAAAAAGTACGATACTTTATAAAGAACTCGAATTTAACAAACTGCTGACGTTAAGTTAGAGGTTAACGCTTACTCTACCCTTATAACTAGCTTGGTACCGAGACTATTCCTGCCTTACTTTTGAAATTATAACGACCCTGTACTTACCACACCAACCATTTCAGTTCCCGACACAAATTCTTTTACAACTACAACTATTGCTCATTTTATTCCGCAATACTTTCATCTTGCTTAACTTAAACATCAATGGATTATAAAGTCAAGTGTGTAAGCGATATTGTCGCATGTTTTTGGTAGGTTCAACTGACCGCAGTTCTCATTACGTCGTCAGCGGATAGTTGTGAGTGTTAGGTTGTGATCTGCAATACAGTGAGCGGGGCGATAAGCGATGGGCCGAGCGGAAAAGTAGTATGTTCTTTACAAACGCTACTACGCCTGCAAAATTGTATTAGTTGGTTACATGAATAATAAAGCAATAGGTGCTAGATTGAATATAAGTTTGATAAACTGTGACTAATATTTAATGTACAAACGTTAAAAATCATCGATTCAATAATAATAATTGTACCTAAGATATTTGCACGCCATGAGAAATGGCAGACATGTTGTGAGCCACCCTTATTTAAGATCTTGCATGTATGTATTATTTTAATTCTGTATGTATACACATGTTCGAGCAAATAAAAATTTATTTCTTTCTTTCTTTCTTTCTTTATAGAACATAGTGCAAGCAGGTTATGGCGAAAGAAGACCGGTAGATTTAAATAGATTTGAATAACCAAGAAAAGAATTAAAAGAAAATGTCAAAGTCCGTCGATTGGGATTAGAGACGTGACCGTCATCTTCTTCGTGTTAGGTTTCTTTTATACCCTGCAGACAGAAATAGGGGCTCGATCTTTTACCCCTTATCAAAAACATACATATTACAACATACATATTATTAAAAAAAGTCCTCCGCCGCGTCTGTCGGTCGTCCTGTTCGTGATAAACTCAAAAACTACTGCACCGATTTTCATGCTATTTTCACCAATAGATAGAGTGATTCTCGAGGAAGGTTTTAATATATAATAACCGACATCCATGCAGGCGAAGATGCGGGCATCAGCTAGTTTAAAATAAAATTAAATCCTAACTAATATTATAAATGCGGAGAAATATGGACAAGGTCATAGGCTACTTTTCATCCCCGATCGCAAATGCGGGCAACAGCTAGTTTACCATATAACGTCCATCTTTTTTAATTTGACCTTGACCTTCGAGACATTTGACATCGATCTTGAAAATGTGTCTCTGTGAACTGCTCTCCTTCTTTCCACCTCCCTCTTTTTTATGTCATAATTCAAAAATCGTAAAAAAAATCTATCTATCTCCGGCGAGGCGGAAGTTGAAACTTTACTAACCCTCCCCCCTTCTCCCCTCCTCTGCTCCCTATCGAGGCGGCAGATTTCTAAACTTAAACTCTCTAACCCAAGTTTACTGATTGGTCTGCATAAACTGCGCTAGTCTCGGCTCCTGACTGTTTACTCCGAGTTTTCAAAAACCGCAACAGTAGAGCACCGACGTTCCCAAGCGCTCCTTAGTTTTTCCTCGTCCCCTTCTATGCCCAAGGTCATACTAAAGCTACATTGATGGCGTGGCGGCCATTTTGTGCCAGTTACCCGCGCCCGCTTATGACTGAGGTCGCAGCCTAAAGCGCAATGTCAGCTTATATTCCACAAAAGACCAGTCAGACACTGTTCTTATTATTAGTATGGGAGATGCGTTAAGTTAGCCCGCGAAATTAAAATTTTCTTACGATTATTTACACTGCCACTATGTTCATTTTTGTTTCTTCTTTACTTTAAACAGCTCCATTCGCAAGCAAAATCGAATCTTTGAAAAGTTACCTCCTTGGTTGCCATGTATTGAAGTAAAAAGTTCGTTCCATTTTTAAATAACACAACAGATAAGAATTTTCATAGTAATTTATTTGACCGCTAAACGCGACTTTTACTTATTTTCATAGTAACATTGCCGGCCCCTTATTCACCTTATCTTAACCAGTACACCAATTTCGATGTATCTCAAAGAAAGTTGTCAAAATAATGCTCAAATTTCCAAGCATGTTTGAGAAAAAGTATGTTAATCCATAATTAAAAACTATCTCCCAACAGCATTAGTAGAAGTTGGTGATGGTGATGCTCACACCTCGGAGGAAATAAAAAGTAACGGCACTTACCTTACAAATTTTACCTCCAAGTACTTTCCAAGTAGGGTGCAACGCAATCTCAGGATGTAATTAAAGCCATCTTCGTTAAGTATTCTGCAAGCTGTCTGGTTAAAGTACTTCTTGCTTACTTTAATAACCTCTTTTTGGCATCACAAACTTGTAGTTGCACTTCTGTAGTTACGTTCACTTCTTTTAAAATAAAACTGAAGTCTTTGAATATTGAAAGTGGGTCGTGTCGTGACCTTTGTCATTCTAAAACAAAGAAGGGCTTTATGCTCCGTTTTGTTTTACAATTATTTATGTTTTTTTCCTGTTTTGTGTAGGTATAAGGATGCAATGGCTCGCCATCGTGTGGTTTTTGACAGATTTTGTATGGAAAATCTGTCAAAAACTCAGAATAGAGAGACCATTGGAACGTTTGTAAATTAGTAGACTTGGCCCGCTGTTGTGTATTTACAAAGTGCAGTTGTTACATGATCATCATAATCAAATTATAATGTTTCCACTGCTGGGACACAGGCCTCCTCTCTGTGAGAACGACTGGGCCATAAATGCAGGTTTTTGGATGTCGTATGTCTGTGAATTTTTTGACTCTAGGATATACCGGTGTCCTTAATAAGATGTTTTCCTTCACCGTTTTGAGAGTAGTGGTGATAAAATAATTTACACAAAATAGTGCCTGCTTCAGATCGAACTCTCGACCCATAACTCTTCGACCCACAGCCCACAGTTCTTACATATAAAAGGGAAATTCCTAGTAGCACCTAGGTAAACAAGGTGCCGGGAATTTTAGTATTCACAGTTATTTGCAGTTTTAAAATTATTATTTTACGTAGTTCTAAATTCATCTGACAAGATAATTCATTTAATAACTTTCTGGATAGAATAAATTATCACTTGATAAGGTTGTGCTATTCGGTTTCCTAGGAAAGCGGTTCCGTCACATTATGTATCATTTTCACCAGTATTTGACAGTTGGCAACGTCGCAAATAGCTGTCAAATATTTACCTGTTTTGATTTATTTGACAATATTACTGTAACGAAATATGAATTATCGCCAACTAGTGAACTAGAAATTGCAAATACTGAATTTGATGTTGTAACCGTTTTAGGTGTAAAAAAAGGCAGTTGGAAAGTTTCCCAATACTTTTTGAACATCTAAAACTAAATACTCGGTGTTCGGATATTAATTATTAAATTTCACAATCTATAGCTATATAAGTTCTCTAGTTAGCCATACTTCATATTTCCATTAAGTAATATTGCAAAATTAATCAAAACAGCGAAATATTTGACATCTATTTGCGACGTTGCCAATTTTTAGAATGTACGCTCTTAAGGTGTCAAAAAGGCTCTGTTTTTGGACAACTGTTAATGAGTGAAAACTCTAAGGTGTGACCGTTCACAAAAATTAAACTTTTTAGCGGTTTAGCGCAGCCAAGCCCATTTTTTTTTCGGTTCTCGACTCCTCAGCTCCACTAACTGAAAGCCGTTCATTCCATTTTACATTATAGAACAAAGTACCTACTCAACTAGTAAACTAAGTATGCTATGAGCACAGCATCAGGCTTTTAAAATAATGTGTGAAATAAAGTACATTTAATTTTTTTCTTATTTCGTTTGAATCCCTGATGGGAGCTGGAGTGGGGGGGCTAAGTGAGAATGATTACCCATGCAGGAGTTGTGCCTCGTCTAGTAGGATAGTTACTGGAGCTAGTCTAATTAAAAATTAATTCAAAGTAACATTTTAACACGTAAGAATTGAAATTAAGTCATATTCAGAATTAATCAGAGCAGTGGTGGCCCAGCGACCTGTGGTGGCCCAGTGGTAACGGCCGCGACTTACGAGTTGTATGTCCTAGGTTCGAACCCTGACAGGCGCTTTACTTTGTGTAAATTATTTCATCACCACTGCTCTCAAAACGGTGAAGGAAAACATCGTGAGGAAACCGGCATGTCTTACCAAAAATTTGAAGACATGTGACATCTACCAACCCGCACTGGGCCCGCGTGGTGGATTACGCCCCACTCTGTCTCACAGAGAGGAGGGTTATGTCCCAACAGTGGGAACGATATAGGCTGATAATGCAGATTTTTTTTTTTCTGGTCATCTTTAACTTCTGATTATTCTTTGAGAAAGATATAACAATAATTTTATATACGTACCTACTTCTTACAGTCATATTTTGATAACTAAAAAAAAATACAATCATGGGATTTAAACTTTTTTTTTCTAAATCAGTGTCATTGATCAAGTTACACCGTGTGTGTATGCCTAATAGTTAAAAACTCCTAATATTGTATTGTATTCCTACAGTAGGTATTTAGGATGCTCTATAGCAACATCGCAAATCTACTTCGTACTTCCAAACTGTCACTTCAATTACACAAACCACAACCTCATTAAGGCGAGTAACTCTCCTGCGGTGCTCGCTTCAAACGCAGCACAACAATCTAAAAGGTTTTTCTGATACAATATTAATCTCACTAGACTCTGCTATAACATGAGAAATTAATTTATACCCAGTATTAGCTCCGTGCATTTCAAGGAGAAATTTAAACAAAACGCACGTTTAGCTTTGTGGCTTATGAAGCTAATACTCGGTTTCTAGAGACTAATAAACGATAAATTTTGCACTTTCCACTTAGTTTTATGCTTTATAAGCCCCGCCGGGAATGAAGAGTATCATGAATTCTTCAGTAGGTAAGGTAAAACTTGGTCGTCAAATCAGTTATGATAGGGTACGTAAATGATTTTATTTCTGTAAGAACGTATGTGTGCACAAACACTTTTTCTTTCAACTACATAGTAATGTTATCATTAATCATTATAAGACCGATCACAAAGGACGTACTTTTTGCTTAGAACCAAAACAGTGCAGTAAAGTTGTATGAAATTTAATTGTTGCACTGTTTTTCATTAATGCACTGTTTTAAGGGCTCCATACCCAAAGGGTACAACGGGACCCTATACTAAGGCTCGTCTGTTCTTCCGTCTGTCCGTCTGTCTGTCTGTCCTTCCGTCCATCTGTCTGTCCATCTGTCCGTCCGTGCACCTGTCCATCCATCCGTCCGTCCATCAGTCTGTCTTTTTGTCTGTCTGTATGTCTGACCGTCCGTCCGTCCGACCGTACGTCCGTCCGTCCGCCTGTCCGTCCTTCCGTCCATCCGTCCGTCCGTCCGTCTATCTGTCTTTCTGTCTGTCTGTATGTCTGTCCGTCCGTCCGTCCGTCCGTCCGTCCACCCACCTGTCCGTCCTTCCATCCATCCGTCCGTCCGCCCGTCCATCAGTACGTCCGTCCATCAATCTGCCTGTCTTTCTGTCTGTTTGTCTGTCTTTCCATTTTTAAAAACTTTTCTTGCTAAATATGAAGTATCAAAGTTTTCGATAGCGATATGAATGCAACTCCAGAAAGTATAAAAACAGCTGCAAATTAATTTTTTTATAATCTTTTGTCGCAAAAGTCGCGGGATAACTTTGTTTTCATTAACTTGAGTTTTTATTTTGAGTAGGTATATTTTACGGTAGGTAGATTGGTAGCTGAAAGAAAAGTAGATTACGCACCTTGCTAAAGTGAGTACTTAATGCACTCGTGTTAAAACCCTCGTGCATTAATAACTCACTTGGCACTCGGTGCAACAAACTACTATTACAGGTCAATTAATTTAAAAAAAAAACTAGGTGAGGACGGCGTTTCCCATCTGACTACTCTGAGAATAAAGCTAAAGGCCGAAACAACTCGGAGATCACAGTCTCTTTTAAAGTCCAGTCATAATCTTGGTCAGATCATGCGAAGGCCATGGATTGGTGTCAGAAATAGTATGGTGGTCACAAGTGCTACTGCTGAGCATGGGGTCCTGGGTTCGATTCCCAGGTCGGGCTAAGTGTTCATGGGTTTTTCCATATGGAATTTCTCAGTAGCAGCCTGGAGTCTGGATTTGTGCCCGATTGATGGCAATAGGCTCGCCCCCTATTACATGGGACTTAAAACATAACTGGCGAAATGTGGGTGTACTATAGGTACACCTCTGCCTAACCCTTCGGGAATTACAGGCGTGATGTTATGTTATGTAAGAAAAACTTTAATTCAACTCATAATTCCGAGAAAAACCTGTAAATATTTCAAATTGTAACAGAGAACAAAATATTTTTAACTAGCACATTTGTAGTCACGAACATTCTCAGTGAGCCTGGGTTTTTTTTAAAGCACGCGAAGTATTTATTACGCAATTATAGTCACAACAAATCTTATTTCATTGTAATTGGTAGTTGGAAAGCATATTTTTTTTTATAATATTTATTTTAAAATGTAAAATGCAATCTGTAAAATAAGGTAATATAGAAAGCGAGCAATACGTCGATTCTGTAAAATTCAAACAACAACTCGCATCTCACATCGCTATTCACTCTCACTTCGCATAAGATTCAAAGTGTGTTCGGGTTCGAGTGCGAAGTGAGCGTCGAAGTGACGGGGGTACTACCTTACTGAATGCCACTTCTTACGTCATCTCATACTTTATCTGTCAAAATCTCACGGTCAATTTAGTTCAACTCGCTGACACGCTCGCAAGGGTAGCGCTAGTGTATCAACCGAGTTTTTAGAATGCCAATCAAAAAACTCACAGCAGATTCAGATTCGAAGTTTAGAATGAGGTCTTACAGAATCACACCCCAGAGCACGGTCGACCAAGTAGGTCGACGGAGCTCTGCTCGGATAAAAATAGATAAACATATCGTCCAATGCCCTATTTATCAAAAGTTACAAGTCTAAACGTTCACAAGTTCCCTAGAATGTAAATTTTTCGTTAAATTCATAGCTCATCTCAATATTCATAATCAGCCTTAATGTTCCGACTGCTGGGACACGGGCATCTCTCTCTTTTGACCACATAAAAAAAAACGAGTTTATAAATTGATTGCGGTACTAAGCACGACACTTGTAAACTTGTAAGACAGAATAGAGAGTCGCCGGACACTCTCAGGATTTGTTATGATTTTCTGCAAGTTGTAACTTACAAAGAATTTTTTGATAAACAAAATCACGAATAAAAGAGTAAAAATATAAGTACTTGTGAACTAAATAATGACATTTGTAACATGTAATTCACACGTATAGTTTTTTTACAAGGTAGTGAAATTTGTTACAGGAAAAATGCTTGTAGTACAAGGCTTGTAACTTTTGATAAACAGGGCACTGGTATACCAAAGTTGTAACACATCCCCGAGGGTGTGAACATAGAGAAAATGAATTTTCTCAGACATGAGACCTAGCTAGATCGATTTTTCACCCCCGTAAACCCCTATATTGCAACTTTCATCGAAATCGTTAGAGCCGTTTTCGAGAACGTGATTACAAACACTGCTCATTTAATAGTATGGGATACACCGTGGGATAAACGTTACATACGAACACGAAATAACTAAACGTATGAACGAATTATCTGTGACGTAATTTTAAAGCCTTAGTCATCATCTCCTTAGCCTTATTCGGTTGGACTGGAAGCCGACCCCAATGTAGTTGGGACACAAAAGCAATTCATAATGTTTGGACCATTTTACGAATCTCCATAGAAAATTGTCAAACAGATGAACTATTTCGTAATATGAATTGCACGCAGATCATATTGAATTGTCAGTTTCTGACATTTTACGATGATTCATAATATTTTCCTTTTATGATTCTGCCAAAGCAGCTGTTTTAAGCCCCCTGTTCTTTTGCACTTTTCTATTTTCAATCCTCGGCGCTGAGGCGAGGGTTGTAAATCCAACAGCGCGACTGTTACTTTTGATGAAGAAACTGGCCGTTAGTCTCGCAGTTGAAAAAAAATCAAACCTTGCATTGAAGTATCTCATCATTCTCCTGTCCTTGTCCCAATTTACTTGAGATCGGAGGAAGATGTCCCTTTCTTCCACACTTCTCTATTAGTCGTCATCTCGGTAGTCACCCCCTTTCTAGCCATATCATTTTTCACACAGTCCATCCACAGTTTCTTCGGTCTTCCCCTACTTTTATAGCAATCCACATTAATACTCAAAACTGTCCCTCACGACATTTTCCTCAATAGCATTCCAGTAGGTACTGTAAGGAGTTTTTTATGCGAGGCGCAACCTCGCGTGGTACAGGCTGGCTAGAGGGCAGCCCTGTGTTTCGAACGTTCCAACAATTAGAATGAAAATATGTTAGGAATGCATTTTGTTTTAGTTCATCAGTCTAAGCTTAGCTACCGAACAGTGTACGCGTCTCTTATAAAATTAAATATTAGAATAAACCCCCTTTGAACCCTCGCCGTCTTTGGATTTGCCACCTCACACACACCCTCACACCAAGATAACGCTCCCATGCGTTAGAGTACCTACCTACTATAATTGTGGCAGTTCGACGAAAATGAACACCCCAACCATTCCACATTCGTACGCCAGGCATTACATTACGAAGTTTCTTCCCTACTAATCTTCCAAGAAACTGTACCTGTCTACCCACATTCCAAAAAACTGGCACGCTGACCCCAAATCCCTACAAAGGTAGGTGTTACCCCACGACTTTCATAGGCTTACTTACTCCGAACAAAAACTCAATTAAAGCCCTCGAAAGACAAAGAAGCGAAATTATTTACGACATCAACCGCCAAACTGTCTTTTTTTTCCTGTTTTTATAGAGGAGGGGAGGGTGCGGAGGGATGGTCCAATTTATCATTCGGCCTTCTGTTTAGGGTTGAAACCGCGACAGGGTTAATTATGTAATACAATGCTACTGAGAAGGGTTAAAAAGAATGATGCTGTTAAACATATCGTCGTGTTTAATGTTTGAAATACGAACACGCTTGAGTGAGTTAATTTATTGTGTTTTTGTTTTTCATTTAGTGACGGATGTATCTGTTTATAGTGGAAAATGGGTGCTAGTAGCTGGAAAATGGTGGTCTGATTTTAGTACGTAATTATCCAATAAAAAATAGCCCTGGACTGAAATATCTTTACATTTGGAAAGCTCAAAGGCTTTCAGGCGTCTAGCAAACCCAAGAGTGGTTTGAGCAGCTAGCCAGGCAGCTGCTTAGGCCTTGCATCCCACCGGAGAACAATGAAATGCTGCTTAATTAAAACATTTAATTAAAAAGATATGGATCCTTAAACAACGAGGTCGTAGAGACCTGGTTGTTAACATAACTTCTTTAAATAAAATAAAATAAAACGTTAGGGGACAAAATAATAGAAAAGAAAATATATTTTCCATCTTTACCATAAAATGTAACCTATCCAAAAACAAAATTGAACTACCCACAGAAATAGAATTACAAGTAATACTCCGCCACTTGAGCCGGCATCGTTGATCATAAAGTGTCCGATAAACTGGCGTGCCCATTGCAGGTGGCCGAACTACCGCGACTCTTGCCCAATGTTCACGTGACATACAGATGCCAAGACATGTCACTATTTCTTTTCCAAAATGTGTATTTCGTAACAGCTATGTAGTAGACCACATCGAATCTATATCCTCGTGCAAACTGGCGTGCTATCGCAGGCGCGAGAAGGGTCGCGCTGCCTGTCACGCCTGTTTGCTGGGGCCTTAAGGCTTTATCATTATCATCCACAGCCAAAATTCACCCACTGCTGGGCATAGGTCTCGCTTTTCCTGTGCCAATCCCTTTGCTCCTGTGCCAGCCTCATCCACGGTCTACCAACGATGGCAACAATGTCGTCCGCTCATTTCGCCGCCGGACAACCGACACTTCGTCTTCCAGTCCTTGGACGCCACTCGGTCACTGCTTTACTCCTCTATTATGGCTGCCATCAGACGGACTGCATTTCAACTGCACTCCAACTGCAAATTTGGAGTGTGAATGCAGTTACCAGTACATTACGAGTATTGCAGTCGTACTAAACTGCATTCAAACTGCAAGAATGCAGTCCGTCTGATGGCAGCATAAGGCTAGCCGCCGCGTAATTTAGCAAAAAAAAGGGAATATCTTGGCTACAGAATGAGTGATTTAAGGTCTAAGATTCTTTTTTTCGTCATATTTTAAATTGGTACATTTGTCACATTTTAAATCGTAGGTCAACATGTGTGTGTGTGATAGAATGTGAAAAATGTAAACAAGTACGATTGGCGGTCTTTGAATAATTAAAAAAACTTTAGGTATTCCCAAGCCTTTTTATCCAGTAAGGGCGAATTCGACCAAACGGTAATTCGATTACTTATCTGTAAACTCGTGATCTCATATTTGTATTTAGATCTATTTTGTTTAATATTGCTGATTAGTTATCTTTTTGCATGCACGTGTTTCTGTGACAAATAAATCTATTTTTCTTTCTTTTTCTTCTTTCTTTCAAACTTTTATACCTAGTATAATCAGCTAATCCAGCGAGTAAATATTACATTTTTGACAGATTTTCTACACAAAACTGTCAGACGTCAATTTTATTCCCCGAATAAAAGTTATCCGGCTTTGGTTAAATCGGCCCTAAGTATAAAAAGCCTGCTGGCATACTTTATTTATTTATTTACGTTTTTTACGTTTTATAAATGATTCGAATATAATAAGGCTTTGTTCTTGAATGTGGTTTAGATTTATTATAAACTAGCTGATGCCCGCGACTTCGCCCGCGTGGATGTCGGTTATTATAATTATAGTAAAACCTTACTCGAGAACCACTCTATCAATTGGTGAAAAGAGCATGAAAATCAGAGCAGTAGTTTTTGAGTTTATCGCGTACAGGACGACAGACAGACGCGGCGGAGGACTTTGTTTTATAATATGTAAGGATATAAAAGCGTATACATTGACATCTAAACGAGGTAGTCCATCACCGAACATATTTAACCAGCAAGTTGGCCAACCTAACCGACCGTATACAAATCGTTTAAGAAGTACATTTGAGAGTCTTTGGGTCCGTTAGACCCTTGTTACAATATCTCTACGGGACCCGAATGTTTCCAAGTTCTCACTGTTCTCACGTACGTAAGTACAAGTGGAAGGGATCAGCCCTGTATTAATGAAAATAAAATGGTTATAGAGTCTATTGAATCGTCTGAAGGGTGTTTGAAAAGGTTCGCCTTCTTTTGAATGTAAATATCCTGTTTGTATTAAATTTGGAAGTAAAATTGATGATTTGTGACTTGTTAAGATGTCAAAGGAGATAACGGCCACATTAAGCAATTCCTCTATAAGCAATTCATGTCCTGAATTCCCAGCTGGGAGCCTAAAACGGCCACATTAGCAATTCCTCTCAAAGCAATAAATTTCCTGAATCATTAGCAATTCCTCTAATTTGACACAAGCAGCTTTATCATATACTCAATTCATTTCATATTCGAATCATATTTGGTGTAAATATTGCTGCATGAAAATGACGTAACTGATAAAATGACTGAATTAACCTATTATGATTCTGGCAAAGTGGCCGTTTTAGGCCTCAAGGTGCTAATTTTAAGATTTTAAATATAACATTTTAAGATTTGAAACGTATTATAACATCACGCTTGGTATCGGGAGGATTAGGCAGGGTTACCTTATAGCACACCCGCATTTCGCCAGTTATTTTCAAGTCCGATGTAATAGGGGGCGAGCCTATTGCCATCCACCGGGAGAAATCCAGACCCGGGCTGCTACAGATAAATGCCTGATGGAAAATCTCTCAATTTTACTTTGCCCGACTCGGGAATCTTTCTACATCTTCCTGTGTTTAAAGAAAGAAAGAAAATACGTTTATTTGCGGCAAACATGTCGCTAACAGGACAAATAAAATATACGAAAATAACAAGTTGCGGGAAAATATGCGTCACATTCACGCAAAACGGCAATCACTCAGCATAATGCTGCGACCTTATGCGGGACAGAGCCCCAGCGCTGGTTTTCAGTGACAGCCGGCGTTGACGTCATGACGTCAAACGGTGTAGCACATAACGAATTAACAATAACAAAATAAGAACACACAATATCATCATCAACAGCCCGGAGTTTAGAAGTTGGTGGTGTGAGCCGGTGTGATACCGCCGTCGCGCCGTACCGTCGGAGAGCACGTTGGTCCTGCACCTGGATCTCTCTCCAGTTGTGTCGGATTGCCGTCCCATTGGACTATGAGACTGAGGTAAAAGTGAGAGCACCTGTGTCTGCGCACACACTTGTGCATTATATTACCTCCCTCGTAGATGGCTAGTCTCCGCCGAGATTGGCTGCCAGGGCCAAAATTCAAATCTGTCTGAAGGACTATTATGATATTTCCAAATTCAAAAACATTTATCTAGCCTAGGTCCACTTAATCCTACAATGCCCTACATTAACTGGGCCTTCGCGTAAACAAAATATAAATATCGTAGGAGCTTTCGTATACCATCAATGTAACCTACATGAAAGTATTATTTTAATAAATACCTAAACCAAAACTTATAATTAATATTGTTACATCTACCGAGATTAATCAGCTTAACTACCTTCTCTTAAATACAAAAATAAGTTAACAGTATTACCCTGGGGCCATGAGCTACACGCTCAAGCGACACGCGACTTCGACAGCGACCGCGGAGATAACAAAATTAAAGAAGTTGTAGAGCATGCCACGAGTCACAGCGACGCGACTAATCTCACCTTCAAAACTTAGGTGAAGTGAGCCGATAATAGTGTCAATCCCTAGCTATCCCTAGCATCAATGAAATGGTGGAATGACAGCTCACTTCACCTAAGTTTTACGGTTAGATTTTACGAAATAGACCGGCAGGTGATGCGCGCGCGTGTCACTTGACGCAAGTCGCCCCGCTCGTGGCCGTGACCGGGGCCTTAATCCGCTTTCAATTAAATTAGGCTGCCTACAAACTTGCGTTATTTCCTCCCCAATACCGCTGAATCGCTCAGGTGTGCGCCGTGCTTATCGTGGCGTGCAAATTGTAAGGAAAACTGAGGTTTCACCTAACCAACGTTGACTTTGATAGAGCAGTTTAGTGTTGACGATTTTGTATAGTGATACGATTTTGATAAATTGAGATCAAAAAATGATATAAGGTTAAATAAGGTGGGGATTAAAGGAAGGTACAGTCGACCGCACGTCTATGGTTACCTTGAACTGACCTAGCGTACACAGTACAGAGTTACAATAGAATAAGTGCAGATAATTCTAATTTTTTTACCACTTATATTATGACGTCGACTGTACGTCTGGCGTCAGGCGTCAGCTCAAAGAAACCATGCATGGAAATGTAAATACTCGTTGGTATGATGACATCGTCAGAGTCACAGGAAATACCAGGACCAGAGATGTACGGAACCCTAGAGAATGGCAGAAAGGCAAGGATGCCTATACCAATGATGAAAATCACGTCTGGTGCACTTTGGGCACTCCTGTAAAATGTTCCACGAATGAGATGCCATTCGTGGAATATTTAACAAGACTGCCTCACCTTACAAGAATAGGTGCCGAAAGTGGAATGAATATTAGATGCTCTTCAAATCGGTGCTTTAAGTGGAATATCTAGATCTTTTTCTCGAATCTCACGGCATGAGTCGACAGGAATTTTACTGGTGCTATGTCGAGTCGTTACGTAATAATATCGTAAGATGTAAAAAGTCTTGAATAACCTTTAGAAGTGTAGGCAGCCTAGCCATTTGTTTACAGTACCAATGTAATTATTTGCACTACATAAATGTCGCTTAATAAATAGGGAAAGCCAAACGTGGATTAAATTTTAATGTATGTAAATTCTAAATATAGCTGACCTAAAAAATTATGTTAATTTTGATAGTTTTAAACACTCCTTTTTTCACTATTAGTAATTCCTGTGCGTGTCTCAAATAAAATAAAACAAAACTCAATGATGATGTTTTTAACGATCTTTAATTCTTGAACGTATTATGACACTGATTAGTTGACGATTTAGTTAGAAATACAAAGTATTGATTTTATCGCCGCAGTAATAAGTTTGTATTTCATAGCATTTCACGAAAAAACTATGAAATACAAAGTTATCACTGCGTTTGTAACCAAAAAGATCCCATAACTCAAAAACCATTGTAGTTTTTAATAAAAATTGTCTTAATAGTTATTTATGCAACTGTTATATAATAAGGGGTATTAAAACACGAATGTGGGTTTATCACATGATAATAGTATCACATGAGTGTTATAATACCTAATTATTTACAGTTGCATACAAGACTTTATCTACACCCATGATATTAATCCTCTATAAAAAGTTTGCAATACTAATATCGAACAAAAATGGAGGGATACGACTCACGTGAATTCGAATTTTTCGAATTCGAATAACTTATATATTTTTTAACGTTGCTTTGTTAGTGAAACGCGCCTGCAAGACAAGGTTCTTTTTTTTAAATGAGTTGTATTATGAAATTTAGTACAACATTATAACACCCGTTTGGATGATATTATGGTTACTATGACACTGGTTGTTTTAATGTTGACAATAAGCTAACTGTTTCTGGAACTTTTATAGAGGATTTATAGCATGGGTGTAGATAAATAAATAAAAAAGTCACATATAAACAGTATAATCGAGTCCGCGTATTACTGCTCAGTCCTCAGTCTGTTTTCTTACATTTATATTTATAATTCAACCAAAGCATACCAACCAAATTAAAACTAATAGGTAACGATAAAAATAATATTTACAAGAAAAATGAAAGCGTCAGCCAAAATTGTCCCACGTGACGCTTCTTCCAGAATGTTGCCATTAAAATTTATTCTAATTTATATTTTTCTTTAATTAAATAAGACATGCCCGAAGTGCTGGGAACGTGACCGAGGGGCGGAAACCATTAGACGTTAGGTAAAGGTCCCACTGCAAACAATTAGAGACTTTAAAAAAAAAACCCGCGTCCTAACCAAAAAATTAGTTCCCGCGAATACGCGATCATCGTGTTGTTCGGAAAACCGTTAGACCTAGTTAACGACAACGGACAACGGCCCGATTTTTATAACGGGTGACGGGCCGACGCGCAGTTTTCAATAGGTTAGTGAGGGTGTTTGTTAACGCGACGCGCACATACTCGTTGCGCGACGGCAGTCGGTTCGATGCAATGGACCACGTCATTTCATAGAAGTGTGTTGACAAAAATGGTCGTTAACAAGAGGCCTTAGGCACCCTCTGTCGAAGCGACCATGCATTCGGGTTCGCCGAACAAAATGAACGCGACAGTCGCATGTTCACGACGGTCGCTTTGGTAAGGACGCGGCCTAAGTCTACATGATCGGTTCTACCTTCAGATGCGTCTGACTCATGATAATCTACCCTCTGAAGCGAATAGTTTGCGCATTCGATCAGAAGACCAATATTATCGTCGTAAAAAAACGTTCAAAATCAAGTCGCAATCTCATCTCAGTCAGTGGCAACTTACTAAAAATGGTGGGTAAATTAATAGAGGGTCAGATTCAGTCTAAGATTGGAATGTGGACATTTTTTAAAGACCGATCAGACATATTTATACTTGTAGGGCAGCCGTAACAGGTGCGTAGTACCCTTTATCAAAAATACGAAAACACTTAATACCAGAAGAGTGAGCCTACCTTCAGCCGGTCTGCTCTGTAAAAATCTCACTGTGAAGTGAGCTGTCATTCCACCAGCTGGTCTATTCTGTAAACAACTCACCGTGAAAACTTAGGTGAAGTGAGCTGCCAATCTCTAACGTCAGGTAGAGTGAGTGACAGTTCACTTCAAGCTCACTTTACCTAAGTTTTGAAGGTGAGATTTTTACAGAATAGATTTCAGCTAGTGGTACAAGTATACATCTTGCGGCATAAGCGGGTTCCTTCGATAGACACCCACTCACAACGGGACTGCACCCCTACCACCTTCTAAAACGAGGAAGCGAGAGAAAGTAAAGTGCTCCAAAATAGCACCGTAGATAAGTGTAAATATTCGGTGTCTTATTTAATTTTTCTAAACGCGAAAGTGCCATTTTGTCCACTAAGTGACTGAAGGAATCTCGCCAGCACCTTTCTTTTTGTCCAACAAATTAGTTTTTGGATCGTTATGAAAATTTTGACAAAAACACATTTGAGTTTCCTCGGCTGTAAGATATTTTTTTTTTAAATGTTATTATGATTAGATTGAAGATTCGTTATGGGTTTGATAAAAAGACTCTCTTGGTACTCAGTTCAATTTACTTGCTACGAACCAGCCACAGTTTCCTTCCTCTAATGAAGGCTGCGCAAAGGTATACCGCGAAATTAAAATTTTCTTACGTTCATTAATTTGCAGGTCAGTATCAGGTTGTATGTTGATCTAAATATGATTTGCGGCCGTAACAAATATGGATTTACAGAATTATAATCATTAGAATCAGCAATACAACTCCTTAAGTTCATATAAGTGCCAAATGTCATGATTTCATAAAATAGTCATTCAATCAATGCACTACCTGCGTATTTTCACGAAAATCCATCTTTCTATCGACGGAAATGAAAAGAAAACATAATAAAGATGGTCCAGATAGGACACTTAATTTTTTCGTCCAACACGAACTTCGGATACGATGCGGATATTATCCGCAATCGTTAAATTCCTATTTTATGTTGACCGATCTGTAAACTTTTTATCGTTGGTCATAAAATTGACGTAGTCTATGCGTACTGGGAAGATAACATTGATCTGCGTAGCTCTTGTTGTGAAAAAGTTTTTTTCGTATAAAGAAAAAAAAAAATTTACACAGACTAAAAGGCACACAATACAGGGTGTAAAAAGACCCATTACATAGACGTCAACTACGCATCCTGTACAGTCACGAGCACCAATATACAGGGTTACTGGTAACTCGACGTATTCCTTGCAGGCCGTCATAGTAGGGTTAAAATGCAACAAATTAAGCCACCAAATGTTCTACCGAAATTCAGTAGTTTTTGAATGAGTTTTAGTTTTTTAATGAAAAATCCCAGATTAAATCATTTGAAACCAATTTAAAAATGATTTACGGCGCGACTGTACTGAAATTTAAGTTATTATCATAGTTGACGCCGTAGCAGACCTTTGTTAATAATTAAAAGTTCAATAATGCCTAAAACTTTGGCAAATATCACTAACAAAACATTTAATTTTTTGTAATTTTTGCTCTTACTTCAAAAACTAAAACTCTTAACTAATTCAAAAACTACTGAATTTCGGTAGAACATTTGGTGGCTTAATTTGTTGCATTTTAACCCTACTATGACGTCCTGCAAGGAATACGTCGAGTTACCAGTAACCCTGTATATACACTTTGCAACTTTTAAAAGTGATTTCTTTCCTACTGTATTGATTGTAATTTTATGTTATAACGAACATAGTATTTTGGAACTCATATTATTATGAAATTAGGTATCATCTCAAAGTTGCAATCGTTATTCCACGAAAAAATGGTTATTGTACTTTGCTAAGCGTGTACATGTAGCGTCACTAGTCATTATGAGTAACAAATTAATATTTATATATATATTATTGTATGTCACGGACGTACAGATTTTATTCTATGTAAACATTATGTGAATAACAAGTGCGTGAGTCATCGACCGCTAGCAGCGGCGGCCGCGCAGCGAGCGAGCGGGACCTCTCCCACTTCCTCGCGCCTCACCGGCTCGCCAGTCCGTTGGATGCCGCTGGGCTAACCGCACGTTCCCGCTTTCGCTGTCGTATGCATCTCGCGCGCTTGTTAGCAACGCTAATATATGTCTCTGTCTATCTGCCTTCTACTTGTGCTTGCGTATCTTACTGTGCTTCTTCTTGTGTAGACTTTCACCTTCCATTCTTCGAATTTCTGTATGTGTGTTGTGTGTGGACTTTGGAACATTATACCGAGCTAGTAAGCATACCGGCTTTCATTCATCTCCCGTACGTATCCACCTCATTGGTGACCCCGGAAGAACACCATGCAACAAGAAGACGATGGCAAAGGCCAAAGTAAGGACGCCCCGAGCTACGATGTATTTCGCGTCGGTGTGCGGGTACCCCCATTTTATCCGGAAAAACCGGCGTTGTGGTTTGCGCAGCTAGAGAGCCAGTTCGTGCTCGCGAATATCACGGCCGACGCCACGAAATTCCACCATGCTATCGGAAGCCTGGACCCCATATACGCATCCGAGGTGGAAGATATTATTACGGCACCTGCAGCGCCGAACAAGTACGAGCGGCTGAAAAGTGAGTTAGTGAAGAGGTTATCTGCGTCGAGAGAGAAGAAGGTGCAGCAGCTCCTGACTCATGAGGAGCTTGGTGATCGCAAGCCCTCACAGTTCTTGCGACACCTGCGCCACCTGGCGGGACCGAGCGTACCAGAGGAGTTTGTACGGACTATCTGGACCAGCCGCCTGCCGAGCAGTACGCAGACTATTATTGCCTCGCAAGCTAAGGCGAGTCTGGAAGAGGTTGCTGACCTGGCTGACTGCATACAGGATGTAGTGCCAGCAACCCCGCAAGTAGCAGCGACATCAAGCCAGATGGCGACACCAGGGAGCAGCGTGGACCAGATGAGCGGTCAAATCGCTGAACTCACACGTCAAGTGCAAGCCCTCACGTCGCAGGTCGACCGATTATCCCGGTCGAGACAAAGGTCCAGCAGAAGCGACAGTCGGGGACGGTCACCTTCGAGAAGGTCAAATTCGAACTACCGGAAATTCCCAAATTGCTGGTACCATTATAAGTTCGGTGATAAGGCGACGAAGTGCATAAAGCCCTGTGACCAGTCGGGAAAAGCAACAGGCAGTCGATAATGGCGACCGGCGACTGTCGTAGCACTGGTCGCTTATTTGTCACTGACCAGAACACCAAGATGCAGTTCCTCGTCGACACCGGCAGTGACGTTTGTGTCTTCCCAAGGTCAGCAGTGAAAGTGCGTCGTAATAAAACTAGCTACGAACTCTGTGCGGCTAACGGAAGTACGATAAATACCTACGGTTACGCGTATTTAAAATTAAATATAGGTTTGCGCCGTGACTTTGCTTGGCGATTTATAGTGGCGGACGTGACAAAGCCAATAATAGGTGTCGATTTTTTATCACACTACAACTTAATTGTAGATGTTAGAATGCAGCGGCTAATTGACGCTAACACTACGCTTGCGACCCCTGCTTTGCCTGCTCGTCCTTCTGATGTTGTTTCTTCAGTCAAGGTAAGAATTGGTGACACTACATATCACGACATACTTCGGGAGTATCCAAACATAACCCGGCCGTCGGGTATACAACGTACACCTACACACAACACCTTACACTATATACGAACAACATCGGGACCACCCGTATCGTGCACACCACGTCGACTGGCACCAGACAAACTTAAAATTGCAAAGGAGGAGTTTGAATCTATGCTTACGAACGGTACAGCCAGACCCTCCGACTCACCTTGGGCTTCACCCTTGCACCTAGCACCTAAGAAAGATAATGGATGGCGCCCGTGCGGTGATTTTAGAATGCTCAATGCGCGGACAATACCCGATAGGTACCCAATTCGCCACATCCATGACTTCGCTCACAACCTCTCCGGATGTCACGTGTTCTCAACAATTGACCTTGTAAAAGCATATAATCAGATACGAGTCAATCCCGAGGATATACCGAAGACAGCCATCACCACACCGTTCGGGCTATATGAGTTTCCTTACATGACGTTTGGATTGCGCAATGCAGGGCAAACTTTCCAACGTTTCGTCGACGAAATGCTGCGAGGCCTGGACTTTTGCTTTGGGTATTTAGACGACTTTTTGGTCTACTCCAAAGACCAAAAAGAACACGAGGACCACCTACGTCAGCTGTTCTCCAGGTTACAAGATTATGGGATGGTGATAAACACATCAAAATGCGTATTTGGAGTCTCACAGGTAACATTTTTAGGCTACCAAATCACATCAGGCGGCACAAAACCATTGCCAGAAAAGGTTGAAGCGATCAACAGCTTCCCAACGCCAAAAACAGTACGAGAACTAAGAAGGTTTCTAGGGATGGTCAATTTTTATAGGCGGTTCATCCCAGAGGCGGCTCAATACCAGGCACCGCTGAACAAGCTTCTAGAAGGCTCGGTAAAAGGCTCGCACCCTGTCAGTTTCACAGCAAAGGAAGACGACGCGTTTACAGCTTGCAAAACAGGTCTGTGCCAAGCAGCAATGTTAACGCATCCTGACTGCGGAGCTAAACTAGCACTAGTGACAGACGCCTCCGATGCCGCCATGGGTGCAGTCCTTCAACAGTTAAAAGACGAAGAATGGCAACCCTTAGCTTTCTTCTCTCGTAAGTTAAGCACAAGTCAGCAAAAGTACTCCCCTTACGACCGTGAACTGCTGGCGATTTATGAGGCGATCAAGTACTTCCGACATATGGTCGAGGCCAGAGAGTTTTTTATCTACACAGACCACAAACCCATCTGTTACGCGTTTCAAACACGGAAGGAGAATTGCTCACCACGACAGTTTAGACACCTGGATTTTATCTCGCAGTTCACCACAGACATCAGGCATATTTCAGGCAAGGATAACGTAGTCGCCGATACCCTGTCACGAGTAGAAGCAATCGCTCAACCCGTCGACTTGAACGTACTAGCCAAGTACCAGAGCTCCGATACAGAGCTCAAACAGCTGCTCGACGGGAAAACATCACTGCGCCTGAGAAAGATAACACTACCGGGAACACTGTCTGAACTGTACTGCGATGAGAGTAGCAAGACACCACGGCCATATGTCTCGAAAGAACTTCGCCGCCAAGTCTTCGACAATCTACACTCCTTGAGCCACCCAGGAGCCAACGCCAGTGCCAAACTGGTAGCAGAGCGTTACGTGTGGCCCGAAGTGAAGAAAAACTGCAGAGAATGGACGCGAAACTGTTTGGCATGCCAACGAGCGAAGATAACTCGCCATGTATCCGCAACCCTTGGCAACTTCAATTTGCCACGATCACGTTTTATGCATATCCACATAGATATGATCGGGCCACTGCCAATCTCTCATGGTTTCCGGTATTGTCTCACCGCTGTAGATCGCTTCACGCGATGGCCTGAGGCAATACCAATCAAAGATATCACAGCCGAAACCGTGGCTAACGCCCTTCTGTATGGTTGGATAGCACGCTTCGGCTGTCCCACAAAAATCGTAACGGATCGTGGCAGACAATTTGAATCATCACTGTTCAAGCACCTGTCGGAAATAGCTGGATTTGAGCACAGAAAGACAACTGCTTACCACCCTGCCTGTAACGGTATGGTTGAGCGGTTACACAGACAGCTAAAAACAGCTATCACCTGCCACGGGAACCCAAACTGGATAGAGTCACTACCACTGGTTCTTTTAGGTATACGAAGCGCGTATAAAGAAGATGTACAGGCAACACCCGCTGAACTGGTATACGGTGAAACATTGCGGCTGCCAGGAGATTTCTTTGAACCAGAAGCGGTTGGCAACATGGATATGACCGACTACGTGTCAAGGCTACGCATGTTTGCCAGAAATATTCAACCGTCTCCAGCATCAAGACATTCTAATAGCCGGGCAATATTCATTTTTAAGGATCTTGCCACTGCAACACACGTCTTCTTAAGGGACAACGCGACAACCGGGTCATTTCAACCAGCATATACAGGGCCACATAAAGTACTAGAGAGGGGTGACAAAGTATTCAAACTCCTTCTTAAAGGTAAAACAGTCTCAGTATCGGTAGACAGAGTGAAACCAGCCTACATACTTCAAGACTCACACACCTCAATAACACACAGCAACACTAACCATAACGAACACGGACAGAATCAGAATTCACATGACACACCAGTCAACCCAACGCTGACGACCGAAGACGACAATATTAAAAGGACACGGTCAGGCCGTAGGGTGCGTTTTCCTGACTACTATCGCCCTTGACGGTCTCAAGAGGGGGGTGGTGTAGCGTCACTAGTCATTATGAGTAACAAATTAATATTTATATATATATTATTGTATGTCACGGACGTACAGATTTTATTCTATGTAAACATTATGTGAATAACAAGTGCGTGAGTCATCGACCGCTAGCAGCGGCGGCCGCGCAGCGAGCGAGCGGGACCTCTCCCACTTCCTCGCGCCTCACCGGCTCGCCAGTCCGTTGGATGCCGCTGGGCTAACCGCACGTTCCCGCTTTCGCTGTCGTATGCATCTCGCGCGCTTGTTAGCAACGCTAATATATGTCTCTGTCTATCTGCCTTCTACTTGTGCTTGCGTATCTTACTGTGCTTCTTCTTGTGTAGACTTTCACCTTCCATTCTTCGAATTTCTGTATGTGTGTTGTGTGTGGACTTTGGAACATTATACCGAGCTAGTAAGCATACCGGCTTTCATTCATCTCCCGTACGTATCCACTTCATACATATTTTTGCTCGTGACTGTTCATCAAATTAAGTAATATTGCCCAAAGAAAGTCGGAAAAAATTGGAAATTTCACCTTCAATATATCCGTAACTAGAAGGTTGCCAGATAAGGTCTAGGACAAAAAAAATATCACAATAACGGGAATAAAAAGTCAATTTCGGCTTCGCTAAGCGTTTAAAAAATCAAAAATATAAGTGTAAACTCGTTTGACCCACTCAGGGGTTGATTTTTGACGGGGTCCGCTAGGGCCGATGCCTTATTTATATAGAAAACTACATGTAAAATTGAAATCAAGATGTTAAACTTCATCCCTCTCACCTTTACAAAGACATCGTTACATGTTCTACCTGGTTTTATCGTATTACTAGTGTCCCACCTCTGCATCGCATGATGTGGCTGTAAACCTTCAGGAATAAATTCCGTAGATGACGGTGAAGACCGCATCAAAATACGTTGCGTGAAGAAAACCGTGATCTCACACAAAAAGCGACTTTATTCTCTACTCATACAACGTGTAACAGAATAAGCGCAAGACCTGAAAGTAGTTTGCTCAGAATCGGCTTCTGAATCGATTTCCGTCATTATTTATATACTAGCTGCGCCCCGCGGTTTCACCCGCGTAAGTCTCGATGCCGTGAGAATATCGGGATAAAAAGTATCCTATGTGTTAATCCAGGTTATAAACTATCTGTTTGCCAAATTTCATCCAAATTCATTCAGCAATTTTTGCGTGATTGAGTAACAAACATCCAAACACACAAACACATAAACACACAAACTTTTACATTTATAATATTAGTAGGATGTTAATTTTTTATGAAAAATCTTTTATTTAACTGAAATTAGAACCACTGCGTCATAGCAAGGTAATAAAATATTTCATTTAAGGAAATTTTAACCTTTATATAAAGCCTATTTAAATGCATAACCAAATTTGTAATACGCTCATAGCTATCCTCGTTTCATGTTTAGTCAGGACGTCTATTTTATAAAAAATAACAAGGTGTGGTTTAATTAAATTAAATTACAGATATTATTTTAGTCTTTTAATTTAATATTCTAATTGGGGTGTATGAGCTCTTGCGTTTATTCCGTTACACGTTGTATAATCTGATTTTTCAATAGGCAGATAACTTATTTTATTGTTTAAATTATTTAAATACCTAGTTTTTTTTTAATATTCATAGATAACTAGCTGCATCCCGTGGTTTCACCCGCGTAAGTCTCAATCCCGGGGGATTAGCGGGATAAAAAGTATATTAAGTCCTATTCCAATTTCATCTAAATCCGTTCAGCCGTTTTAGCATAAAACCGTAACAAACAAACTCACTTTCGCATTTATGATATTAGTTGGGATTCATTTTAAATAACTAGATTTTTTTTTTTTATGACAGTAATATTTTTTTTTTTTATCCTGTTGCCGTTCCTTTCACAGCGTCCATATTTTAGTGCTAGCTGTAAGTAAGCCTTTTGTAACACTTTTTTTACAATAATTATAATAATTTAATAATTTTAATAATAAATTACCCTAACTACACTTACCCTAAGTATACAAAAGCTGTCAAAGTGAATTATTTGTTTATTCTTAAAAAAATAGATTATACACAAATAATTATATTTAGTAACCTATTCCGCTTGACTGCTCAAGAATCATAAAATTATTATTAACACACAAAATATTATCATCATAATTTATTGTTCACAAAGTTATTTGAAGATAGTGAAATCAGCCCCTAAGTTCACAAACATTCGTTGACAGTTATCAAATGAAGCGTGAAAACGGAAATATTATGTAAAATGCAATACCGTAGCTACTCAATTATTCTAGAAATATGAAATAGCAGCTACTTTGCCGCATGGCGGTGGAGTGTGCTCCAACTTGCGTCCCGGAGGTCCACACGTCTTGCTAGCACATCTTATTTCTACATAGTTCATGATTTGAATACTTTAGTAACCGACTGGTTTAACATACTAAGGTTTTTATTGAGAAGGTTCTTGTGAGTTGACTTTTAATTTAATTTGTTTCTAAAATATTTTTTTCTGAACGTAACGGCACACGACACTTGGCTTGACGTGGTGTTGGTAGGTGGAGCATGGCGCGGTTCTTGTATGGGGACCGCCTTTTATTTTGAATTTTTATTTATGTTGTTATAGCGATAATAGAAATGAGGAGCTCGTGGCTAAGTAATAACAGCCGCACGGGTCGATGCATCAGGTTAAGCTACGCTTAGCGGGGTTGGTCTGTGAATGGGTGACCATCTTTACTTACCGAGACTCCTCCGTGCCTCGGAAAGCACGTTAAGCCGATGGTCTCGGCTGTCATTTCGTGGATCTTTGACAGTCGTTACGGGTAGTCAGAAGCCCGAAAGTCTGACGACCAGTCTTAAAATACTGGTATTCAACTGCATCTGGTTAGACTGGAAGCCGACCCCAACATAGTTGGGAAAAGGTTAGGCAGATTGATAGCGACCATAGAAATATACAATCTGTGAAAAGTGCCACTGAAAGACAGACGGACAGACGGACGGACAGACGGACAGACGAACGGACGGACAGCGGAGGTTTAGCAATAGGGTTCCGTTTGACATCCTTCGCGTACGGAACCCTAAAAACTAACTCACGGTGAAACCCTTCGTTTGAACCTACATTCATAGTTTTAGCCCCGATGTAGCATAGTGCTGACAGATAGCTCTCGGGAGACCCATGTGTAGGCTAACTTAGTACACTAGCTAGACTAGGATGTGAAACTAATATCCCACAATACATAATAATACAAGTACAGAAGCTTTACTCCGCAAAATCATTTTTTTTTAAAGCGACTCTTGCTACGACCCAATCAAGTGCAATTCAGGTCGGACAGCGCTAATTACCTAGAAGTTGCCTCTATTACTCTATCATCTGACGACCCGTAATGACTGTCAAAGATCCACGAATGACAGCCGGGACAAACACCTTAACATGCTTTCCGAGTCACGGACGCGTCTCAGTATTTAAAAATGGTCACTCATCCACGGCCCAAACCCGGCAAGCGTAGCTTAAGCTTATGAATCGACCCCTGCGGCTGTTACTTAGCCACGAGCTCCTCAAAGACGTTTTCTAGGTATTAATAGTAAAAAGTAGCTACCAACTTTCTAAACGAACTTAACATTACCAGCTTCTCAGCTTAATACATCAACTTAGTTCCAAAGTCGTTTCCCTACGGTTTAGACGTCAGGTCGTGCCACAAGTAGTTAAGGCGCGTTAAGAAGCAAATCTTTAGGTATTACAGGAGGTGAAGCGACAGTAGTGCTTCGCCGTATACAAATACGGTTGAAAATGGCGATGTGTTTGATTTTAGTTGAATCACGTGTCCGCCAATAATTATAACCTGACAGATGTATAACATGTGCGATTGTATGGCATCCTTATTTCATTCCGTACACTTTGGTGCAAGTTTGAGCAGGAAAGGTATAGTAATGCTATGCAATATTACTCATTTTAAACGGCACTAGTAATGAGGCCTTTAAAAGGCTCAACGACAGATGACGGTATCCTGACTCCGCCTTTTAAATCCCGCTTGACGGACAAGGGGTGGGTTTCCTCAATTTGGAATTTTATAGTAGTTGCCCGGAGCCTGATCTATGGGAATAGGCATAAGCATAGCATAATCAGCCTATAATGTTCCCACTGCTGGGACACAGGCCTCCTCTCTGTGAGAGGGACTGGGCTGTGATCTACCACGCGGGCCCAGCGCGCGTTGGTAGATGTCATAAATCTAGTTTTGGTTCTTTAATATGCCGGTTTTGAGAGCAGTGGTTATTAATTTATTTACACTAGGTAAAGCTGGCTGGGTTCATACCCACGACCTACAAACTCGTAAGTCGTGGCCGTTACCTCTGGGCCACCACTGCTCTCTCCATATGGCAATAGGGCTTAAACATAACTGGAGAAAAATTAAAGTAATAAAAACTAAAACCCAACTACGACTAAAAAGGTATAAACAAGACACCACAGACAGACAAATTAAAAATCCGGAGTCACACGTGTTAAATGAGATAAATCGAACAGATTACGTATGACTCCGGATTTTTTATTTGTGTCTGTGGTGTCTTGTTTATACCTTTTTAGTCATAGTTGGGTTTTAGTTTTTATTACTTTATTTTTTTTAAATTCATTTGGGTTTATAATATATATATTTTTGAAATGTGCTCATTAAGCCCTTTCATTTGGTACCCAACATGGTACGATTAAACAATATTTTTTTTTAGTTCCTCACTTTATGTTCTCTCGATGGCGTCATTTTAAATGTGTCATCACATAACCTATAACCAGCGGACGATCAAGACGCTTCCAACGATACCTCATTTGTCAAATTGTGATGAGTGGTTTAGAAGATAGGAGGGAACAGATGAACATAATTACATACATACATACCGGTCAAAATCATAACCCTCCTTTTTTCTTCTCCGTAGTCGGGTAAAAAGTCGGTGTATTCAAAACTTCTGGCTAACTATTCGGGGAAAACAGCCAACCAGCAACCATATGCTAACATTATAATAGGTACTTATCTTCACAAAACAAAAAACGATAACCTTAATTACAAGCGTGGTCTAACATCACAAACTGCAGGTGTTCCCCGACTTTCTCTAATTAACTGGGAACGTGACTCAACAATTACCCTGTATCTACAAATGAAACAAATTTTTGTAGTACAAAGTTTGTTAATTTCAAACGTACAGCCACCCAGGGGGTTCTAGCAGAACTTCCGTGTTGCATGTGAATACGTGACAGGAATGCAGCCGACTGCCTGTGCAGCTGCAACTTACTGCATTTACATTTCGAGCGGTACAAGGCTTTAATGGTGTGTAAGTAGCTGTGCCAGTCCAGGTGAAATTTCCTTAACGGTCGGAAAGATGGAATGGTTTGTGTAAAGTTATATTTTTTGTAGGTACAAGTAAAAGATGGATAGTTAAAAAAAATATGTAACAACCGCTATTTAATTTTAAGAACGTTTTTTTGTCATTAAAAAAATACATTAAAATATGACAGACACTAAAATATTACAATTAATGTATTCCAAGGATCAGAAGGCCAATTCTCGTACATAAAAAACATTCACATTCAAGTCGCAATCTGTCAAACTGTCAAAAATGTTGGTAAATTGATAGTATTTTTGACAGATTACGAATGAGATGCGAATGCGAAGGTTCTTAAAAATTAAGGGAATTACCCCTCTGATCTAAACTCCCAAACTAAGCTTAGATAATATAGTACCGGGTGTAAAAAGATGCTTAACGAAGCCGAAAGTCACTAGTTATTCCCGTCATTATGATCAACTTTTTGTTCTGGACCATAACTGGGAACCTAATGTGAAATACTCCCACAAACCCTGAACTGTTGCATGCACCCATAAACACAACGTTTTGCGTGAGTTTCGTTGCGCAAACACCATAAGTTAAAATTCGTTTCCCACGATTTATTTTTGTGCAATGTTTTTTTAGTTTGATGTACAAAATGCGTAGTTGACGGCTATGTGATGGGTCTTTTTACACCATGTAGGTATAGAATTGACAGTCAGAAAGAATAGAGTGGTATTTTATATGAGATACAAACATAATTATTTAGCATAGTTCTTTTTAAGACTATTAAAGCATGTCTGGTGTTGCGAAAATGCGGTAGCACTCGGTCCTTCACTAACCATTACTTAGCATTCAAGTTTTATAACACACTATAATTGATCTTTTTGATGAAAAAAATTAAGTAATAAAAACTAAAAACCAACTACGTAGTCGTAGTTGGGTTTTAGTTTTTATTACTTTAATTTTTTTGACGTTATATTTTCAGTTGTATTACTGTACAAGGCTAAGCTAGGAATTTTTCATTGGGTCATTCGTCTAAAACATTTATTTTTTGCGGAAATAAATAAGCATCTTTCCGTCGACATAATTAATTATTCATTAATAATCTGACACCTGGAGTAATCCTGATACGAAAGGCGGACTCCCAACGGTAACAGTACAGTCTTCATTAATAAACGACTCGGAAAGTTAAAAAGAAATCACCTCAAACACAAACTGAATAAAAATTGTATTCATGAGCCAACCCCCGACTTCTTCTTAAAAATGATGGCTACCATGAATACTTAACTTAATTCGTTCGGGTGCCTCACAAGGGGAATAGATACAATTATTGGCAGTCACTACGCAGAAAAAAGACCCTTCTGCAAACACCGGGGCGGGGCTAAGAAAACATCTTTAAAAACTTGGAGGACAAAATATGTATGGAGCCCGCAATTTTTTAAGCTAAACAAACTTTGTTTCTACTAAAGAATGGCCGAATTACGTAAAGTATTGCTTTCGTATCCTTTGAGAGTTTCGTGTAAGCAGGAATTTATTCGTGTGATTAATCTTTAACGCTTGTCTCTTTTTCGTTTATGGGTTTATCGAGAAACTTCTTTTACCACTACCTAAATTATGTCCCAGATTTATTTAGAAACTACGGCAGGTCGTACTTGAGCTGGCCTAGCGTAGTACGAAGTTTTAATACAAGAAGGGGCCAGCTTAAACTAGTTTTGTTACGACGTAATGACGGGCAGTCTACCCGCGTCCTTTTCAAGTGATCGTCACGCGAATCGCGATCGTTCGCTATTTTTGTTCGGTGAACCAAAACTCGTGGTCGCACCGACAGAGGGCGCTTGCCGGTTTGCCGAAGAAAAGTGACATATGCACGCGTATTCACTCGACGATAGGACGCGGATTACAGTATGAGTTAATATAAACTACAAGCCACCACCAACCTTGAGTTGTGAGTTGCTTAACCTCTGGAACATCACGACGATTCACAGATCTGTGAGACACATTGCGTAAGTTTCATAATTTTTAAGAACGTTTCGCATTTTCATCTGTCAAAAATACAATCATTTTATCAACATTTTTGACAAGTTTGACAGATTGCGACTTGAATGTGAACTTTTTTATCTAAGAGAATTGGCCCTCAGGTCTAGTAGGTACCTACTTCTACCACATCAACTTGATAATAGGTTTCTCTACACATGTGTTATATCGATATTAACATTAAGGTAGGTAGGTATATTCCGCAGTTTCACCATTTGCTGTTTATGTAACGGGTCACTTAGCTAAGTCTAGTGCTAGACTGGATCTAGGAAATGTTAGTAGGTAGGTACCTAATATTTGTAATAGTGACATGACTTGGAGTATAAATTATGAATAGGTCTGCCTTCTTGTAGTTGTTTTTCACATCTATAATTCACGCCAGATTTAGTTTAAATAAGGGTTGGTTCATGAAAAACTAACTTACCAATGGTGAATTGTGCAGATAAATGACGAGACATTTCAGCTTTCGTTTCGTAACAACTACTACTGTAATTAAAATTGACTTTTATCACTTTTTGAACCGGCTTCTTTAAATTAAGACTGCCTGCATAAGGCATGCGTGGAATCTTTTTAACAATTGCATTGTCCCGCACATTTGTATATTACTAGCTGTGCCCTGCAATTTCACCCGCATAAGTCTCGCTCCCGTCGGAATTTCATTCAAATCCGTTCAGCCGTTTTAGCGTAAAAGTATAACAAACAAACTCACTTTCACATTTATAACAATACTAGCTCCCGCCCGCGGCTTCGCCCGCGGCTTAGCCCGCGTAGTATATCGATAAAAGCCTATGTCGTTTCCCGGGATGCCATCTATCTCCTTGCCAAATTTTATCGAAATCCGTTCAGTGCTTTAGCCGTGAAAACGTAACATAAAAACAGACAGACAGAGTTACTTTCGAATTTTTTATATTATTATGGATATTAGTTAAAGAAAGCGACAAACACTTGAGGCGTTTCTGCGGTACTGAAAGTATCAAACAAAATACTCTCTCAGACCGGTGATTTCAACGACTTGACCACTCATCACACCCACAAAATTGGTTAAAAATAGATTTAATGTACTACTTATAGACCATTAACCAAAACATGACGCTAGGAGATAAGATAGCGTATCCATAGACATTCGTAGATCCAAAGAGAAAGCACTTAAACCGCCATTACAGTGGGGCATTAGGTAGCAAGTTTGGTCCCAAATTTACCCGTTTCATTAACTACCTAATGATTTCCGATAGCCTCGTACTAGTTATGTTCTGACAAAAGATGGGGCGTATCTTTTTACATTTACCGATACATGAACATGATTAGGGAGTTATTTGTACCGCAGTGCGATTTTGACAACTCTGTTGGTTCAGTTGCTGGAAGTGTTTTAATTCTTTTGAAGCGCGACACTCTATCTAGACGTATAATTAATTAAAAGCTTAGGCTTATTATTTCGCATATTAGGATAAGAAAGAACTATCTTAACGATAGTTCAGACCCAGATCCTATGAACACTGGAGACTTGAATAAGGTAGAACCAATCCAAAACTGGGAACTCGGCCTCCCGAGTGCTCAGTTGTCCTCCCAGTTCCAGTTAGATATAACGTGATGCTACATATTATTGTTTAGTCCCTTGGCCTAAAATTCAGGACCCAGTTATGCCGGAGAGAATTGAATTAAGATTGTGGCTACGAAAAGAGCGATATCAGCGAATTTCCAGCACCCTAATGGCGTTATACACGATCAATAACAATCTGAATCGTTTTGAAATAGACTGCTTATGCATCGCTTCACAAGTTCGAAAAAATGCTGCTCGACAACGTAAATAACGCAATGAATGTTGCTAAACTGTCAAAATTAAACAGATTACTTTTAATCGTTTACAAAAATGTGTTACGCAATTATATAGCAATTCTACGTACTTATAACTGAAAATGGAGTGAATATTTTGTATTTAATAGAAACTTTTCAATTTACGAAGGCAAAGGCGTTCATGCTACATTTGAATACGATTGATATCGATATCCATTTAAAGGTTAATATTAAAGAGAGCCCTCGATCGAGAGTGACCCCGGCTGCCAAATCGAGTCGGTACCAAATACATATAGGTACTATTGTAATCGGAACGGAACTTGCGTGTGCACACAGTTTCAACTTAATTGGATAGCTGAAAGCGAGTTAAGATTCGATTACAAGATTTAATAGTCGAACAGCAGTGAAGCCTGTAAAAAATACAAGTAATTGAATACTCGCTCGTCTCATGGCCAAACACGAAACACAAAACGCTTAACCCCGTGAAATCAATGTTGAAATTGTTTTAGCCAAGCTTTAAACTTAATTAAATATAAATAAAGACAAACACCATGCCGTTTAAGGTTCTTTTGTGAACGTTCCGGTTACAAATAAGTTTAAATGCCTTCCATTTTAAAGTTAGGTACATATTATTGACCTTTGTTTGGGAACTTTTTCAAGGGGACTCAATCTGCCTAGCCTTTTCCCAACTATGTTAGGGTCGGCTTTCAGTCTAACCGAATCCAGCTGAATACCAGTATTTTACATGGAGCGACTGCATATCTGACCTCCACAACCCAGTAACTGGGTAATACGATACCCCTGCCCTTGCCTGTAAGTTAGGGGGTACCTAATCTTCGGAACTACTGATCCGATTCCGAAAATTCTTTCACCAATGGTAAGTTTCAGTATTGCCGAGTGTCATAGGATATTTTTTATTTAAAAACAAGAAACTTCACGCGGATGAAGTCATGGGCAGAAGCTAGTAATATTGAATTCTCAAAACCTTTAATCCATCGGGTCCGTTTGGTGCAACGGACACAAATACCAAGCGGTTAGCCAGAGCAAGTGAACGGTAGTGTAAAAAAATAAAAAGCGTTCAAGTGCGAGCCGCACTTGCACACGAAGGATTCCTTCCGTACCACCGCAGAATATTTTAACATTAGGTACATTATTCTTGTTTTAATACCAACCTTAGTAAAAAAACACGTTTCTCGTATTATTTTTGGTTCAAACTCAAACTAAAAGCATTTATTTCAATTAAACCATTTACAGGCACTTTTGAATTGTCAAGGAAACGGTCAGTCAGAAATATGAAGCTAGTTGCCCATTCCAAAGCGTAGTAGATACCTATGGAGAAGAACGGGCAATCGGTTATAGCGGCCATAGTAGTAAGTAGGTACACACGGCTACACATCAAGCTATACATTTCCAGTATAAGCTGACCTCGCAATGTACGGAAATCGTATACAATGCGAGATCAGCATAAACTGGAAATGTATAGCTTGATGTGTAGCCGTGTGTGTACACACTCTGTGAGAATTTCAAGTGTCTACCTATTGCGGTTCGAAAGACAGCGCTGTGACATATGGACGGACAGCGGAGCCTTAGTAATAGGGTCCCATTGGCACCCTTTGGGTACGGAACCCTAAAAAGAACGGCAGAGTAAAAAAAAAGAAAAAAAAGAACTCCATTGTTACAGACAATACAGGTCCCGAGGGCATTGAGGTCCTTTAATTGCTACGTTGAACCCTTATACTGGATATCTATCGATAGGTTTTTTATTTGTCCTTATTTTCTTGATTTGCTTCACTAGTTTTTTACTCAGAGAGGTTTTTGTTAGGTAAATAGGCAAGTAGGTACCAATTATCGGTTCGGCTCGGTTTGTTTTATGATGATTGACACAAAATAAATAAAACTGTGTGAAAGATGATATGGGTAGAAAGGTGGAACTACCGAGATGTCCACTAATAGAGAAGTTTGGAAGAAACTGATTAATGTTGCGCTATCCCCAAATAAATTGAGATAGGGCCAGAGAATGATGAAGATTCATACAAAATGAAGATTAAATTATTCTAATAGGTGCATTTAAGGTGTTTCTAGATTCGTGTAATTCCTAAGAGCTATTATGTCTACTGCTACTGTTAAAAATTACCCCAGCACGAGTAGCGAAAGGGTAAGCAAAAAAATCAATATCGCTTAAAACGTCCACTTTGGCAGAATCATATTAGGAAAATATTATGAATCATCGTAAAATTTCACAAACTGACAATTCATAATATGATCTGCGTGCAATTCATATTACGAAATAATTCATCTGTTTAACAGTTTTCCGTGGAGATTCGTAAAATGGTCCACAAATTATGAATTGCTTTAGTGTCAAATTAGAGGAATTGCGAATCATCATCATCTGCCTAGCCTTTCCCCAACTACGTTGCGGTCGGCTTCAAATCTAACCGGATGCAGCTGAATACCAGTATTTGCGGATGACAGCTGGGAATTCAAGAAATGAATTGTTTTTAGAGGAATTGCTAATGTGGCCGTTTTACGCCCCCTGGTTTTGGTTAGTCACTTTGGACCAGTATCGCTACCGAGCGCGACAGCGATATCGCATATAAGTACTCGTATCTGAATAAGCCTTCATAATTTTCTGCTTACATATTAAACATAAAACTATGAATCGTCTACTACGCTTCATAGTTTTATGGTAGACACTATCGTAAAGAAACAATGTCACTTCTGCCAATAAATATCTACTCATTTTAAAATATATTTTTAAAGTGTAAACAATCCATTATTGTAAGTAAGCAAATATTCTACGACCTACGCAATACCTACTGGCAGACGTGCTGATAAAACAACATAACTGACAATCAGGGAATTCCCCTTGTCGGTGTTGCTAGTAATAAAACATAAATATATTTCTTTGTAGTGGTTTTTACATATTTTATTTGGTAGAAATATGAATAATTAAGAGCACGAGCAGTGGTGGCCTAGTGGTAACGGCCAGGACTTACAAGTTGTAGTTCGTAGGTTCTGTTTCAATAATTTAAACAAAGTAAAGCGCGTATCAGGGTTATCACTTATCACACAGCTCTTAAAACCATGAAGGAAAACATCGTGAGGAAACCGGGATGTCAAAGAACCGAAAACTCGAAGACATGTGAAATCTACCAACCCACACTGGGCCCGCGTGGTGGATGATGGCCCATTCCCTCTCACAGCAAGGAGGACTGTGTCCCAGCAGTGGGAACATTATAGAATGCTATGTTGTGAATAAAATTATTATAAATGTGTAAAGATGTACATACAACTTACAGGAACTAAAAATTAATACTTTTTAGGTGTCAAATGGGGATTTTAGTGTGGTAGAATGCTACGAGGATCTTTTAGTGCCTGAGTGACACTGACAGGGGGGGCCTTGTTGGTGAACATTTGTGAAATAGTCGCTGAAATTAAATTGAAAAATCAAGATGGCGGCATTAGTTCCGATTTTGGCCACGTGCCAAAAAATATCCTTGTACTGTTTGTACTTACTTACCTAGGTTTTGGGTGACGGACGTTATTAGATTTGTGTGTGGTTTAAGTTTGGTGGGTATTAACTTATAATATGTGGGTACCTACCAAGAAATAAAACAAATGTTATGGTTATGTTAAACCATTTATTTACAATAACGTAAAAACCTATTTTGATAATCTAGTCAATAGTCTAGGTACAAAATTAATATTCGTAAACATTTTTTAAAGAGATCTAATCGTTGCAAACGAGGCCATTTAATTTGGCGTTTGATAATAAATCAACAAAGTACTCCTTATTACATATAATTAGCAAAATGTTTACAACCAATTTCAAACAAACATTTGGATAAACAGACAATGAAAAAAAAATTTGAAAATAATTCATACCTTATATAAATTTATAATGACCTTTAATAATTATCAGTGTGTTTAAACCTACCTATTTTTAAATATTTATACAATGTAATGGATCTAAGTGTAACCAGATTATTTGAGTAGTATTTTCTAGCATTCATTCAAATAAAACTTATAATACAAAAATGGTAATCAAAATAGTAGATTTTCTTATAAAATACAAAGTAAAATATAAAAATAAAGTGTGAACGGTAAGGGAACGGATTAGGTGGCGTTCTGTAGTTTCTGCCTACCCCCATGGGAAGAAGCCTTAAGTTTTAAATGTACGTAGGTACTTAGTAAAAACATTATATAAGATCAATAACTTAAAACATACAATGACATTGAAGTTATAACAAAAATAATAAATTATTTTATGAAATTTAGACTTCTTGAACAAAATGGAGATAACAAAAGCTGTGCAGTAAAGAATGCTACAGCTAATGGAGGAGCTCGTGGCTAAGTAATAACAGCCTCACGGGTCGATCCATCAGGTTAAGCTACGCTTGCCGGGGTTGGTCCGTGGATGGATGACCATCTTTACATACCGAGACTCCTCCGTGCCTCGGAAAGCACGATAAGCCGTTGGTCCCGGCTGTCATTTGTGGATCTTTGACAGTCGTTACGGATCGTCAGAAGCCCGTAAGTCTGTCAACCAGTCTTGCCAAGGGGTATCATATTACCCAGTTACTAGGTTGTGCAAGTCAGATAGGCAATCGCTCCATGTAAAATACTGGCATTCAGCTGCATCCGGTTAGACTGGAAGCCGACCCCAACATAGTTGAGAAAAGGCTAGGTAGATGATGAATAAAGAATGCTAGTAAGACAGCTCTAGGACCTCACTCTCTCTTTCTTTCTTGAGCTATCATAAAAAGCCAGGAATACGCATGCCAGTTTCGTTGCACGAAAGTATGCAAATACTTTGCATGCAATTAATCAATCAATCTGCCAAGCCATTTCCCAACTATTTTGGGGATGGCTTCCAGAATTTGACATGGAGCGACTGCTTAGCTGAAAAGTTTTTAGGAATTGCATCGAGTATTTTTTTTTTTAATACGAAATTGGCAGGTACTTCCATGGTTGTAAAAGCTCTGTATTTAGATCTCATCATTCCGCATTCGTATTCCCGAAGACGATGCCCGAAGCGCACAATTATATTTACATGTCTTTTGTGCAATTTACTATCATATATTGTACTAGCTGATGCCCGCGGCTTCGCCCGCGTGGATGCCGGTTATTAAATACTAAAACCTTCCTCGAGAACTCCTCTATCCTCTATCCATTGGTGAAAACAGCATGAAAATCGGTGCAGTAGTTTTGAGTTTATCGCGAACAGACAGACAGACAGACGCGGCGGAAGACTTTGTTTTATAATATGTAAGGATGTTCCTTGCAAAACAGGACAAGAAGAAAGTTTTGTCGGGTCCGCTACGGATTACCTACACTAGTTACTTTCCATAATTATTTAAGCAATACAACTTTTACAAAGTAGAGTTTTCCATTGCACCGGGCAACTCACGAGTACTATAAGACATTCGGTTCCTAACAAACATCCTTGACTTATAGAATTTGTATAAAGTTAAACAGACTAATATCAGCAATATTAAAGCTACACACGTTTCTGTAAATACCGATTTCGTGCCTTCATTTTTCGACACCAATTTCTCATTACTTGGGCTTGTGGTAAAAGACTCTGTCTGATAATGCATCAAAGAGAATTTACTTTCCAATTCATGTATAACGTTTTGCTTTTCATCGGCTATTGTTTTTTCCAATTCTTTTTTTATTTTATTTATATACGGAATTAAATCTGCACTATTATTAGCAGTAACTACCGGAACCGCAATGGTGGTTGCGACGGCGTTTTCATGTAATGAATAAAGGATTTTCTTAAGCAACGTATTAGTATCGTTATTTAAAGCTATAACTCTGGATGTTAAGTTAGCAAGATTTGATAGATTTTCAGCATTGATAATGTTCGATTTTTCAATTACACTCGTGATATTTACTAAATATTTATCATTACTGTCTTGTACGATATCCTTTTTACTCATATTATATAAAATGTTTCTCATGTCTACAAGTATCTCGTTTTTGTCACTAACGTTATTAACGGTCATAGTTGGTTCAGAAGTCGGTCGTTCTTGATCTTTATTACACGTCACACCGTCAATATTCTCACCATTATGCTCATCTATTTTTATTGCTGTTATTTCAAAAGAAATGCCTTGTTTCTTGAGTATAACTAAAATACGACACGATAAAGGATTATCGCCGATGCTCAACTTTGATAAACTGGTTCCTGCAAATTCTTCAGCGTTAATTTCCTCAATCTTGTTATGATCTACTATTAACTGCGATAGACTTTTCACTTCATAAAACCTTTCACTTTGCAAATCTTTGATGTTATTGAATGACATATCGAGAGTGCTTAAATAAATTAGGCCACGGAAAATTCCGTAACCAACAGCCGATAACAAATTATGAGAAATGTTTAAAGAAAGCAAGAGCTCGTTGTCTTTAAATGCTCCCGGTTGAATAAAAGATATTTTGTTGAAACTTAAGTCTAAATCGAGAAGTTTACCGATACCTGAGAAATCTCCAATTTCTATTCGAGAAACACTATTATTCCTTAAAACTAAACTTGATAAATGTGTTAACGCGCTGAGGTTTAGTGCACTAATGTTATGAAGACCTGCATCTGAAATTGCGACAATAATGGTTGCGTCCTCATTTTTTTCAAAATGAATATCAGTTTTAATACCGGATAAGTTGAGAGTATGTAAATTTTCGGTCATTTTCAATAAGTTTTGCGTAAACCCAAGCTTTTCGTTATAAGATATATCTAACGAACGTAAATCAATCAAACTGACAAATGAATCATTTTCTATATTTTCTATCAAATTATGAGCCAAGTTAATATTAGTCAAGCGAGATAGCCCATGTAGCGATGTAGAAGAAATAGTTTTTATGAGATTATTATTTAAAAGTAAAGTGCTCAAGCCCACTAATTCTGTCATGTTTACAAAGAAGTCTTCCAGTTCGTTATAGGATAAATCAAGCGTCTCTATATAGCCGGTATGAACAAAAACATTAAACTGTAACTCTATTATTTTACTTCGAGACATATTTAGATCTTTCAATTCGTTCATATAGCTAAACGATGCGTTCTGCACAATAGTCAATAAGTTGCGAGAGATATCAAGGGTAGGTAACGAGATCAGACCATCAAATGTGTCCGTTTTCAAAGTTCCAGACAAAGGATTGTCAGATAGCTCCAGGTTTATCAAACATCTTAGCGATTTAAAAGAGTTTGGTTCCAATTGGGAGATGGAGTTTCCTGATAGATCCAAATATTCTAAACTATTTAAATCCTGAAAGTGTTCATATTTTATTTGTGCCAATCGATTATTCCTCAAAAATAATGACTGAAGATTAGTCAGATCTGTCTTGTCGAAGTCTATGCTAGTAATTTTGTTATTAGATAAATCTAGAACTAGCAAGTCTGTCAATGTCATAAAAGACATGTTTGATAGTAAATAAATCCCATTATTGTTAAGAAACAATGTATCAAGACTGGTCAGACCGTTAAAAGCATAATCTTCAATTGCTGTTAATAATTGGAAACTTAAAATCAAAGTTGTGACATTGATACCTTCAAACGTGCCTTTAGTTAATGCACCTTCTAAGAAATTATCACTTACAGAGAAATTATAAATTGTTTTATTTTTTAACATGTCTTTGGGCAGAGACCTTAATTTGTTTCTTGAGAGATTAATACTTGTTAAGGACACTAAATTCGCAAACGTATCTTTACTCACGGCTTCCAGCACATTATTACTTAAATCTAAACTATACAGAAAAGCCATATTTTGAAACACGTTATCAATAGTCTTTATAGAGTTTGAACTCAAATCCAGAAATTCAAGTTTGTACAACTTGTCAAAATCGGTAAGTTTAAGTTCTTTTATTCTGTTTCCGCGTAAGCTTAAAGTTATTAGTTCACTAAATCTGAAGAGAGATGAATTGATATCAGTCAGTCTGTTGTTGGACAGATTGAGATGTAGCAGGCTCCTGGTGCCTTCGAAAGTAAACTGACTCAAGCCCTCTATGTAGTTGTGTGACAAATCTAAAGTCTGTAGGTCATCGATTTTATCAAAGACAGCATCGGGGATTTTGACCAAGTAATTGTGAGAGATGTTTATTTTCTTCAACGTGCTGTAAGGGTGCTCATAACTATTGACATTGATATCACTGATAGTATTGTACGATAAATCTATTTCATTCAACATATTTAATTCGTTCCGATTGGATAAAACAGCTGTTTTCAGATGATTTCTCGATATATTTAGTATGGCTAGATTTGGCATGGCTTTTATAGCTGGTGTATCTTCATAATCGTTGTCACTTACGTCTAAAGAATATACGACTTGTAGTATGCCTTCGTTTGATCGCCCGTAATGATTCGTGTTATACCCAGGGATAGCGCCCATCATACCTGTTACTGGGTTTTTGATGACTAGGAATATGGGATCCATTCTGTATCCAGCATAAGTGAGATATTTGGAGCAATCCTCATTGTCCACTGGTGAGTTGTAAGAACTACGTTGGTAGTTTTCCCATCCTTTGTTGCTGTTGATGGAGTTCGTACAGAACATGGTGTATCTGCATTTACTTTCGTCGTATTCCTCGGTGCATAGATCTGAGTTACGGCTTGAAGCTACAGCTACGATGGAGAGGATGTCTGAAAAACATTGCATTGTTAACATTTTCAAGAACAGGGAAGTAGCGTCTTCTTATCGATAATTTTGTGGTTCTGTACAGCCATTAATGGCTGCGAATGCTGGTCATTCAACCATGTTAAGCTGTTGACTCTAAGGGAAAGATTCACAGATCACTTGTAACTACTTCGCTAAATAAAGTAAGGATCTCATACGAATATGAACATTATTGCTATAAGGATAATGTTCATATTCATAAGTAACGCTTGCTCACAATCGCTTATAAGAATATCAACTTTATACCGTGTAAATAATGTTTAATTTCGTATGAAAAGTCTATGAATGTTGCAACTAGCGCCTTTTCGAGACGCTGCAAAGCAGTTTGTGGCAGGTTTCCGGTAGTAAAACCGTTTGGGTAAGCTAGGTAAAATTATGCTAGTAGAACCTGTAAAGCTTTCGTACTTGAAAACTACCCAAAAACTGCGCAACGTGACGACTCTGGCATCCGAATAGTCTGGGATACCCGGTTATCGCAGACTATCCGGCTGTCGGAGTCGTCAAGTTTAATAAAGAGAGCCAATGTGCACTTTAATAATATCTAACGTGACGATATTATCGTGGACGTAAGTAAAATGTATGGACAGGACATGTATGCATAAGCATAATCAGCCTATAATGTTCCCACTGCTGGGACACAGGCCTCCTCTCTGTGAGAGAGAGCGGGCCGTAATCCACCACGCGGGCCAAGTGCGGGTTGGTAGATGTCACATTTCTTCGTTTTTTTTTTGGTTTTTGGTTCTAGGACATACCGGTTTCCTCACGATGTTTTCCTTCACCGTTTTGAGAGCACTGGCTATGAAATAATTTACACAAAGTAAAGCGCCTGTCAGGGTTCGAACCTACGACCCTACAACTCGTAAGTTGTGGCCGTTACCACTGGGCCACCACTGCTCTTCATGTATGAAGACGTTAAATTTACGTGGATGATAACGTTATAATTTACGTGGATGATAACGTTATAATATAACATAAACGAAGGTATTTCTTAACACACGTGGACGTCCACGTCCACGTCCATACAGACGGGAACGTAGACGATAATATCTTCACGTTAGGAATTATAAAAACGCACATATGGAAGGTAGAACCCACGTGTCGGGGCTTAAGACTTGAAATATACATGAAAGTAAATGAAATGAAAGTACTTACATAATATTCGGAAATCCATTTTCTTGTCTTAACTGTAAAAATAAAATGTTCACGTTAATTTCGTTTCAGTTTTATTCATTTTAGAATTGCACCCTGTTCTGTAAGTGATCAATCGACACACAGATATTTGTTATGTGCCAGAATCTAACCTTACGACCTGGGGGCCTAAACTGGCCACATTAACAATTCCTCTAAAAGCAGTTTATTTCTTGAATCGCAGCTGTCGTTAGCAATTCCTCTAATTTGACATAAAAGCAATTCATAATTTGTGAACCATTTTACGAATCTCCATAGAAAACTGTCAAACAGATGAATTATTTCGTAATATGAATTACACGCAGATCATATATTATGAATTGTCAGTTGGTGACATTTTACGATGATTCATAATATTTTCATATTATGATTCTGCTAAAGTGACCGTTTTAAGCCCCCTAGAGTAGTATTATAAAGTATTAATGCCATCATTATTCCACTGCGAAAACGGGATGGTGCTAGCGGCCTTGTCTAGCTCCGTCTCTCTCTCACACTGGAAAAATGGTGTATTTATGTAGAGCGCTGGTAACTGGTACCCTAGTTGTCAACCCTAGTCCGCGCTTACGTTTTCATACTTTTTGCCAAATCCTCCGTCGCCAATTAGTGTCGACAAGTTCCTATCTGATTTAGTCGGCGTCGGTCAGATAAGAACTAAATCAGACAGTATGAAAACTGCCAGCGCCCACCAGCGTTGACAACCAGCGCTTGTCGGCGTCGGTTACCAGCGTTCTACATGAAAACACCCTTAAACTAGATACAAAAAAAAAACTGAGTGCAACGAAAAACAAACAAAGATTTTCTCGAAGTTTAAATTAAGGTGTTAAAAGTATTGAGGTACTATGTACTAATGTACAGTTTATTTAAGTACCTCAATGATGGCAAAAAGTAACCGAATAGTAAAATTGTTGTTGGACAATTTTATTAATCGCGGGTAACACGATACCCCTTGGTAGGATTTTTGGGCTTCTGACTACCCGTAACGACTGTCAAAGATCTACTAATGACAGCCGGGCCCAACGGCTTAACGTGCTTTCCGAGGCACGGAGGGGTATCGTTATGTACTCGTACCTAATGGAGGGTCACCGATCCACGAACTAACCACGACAAGGGTAACTTAACTTTCGAACGAGCCGTGCCGCCCCACCATTTAGCCACGAGCCCCTCTATAATAATACAGGCTGAAACGGAGACGAGCGGAGCTATGCGGAGACGTGCAGGAATCATCCAATCACAGACGAGACGAGATCATAAGAGACGCGATCAGTATTTTAACTATTGTGATTAGTGACTCCTGCAGGTTTTTGCTCAGCTCCGCTCGTCTCCCTTTTAGTGGAAACGCACCCTTACCATGAATTCAGAAGATTCTGGACTTCACCGAGTTAATTAATCGTCAGATATAAAAAAAAGCTGTTCCGTACAGTACCGTATGCACTATAGATATATTAAGATAATGCTATATTAAGATAATGTTCATATGTATGAAACGCTTGCTCACAGTCGCTTATACGAGTATGAATTTAACGCGTGTGTCGAAGGTTCATTTTCGTACGAAATACTTAACATTCACAAATTAATAGCACACGATTCTAGAACAGAAACTTTTCGTCGGTTATCAAAAAATAAAAGCAAAAAAATGTATATAAGGAACAGCTATTTTTTTAAATAAGTAACTTACGAAAAGATAAAACGCAGGTTTAGAATCATGTAAGTACTGAATCCATGGTAGCAGGTTGCTCGTCGATATCACTGCCACCCTATATAATATAAAATATAATACACTGCACATTATATTATTATTTACTAAGTAATTTATATAAACAATTAGACATTCAACTATTGGTGTTACCAAACAAAGAAAGAAAGAAATAAATAATACTTACAAAGATAATTATTTCCTCGACATAAATAAAAAGTATTTATAATAATGTCCGATGTGTCCGTACTCCCGTTACACTTGAGACTCTATGTGCAAACTGCGCAATATTATTTAGGGTTCAGTATGGAAATGTTGAATCGATACTTCACTTCTCAAAGATAGGGTTAGAACGTGCATTATTCAAAGCTTCTTCTCTCGTATCCTTTATCAAATCCCGTTATCAAAGTGCATGGAGCTGATCATTTTAGGTATGAGGTTTATTAATTATGGCACCGAAAATAGAAAAAAAAAAGGAATGATCGAGTACAAAACAATAATAATAATTGTAAGTGTTAAAAAGTAGGTGTAACTTTTTTTTAAATCAAACCTCATCAAATGCTCGTGTTTCCTAAACAGTTTTTTACTAACCATTAATGTAGTGGTTACGTACTTATAGCCATAGGTAGATAGGTACGCACTTTAGAATTGATAGGTAGGTAGTAGAAAACTGTTTAGGAAGTAGATGCATTTGATTAATTCTTCAAGGACATTCTAATTAACTACAATGATTTTTGGTACGCAGGTGTACCGCGCGGGGTCATACAGGTAAGCCGTAGCGATAAGTACATCTTCATGGCGAAAATTGAGCCACAGAAATTCGGCATAAATAGGTAGGTACTTACCTACTTCTGTTTTATATAAAAATTACGCAAAGTTTTTTCGAGCGAACCTATGTCATATGGTAGGTAGGTACTTTATAGCATTGCATGGCGAAACCACGCTATAGTTTCCGTACGTCGCGTATATTTCGACTAATGTGTTTCCACTCTAGTCAACTTAGTAGCATCTCAAAGACAAATAAATTATTCGTCGGATTTGATAGGTACCTACAATTGTACAAAGTTGGTTAGTGGAGTTATGTTCAGGACACATCCGCTGCTAAAAGCGACATACAAATAGATACATTTTTATAATATTACACATGGGTACAAAAATATACAACATAAACTCTAATAAAGGATACAAACATTTATAATGATGCGGAACCATCTAAATTATACGCAGGTCACGCTTGGCAGTTTTATCAGTAAAGCTGACAGGACGTAGCATCGGTTATCGTTACCCACACAGACAAACAGTCACAATTGCTATTAATTAATAACAAAATAAATGCATTTTTGTCTCTATCGTACGCGGTATGGACTCTAAACTGACTTGTCAATACTTTAAACTCTTCTAATTCGTGAGTGTGAGTAGGGATTTGTTCTCCTAATTGTTACAAGGAGTGATAAAGATAATTATGTTGATTATCACCATGTTATGAGTGCCAGTGGCGTACTATGTACCTACCAGATTGCCTGCCAATTAGGTAGCTGCCTAAATATTTTTTACAGGATTTAAAAAAACCTAGGAACTTATTGTGAATGCGACTTAAAGCCTCTCCCCCACAAGCGTTATTGCGATATTGCGTCCCGACCCGATCCCTTGCACACAGCTGCGTTTTTATCGTCCGATATTGCAGACGTCTGCGTGGAACCTATACCTACTACAGGTGGGGCCCGCACTACACCGTACTAGCGTTATTAACGCAGGTGTGTGTGAGATCGCATGCGTCCTAATAAAAAATGTTCTAAGAACGCCTAACACAATATCGCAGGACGGAGAAACACAAACGTCCTACTTCTATTGCATCATTAATAACGCAGCAGTGTGTAAGTTCGTGGCCATCCGAATACAAAATATACTTACCTACTGTAAACAGATATTGCATTATCGCTTGCGTTATTATCGAGCGATAAAAACGCGTCAATATCGATAGAAACAAAAGATTTAGTGCTGGTTCTTGGAATCTTAAAAAATACTTAGTAAACCTACAAAATAAGTCACCGCAATTTGTAACCACTGACACTATGATTAGGTGTAGTATCAAATTGGAATTATGAGTTTAGAAAATCTTGTTTGCTTGATAAGACTTAGACTCCTAGACCCGTCATCTTGTGTGAATTCAATTTAGCCGTGTTGGTATATTTTTACCCGACTACGGCGAAGCAAAAATCAGTTCATCTGTTATGTGTGTTCATCTGGTACCTCATATCTTCTAAAAGACTCATCACAATTTGACAAATGAGGTATCGTTAGAAACGTCTTGGTCGTCCGCTAGTTACAGACTATGTGACGTCACATTAAATGAAAATGGCGCCATCTAGACGATATAGTCAGGAAAAAAAAAAACAGCATGGTTGGGTATCAAATATCTACATTCAATCAATCAATTGCCTAGCCTTTTCCCAACTATGTTGGGGTCGGCTTCCAGTCTAAGCGGATGCAACTGAATACCAGTATTTTACGTGAAGCGATTGCCTATCTGACCTCCACAACCCAGTAACTGGGCAATACGATACCCCTTGGTATGACTGGTTGTCAGAGTTTCGGGCTTTTGACGACCCGTAACAAGATCCACGAATGACAGCCGGGACCAACGGCTTAACGTGCTTTCCGAGGCACGGAGGTGTCTCGGTATGTAAAGATGGTCACCCATCCACGGACCAGACCCGGCAAGCGTAGCTTAACCTGATGGATCGACCCGTGCGGCTGTTATTACTTAGCAACGAGCTCCTCAAAATATCAAAAAAAAAAATACATATAATATATCTTAGTATATAATTTTAATATATATATGTTTTAGATATTATATCTTAAAATATCTGCATTATAACAACAAAAAATATATTTTTTAAGTTATAAAACCCAACTACGACAAAAAATTCAACTAAAAAAGTATAAACAAGACATCACAGACAGACAAATAAAAAATCCGGAGTATCACGTAATTTATGCCCTAACACGTGTGACTCCGGTTTAAAATTGTCTGTGTGTGATGTTTTGTTTATACTTTTTTAGTTGAATTTTTTGTCGTAGTTGGGTTTTAGTTTAACTTCTTTTGTACTGGCGAAATGTGGGTATACATCTCTGGCTTACCCTTCGGGGTAAACAGGCGTGATGTTATGATCTATTAAAGGTACTTACTTACTTAATAAAAATCCTAATTTCATTCACTGACAGACAAAGCACAAAGCACAGGTCTCTAGGTCTCGAAATATGAAATTCTGCACAAGGGTGCCTTTGTACGTGTTTTTTTAAATCCCATAACTCAAAAAATTGAGACCATGTCAAAGAGTCGGACGCGCACACGAAAGTTTCTGTACCACTGTACAATATTTAGCAAGAAACGCCGAAAAAATATACGTTCCTTATGTGAGGAACCCCCTCTAAGCGACCGGGTGGTACACGCGTAGACCAAAAATTACAATACAGATACATTAGCGTATTATTAACTTTATTTTATTTTTATGACACATGAATTTTCACAATCTGTGAAAATTTCATCCGTCTATCTATTACGGTTCATGAGATAAACCCCGCTGACAGACAGACGACAGCAAAGGCTTAGTTAGTATTATGGTTCCGTTTGATACCCTTCGGGTACGGAACCCAAAACTGTTAACATCATGAAAGGTTAAATTTAAATAAATATAGGTAAGTATATCCAATATAATCATCGCGAGTAGGTATGTCGGATACATAAAGGCAACTTTGTGAACTAAATTATCTTGTAACTGCGTCTTAGACTAATGTGTTATTTCTTTGTCTTAGTTAGAACGTTGTTATCTGAATGAGAAACTTGTTTCATTATCAATAGGAGGTGGTACCTACTCATTTTGATAATCCTCTCCTTGACCTACTTTATATAAATGAATCATTTATGGTGCCTCGCTGTCTAGTGGTGCTGTCTTGTTGGTTGGTACTGCTGAGCATAAAGTCCTGGGTTCGATTCCCAGGTTAGGCAGTGTTTTAGCGGGGTCCGCTAGGACCGATCCCTGCCAGGGTTGCGGGAAAGTTCGAAAGGAATACCGGGACCTTGGCAACAGGCAACTGAAGGAACACGGGTGGGTTTTAGTCAGTACAAGTCTGACACGCCCTTCTGCTCCGCCCAGAGCGGGAGAAGTCATTTGATGATTTCCCACCCTCAAAAAAAAAAGGTTAGGCAGTGTTATTTGAGTTTTTCCATGAGGAATTTCTCAGTAGCAGACCGGAGCCTGGATTTGTGCCCGTTCGATGGCAATAGGCTCGCGTCCCATTACATGGGACTAAAACATAACTAGCGAAATGTGGATGTACTATAGGTGCAATCTGCCTAACCCTTCGGGGATTTTACAGGCATGATAAATATGTTATGTAAATAATTATAAATAAAACAAAAGCTGCATACGGTTATACTTTTATTTAACAATAATTATAGGTCAAAATGTTGTACAAACAAATACATATCTATTTTAAAACTAAGACTGGGATATCTTACTACAAAGTCAGGGAAATGAAGCAAATTTCCTACCAAATAAAATTGTCCGTCTAATCAAATCACAACTGTCAAAGAATGATATTGATAAAATAGCAAATTGACGTAGGGTGTCAATTTGAATTAAAACAAATTTCCCTGAATACTTTCATTTTTAATTTAAACATTTATCTTCTTGAATTTCAATATTACCTGTATGATTTTTATTTAAAAAAAGCTGCGTTTTACAAGACTACTTTAAACTATCTAGATACTTATTTGTAATAACGTAACAATTTACAATGCCTGGGCATTAATATGGCACATCGAGTATTAGATAGAGAGTAGAGACAACATTCTAAGGCCCGCTTAAGGTGGATGCGCCAAGGTAGCCCGCGAAATTCAAATTTTCTTACGTTTTTTGCAATTTATAATAGTCATTCAATGCACTTACATGAACTTGGAGAGTTGTATTGCTGATTCTAATGTTTATAATTCTGTAAATCCATATTTGTTACGGGCGCAAATTATATTTAGATCAACATACAACCTGACACCGACCTGCAAATTGCAAATTTGATTTTCGCGGCCCATCTTAGCGCATCCCCCTTAAGCCACGGTTTCATATGAAAGCGGCGAATGACGTCACTGAAATGTTATTTATGAAAGTAAGTTGGTGTGTTTTCCTAGAGAGATTTTGAGACCCTACATTCCATTTGAAATAAGATTAGACATTTAAACAAACCTTTTTACAGTCCGTTCAACCGATTTTGACTTCTATACCGTAGGGCATAAGGATGTTATTAAAAGCAAAAAAGTTACGCAATACCAACTGTCTGCTGCAGCTGCCATTTGTCATGCCACCAACACAAAAGAAGTCAAAATCGGTTGAACGGACTGTAAAAAAGGCTTATTTAAATGTCTAATCTTATTTCAAATGGAGTATAAAGTAAACCCCGCTCCACAAAGATTTAAATCGCTAGATTTGCCCTCACCGTATTTAGTTAGTCACGCAAAGTGTCCATACTGACAAGAGTGAGCTCACAAATTCTTAAATAGTGTTTAAATGACAGTCAAGACAAGTCACTGCGTCATTGTGTGTCAAAACGAAACAGAAACGCGACTAGCTTTTGACACAGTAGGGCGAATCTAACGCCAAGCCCTAATAGAAAGCGATCTTCACGCGAATACGCGATAGCTGTGTTCATGTCACTTTTTGTTCGGAAAACTGGAAGGCGCCCTCTGTCGGCGACCATGCGTTCCGGTTCACCGAACAAAAAGTGACATAGGAACGCAACGATCGCGTATCCGCGAGAAGATCGCTTTCTATTAGGAGGCGGCCTAACGATTTAAATGTTTGCCGCTGCCATCATTATCACTGCGGCTGTTATGAGGCGGCCACCACTCTTTTTGGAAACTCCCTACATTTATGCACCACGAATCACTAAAATGTGTTTAGCGCCTAACGAATTTAAAACATCATACTGTCTCTGTCAGCACACTTCGCATGATCACAATAGGAACGGATTTTGTAGTCGGAAGAATAGATAAAATGGCAGATAAACAATCACAATCTGTCATTTTAGACAACGGTTTTGTACGTTTCTATAATAATAATAAGTAATAATGTCTCAACACTTAAAAATGTCTAAGGGGCCTGTGCGAGTTGGCTTCGGCTCCTCGTACGCCTTCCAAAGGTCCGGGACCCCGGGGTCCCGAGATATGTCAAAGACATTTAAATAATAAGTAATAATAAGTTTATTTATTTTCTCTCACAATGGCTTTGCACTAACAGTAACTTAACAGTTTTCAACTATAAAAAATCAAATTGTGAGAGCTGGTGCCTGAAGCAGGTTTTATAAAAAACCTGTATTACAGGTCACCAGAATGTTGTCTATGGTTGTCATGCTACGCGTGCAGGACAGGACTGAATGGAAAAGTTTATAGGAGACCTTTGTCGGAAGACAGACTGTATGAGATTAAAGACCGTTTGCCGATATTTATTTTCTTATTTTTTTAAGTACCAGGCACTACGCACTTTGGTCCACCTTAAGGACTAAGTGCGGAAACCAAATCCCGAACATAGTACATAGTATCAGGCACACTTTATATTTTATTATTCTATAGCGTATACAAATAAGAACAGTATTTTAAATTCTTTTAAGGCTAAATGTACTCAGTAATTTTCAGAAGCAAGTCGGCCTAAATGCCGAACCTTTTAATAAACGCGATGAGCCATGTTAACGAACTATACAATAATATAAAAGAAATGAGATAAAACTACAATACAAAAAATAAAATACGTAGCTAAGTACCTAAGAAGTCCTAAATCTAAAAATATAACAAGATGCCTAAAATTACAAACTTAAACAGATTTAGTTTATTTCTTTCCGAGCCTTTTCGGCTTCTTCTTGAATAGCTTTTAACATATACTTCCTAAAATAAAAATTCTGTTCCCGGACCGCCTCTAGAATCTTCTGACTGGTTACTAACAACCTTTCATCAGCCATTATGTACTGAGGAGCACTTATTAGAGATTCACTTTCGCCAGCTATGCAAGGTATACCTTCAACAGTGTTCTTTCCTTTCCCTCCAACTAACACAGTAGGTCTCACCCTCGTGTACCCATTGTTAAAGTCACTCAACACTTGACCCAGCCATTTACAAGTCAGGTTATTGTTATCCACATGCACTCTCAAATCAAACTTATGACCGTACCAGCTCGTCATGTCTAGCACGTTCATATCATTCGACCTTACAGACAGAAAATGGAGATATTTCAAATCCATCAGCAATTTCGAATCTAGATTCGTGATCCTGTTGTATGATAGGTCTAAGTTCACAAGGACAGTCAAGCCTTCGAAAGTGCCGTATTCAAACTTTGTCAGCAGATTGTGTCCTAAACGAAGTGTTCTCAAATGAGGTAGTCTTTTGAAAGTGGAAGGACCAATCCTCTGTATGCCGTTACAAGTTAAGTCCAAAGTTTCGAGACTCGCCTCAGGTAACCTCAAGGACGAATCGTCCAATTCCCAAATTGAATTGTCACTCAAGTCCACAATTTTCAGTTCTGTTTGATGGCCCAGATCGACCAACGAGAGATCTGATATATTGTTTGAATGTAAGAACAAAGTTGTCAAACGAAAACCTTCCCCATAAGGTATATTGATCTTGGACAACCCGTTATTAGAAAGGTCTAACACACCGCCTTCCGGGTGAAACATAGATATGTGAATACTATCAAGTTTCTCAATCTCGTTGTAAGTCATATTAACAAGTTTCAAATTGTAATTATTATTGAATGTCCGATCGGGGATAAATTCAAGTCGATTGTAAGATAAATCAAGTTTCTGTAATTTTGTCATAGAAGAAAAACTCTCGTAGTATAAACGCGTGATATAGTTACTACTGAGGTTCAAATATTTCAAATCAGCAAGATCATTGGCATTGACAATAAAATCCATTATTTTATTTTTAGACAAGTTAAGGGAAATCAGTTGGATCAACGATTGGAAGGCATTATATTCAATATTCGTTATAGAATTTATGGAAAGATCTAATTCTGTTAGTATATGAACGTTGTGTTTACCCAAGTTCCTAGCATACCTAGACGAAATCTCTTTAGAAGTAGCGTTCGGAACATGAATGATGTGGTTTCCCGAAAGTATAATTTTACAAATGGAATGATTAGCAAAATGGTTCCAATGTCTTGATAACATTATCGGTTTAATTTGTTCCAGATCGTTCCAGGAAACATCGAAAGTCTCCAAATGTTTGATAATCTTCAGAGACTCCTCATCAATGTTCTGTATATGATTTCCTCTCAAATACAAATGCTTTAAGTTTTGAAGGCTGTTGACGGCCCCATTCAAATCTTTTATTCTATTATTATTCAACCGTAATATTTCTAGTTTCGTTAAATTGAAGAACGGCTCTTCAGTTAGGTCAGAAATAATATTATACGAGAGATCGAGTTCTTCTAGTGACGATAGTTCACCAAAAGCATCGCCTGGGATTTCTTCTATAGCATTGTAAGCAAGTGACAACTTTCTTAATTTATTTGGGTGTATTTGAAACTGGAAGAGTTCTGCAATTTCTGTTAGTTTATTGTGCTCCAAATTGAGAGTTTCGAGGCGGTTTAGATAGTAAAAGGGAACGCCTGAGATGTTTTCGATACCGATGTTAGCAAGGTGTAAGTTCTGTAGTCTGGTAGTGTACATTAGTATAGCTAGTTTTGTGTGTTGCCATCGTCCTGACACTCTTAAGGTAGTGATGGTGTTAATGAAATCGAAGTCTAAATTGTCGTCGAATCGTTCGATGGCGTCGGTTACTGTGACGTCGACAGTGACGGGGTAGTTGGTGGACTCGCAGCACTCGTTTGGGAGTCGGATCCCGCGGATGTTGCCAATGCAGTGGATCTGAAAGGCGCACTGGCCCACACTATGGATCCTGTCTGCGGGGCAGTAGCACGAAGAGAGCGTCACACTCGCGAAAATAACGACGAGGGTGTAAACTGTAAACAATAGAATAGAATTTAATGTTCTTCATTATTGTACACCATATAACACTTACTACTACTTATTATTACAGATATAAATCTGTGGAAGTATCGGAGTATGTTAGAATCGCAGCAGATGGTGTTCTGTAGTTTCTGCCTACCCCCATGGGAAGAAGGCGTGAGTTTATGAAGGTATGTAGAAATCTTACATAAGGTGACACAATGGGCGATCATGGGGCCTACCACCACCGCTTACAGCAGTATTATTTTAATCTTACTCAGTGGGGGAAAGAGATGAAGCTATACTTCCTGTAGAGCTTCATCTCTTTCCTACACTGAAGTCCCCCCAGGCCAGGCCAGGCCTGGGCCCTGTTTATCAAAAGTTACCAAATTATTTCGTTCACAAGTACTTATATTTTTAAACTATTATTTGTGATTTTGTTTGTCAAAAAATTCTTTGTAAGTTACAACTTGTAGAAAATCATAACAAATCCTGAGAGTGTCCGGCGACTCTCCATTCCGTCTTTCAAGTTTACAAGTGTCGTGCTTAGTACCGCAATAAATGTTTAAAATCGCAAATGCTTTTTTTTATGTAGTCAAAAGAGAGAGATGACCTGATGCCGGTGTCCCAGCAGTGAGAACATTAAGGCTGATTATGAATATGGAGATGAACTATGAATTTAACGAAAATCAACATTCTAAGTAACTTGTGAACGTGTAGACTTTTGATAAGCAGGGCCTAGTGGTGGTATATTATCGCAATATTTTAAAGACAACCTTTGAATGGTCTAAACGGGGTAGGAGAAACCACGGAATAGATAAATAAGATTGGAATGGTAATGTGGGCGTGGCAAGCGAGCCACAATTATGATTCGATAATCATAACTCGACCGATTCATTAATTCACCGCGTTTCGTGCGCTTCGGACTACTGCGGAGAACAGAGCTCTGCTTTAAAATGCCGTGTTGTGCAATTATAACTTGTAAAACAAAAAGTCAGACCGCAAGTATAGAGCGAGGGGGTATATCTTTCCATCGGTAAGTCGAAAATAACATTTAATTATAATTTTATTAGTAAAAAACATAAAAATATTCTGATCACTATGAAATTCCAAACATTAACGACATTATTGCAACAAGTAAAAAAAAATATACATTGCACGATGTGTACTCGCGTAATCAACGCAATTACTAAGTCCGCTTACAATGTACTGCATGCGTCGCGTCCTCTTCACTTCAACCATTGACGTTTCGTCGTTTGCCCTGATTGGCCGTGATGCACGGTCGATAGTGAGGTGACCATGTGGTTAAATAAAATCATCGATAGAATTCTCAAATAATATAAATTTACGTTCGACAAAGATTCTTTTTGAATTATTTTATATTTAATTCATGATAGTATATTTTTAGTTAGATGTATAATGAGTCAATTAAATATTACAATAATTATTGAACGAATGATACAATATAGTAAATACTTGTAGATGACAGATTTACAGGGAGAAATTGAATTCATTGGCAACATTATACGAGATCATTGTACTCATCTACAAGTATTTACTATATTGTATTTAGTATTAAAATATAAGTAAAATCCAATTTTACTTACGCAATAAATTATAAATTTTAGGTTTCCTAAAGGACCTAACGCCAGGGAACAATGGATTGACGTGACAGGTAGAGGAAACTGGATGCCGACAAAGACGAGTACTATTTGCTCTATACATTTCAGTAAAGATGATTTTATCATTAAAAAATCAGGTTATTTGTAATTAATAAAAGTAAAATAAATATTTCTTAATATTTATTTCATGTTTAATTTTCCCCCATACATTCATCAGATAATTTATCGATAAAGAATATCGGCTTTATCAAGCACTAGCGTGTATGAAATTTTTTATTGCTTTTTTGCGTGTGTGTGTGTCTATGCCTACGAGGGCTTAGTACTAGTGTGCGAACGAATATCTGCCCTGAGATTTATGTGTGTCTGATTTGGTTGTGTGCGAAATATTTGTAAACATAGGAGTGCGTATGTGTAGAAATTAAAATAGTGGGAGACAAGCGGTGACACTGGTCCTGATACAAAATTGGAGCTAGGGCCTTTCCAACCTTATTTATCAATTCCGTGGGAGAAACAATAGGTACTGAAGGTAGTCCGTTGTGTACCATTTACATACAATAAAAACAGACAACCATTAGGCATATACTTGCCTATATATAAATACTAGCTTCCGCCCGCGGCTTCGCCCGCGTGGTATGTCGATAAAAAGTAGCCTATGTCCTTTTTTAGGCTCTAGACTATCTGTGTACCAAATTTCATTTAAATTGGTTCAGCAGTTTTGGCTTGAAAGTGCGACAGACAAACAGACAGAGTTACTTTTGTATTTATAGCAAGTTTTAATTGTTCTTTTATTTTAATTAAGTACCTACTTGCTATATAATTCTGCTTGTTTTTCCTGTGCGTGTCCCAATAAAATATTTTTCTTTCTTTCTTTATCATACTTTTAAAAGTGGACAAAGATTGCGCACGCCGTAATAGATGCTTTTGTTTATACTATCATGTTTCTTTATTATCAGACGTCCTCTGATAAGCCTATTTTATCGGTATGCTGTGCCCGCAGCTTCACACTGATACTAATATACTAAAACCTAGCCAGAGAACAATAATAAAATAAAATAACCTAAAGATTTTTAACGGGCAGACATTTTTAACGGGGAAACGGAGCCCAGCCCTCAGTGGGACAAAAAAGTTTAATAAAAAAAGGACTTTTCAGTTGAAGCCTTAGAGTCTAGATTCGTGGCAACTGGGTCGTCCCCTGCTACATGGAACATAACAGTGGACAAATGGATGCACTAAAGGTACCTGGTACACCTCTGCCTTACCTTTCAGAGAATGCAGGCGTGGTATCATGTTGTTATTTTAAACGGTTATTGCTCGCCATGCTATCTAGTCTGATTACCATATCAGACAAGATTTTAATCATACAATGGAAGATAAGAATATAAGAAGATACATTTTAGTTTAGTCCTGTCAAATTAATCAGCGCCTGTCACTACTCCATACAAGTTAAGACGTGATTAAAAACTTGCCTACAAAAATTACTTCAATTTACGCCAGGCGCTAATTAATTTGACAGGACTAAACTAAAATTTATCTTCTGGCCTTTTCTTAATGAAATAGAAAGAAAAATATGCACTGAAGTTAAATTTAGTCTAGTTTGTGAACAACAGAATCGGCACCAATAGCAAATATTGCATACCTTTTGTTCTACACTAAACATTTATCTTCTTAGTAAAAATAACGTTTTGGTACCCGAATACTAATAACTACAAATAAAAATAATTTATATGCAGTTTTAAGGATCTTATTATGTAGAACAATAGTTGTTAATGGGTTATTTTTATTCGTTGCCATTGGTTTTCGGGTACCAGCTTCCATAAATTTTTGCCCATCCTTAAATTAAATTCACTGACAGACAACGCACAGTCTAAACCGGTCGGAATAAATGCATGGAATTTTGAAAGTTCGTTATGTAACGAAGGTGAGCAAGCAAAGCCTTTAAATTTTAGAAGTTGCTCTTTTTGTTAAGTGTAATCAACACCTATTTACAACTTTATTGGAACGCAGATACAGAGATGGAACTTTGCGATCTCAATACCAAAACACACAGGTGGTTATAGGACTGCTTTGTTAAGCAAAAGTGTTTTTCGTATGGCACATCCCATTGGGCACACGGCTTCTTATCATAGAAAGTCATGAATACAAGAAATATACTTTCTTATCTCCGGGATATGGTTTATTGAAAACAAAATGCTTCGAGTTTGAATAGGTACCCTTTCATATTATAAAACAAAGTCCTCCGCCGCGTCGGTCTGTCGTCCTATACGCGATAAACTCAAAAACTACTGGACCGATTTTCATGCTGTTTTCACCAATGGATAGAGTGGTTCTCGAGTAAGGTTTTAGTATATAATAACCGACATCCACGAGGGCGAAGTCGCGGGCATCAGCTAGTAAGTAATAAAACATGATGTATTTACCTTGAATCATGGTGTTTCTCACACACGGTAACTTCAATGCCAAAAACTGAAAATAAAAAAACATTGTGTTTACTATTGAGAATTTTATGGCGAATTAAGTTTGCAATACTTTGGGATGGTAAGAGAGAAAGAAAGTACAAAAAATTAAACCGACGAAAAAAAAACGGAAAAGCGAAAAATAAAAAATAAACCTTTTAGTGTAACTAAGCTCCTAAACTAATTTAAGTAACAAATTTTGACTAGTACACTCTAGATTTATGTAATTAATTTGTTTGTTTGTTTGGCACCGCCTCAAAATAAAAAAATAAAAACAAAAGAAATAAAAAATATACGGGTCGACTTGAGAACCTCCTCCTTTTTTTCGTCGGTTAAAAAACGGCTAAGTACCTACTATCAAAGAATCAAAAATCTATACACCGTAAGGACTATTTTTGCTTGCAGCGCTCGGCCGCTATAGAAATCTCATCAACCAATAGGATCGCAGATCAGAGTCCCTTGTTTTTGTAAATAATAAGATAGTTAAAAACCATCTGAGACGGTGCGATATATATGTACATATATGCCGCTCACAACTACCAACAAATAAAGTATCAAGGGAAATCATCTGTTTACCAAATTGACACAATACCTACGTCAATTTGCCATGTTAAAGCCATTTTATACAACTGTCAAAAAATGACAGTTGTGATTTGAATACAATCTACGGACAATTTGATGAGTTCGAATCGGCAAACGTAAGGTAGGACGCCCTCAGACTAGGTGGAGCGACGATCTTCGCAGGGTGGCTGGTAGCAGCTGGATGAGAGTTGCCGGAAACCCAGGTGAATGGCGTGCAATTGGAGAGGCCTATGTCCAGCAGAGGACTGCTATAATAGGCTGATGATAATGATGATGACGGACAATTTATGTTAGTAGTCAATTAAATAAACAATAGGGAATATGCATGTGGTTCAAATAAGGGTAAAGTATTTTTTTTTATAAACTATATTACTTCAGAAGTATGCCTCCATCAATATTTCTTTTTGAGCGAGAAATTAATTTTTTTAAAGTGCTAATAAACTGTGGGATATTCAAATACTTGAAAAGCGACGCTATTGGTCAGAGCGGATGTGACGTAACAGTTATAGTAAAACAATCAAAATGTCAATGAGTTTTGTAGGAGTGTTTGACATTGACTGACACATCGCTCGCTGAGAACGAAAGTGACTCAAGTCAACATTCACGATTTATGGGAATAAAATAAAATGTGTTCGACGGATTGAATATTTTCTATTCATTCTAGAATAACTTTTTAATATGAGAACGAAAGTTACGAATTTCTTTTCTATAATATTATTTGGCTTTATCACTATACAAGGTTTAACTTAAACTAACTTACTTAACTCATTTTACAAAAAAATTGAGATAGGTCACTTTCGTTGTCAGTGTGCAACTTTTTGTTTGTTCTCATAGAATGTGACGTCACCAAACCAAGCGCGCCAAATGGAGGGCGTTTAAATAGCCCGGGTCGGTTGGATATTTTTAACATTTTTTTGCGTCGAATTTTTTTTAACTGTTATCTGGCGTTGTACACTATCGAATAAAAATATTGAAAAAATACATGCATATTCCCTATTGATTACCTTGAGATTATCATAAGTCGGTCTTCAAGTACCAACCTACCTTTCAGCATAGTTTCATGAGAGTCAATTCAGCAGTTTAGCTGATAAAACGTAGTTATAAGACAGACATAGGTACCTACAGGAAATCTAACCAAAAACAAATACTTATTTTGTGAGACTACACAATTTACTCGTACGTTGTCGAAAGAGTCGTACTCGTGTTCATAACTTCTTGTCTATTACGGTTCTTTTGAATCTAGATTAATCAAAATCATCATATTTCATTTCACATTGCGTGCGTACGCGCATTTATTTACTTAGCCGAGTGAACGTTGTGCTTTTTTTTTAAACACTGAAAAGCACAATTTAGTTACCATTTTTTTTTACCTCTTATCGTGTCTGGTAACTCATAAGTATGTACTGTTTACAGTACCATTCCTGCAATACATTGAAAAAAAAAACTAGGAGTCACCATTAAAAAAAAATACACAGCATAGCAGATAATATTCAGTACACAACAAAAAAAAAAAAATTGGCCCACACTAAGAAAAATGATGATCAAAAAAATATTGCATTAATATCATGATAAAAAAACTTCCTCATCCTTCATTATTATGATGAAACTTTAAGACTTTAATTTAAAATTCTTATAAAACTTTTAAAATAAGAATAACCTAACTACGCGTTCCTATTATAAGCGCGCAGTTCCGTTATTTAAAACAAGCCTTACCTACATTTACAAACAGACGCTACAAATTTTTTCAATCACTACTCCAAAAAAACCAAAATAATTATGAAAAAAACCCACTTTCCGTATTTAAAACACACATAATACATAACACAGAAATAAATGAAAATATTCACCTGTATCCATGCACGAATGGCGTCGTTGTAGTGTGTAATTGTAACTCAAAGTTATGCTCAAAGTCCAAATAAGACCCAACACTCCTCTGTAGACTCTGTACAATTCGACGCTCGGAATTTTGCTGAGTCCAAGTAATAGGACACTGTTAGTACAAAGATTATAATAATGAGACATGCTAAAATACTCATAGCTGTCACCTAATTAGTTTTGACTCTGTGAGGGGATTGCATAATGTTTAACCTTTTTTTCCGTGGAGAAGTCAAATTCAAATTCAAACGTTTATTGCTCAACACTTAGACATTTCTAGATGTTAAGTGAATGCGACGTCCACTGTGTTGCACCAATTCAGGCATGCAAAATTATCATTAAAATTATATTATGTCATAATTCCCAATTAACACCATAAACAATTTCATAAATTGCAATTAATACGTATCTTAAACAATGTCAAAAATTTCAATTAATATTTTATAAAAAGTCATAAATTACAATTAGTAGGTATGCTATACACGTCCACATAGATACCCACCGTTTGGAGAGAGCAGAGGGTTATGTCGGACTCATACCGATTAAAACCCTACTGTTCCTTCTGCTCTTACTACTACATGAGTCGGGGGCCCAGGAGATACTACTTGTACAATCTACATTGGTATAATCTTTAGCCTAGTTTTTGTGGGATACAAATTTGGGTCCTACTTTTTACCAGACTACGGCGAAGAAAAAAGGAGGGTTATGATTTTGACCGGTATGTATGTAAGTATGTATGTAAGTAGGTTCATCTGTTCCCTTCTATCTTCTAAACCACTCATCACAATTTGACAAATGAGGTATCTTTAGAAGCGTCTTGATTGTCCGCTGGTTATAGGCTATGTGGCGTCACATTAAATCCGGAGTCACACGTAATCTGTTCGATTTATGCCCTAACACGTGTGACTCCGGATTTTTAATTTGTCTGTCTGTGGTGACTTGTTTATACCTTTTTAGTCGTAGTTGGGTGATAGTTTTTATTACTTTTTTTTTTTGGGCACTAGCGTCGCGCTTGCTCAGTGCGAGTTAACGATTCTAAGCCCCGTATTACAGAACCTTATTCAAGACTTAAGCATAACTTAAAACTAGTTTCAACCAATCAAAAGGCTTTAAATAATGGTTGAGTTTTTAAGGTTCTGTAATACGGCCCTTAGAGCATTTATATGTTTCAGTTTTCTCACAATTTTCACCTCAAGCTGTTAGTTATGACCAGTGATCGGAGTAGGTAGATTGAACTTGGGCCATTGATCCGAAACGTATATATTAATATGGACATTCCTCCGGAATTGGTGGATTATTTAAAAAAAAACCGGAACTTATGTAGGAATTGTATTCTGCCAGAGTGGAAGGAGTAATTTGATGATTTGCCATCCTCAAAAAAAAAAAGGTAGGAATTGTAATAAAATTAGCAAATAAATAAAATAGCACATAAATAATGAATTAATTTAGTTTTGATACCTTCCTTTACATTTTGAATTGAGTAGTAATAATATCACTACCAACATTAACAATATTTAATTGAATCCGGAAATACCGGAATTACTTTCCGGAAAAATGGCTTATCCATGTTATTCTTTCTGTGTGCATTTATGATACAAGTACCAAAAATCAATCTACCTACTCCGATCACTGGTTATGACTAATGAGTTACTTGACTGACTATCATCATCATTTAAGAAAAAAGAAAGAAAATACGTTTATGTGCGGCAAACATGACGCTAAGAAAAACGAATACACGAAAAATAACAAATTGGGGGAAAATATGCGTCACATTTACGCAAATCAGCCATCGCTCAGCATAATGCTGCGACCCTATGCAAGACAGAGCCCCAGCGCTGGTTTTCAGTGACAGTCGGCGTTGACATGATGACGTCAATCGGTGCAGCATATAGTAAAATAACAATAACAATTTTTTTTTTTTTTAATAAAATATTCATTTCAGCCCGGAATCACCCACTGCTGGGTATATAAGGTGTATCTATTCATACACGTAATCTCTTAAGACGCCATTGGATTCACCACGGGAAGTACCCCGAAATCGCGAAAAAAAAATCAGCTGTTCCCTACATTTTGACGAGCATTGCAAACATGTACAGAATAGCAGTTTTTTTTTTCGCTCCCATATAAAAAACGGGATTTTTTTGCTCATTTTTGCTCGATATTGATAACGGCAACATATTTAGTTACATATTCACTTTAAAATAATTAATTCAATTAAAATAAAACAAATATTTAAAGGGGGCTCCCATACAACAGACATGATTTTTTTGCCGTTTTTATAGATAATGGTACGGAACCCTTCGTGCGCGAGTCCGACTCGCACTTGGCCGGTTTTTTTTTCGGCTTTCTTTACCCTCTTCTCTCTCTCCCACTGTGTGACTGTGTCTTTCTAAAACTACTAAATTACGTTAGATTGGAATCTGACCTATTCGAAATCCTCATATTGTTCGTATTCGTCTCCGTAATCAACGGAGAACATGGCCGCACATTCTTCTTCTCCACTGGAGCAGTCGCGACTGACGTGAAGCGGGTTCAAATCCATTAGATGAAGTAATGGTACGTCCACTTCTACTGATAGCATGAATGCTAGCTTTAGATGGTCTCTGAAAGAAAAAAATAATGAATGGGCTTCTAGTGATCTCGACATGGGATTATTTGAAAACAAACCCTGCCTAACGTATTCCCAAATATGTTGGGGTTAGCTTCCAGTCTAACCGGATGTAACTCAATCTGCCTAACCTTTTCCCAACTATTTTGGGGTCAGCCTCCAGTCTAACTAGATGCAGGCAGCTGAATACCAGTATTTTACATGGACCGGCTGCCTATCTAACCTCCACAACCCAGTAACTGGATAATACGATACCCCTTGGTAAGACTGGTTGTCAGAGTTTCGGCACAAGTTTCGGGCTTCTGACGACCCGTAACGACTGTCAAAGATCCACGAATGACAGCCGGGACCAACGGCTTAACGTGTTTTCCGAGGCACGGAGGAGTCTCGGTATGTAAAAATGGTCACCCATCCACGGACCAACCCCGGCAAGCGTAGCTTAACCTAATGGATCAACCTGTGCGGCTGTTATTACTTAGCCACGAGCTCCTCCTGCTGTCTGCCGGATGTAACTGAATACCAGTATTTAAGATGAAGCGATTGCCTATCTGACCTCCACAACCCAGTTACCGTGTAACACGATACTCCTTGGGATCGGCAGGATAGCAATCGCAGCGGCTTAACTTGACAATTCACATTAATTTTGAGATAATTTTCGTTCGAGAAACTGTCCCATAGGGTGTCTGATAGCAAGCGTTACTGCAGAGCTTTGAGTTTGATTTTCAAGGCAAAAGGGATTTCTCAGTGGTAGGCCAAAGTCTGAATTTGTGTCCAATTCCCACTGTATTGTGACGACAGGAATTTATTATAAAAATAAACAACATAGAACATAGATATGGGTTTGTAGAACAACATTGTCAAACTTTTATTGGTTGAATTGGTTTGGCTACTCTGGTATGTGTGTATTTTATGCCTTTTTTAGGGTTCCGTAACCAAAGGGTAAAACGGGACCCTATTACTAAGACTCCGCTGTCCGTCCGTCTGTCTGTCTGTCTGTCACCAGGTTGAATTTCTTGAACCGTGATAGTTATTGAAATTTTCACAAATGACGTATTTCTGTTGCCGCTATAACAACAAATAAAACAAAAAACAGAATAAAATAAATATTTAAAAGGGCTCCCATACAACAAACGTGATTTTTTTGCCGTTTTAAGTTTATGTTTATGTTATGTTATATATTATATTATATATTTTGAAGTGAATTTATTTGTTTGTTCCGCTTTCACGCTAGAACTGCTGAACAGATTTGGATGAAATTTAGCACATTGGTAGACCATGACCTGGAATAGGACATAGGACACTTTTTAGCCCGATATTCCCTCGGAATCGAGTATTATGCGGGTAAAACCGCGGGGCGCAGCTAGTAATAATATAAACTTTTTATGTTTGTAACTTAATTACGCAAAAACGACTGAACGGATTTGGATGAAATTTGGCACACAGATAGTTTATTATTGGATTAACTCATGGGATACTTTTTAACCCGGTAAACACATTTTTCATTTCTCTCTGGACCCCATTCTGAAATCCACGCAGACACAGACGCGGGCAGAAGCTAGCTAAAAATAATCGTACCCAAAGATAGTGTAGATTGTTTACTCACAAATTCAACGAACTGGTATCTAAAGTGTCGAATTGCTTGACGGTGTATGCAATGTGAACACAATCGTATGGCGTTGTTGCTTGAAATATGCCCATCTAAAAATATATAACTAATTGTAAGCAAAAAAGCGGCCAAGTGCGAGTCGGACTCGCACACGAAGAAATATTTAAATAAATATTTAATTACCGTGTTTGAAAATAAGTCAAAGTCAAAGATTTATTTGCAAACTAAGTGTACATTTTGGTGTTCTTTTATAATATAAGTACTTACAACACGGCGGCCTTTTCCAGGCATCGCAAATTTAAGGGTTCTTCTTGAGACTTCTGTACCACCGTACAATGTTTAACACTACACACGTTTCTTGTATGGGCACCAGGCGGTGCACTGTGGATCGAAAAAAGGCTCTCGAAGACATAGGAGCTTAAATTTTTAAGTGTCGGTCTTTTGTTTGAAATGGCTTCGAATAGTCACTATCATGCATAAATATATCATAGGATACTTTGCTGGTAGGCAAAGAGGCAATTCAGTTTTTTCTTTTGGAAAAAAAATTTTGTAGGCATGGTAATGCTTACGTATATCTCCGGAACGAAGAAAAAATACCAGAATATCCTTGCACACGGTGATTTAACTATTTATTCAAGATTTTTTGACATACTCGACCGTTTCAGATTAAGAGCCGTTTTAAAAAAAAAATATGGCACTAATCTCGTTACACGGATTATGTCAAAAAATAGGAGCCAATGACTTTTTCCTCAATTATTAGGTATGCAATCATCACTTCTCCTCGCACGTTCTCGTCGGACATTTTCCGACATTCACGCGGACGAAGACGCAAACGCTAGTAATAAAAATATAAATCAAGTTAAAAATGAAAGGGAGTCCCCATACAAGAAACGTGTTTTTCTCGGCGTTTTTAGAAAACATTGTACGGAACCCTTCGTGTGCGAGGCAGACTCGCACTTGGCTAGTTTTTATAAAGATCTACGTGCCATAATTATTAATGCCCGGGTACCTTAAACCAGGTACCGGGTGCTTACCTTAACCTAAAACTTTGTTAAATAATCATCTTTGATAAATTACAAAAAAACCTCAGAAACCGGATGTATCCGGTTTCTGAGGTTTTTTTACCGGAGTTTAACCATGCGATAACTTTGTTGAAATAATAACATAACTATACATAATAGAGTTTATCGATGACCTCAGAAACCAAGCATTAAAGTCTACAATCAAAGTCATCTAAAAATGGATACAAAAAGTAGATACCTACTATGATCTGTTCAAAAAGTATCTGATGAAACTGTAAATAAATGGATCAGAAAACGTACATATGGATGCCAATTTGTAAGGTTACTTAAAAATTGAGTGCTTTGATTTGATTATTTGAGTACCCAAAATTCTCATTTTAAATCGCCATAAAGATGCTAATCATATTTTGATTATTTAATTGATTAATTTCTTTACAACCTCAATTTTCGTCGATGATTTTTGGAAAAAAGAAAGAAAATACATTTATTTGCGGTAAACATGACGCTACGAAAGGACAAATACCTACACGAAAATAAGCTAAGGGAAAATATGCGTCACATCCATGCAAAACGGCCATCACTCTGCATAATGCTGCGACCCTATGCAAGACTGAGCCCCAGCGCTAGTTTTCAGTGACAGCCGGTCATTTTTCAATTACAATTTAATAATGTTATTCAAACAACAATTGTTGGTAAAGGTGGTGAGATATAAAGTTAACACATTCTAAATACAGATGAATGCGTAAGAATTGGGTTTGTTTACACTTTCATCAGATACTTTTGAAACAGACATTATGTATGTTTCAGCTACTCACATGTATTATGGCATGTTTATAAGGCGCGATGGCTTCTATAGCTTTGTACCGCTTGCTTATCTCTAGAAGGACAAGCACGTGACGTGGCAGAAACTCTGGCTGAGGAGTCACGCGTTCTCGGACCAACTGTTTTAATTATGTCATCATTAATTATGATGTCATCGGTAGGCGATGTAGCGGAGAAAGGTGCCGTATAAAGTGGAGGCAACTTATGAAAAAAATTACTAAACTCGCGACAATCTAAGAAGTCCGTTTTGACAGCTATAAAAATGCTTTGTGAAGCGATGAAAAAAAAAATAGTTTCTTATAAACTGATTCTCGAGTCATATCGATTGAACATACTTAGAGAGTTTGTAATCGACGACTTATTTACATTGCTTAAAACTGATTCTCAAGGCATAACGTTCTATTACAATGTACGAGAACGAAACGTCAAAACGGACTTCTTAGATTGTCGCGAGTGTAATGTAGGTACTATTTATTAATTTCGTTAGTCTAGTGGCTGCAAGCGTATTAACGTTCTTGATTTAAAGAGCGTAGAATCCAGGATTTAATCTTAGAGTGATATTGAGATTTGATGAAGTGATCTTAGGGTCAGGCAGTGATATTGAGATTTTTCATTAGAAAATTATCAGTAGCAGCCCGGAGTCTGGATTTGTGCCCGGTTGATGGCCTTACACTCCTCCTCATGAGCCTTAAACATAACTGGAAAAATTTAGACCTACTACAGGTATACTTAAAAGAAAGAAAGAAAGAAAATAAATTTATCTGACCCAGACATACAATAAACAGACAAAACATAAGCTACAACCGTATTGTGGGCCTCTCGGCTACGCCAAAAAACGCTTCTGCTTACCCTTTTACGTAATTTTTTAATTTATTCAGTTCGGAAAACAATATGTTCCAATTTGTTAGTAAAATAACTTATCACTAGTAAAATACAATAGACGTAGATATATTTAGTAACCTATTCCGCTTAACTATACTTCAAGAGTCATAAAAAACCCTGTAAGAAATCGACACGTGTTTCACCTCTCAACGAGGCATCCTCAGGATGACGATTGACCAATTGCAAACCAGAACACGTCGTGTTGCCACACCGAGCGCTGGACGCAGAGTGAATCAAATCGTTTTTTTTTTTTTTTTTTTTTAACTATGGCATCTTGAAGTGTGATTTCGGAAATCATAACTTCTTAACCGGACTTTCCTGTGGCTGCCTTAAGCTTCTACACTCAGGGCCTCCAGCCAGGGGGTGAATCAAATCGCCCGTCACCCCCACTTATATAGGATTGCTGCTCGGCGCTACGCGGCTTGGATCGTTATCAGTGCGATAAGCGCGATAAGGGGCAAACCACGGAATAGATAAATAAGGTTGGAATGGTAATGTGGGCGTGGCAAGCGCGCCACAATTATGATTCGATAATCATAACTCGACCGATTCATTCATTCACCGCGTTTCGTGCGCTTCGGACTACTGCGGAGAACAGAGCTCTGCTTTAAAATGCCGTGTTGTGCAATTATAACTTGTAAAACAAAAATTCAGACCGCAAGTATAGAGCGAGGGGTATCTTTCCATCGGTAAGTCGAAAATAACATTTAATTATAATTTTATTAGTAAAAAACATAAAAATATTCTGATCACTATGAAATTCCAAACATTAACGACATTATTGCAACAAGTAAAAAAAAATATACATTGCACGATGTGTACTCGCGTAATCAACGCAATTACTAAGTCCGCTTACAATGTACTGCATGCGTCGCGTCCTCTTCACTTCAACCATTGACGTTTCGTCGTTTGCCCTGATTGGCCGTGATGCACGGTCGATAGTGAGGTGACCATGTGGTTAAATAAAATCATCGATAGAATTCTCAAATAATATAAATTTACGTTCGACAAAGATTCTTTTTGAATTATTTTATATTTAATTAATGATAGTATATTTTTAGTTAGATGTATAATGAGTCAATTAAATATTACAATAATTATTGAACGAATGATACAATATAGTAAATACTTGTAGATGACAGATTTACAGGGAGAAATTTAATTCATTGGCAACATTATACGAGATCATTGTACTCATCTACAAGTATTTACTATATTGTATTTAGTATTAAAATATAAGTAAAATCCAATTTTACTTACGCAATAAATTATAAATTTTAGGTTTCCTAAAGAACCTAACGCCAGGGAACAATGGATTGAGGTGACAGGTAGAGGAAACTGGATGCCGACAAAGACGAGTACTATTTGCTCTATACATTTCAGTAAAGATGATTTTATCATTAAAAAATCAGGTTATTTGTAATTAATAAAAGTAAAATAAATATTTCTTAATATTTATTTCATGTTTAATTTTCCCCCATACATTCATCAGATAATTTATCGATAAAGAATATCGGCTTTATCAAGCACTAGCGTGTATGAAAATTTTTATTGCTTTTTTGCGTGTGTGTGTGTCTATGCCTACGAGGGCTTAGTACTAGTGTGCGAACGAATATCTGCCCTGAGATTTATGTGTGTCTGATTTGGTTGTGTGCGAAATATTTGTAAACATAGGAGTGCGTATGTGTAGAAATTAAAATAGTGGGAGACAAGCGGTGACACTGGTCCTGATACAAAATTGGAGCTAGGGCCTTTCCAACCTTATTTATCAATTCCGTGGGGCAAACAGTCGCAACAAAGGCGACTTGGATTACTGGTATTTAATTCGTTCAACAGTGTAACGTTCGCTGTATTATTTTTTACGATTTCTAAACTCTTTAATACTGATATTTTGAATCCTTTGTCACATGTGTGTAAAATGTTGAAAGTGTTATTATTATTTAATGAATGACCTGAATCTATTAAGTGTTGAGCAAAATGGGATCTTTCTGGACAACTATTCCTATAAGCTGCAATATGTTCCTTATATCTTGTTTGGAAATTACGACCAGTCTGACCTATGTAAATACCATTACAATCATCGCAATATAGCTTGTAAACACCAGATTTTTTATGATTTTCTAAACGATCTTTTCCGTTACAAATCCGTCTCAAGAGTTATCTGTTTTAAAAACTACCCTTATTTCATTTTTATACAAAGTTTTTGAAACCCTATCACTAATTGACCCTAAGTACGTCAAACTACCTATATATTGATGGGGTTTTTCTGGGGGCAATGGATACAAAAGAGAACGAACTATGTTATGGCGTTTTGTTTGTATCAAATCATTAACCATCTTCTTATTGTAACCGTTGCTCTCAGCTATATGAGAAATGATAATAATAACAAAGAACTAACCATTATTTATCATATAGCTTAGAGCAACGGTTGCTACTCTTTGAGACGGATTTTTAACGGAAAAGATCGTTTAGAAAATCATAAAAATCAGATGTTTACAAGCTATATTGCGATGATTGTAATGGTATTTACATAGGTCAGACTGGTCGTAATTTCCAAACAAGATATAAGGAACATATTGCAGCTTATAGGAATAGTTGTCCAGAAAGATCCCATTTTGCTCAACACTTAATAGATTCAGGTCATTCATTAAATAATAATAACACTTTCAATATTTTACACACATGTGACAAAGGATTCAAAATATCAGTATTAAAGAGTTTAGAAATCGTAAAAAATAATACAGTGAACGTTACACTGTTGAACGAATTAAATACCAGTAATCCAAGGTCGCCTTTGTTGCGACTGTTTGCCCCTTATCGCGCTTATCGCACTGATAACGATCCAAGCCGCGTAGCGCCGAGCAGCAATCCTATATAAGTGGGGGTGACGGGCGATTTGATTCATTCTGCGTCCAGCGCTCGGTGTGGCAACACGTCGTGTTCTGGTTTGCAATTGGTCAATCGTCATCCTGAGGATGCCTCGTTGAGAGGTGAAACACATGTCGATTTCTTACAGGGTTTCTTATGACTCTTGAAGAATAGTTAAGCGGAATAGGTTACTAAATATATCTACGTCTATTGTATTTTATAATGGATTTCCGCAAAGTCACGCCTGAATCAATTAACTATCTTATCACTAGTGTAAAACATTAACAAGAAAAGCTGGTGACTGCGGCAGGATGTGCAGAGAAAGATACAGCAAGGAATGTTAGACCTTTTTTTTTTTTTTTGTGGGTGGGAAATCATCCAATGACTTCTCCCGCTCTGGGCGGAGCGGAAGGGCGTGTCAGACTTTTACTGACTAAAACCCACCCGTGTTCCTTCATTTGCCTGTTGCCAAGGTCCCGGTATCCCTTTCGGACTTTCCCGCAACCCTGGCAGGCATCGGTCCTACCGGACCCCGTCAATTTTGCTGACATCTCTATGAGGCGCGCGTGGAACACGACGCGCCATCGACCCGGGCCTGGTCTTTATCGGACGGCGAGCTGCCCGTTGCTCGCCGTCCGCAAGCCCGCGCCTATGGTGGCCGGGAATCCGCCTGGGATTCCCGACGCCCAGGGCGTCTCCAACGGCGGCGGTTAGGGGCGTGAGGGCGCAAACTTTGCCTTTCCCTCACGCGTTCCGCCTCCTCCTTCGCGAGCATTACTGCTTCGCAGAAGGAGGTGACGGCTTCCCATGCCCTCTCGCTCCGTACCATGGCCTGAACCAGGGCCGGACGCGAGAGGTCATTGCCGCCAATCGCCTCCGCGAGGACACGGCGGTGCTCCGCCCAAGCAGGGCATACCTCAACCAAGGAATGTGAGACCTGAGGGGCAATTCCCGTATTTTTAATGAACGTTCGCATTCGCATCTCATTCGCAATCTGTCAAAAACACTATCAATTTACCAACATTTTTGACAAGTTTGACAGATTGCGACTGGAATTTGAACGTTTTTTAAGTACGAGAATTGGCCTTCTGATCATTCTCCCCACATAGTGCCCCAGAAAAGAGAAGTAAGGGCTCTCCACCACTGTTTTCAGAATGCTATTGTCACTGACCCGCGATATATCTGTCGCGATATATCTGTCTGATATATATGTCTGTCTCTGCATCACCCGAAGGTTGACTGGTAGAAAATGCCTCAGGCATTAAGTCCGCCGTTGTACAGTAGTTTTTTTACTTGTGCATAAAGTTTTAATAAATAAATAAATAAATAAATATATGCATCAGTGATGCGATTTTTTAGCGAATTATTGCATGGAAGCCGTCAGTTCGGTAAAGAAAGAAAGAAAGAAAATACATTTATTCAGCACAGACTAAAAGGCATAAAATTTACATAATATAAGCAGATAACAAAATAAATAAAAAAAAGAAACAAAAAGTGTAAACGCGTAGAACGTTATCAGGGGAGTGTGCCTCACGGCTGCGCCAAAAACGCCCAGTTCAGCAAAAATGCCAGACAACTAGGTAGTGCCTGACGCTGGTTTTCAACCGGACCCGAAAGTGTGAGGTGACGGATGCAAATCAGTTTTATAATAATTATGATGTGTGTATGCTTAGCTACTCAAATAAAACTAAAAAAGTGTCACATAATAATAATAACGAACTACATACTTATAAACCTACATAATTAGTGAGATTGTGTATAAAATTGCGGAACAAATAAAAAAATATAAAAGACTGATAATTATATAAATAAAATGAGACGGACGGTACAGAGCAAACATCTCCGATGCGCTACAGAAACGTGGCAGTTTCAACAGCATCCTAAAAACATGAATATGATGCTATAAATAAAACATTAAAAACAAAAATGATATCGCGAGTTTCTGAATTAACCCAGGTCCGAACGGGCGATTTTTTCCCGCGGCGGATTTTCAATGCACTGCTTAGCGCTTAGAGTTAGAAATCCAACACTAAAACTTTATAGATTGACAATCACAATCTGTCACTTTGTCTATTCTTCCGTCGACAAAACTTGTTTCTATTATGGCCATGCTACGCGTGCTGTTTGATTCTCCATGCTCGGCTTAACACCGAGAGTTGAAAATCCAGTGCGCGATAATATCTCGCCACGATATTTTTTCGCCCGTGCGGACTTAACTCCAACTTTGTTTGGAAAAGGCTAAAATACATTAGAAGTAGATAGACGCACAGTCAACTCTACATCCAGCACTCGGCGTGCCAACACGTCGTGTTCGGGTTCGCGACTGGTCAATTTTCATCCTGAGGATGCCTCGTTGAGAGGTGAAACACATGTCGATTTCTTACAGGGTTTTTTATGATACTAGGAATAGTTAAGCGGAATAGGGTACTAAATATATCTACATCTAATCTAATAATGGATTTCCGCAAAGTCTCGCCTGAATCAATGAACTATGGAAAATGCTAATCTAACAAAAACCAATAGAGACTTACCTTAGAAAATAAGACGGCCATTCCGTTAGATTTGGCGATATCGTTTGGAGGAGCATAGAAGCCAGGTATGAGTAGCCCTGGCGGAGGAAAGTACTCCTCTTCGTCCTCTTCCACCATACATTCTTCTTCTTCTTCTTCCTCCAATTTCTCCTGGCGATTTTTTGTTCAAGAAAGGAAATCGGATTGTTTTACAAAGATCATCATTTAAAAAACAAATCAGCTGTTCCCTTCATTTATGTTCGCATACCTCGTAAAAATGTAGGGAACAGCTGATTGTTTTTTCGCGATTTCGGGATTTTTTTTCCTTTCCTATAATGAAAGTTGTTCATAATTATGAGTTCATAATTAAGAGGATTCAAACGACTAAAATTTAACCCTGTTTAAGTGAAACCAATCATTGCATTTACACATAACTAGCTGATGCCCGCGACTTCGCCCGCGTGGATGTCGGTTATTATATACTAAAACCTTACTCGAGAACCACTTTATCCATTGATGAAAACAGCATGAAAATCGGTGCAGTCGTTTTTGAGTTTATCGCGTACAGGACGACAGACAGACGCGGCGGTGGACTTGTGTTTTATAATATGCAAGGATTGTGTAAGTATTATTTTATAATGGCGTCTTATTTGTGCAAAATAAACAGTTTTGCTGTCTTTCTAACAAATTATGAGGTCAAAATTCTTTTTTACAAGCATTCTATAAGATTTTGGAATCTCATAATCGCGATAGACTAGTAAGGCAGCTACACAGTCGTTGTTACTTACCTCGGGCTCCACCTCCTCTGGAAGTTCATCTTCAGACTCTTCGTTCATACGGTCTAAAGCAGCCAGATTCTGAACACAGAATTTCTTTTTTATTTTTAATTGTTATGAGAAATTTAAAAACGCAGGTCATGACCAACTGCACAAAACGTAGGGTTGAGGTAGACGGGTATGTGTTGCAATATGTCGATGAGTACACATATTTTGGGCCAGATAGTGTCTTTCAAGAACAGGCAAGACAAAGAAATCGAAAAACGAGTCCAAAATGCTTGGAAGACCTACTGGGCCCTTAAAGAACATATGAAAGGAAATCTCCCCATATCATTGAAAAGAAAACTCATCGATATGTGCATACTGCCCGTCCTTACCTATGGTGCACAAAGTTGGTCACTTACTGAACAACAGAAGTCCAAACTCAAGATTTGCCAGCGAGCAATGGAGCGCAGCATATTAGGTGTCAAGCGAACAGACCGCGTTAGAAACACCACCCTGCGCTCCATAACTCAAGTAGCGGATGTTGGAGAAAAAACAGCCAGGCTGAAGTGGGAGTGGGCCGGCCACGTCACACGAATGCAGCCGGAGAGATGAGCAAAGATCGTCACTCACTGGACGCCTGAAGGAGGACATCGCCGTCGAGGTAGACCGCGGCGAAGGTGGAGTGACGATCTAATCATGTTTGCGGGGCCAACATGGCCACAAATCGCACAAAATAGAGAGATTTGGTAGGAAAAAGGGGAGGCCTTTGCACAGCAGCGGGGCACAACGAAAAAAAAAATGAGAAATTTCATATTAAAAAGGACTGGGCGGACCACACGTACAGGATGCCTCAGAGCAGATGGGACCAGTTGAAACCGTGCACTTAATACTGCCAATTGCTCATGTAGGTTCATGTGTAAAAAAAGTCACTGGCCGTCAAAACTTAGTACCACACTTAGAAACTTCAACACTAAAATTGCAATAACTTTTAAATTACACAGGCTACATTTTCGAAATAAAAAGGATTACAATAAGAATTTAATTTATTATATAAAAAACTTTATAGCCGATAACCGTCTTATACAGGGTGTTTGGCAGAACGTTGAACATACGAAAATGGTGGGTAGGTGGGGTCATCTGCTACTTACTCAGCCCTAATTTATTTGGCCCTGGCCGACTGGGTATTTAAAAAAAAAAAAAAAAGTTTTTTTCTTGTTTCACCACTTTCTTAACTTTAAAGTGTATTTTTTTTTATTAAAAATGGGCAATAAAACAGGCAATTTTTTTTTTTTTTAATCTTTGATGTTGGCAGATTCTTATAAAATTATTGCTTTGTTCAGATGTTAGCTAGAAAAAAAGTTATGAGTCCTCAAACTTACAGAAAGATGTAAAAAATACTTGAATGTTAATTTCAACTTGCATTTAAAAAAAAAACAAAAAATGATTGAGGAGTTCCAATTCTAGCAAAACATCCCTAGTGTGTGAGTTTTCTAATGGTATGTAATTTGCTTTTATAAAAAAAAAACTTTAAGAGTTATTTCATAATTTTATCAAGCAGGAAATTTTTGACGAAACTCTACCTTTACGGAAAGTTAAATGTTTTGCGAAATTTAATACTGCAAAGTTGGTAAAAATTATGGATCGACGGCTTGCCAGTAGCAGTGGTGCAAATTGACATTCACTATTCCCTTGAGATGGTTACACAAAGCAGGTAGAAATTTTGTTTCACTCTTGCGCAGTCATAGCGTATTTTTGCTCTCTTTCGCTCTCGTGGCACCGTGACGCCTCAGAATGAATTCTTTTCTTTTATTCAGTCGAGACTTAACTGCCTCTGCGATCTCACGTGCCCGTTACGCTTACGTTTGTTTTTGTTCACTTCGTTTTCTTTTATTGTTATCACTAGTTAAGTTTAAGTTTAAGTTTGTTAAGTTTTTTGTTATTACTGTTACCTGTTGTTATTGGTAAAGAAATGGCTGCTTTTACCAGTGAGGAATACGCGGACATGTTGTTAGCGTATGGAAGCGCTAATACAAATTCGCGTGAAGCGCGAAGAATTTATCAAGAGCGATATCCCAACCGCCGAGTACCCAGTCATCAGACGTTTGCGAGTACTTACCGACGTTTACGACAAACCGGTAACCTGAACTTACAAGAACCACGAGTGAACGCAGCACGACCCGATGCTACCATTGACGAACAAGTTCTTGCCGAGTTTGACGCGGATCCTACCAAAAGCATTAGACAGATAGCTTCAATACTTGGCTTAAGCATATGGAAAGTGTGGTCTGTTCTCCGGCAAGATGGTAGACATGCTTTTCACTACACTCCAGTGCAAGGTAAGATTAAGCCGTTTATGCACTGCATCTGATACGATTTTGTGGAATGTAGTAAATTATGAGACAGTTCAATTGATCGTTCCATTTAACCTTGATTTCGTCACTTTCTTTATTAGTTGTTTTGCCTCATGTTGTTTTTAGCGCATTCAATTCTAATTTCAAATTAAATTCAATAAACTATTCCTATTCGGCCGCATTCACGTAACAATCAGGCGGCCAGCGCTTACAGGATTCGGATTTCGGATTCGGTTTGCGCAGGTGGTCAGCGTAGGTAAACTTGCCAGCACTTATGGGTCCTTTTTAGAACAAAATTGGAAAGTCGCACGCCCTTTTGTGAATTTGGTCTTACGTCTTTATGGCTAAGCCATAAAGCCAAATAGTGTACTTAAAAATTGAAGATGAAAAATTTGGATAATTGTAGAGTTTGAACTCGGAGGAAGAAAAGATTCAGTATTGAAATCAATTCTTAGACATGTTTTGTTTGTTCTAGGTCTCGATGACAGTGATTTTGGGAGACGTGTGCAATTTTGTCGCCATTTGCTGCATACCGATGTGGACGACGTTAACTTTTTTAAAAGTATTTTGTGGACAGACGAGTCCAAATTTGACAAAGAAGGGATTGTCAATTATCACAATCTTCACCATTGGGCACTTAAAAATCAAAACCCACACGTGAAGAGACAAAGAGGCTTCCAGAGGAGATTCAGTGTGAATGTCTGGGCAGGAGTGATTGGCGATAAGCTAATAGGGCCTCATTATTTGCCCGACAACATCAACGCGAACAACTACTTGGATTTTTTGATAAATGATTTACCACCATTAGTGGAAGAAGTGTTCCAAGTAGACATAAACAGGCCTATTGTCTTTCAACACGATGGTTGCCCAGCTCACTTTAGTCTAGTTGTACGTGAGCATTTGGATAATTGTTTCCCAAATTCGTGGATTGGCAGGGGAGGACCAATTCCCTGGCCTCCGCGATCGCCCGACCTCACTCCGCTCGATTTTCACGTGTGGGGAAGGGCAAAGGAACTAGTTTACACTACAGAAGTAGAAAGTCGGGAAGATTTGATAAATCGAATTAATGCTGCTTTCGAAGTTATGCGACAGGAGATGCTGCTGCGCACAACAACTGTAGAAATCAGACGTAGATGCCGCACCTGTATTGCGAATGAAGGGCGTCAATTTGAACATCTAATATGATTTATTATTTAAATAAATTATTTAAAATTATTTAATTGTTTCATTAACGCACCTAACTGGTACAGCATAATTTCAATCGATCATTTAATTTTTACCAACTTTGCAGTATTAAATTTCGCAAAACATTTAACTTTCCGTAAAGGTAGAGTTTAGTCAAAAATTTCCTACTTGATAAAATTATGAAATAACTCTTAAAGTTTTTTTTTTATAAAAGCAAATTACATACCATTAGAAAGCTCACACACTAGAGATGTTTTGCTAGAATTGGAACTCCTCAATCATTTTTTGTTTTTTTTTAAATGCAAGTTGAAATTAACATTCAAGTATTTTTTACATCTTTCTGTAAGTTTGAGGACTCATAACTTTTTTTCTAGCTAACATCTGAACAAAGCAATAATTTTATAAGAATCTGCCAACATCAAAGATTTAAAAAAAAAAATTGCCTGTTTTATTGCCCATTTTTAATAAAAAAAATACACTTTAAAGTTAGGAAAGTGGTGAAACAAGAAAAAAACTTTTTTTTTTTTTTTAAAAATACCCATTCGGCCAGGGCCATATAAATTAGGGCTGAGTAAGTAGCAGATGACCCCACCTACCCACCATTTTCGTATGTTCAACGTTCTGCCAAACACCCTGTATAGAATGGCTAAAAAAATCTTATAAACAAAAACTCATTATTGCAACTTTTGGCTCTTTTTGTTTCTGTTTTTTTCTTTTCACATTTATTTCTTGATCGATGAATTTTGATTTAAAAGACAAAGTGTCAAAAAAAAAATGTAAATAAGGCGTAAAACTGTATTTATAAATGTTATTTGAGTTTTTTGCCTGTAAGTTAAAAATGGCTATTTTTTGGTTTAAGTTAAAAACGTTACTAAACCTATAATAAACTATAATTTCCAAGAAAGCTGATGAAATTTGCTATAAAACGTTTTTCATTTCAAAACTGGCTTCTACAATTGAGGAGAAATTGCAATTTTAAAAGTGCGGTACTAAGTTTTGAAGGCCAGTGTATTTTGAGTTTGTTGATGCCCAAAACTCCGACAACCAGTATTACCAAGGGGTATCATGTGTGTTACCCAGTAACTGGGTTGTGGTCAGATAGGCAGTCGCTCCATGTAAAATACTGATACTCAGCTGTATACGGTTGGGCAGGAAGCCGACCCCAACAAGTCTAGGTAGACTGAGTTTGTTTAGATCGAATTGAGTAAAAGTTTTCTTACGCCAGCTTTTAAAAGGTCCAGCTTGCGCTGTTCCCTCTCCTTTCTCTTGGCTTCTAACGCTTCCTCCAAAGCTTGTCGGTTTATACGACGTGTTTCAGATAAAAATCTAGCTCGCCTCCTCTTTTCTTCTGCCTAAAAGCAAAAGCATAACAGCATAATCAGCCTATAATGTTCCCACTGCTGGGACAAAGGCCTCCTCTCTTTGAGAGGGAGTGGGCTGTAATATACACACGGCTACACATCAAGCTATACATTTCCAGTATAAGCTGACTTCGCATTGTACGGAAATCCTATACAATGGGAGATCAGCATAAACTGGAAATGTATAGCTTGATGTGTAGCCGTGTGTACCACGCCTGCCAGTGCGGGATGGTGGATGTCACTCTCTTCAACTTTTTTGTTCTAAGACGTCGTGTCGGTATCCTCACGATGTTTTCCTTCAGCACCGTTTTTTTGTGGTGATGAAGTAGTTTACACTAATTAAAGTGCCTGGCTGGGTCTGAACCTATGACCCAACTGGTAAGTCGCGGCCGTTTCTACTGGGCCACCAATGCTGCCAAAAGACTATAGATATATGTGAACAGGTGGATTTGTTATGAAGGCTAATGAAGCAAATTAAGGCCGCACCCTATCTCAAATTGCTTAGCATGATGATCCTCCGTTATGCCGATAAAACTGCAGCATTAATTTTGAAATAAATATATGTTTAAGTTGAGGATTGATGCTATGTCCTATGTTTGGCGAAAACACGATTACAAAAAAAAAAACTATAGAAAAAACATCGAAAATTACCTCCGAACTATAAACCGCTGGTATTAAAAAAATACTGAAAATTTGATCATGAAACTTTGCATTAATAACTAAACTAACTATAAAGCAGGTCTTATGTTTTTGATTTGTTTAAATTATCATTATTTTCACCGTAAAAAGCAATTACCTAAACTATTCGAGGCTTAAGAGCCGCCAGCACCTCACTCCGTCTCGCTCTCACTCAACCCGCGAATAGTATGGTGTGAGCGAGATAAAATTTGATATAGGGTAGGGCCTTAAGTAGATAATCAGACGGTTTACTTTTTTTTCATTCAGCATATTTGACTCTACGTGAAACGTCTGAAAAAAAAATGCAAAAAAAGTGAAACCGCTCATACAATGATGGAAAAATAAATGAAAAGAGCAGATTAACGTTCATTCTTATTAAATATTATCGGTGTCGTGTGAACGTGGAATGAACATTCACTCCCACACTACGTGCTGGGATATCTTTACAGTCGCCTCTCGGGTTCGATTGAATCCGAAAGTAAAAAATCACGTTAATTATCATTAAATCAGGAACACACCTACCTTTTTAAACTTCCTTTCCTCTTTGCGCTGTTGCCAGACTTCTTCTCTCGAAGGACTATAGGTCTTGTAGCAGTCAAAAGCAGTCTTCAATAGTTTTAAGTCATTCAAAGACTTGGACGGGATTTCTTCGTAGAGGATTCGACGAACTAAAGCTGTTTTAGGAAAGTTAAGCTAAGTAGTTGCAGTTCTTACGGGTTGGCTGGTTTATTTCAAGATGAAAGAATATTATCATTTTTAACCGACTTCTTCAAAAAGGAGGAGGTTCTCAATTCGTGTGTATGTTTTGACTCCGTCACTGTTATTTACATAGCAGGTAGTGGTATTCGAATTTATGTGGGGTAGGTACCATAACTAAAAAGTGAAAAATATAAACTTTTTACAAAAATAAACAACCGACTTCCAAAAAAAAAACGAAAAATGTGAAAAAACACTTTAATTTCGGAAGTGAGTGGCAAAAACGAAAATTTAAAAGCAAAAACACGACTTCCGAAATTAAAGTCATTTTTCACTTTTTTTTGTGATTTTTTTGGAAATCTTTTTTTTTTTTGTAAACATTTCTGTCGATACAAAATCACTTCACCTATTAATAAATTAAATCATTTGTAACTTTTAGTTGCTATTATCATTTCTATTGCAATTGTGTCAAAATAGATATTCGTTGAGATAAATTGACATCAGTAGTATCTAACTAATATTATGAATGCGAAAGTGAGTTTGTTCTTTGTTATGCGTTCACGCTAAAGCGGCTAAACGGATTTGGATAAAATTTGGTACAGGGAAGACCTGGAGAAGGACATAGGCTAGCGACTTAACACGCGGGCGAAGCCGCGGCTGGACGTAAGTCAATACAAATAATAATTAGTCATATGATACGACCACCATAATTTCAGGAATACATATTAAGTACCATGTCGTCATCTAGAGATTCTTCAACTAAATGAGAAGAAATTTAAAACATGCATTAAACGCACACTATGTAGACAAGCATATTATAAGTTGGATGATTATATCGTAGATAAAAATGCTTGGCTTAATGCTGGTCCTGCTCCACAGGCACTTGGGCTCAATAGTTAAATTTTTTATATTTGGAAGAGTGGCTTCCCCTTTATTTTTTATTTTTTCTGACATTAGGAACTTAATGTTTATTTTGTATTTAAATTCTATTATATTAATCTCCAAAGTACATTGCTAACTATAGTTTTGTATAATTTAGAAGCACTTTTTCAATTTTGTAAATGTGAGTACCATGGGGCCGTTTCATATAGTATCACGTTGTATGTTGACTTGAAAGAGCCTGGCAGATGAGAGTATGTCATACTCACTTAAATGTCTCGCTGATGGTGGCGCGTGTGTTGGATCATTCGGTTCCCTACAAAATGGTTGAGCTGGATGGTGCTGATCCACGTGTCATGTTCGTGAACGGGCGCCGTCAGTTGAGACTGGTCATCTCTTATCTGCCAGGGCTTATTTTTAATCTTATATTTTGAATTATTTTTGATTATTTTTCGTTTGACATTGTTCTCACATATAGAAGCACGAAGAATACTGTACCCAGGATTTTGTAAAATCTATATACATTTTTAAAAGAGTGTCCTTGGAGTTTCTTGCCCGTTCTTCTCCATAGAGATCTACGAATTTGAATGGGCAACTAGCTTCAACTTTTTGACTAACTGACCGACTCTTTGACAATTCAAAAGTGCCTGTAAATGGTTTAATTGAAATAAATGCTTTGAGTTTGAGTTTGAGTTTGAGAGATGATGAGAGAGTGAAACTTGCATCATGTAAACGGGTCTTTAGCTAACTAAAGTCCCGTTTACACTTTACAAGTTTCTTGTCTTACAAATAAAATAAAAATTAAAGAAAAAATGAAAGATACTTACGCACAAAATCGACATCAGTGTCCAACAGTCTGAAGCATATAGCCAGGGCTGGTCCAGACATCAGTTTGTGCAGCGATGCCTCATTCAACGGAGCGTCTCCCGCGTAGAATATATCCGTGATCTTCTCTGATGATAACTCTACTAGCTCTCGACCGACCATCACGATGTCTGGTCGAAGCAAAAGAAAACTTAGAACATATTTTGTAACTGTTTTATTTTCAAACGTAGCTAACCTTGAAGCTACGCTATAGAATTATTTATGTGTCGTAGGTGTGGGACATGATTTCCTGGAAGGACTTGCGAGAGGCCATTGCCCAGCAATGGGATAAAACCGGCTAAACAAAAAAAAACAATTCTCACATCCCTCCACAGAAACCGAATAACTGTCTGTAAGTCGTGTGCGGGAATTGAACCCACATCACGGTAACTAGTAACGTAACAGCGAATTTCTCAGCCGTCACTCCAGCATTAAAAGCAAAGTTAAAAAGTAAAGGCGTAAAATCAGACCTCCATGAGATGATACGACGCCCCGCTTTCGTTAAATACATTTATACTTACATACGCCTTTTTCTCATGGGGGTAGACACTACAGAACGCCTCTTTCTTCTCCATACGAAAGCTACCTTTTGGAATGGGCAACTAGAATCAATTCTATTTCTTTGTTTTTCATTGGCGTTCAAAAGTGCCTTTTATGTGCCTATTTGAAATAAATTATTTGACTTTAACTTCTTGCCACGATCCTTACATACCTCTTTTGCCTCGCTTACGTTCATACATCTGGTCATACACGCACGCCTGACCTTTCTGAAGAACGTCACCAATAAGGTCAGTATTATGTCCTTCTAAAGTTCATAGCACACATCAACTCGGAAAGAGATCGTCACCGTATCGCCTTTCGCCTCGTCGGCAAAAAGGCGTCAACCTAACATAAGCACGTAACCAAAGCGGACCAGTAGCTCCGATACGTTGACTCAGCTACAGCTAGGGGACGCCGCGCTTACGGCTGGCCGACCGCTGGTTGACCTGCTGGCAAGAATAGTTTGCTATAGGCAGGCCGCGGGAGGGGTGAGAGGGGCAAGGGTGGATGAAAAGACGCAAGCGCGGCGGCGGAGAGGCGTTGGCGCGGGGACGACGAGCCGTAAGCGCGGGGACCGCTGGTTGACCACGCGGTCCACGCGCCACACCGCGGTTCGTGAGCTTGTCCCGAGGCAAATCGGTTACGTTACGACTCGAGTTGATACGGTTACGATCCGTTTCCGAGTTGATATGTGTGCTATGACCTTAAGGCGTCACAGCTTCTTTGTAAACACGCAAAAATTTTACGAGTTCGATTAAAGAACAATACTCAACTGTGAGCATCCCACCGCTCATACAACTCCGGATGGGCATGGAGGCAGTGTGGCCAGAACAGCACAAAGTTAACGTCGGTCAGAAAAGGTACCATCAGCTCGGCACGGTGGCGCTTGCGCACCGCCTGTCTGTCTGACCGACGAGCTATAAGTGATGTCGCTTCCTGCTGTTTTTCTTTTGCTCTGACTGACATCCACTCCTGTTGAACATGAATTAGCTTTTGCAGTATACTTACATATTAAACTTTTGCAATGCAACTGAATGAAAGCCGAGAGACGATTAGATGAGTAACGAGGCGACGAGTGTTTTCTATGCGACGCCAGCGCATCTCGCGAAAATTCTAAGGCCTGTTAACTAACCGTTTTCATTTGAGAGGCTTTCAAACGTGACAACATACAAACAGTAACTAGTTAATCGTAGTTGAACGTTCTCATCCCGCTATATGACCGTTCCCTCTTTGTCATTATAAGCATTAAGTACTAGGTAGGCCACTGGCATTTTCAGCCAAGTGCAATAATTCCCAGTGCAATAAAATCCCCCTTTTAAAACCTTAGAAACCAAATAGGAAAAGGAATAGAACAGAATACTCTTTATTATGTACACCATAAACAAGTAAAATTAAATTTATAATTTTAAAACCCCCGATAAAAACAAAGCATTTAATAAACGATTTATTTTTATTTTTTATTGCTAAGTACACTCGATCAAGTCACCTTTCAAATAAAATCAAAATTGTTTCAGCCGTTTGGCAGCTACGATGGCGCAGACCGACACACGTTAAACTTATAACACTCCTATTTTCCGTCGGGGGTTAAAAATACAGATATAAATGTAGAATTTACACACACACACACACACAGACACACACACACACATTGCCTACAGAACAACAATGAAACAAACAAACGAAGAACATTTATCATATATCATACAGACCGCAATTCATTGCTGCTTCCCTGCCAATTTCCTTTACGAGTGAAACATTAGACGCAGACGGAAGCTCAGTAGAACACAAACAAATGTAAATGTCACATAAATATTGTGTACCCAGCCTTGTTTACAAACTCAGCTTGAAATAATAAACGGGAATCGTATTTTGATACGTCAGCCTAAGTTGCACGGTAGCTTGTTTATGCTATGCATATTTTAGCATCGTTTGCGTCTATTAATTTGAAATTAAAGGGGTATTATTGTGTGTACGATGTGTGTGGGTATACACTGCAGTGCCCTTTACCACATAACTTTACAATTACAATGTACAAGTTACAATTTATAAATTAGTACTTAAATCTTACAATTGCGTGTACCACAAAACTCCAAGCCACACAATTGTAACGGCAAATCCTTACAAATATGTCCATTGTAGTGACAAGGTTTACAATATATTGTAACTCATACATAATTTGTAATTTCTGTGTTACGAAATTTAACAATTTTGGAGAATGGTAGTTTGGTGGTATGGTCCCAGATGGTCTATGGTCCAAAAAAAGGCTAAACAAAAGAGTTACATACTTAGCTCGTGCTTCGAATTAGGCCGGTTGTACACGCCCGTTTTTTTCACCTGACAACGGACCGTGTTTCTCATATTTGTATGAGTTGGAAATCGGTCCGGCGTCCGGTGCATGTACATCACATCATTATAAACCATACACCACCGCGAATCCGGCGAAAAAAACTGTCCGTTGTCCGGTGAAAAAAACGGACGTGTACAACCGGCCTTAGGCCTCTTGTTAACGACCGTTTTTGTCAACGGACGCACATCGGTCGTCGTTGTCGTCAACACAGTTCTATGAAATGACGTGGTCCACTGCATCGGACCGACCGCCATAGCGCAATGGGTAGTGCCCGTCGCGTTAACAAACACCCACACTAACCTATTGAACAGAGCGCGTCGGTCCGTCGTCCGTTATAAAAAATCGGACCGTTTTCCGTTGTCGTTAACAAGAGGTCTTAAGCATATTCCCAGCTCTATCCTGCACTTGTAGTATGACAGTTGTGTGACAGTGACAGGAAAATCGCTTAGCCAAAGTACGTGTTGAGTAATTTTTATAGATCTATCTAAACCTAAGACTTTTAGCCAACCTTCCCGCCCTCGAGTCAGCCAGATTTTTACTAAACACGGAGCATCTTCCATTTGGCCATCCTCATCCCAAATGCTGGAAACTGGCATCCCGACGCCTAAGGGGACAAGGACTATACTCAAACAGAAAGAGAAGACTCATGTGAATCTATAGGTAGGCATCTCACCAACTGCTGTCACCTAGACGAGCCCTGCATATCCTGCCAGTAACCTATTATAAACCTTAAAGCAACGACAATAACGACTACTGTGATGCACAATCAGACGTAAAATTGCTGTAAACTCATCAGGCGCCCGGGATTCAGTTGTTAGCTAAGACTTCTTCAAAATTGTATCGGCGGAAAAACGCGGCCGCTTGAGTTCTTAGCATTTATTTTAACTTGGTACCTAAAATACCTACACATTTTTATTTCTATGCTTCTAACAGATTATCAAACGGTAGATCAAAATAAAGTAAAAGCTCGGTATATCATGTGTATGTCATAAATCCACATAGCACATAAATTTTGCATGGGTCTGAAAAATTCTGACAGCTGACTGCTATATCGTGAAACGGCCTAAATCTGATGTCGAGATGAATTATTAGGGAAACGAAAAATGTACAAACGTGAATGACATATTCGCAGGAGTTGATAACAAACGTGTTTTTGAGAGACCGCATCTATAATTTAACAAAGATTCAACGGATGTGATCTATGGAAACTCAAAGGATTGAAAAAAAAAAGTAAGTACTTAATCATGTCGAACAAGACAGTATAGTAAACAGTCTGGACAATTTGCTATTGAGATGTAAGTATTCAAAATATTCTAATTGTAGTCCATTTTAATTAGAAAATGTAGAATCGCGATAAAATGATATCGGTACCGATTCTGTTGGTCACAACTAAACTAAATTTATGTGCGTGAACTTGGCAGATCATTTCCCAGCAGAGCATAAAAAAATGTGAGTTCTATTGGCATGCGGCGGAGTTCTAGAGTTCCCTATACTTAAAAAGAAAAGTTCTGGCTTTTTTACATGAGAAAAGTCGAATGAAAATATGCTCTGCTAACTTCCGTCAGCAGATCAATTTTACCAAAATGAAAATTTTAAAACTGATTTAGATGCAGACAGGTGATCTCTATAGTTCCTAATACTTTTATGAAAGAGTTCTGGCTTCAAAAATTTATAAAAAAATAAAACAAAAATATTGATCAGTTACTAGAAAAAGTCAATCATTTTGATAAAACAGCCGTGAATGACGTAATTCGTAGATTTTCGTCGATTTTTCGGGCTGTAATTAGAAACCAAGACCCCAGTAACAAAAAAAAAAATAAAACAATGCAGAAGTCCCACAAAAGTATCAGCAGAGCCTTGTAAAAAAGATGGGTTACGAGAAATCGAGATTTTATTTAATGTTTGAGTTAGTAGGATCAAAAAGGAATTTGAGTAAAATTGAGGAGCAGGAACTCCTCGTTTCCTAATGCACCTATAAAAGAACTATCCGAAAACATGAAACACAAACTCAGAACTCTCACTCAGATATCAGCAGAGCATGGATGAATACTAAGATTATTAAAAATCGAGATATAATTCAGGGTTTCAGAAAGAATGATAAAAAAAAAAATCAGAAGCTCTCAGGAACTAGAACTCATCGATTTCTGATGCAACTACAAGAGAGCTATCCAAAAACATGAAACACATACTCAGAACTCTCACTCGGATATCAGCAGAGCATGGTTGAAAAGTTAGATTAGTAGAAATCGAGATAAAAAAGAGTATTTTAGAATGAAGGTTAAAAATAAAATTGAGTAGCTTTCAGGAACTAGAACTCTTCGATTTCTGATGCAACTACAAGAGAGCTATCCAACAACATGAAACACATACTCAGAACTCTCACTCAGATATCAGCAGAGCATGGTTGAAAAGTTAGAATAGTAGAAATCGAGATAAAAAAGAGTATTTTAGAATAAAGGTTAAAAATAAAATTGTGTAACTCTCAGGAACTAGAACTCTTCGGTTCCTGAAGCACCTAGAAAAGAGCTATCCGAAAACATAAAACAAAAACTCAAAACACTCACTCAGATATCAGCAGAGCATCGTTGAAAAGTTAGAATAGTAGAAATCGAGATAAAAAAGAGTATTTTAGAATGAAGGTTAAAAAAAAAATTGAGAAGCTCTCAGGAACTAGAACTCTTCGATTTCTGATGCACCTATAAGAGAGCTATCCAAAAACATGAAAAACATACTCAGAACTCTCACTCAGATATCAGCAGAGCATGGATGAATACTAAGATTATTAAAAATCGAGATATAATTCAGGGTTTCAGAAAGAATGATAAAAAAAAATTCAGAAGCTCTCAGGAACTAGAACTCTTCGATTTCTGATGCAACTACAAGAGAGCTATCCAACAACATGAAACACATACTCAGAACTCTCACTCAGATATCAGCAGAGCATGGTTGAAAAGTTAGATTAGTAGAAATCGAGATAAAAAAGAGTATTTTAGAATGAAGGTTAAAAATAAAATTGAGTAGCTCTCAGGAACTAGAACTCTTCGATTTCTGATGCAACTACAAGAGAGCTATCCAAAAACATGAAACACATACTCAGAACTCTCACTCAGATATCAGCAGAGCATGGATGAATACTAAGATTATTAAAAATCGAGATATAATTCAGGGTTTCAGAAATAATGATAAAAAAAAAATTCAGAAGGTCTCAGGAACTAAAACTCTTCGATTTCTGATGCACCTACAAGAGAGCTATCCAAAAACATGAAACATATACTCAGAACTCTCACTCAGATATCAGCAGAGCATGGTTGAAAAGTTAGATTAGTAGAAATCGAGATAAAAAAGAGTATTTTAGAATGAAGGTTAAAAAAAAAATTGAGAAGCTCTCAGGAACTAGAACTCTTCGATTTCTGATGCACCTATAAGAGAGCTATCCAACAACATGGAACACATACTCAGAACTCTCACTCAGATATCAGCAGAGCATGGTTGAAAAGTTAGAATAGTAGAAATCGAGATCAAAAAGAGTATTTTAGAATGAAGGTTAAAAAAAAAATTGAGAAGCTCTCAGGAACTAGAACTCTTCGATTTCAGATGCACCTACAAGAGAGCTATCCAAAAACATGAAACACATACTCAGAACTCTCACTCAGATATCAGCAGAGCATGGTTGAAAAGTTAGATTAGTAGAAATCGAGATAAAAAAGAGTACTTTAGAATGAAGGTTAAAAATAAAATTGAGTAGCTCTCAGGAACTAGAACTCTTCGATTTCTGATGCAACTACAAGAGAGCTATCCAACAACATGAAACACATACTCAGAACTCTCACTCAGATATCAGCAGAGCATGGTTGAAAAGTTAGATTAGTAGAAATCGAGATAAAAAAGAGTATTTTAGAATGAAGGTTAAAAATAAAATTGAGTAGCTCTCAGGAACTAGAACTCTTCGGTTCCTAAAGCACCTAGAAAAGAGCTATCCGAAAACATAAAACAAAAACTCAGAACACTCACTCAGATATCAGCAGAGCATGGTTGAAAAGTTAGATTAGTTGAAATCAAGATAAAAAAGAGTATTTTAGAATGAAGGTTAAAAAAAAAATTGAGAAGCTCTCAGGAACTAGAACTCTTCGATTTCAGATGCAACTACAAGAGAGCTATCCAAAAACATGAAACACATACTCAGAACTCTCACTCAGATATCAGCAGAGCATGGTTGAAAAGTTAAAATAGTAGAAATCGAGATAAAAAAGAGTATTTTAGAATGAAGGTTAAAAAAAAAATTGAGAAGCTCTCAGGAACTAGAACTCTTCGATTTCAGATGCACCTACAAGAGAGCTATCCAAAAACATGAAACACATACTCAGAACTCTCACTCAGATATCAGCAGAGCATGGTTGAAAAGTTAGATTAGTAGAAATCGAGATAAAAAAGAGTATTTTAGAATGAAGGTTAAAAATAAAATTGAGTAGCTCTCAGGAACTAGAACTCTTCGGTTCCTAAAGCACCTAGAAAAGAGCTATCCGAAAACATAAAACAAAAACTCAGAACGCTCACTCAGATATCAGCAGAGCATGGTTGAAAAGTTAGATTAGTTGAAATCGAGATAAAAAAGAGTATTTTAGAATGAAGGTTAAAAAAAAAATTGAGAAGCTCTCAGGAACTAGAACTCTTCGATTTCTGATGCACCTATAAGAGAACTATCCAAAAACATGAAACACATACTCAGAACTCTCACTCAGATATCAGCAGAGCATGGTTGAAAAGTTAGAATAGTAGAAATCGAGATAAAAAAGAGTATTTTAGAATAAAGGTTAAAAATAAAATTGAGTAACTCTCAGGAACTAGAACTCTTCGGTTCCTGAAGCACCTAGAAAAGAGCTATCCGAAAACATAAAACAAAAACTCAGGACACTCACTCAGATATCAGCAGAGCATGGTTGAAAAGTTAGAATAGTAGAAATCGAGATAAAAAAGAGTATTTACAAAATGGTGCGGGAGAAACTCCGCCCATGGGCTCCCCCGCTGACGCAGAGTCTCCGGCCTCAGCTTGTGGAGGACGTGGTGAGCGCTCTGTTCCCTTCGAGAGGGGAACATACCTCCCCGCTCATGGCTCCGCCTAATGCGGTGCTCGATGCGGACCACACCGCCGACGACGACGACGACGATGCTCCGGAGGTGACCGAGGTAGAAATGAGAGTGGCGGTACGAAGGTTGAATGCCAAGAATACCGCCCCAGGACCCGACGGCCTTCCTGGGAAGGCCTGGGTCCTGGCCATGGAGGCTCTCGGGCCTCGACTAAGAGGTCTCCTATGCGCATGCATGGAGAGGGGCCAGTTCCCACTTCGTTGGAAGACGGGGAAACTGGTCCTCATTAAGAAGCCGGGGCGCCCTGCGGACTCTCCGTCCGCTTATCGGCCCATCGTGCTGCTCGACGAGGTGGGCAAGCTCTTTGAAAGAGTCATTGCAAACCGCCTCGTCGGGCGGCTGGTGCGGGTGGGGCCGGATTTGGCGGAGAGCCAGTTTGGTTTCCGCAGAGGGCGCTCTACGGTGGACGCCATCATGCGTGTACGGGCCCTCACGACGGGGGATGCTGTGGCCCGGGGCGGGGTCGTCTTGGCGGTGTCACTAGACATCGCCAACGCCTTCAACACCCTGCCCTGGAGTTGCATAAGGGAGGCACTCCGGTACCACCGGATGCCGACCTACCTCTGTCGTGTGGTCGAGGCCTATTTGACGGACAGGGCCGTCATCTACCCCGGTCACCAGGGAATGTGGAACCGGCGAGAGATGTCGTGCGGTGTCCCACAAGGATCGGTCCTGGGGCCGCATCTGTGGGACATCGGATACGACTGGGTGCTGCGCGCCGACCTCCCTAGCGACGTCAGCGTAGTTTGCTACGCTGACGACACGCTGGTCCTGGCGCAGGGGAGGTCGCACCAGGCGGCGGCCGATCTAGCGACACGCTGGGTTGCGACAATCGTCGATAGAATCCGGCAGTTGGGACTCGAGGTGGCCTTGCACAAGTCCGAGGTCATGTGTTTTCATGGCCCTCGGAACGCGCCACCGTCGGGTTCCCAAATTACGGTAGGAGGGGTTCACATCGGCGTCGAGTCGACGATGAAGTACCTGGGACTCGTCCTCGACAGCCGGTGGAACTTCGTGGAGCATTTCCGACGTTTGGCTCCAAGGCTGGACCGGGCTGGGGCCGCCTTGAGGCGGCTCCTGCCCAATCTAGGGGGTCCAAACGCCTCCTGCCGGAGGCTCTATGCGGGGGTCGTGCGGTCCATGGCCCTTTACGGGGCACCGGTGTGGGCGCGTTCCCTTAGGCTGCGGCCAGCACGCCGGTTGAACGCGTCCCAAAGGGTCATGGCCATTCGGCTGGCCCGGGGATACCGCACGGTCTCCCGTGAGGCGGCGAGCCTCCTTGCCGGATTACCGCCATGGGATCTGGAGGCGAAGGTCCTCGCGCACATCTGGGAGTGGCGCGAGGAGGTGAAGCGCCGGGGTGTAACTCCGCTGCCGCGAGAAATCGCGGCACGGCGGACAGAGCTCCGGCAAGATCTCATGGCGGCATGGAGAGTGCGATTGTCGCAACCCAGTGCTGGGCACGCCACAATAGCGGCGATAAGTCCCCTCTTTGAGGAGTGGATAGAGAGGCGCCACGGCGTCCTCACCTTCCGCCTGGCACAGGTCCTCACCGGACATGGCAGCTTCGGGAGGTACCTGTGTAGGATTAGGCGGGAGGAAACGCCCGGGTGTCACCACTGTGTGGATCGCCCGGAGGACACGGTGGAGCATACGGTTGAGGTGTGCCCTGCTTGGGCGGGGCACCGCCGTGTCCTCGCGGAGGCGATTGGCGGCAGTGACCTCTCGCGTCCGGCCCTGGTTCAGGCCATGGTACGGAGCGAGAGGGCATGGGAAGCCGTCACCTCCTTCTGCGAAGCAGTAATGCTCGCGAAGGAGGAGGCGGAACGCGTGAGGGAAAGGCAAAGTTTGCGCACTCACGCCCCTAACCGCCGCCGTTGGAGACGCCCTGGGCGTCGGGAATCCCAGGCGGATTTCCGGCCACCATAGGCGCGGGCTTGCGGACGGCGAGCAACGGGCAGCTCGCCGTCCGATAAGGACCAGGCCCGGGTCGATGGCGCGTCGTGTTCCACGCGCGCCTCAAAGAGATGTCAGCAAAATTGACGGGGTCCGGTAGGACCGATGCCTGCCAGGGTTGCGGGAAAGTCCGAAAGGGATACTGGGACCTTGGCAACAGGCAAATGAAGGAACACGGGTGGGTTTTAGTCAGTAAAAGTCTGACACGCCCTTCCGCTCCGCCCAGAGCGAGAGAAGTCATTGGATGATTTCCCACCCTCAAAAAAAAAAAAAAAAAAAAAAGGACACTCACTCAGATATCAGCAGAGCATGGTTGAAAACTTAGAATAGTAGAAATCGAGATAAAAAGAGTATTTTAGAATGAAGGTTAAAAAAAAAATTGAGAAGCTCTCAGGAACTAGAACTCTTCGATTTCTGATGCACCTATAAGAGAGCTATCCAAAAACTTGAAACACAAACTCAGAACACTCACTCAGATATCAGCAGAGCATGGATGAATACTAAGATTATTAAAAATCGAGATATAATTCAGGGTTTCAGAAAGAATGATAAAAAAAAAATTCAAAAGCTCTCAGGAACTAGAACTCTTCGATTTCTGATGCAACTACAAGAGAGCTATCCAACAACATGAAACACATACTCAGAACTCTCACTCAGATATCAGCAGAGCATGGTTGAAAAGTTAGATTAGTAGAAATCGAGATAAAAAAGAGTATTTTAGAATGAAGGTTAAAAATAAAATTGAGTAGCTCTCAGGAACTAGAACTCTTCGGTTCCTAAAGCACCTAGAAAAGAGCTATCCGAAAACATAAAACAAAAACTCAGAACACTCACTCAGATATCAGCAGAGCATGGTTGAAAAGTTAGAATAGTAGAAATCGAGATAAAAAAGAGTATTTTAGAATGAAGGTTAACAAAAAAATTGAGAAGCTCTCAGGAACTAGAACTCTTCGATTTCAGATGCAACTACAAGAGAGCTATCCAAAAACATGAAACACATACTCAGAACTCTCACTCAGATATCAGCAGAGCATGGTTGAAAAGTTAGAATAGTAGAAATCGAGATAAAAAAGAGTATTTTAGAATGAAGGTTAAAAAAAAAATTGAGAAGCTCTCAGGAACTAGAACTCTTCGATTTCAGATGCACCTACAAGAGAGCTATCCAAAAACATGAAACACATACTCAGAACTCTCACTCAGATATCAGCAGAGCATGGTTGAAAAGTTAGATTAGTAGAAATCGAGATAAAAAAGAGTACTTTAGAATGAAGGTTAAAAATAAAATTGAGTAGCTCTCAGGAACTAGAACTCTTCGATTTCTGATGCAACTACAAGAGAGCTATCCAACAACATGAAACACATACTCAGAACTCTCACTCAGATATCAGCAGAGCATGGTTGAAAAGTTAGATTAGTAGAAATCGAGATAAAAAAGAGTATTTTAGAATGAAGGTTAAAAATAAAATTGAGTAGCTCTCAGGAACTAGAACTCTTCGGTTCCTAAAGCACCTAGAAAAGAGCTATCCGAAAACATAAAACAAAAACTCAGAACGCTCACTCAGATATCAGCAGAGCATGGTTGAAAAGTTAGATTAGTAGAAATCGAGATAAAAAAGAGTATTTTAGAATGAAGGTTAAAAAAAAAATTGAGAAGCTCTCAGGAACTAGAACTCTTCGATTTCTGATGCACCTAGAAAAGAGCTATCCGAAAACATAAAACAAAAACTCAGGACACTCACTCTGATATCAGCAGAGCATGGTTGAAAACTTAGAATAGTAGAAATCGAGAAAAAAAAGAGTATTTTAGAATGAAGGTTAAAAAAAAATTGAGAAGCTCTCAGGAACTAGAACTCTTCGATTTCTGATGCACCTATAAGAGAGCTATCCAAAAACTTGAAACACAAACTCAGAACACTCACTCAGATATCAGCAGAGCATGGATGAATACTAAGATTATTAAAAATCGAGATATAATTCAGGGTTTCAGAAAGAATGATAAAAAAAAAATTCAGAAGCTCTCAGGAACTAGAACTCTTCGATTTCTGATGCAACTACAAGAGAGCTATCCAACAACATGAAACACATACTCAGAACTCTCACTCAAATATCAGCAGAGCATGGTTGAAAAGTTAGATTAGTAGAAATCGAGATAAAAAAGAGTATTTTAGAATGAAGGTTAAAAATAAAATTGAGTAGCTCTCAGGAACTAGAACTCTTCGGTTCCTAAAGCACCTAGAAAAGAGCTATCCGAAAACATAAAACAAAAACTCAGAACACTCACTCAGATATCAGCAGAGCATGGTTGAAAAGTTAGAATAGTAGAAATCGAGATAAAAAAGAGTATTTTTGAATGAAGGTTAAAAAAAAAATTGAGAAGCTCTCAGGAACTAAAACTCTTCGATTTCAGATGCAACCACAAGAGAGCTATCCAAAAACATGAAACACATACTCAGAACTCTCACTCAGATATCAGCAGAGCATGGTTGAAAAGTTAGATTAGTAGAAATCGAGATAAAAAAGAGTATTTTAGAATGAAGGTTAAAAAAAAAATTGAGAAGCTCTCAGGAACTAGAACTCTTCGATTTCTGATGCACCTAGAAAAGAGCTATCCGAAAACATAAAACAAAAACTCAGGACACTCACTCTGATATCAGCAGAGCATGGTTGAAAACTTAGAATAGTAGAAATCGAGATAAAAAAGAGTATTTTAGAATGAAGGTTAAAAAAAAATTGAGAAGCTCTCAGGAACTAGAACTCTTCGATTTCTGATGCACCTATAAGAGAGCTATCCAAAAACTTGAAACACAAACTCAGAACACTCACTCAGATATCAGCAGAGCATGGATGAATACTAAGATTATTAAAAATCGAGATATAATTCAGGGTTTCAGAAAGAATGATAAAAAAAAAATTCAGAAGCTCTCAGGAACTAGAACTCTTCGATTTCTGATGCAACTACAAGAGAGCTATCCAACAACATGAAACACATACTCAGAACTCTCACTCAAATATCAGCAGAGCATGGTTGAAAAGTTAGATTAGTAGAAATCGAGATAAAAAAGAGTATTTTAGAATGAAGGTTAAAAATAAAATTGAGTAGCTCTCAGGAACTAGAACTCTTCGGTTCCTAAAGCACCTAGAAAAGAGCTATCCGAAAACATAAAACAAAAACTCAGAACACTCACTCAGATATCAGCAGAGCATGGTTGAAAAGTTAGAATAGTAGAAATCGAGATAAAAAAGAGTATTTTAGAATGAAGGTTAAAAAAAAAATTGAGAAGCTCTCAGGAACTAGAACTCTTCGATTTCAGATGCAACTACAAGAGAGCTATCCAAAAACATGAAACACATACTCAGAACTCTCACTCAGATATCAGCAGAGCATGGTTGAAAAGTTAGAATAGTAGAAATCGAGATAAAAAAGAGTATTTTAGAATGAAGGTTAAAAAAAAAATTGAGAAGCTCTCAGGAACTAGAACTCTTCGATTTCAGATGCACCTACAAGAGAGCTATCCAAAAACATGAAACACATACTCAGAACTCTCACTCAGATATCAGCAGAGCATGGTTGAAAAGTTAGATTAGTAGAAATCGAGATAAAAAAGAGTACTTTAGAATGAAGGTTAAAAATAAAATTGAGTAGCTCTCAGGAACTAGAACTCTTCGATTTCTGATGCAACTACAAGAGAGCTATCCAACAACATGAAACACATACTCAGAACTCTCACTCAGATATCAGCAGAGCATGGTTGAAAAGTTAGATTAGTAGAAATCGAGATAAAAAAGAGTATTTTAGAATGAAGGTTAAAAATAAAATTGAGTAGCTCTCAGGAACTAGAACTCTTCGGTTCCTAAAGCACCTAGAAAAGAGCTATCCGAAAACATAAAACAAAAACTCAGAACGCTCACTCAGATATCAGCAGAGCATGGTTGAAAAGTTAGATTAGTTGAAATCGAGATAAAAAAGAGTATTTTAGAATGAAGGTTAAAAAAAAAATTGAGAAGCTCTCAGGAACTAGAACTCTTCGATTTCTGATGCACCTATAAGAGAACTATCCAAAAACATGAAACACATACTCAGAACTCTCACTCAGATATCAGCAGAGCATGGTTGAAAAGTTAGAATAGTAGAAATCGAGATAAAAAAGAGTATTTTAGAATAAAGGTTAAAAATAAAATTGAGTAACTCTCAGGAACTAGAACTCTTCGGTTCCTGAAGCACCTAGAAAAGAGCTATCCGAAAACATAAAACAAAAACTCAGGACACTCACTCAGATATCAGCAGAGCATGGTTGAAAAGTTAGAATAGTAGAAATCGAGATAAAAAAGAGTATTTTAGAATGAAGGTTAAAAAAAAATTGAGAAGCTCTCAGGAACTAGAACTCTACGATTTCTGATGCACCTATAAGAGAGCTATCCAAAAACTTGAAACACAAACTCAGAACACTCACTCAGATATCAGCAGAGCATGGATGAATACTAAGATTATTAAAAATCGAGATATAATTCAGGGTTTCAGAAAGAATGATAAAAAAAAAATTCAAAAGCTCTCAGGAACTAGAACTCTTCGATTTCTGATGCAACTACAAGAGAGCTATCCAACAACATGAAACACATACTCAGAACTCTCACTCAGATATCAGCAGAGCATGGTTGAAAAGTTAGATTAGTAGAAATCGAGATAAAAAAGAGTATTTTAGAATGAAGGTTAAAAAAAAAATTGAGAAGCTCTCAGGAACTAGAACTCTTCGATTTCTGATGCACCTAGAAAAGAGCTATCCGAAAACATAAAACAAAAACTCAGGACACTCACTCTGATATCAGCAGAGCATGGTTGAAAACTTAGAATAGTAGAAATCGAGATAAAAAAGAGTATTTTAGAATGAAGGTTAAAAAAAAATTGAGAAGCTCTCAGGAACTAGAACTCTTCGATTTCTGATGCACCTATAAGAGAGCTATCCAAAAACTTGAAACACAAACTCAGAACACTCACTCAGATATCATCAGAGCATGGATGAATACTAAGATTATTAAAAATCGAGATATAATTCAGGGTTTCAGAAAGAATGATAAAAAAAAAATTCAGAAGCTCTCAGGAACTAGAACTCTTCGATTTCTGATGCAACTACAAGAGAGCTATCCAACAACATGAAACACATACTCAGAACTCTCACTCAAATATCAGCAGAGCATGGTTGAAAAGTTAGATTAGTAGAAATCGAGATAAAAAAGAGTACTTTAGAATGAAGGTTAAAAATAAAATTGAGTAGCTCTCAGGAACTAGAACTCTTCGATTTCTGATGCAATCACAAGAGAGCTATCCAACAACATGAAACACATACTCAGAACTCTCACTCAGATATCAGCAGAGCATGGTTGAAAAGTTAGATTAGTAGAAATCGAGATAAAAAAGAGTACTTTAGAATGAAGGTTAAAAATAAAATTGAGTAGCTCTCAGGAACTAGAACTCTTCGATTTCTGATGCAATCACAAGAGAGCTATCCAACAACATGAAACACATACTCAGAACTCTCACTCAGATATCAGCAGAGCATGGTTGAAAAGTTAGATTAGTAGAAATCGAGATAAAAAAGAGTATTTTAGAATGAAGGTTAAAAATAAAATTGAGTAGCTCTCAGGAACTAGAACTCTTCGGTTCCTAAAGCACCTAGAAAAGAGCTATCCGAAAACATAAAACAAAAACTCAGAACACTCACTCAGATATCAGCAGAGCATGGTTGAAAAGTTAGAATAGTAGAAATCTAGATAAAAAAGAGTATTTTAGAATGAAGGTTAAAAAAAAAATTGAGAAGCTCTCAGGAACTAGAACTCTTCGATTTCTGATGCACCTACAAGAGAGCTATACAAAAACATGAAAAACATACTCAGAACTCTCACTCAGATATCAGCAGAGCATGGTTGAAAAGTTAGATTAGTAGAAATCGAGATAAAAAAGAGTACTTTAGAATGAAGGTTAAAAATAAAATTGAGTAGCTCTCAGGAACTAGAACTCTTCGATTTCTGATGCAACTACAAGAGACCTATCCAACAACATGAAACACATACTCAGAACTCTCACTCAGATATCAGCAGAGCATGGTTGAAAAGTTAGATTAGTAGAAATCGAGATAAAAAAGAGTACTTTAGAATGAAGGTTAAAAATAAAATTGAGTAGCTCTCAGGAACTAGAACTCTTCGATTTCTGATGCAATCACAAGAGAGCTATCCGACAACATGAAACACATACTCAGAACTCTCACTCAGATATCAGCAGAGCATGGTTGAAAAGTTAGATTAGTAGAAATCGAGATAAAAAAGAGTATTTTAGAATGAAGGTTAAAAATAAAATTGAGTAGCTCTCAGGAACTAGAACTCTTCGGTTCCTAAAGCACCTAGAAAAGAGCTATCCGAAAACATAAAACAAAAACTCAGAACACTCACTCAGATATCAGCAGAGCATGGTTGAAAAGTTAGAATAGTAGAAATCTAGATAAAAAAGAGTATTTTAGAATGAAGGTTAAAAAAAAAATTGAGAAGCTCTCAGGAACTAGAACTCTTCGATTTCTGATGCACCTACAAGTGAGCTATACAAAAACATGAAAAACATACTCAGAACTCTCACTCAGATATCAGCAGAGCATGGTTGAAAAGTTAGATTAGTAGAAATCGAGATAAAAAAGAGTACTTTAGAATGAAGGTTAAAAATAAAATTGAGTAGCTCTCAGGAACTAGAACTCTTCGATTTCTGATGCAACTACAAGAGACCTATCCAACAACATGAAACACATACTCAGAACTCTCACTCAGATATCAGCAGAGCATGGTTGAAAAGTTAGATTAGTAGAAATCGAGATAAAAAAGAGTATTTTAGAATGAAGGTTAAAAATAAAATTGAGTAGCTCTCAGGAACTAGAACTCTTCGATTTCTGATGCAACTACAAGAGAGCTATATCTGAGTGAGAGTTCTGAGTATGTGTTTCATGTTGTTGGATAGCTCTCTTGTAGTTGCATCAGAAATCGAAGAGTTCTAGTTCCTGAGAGCTACTCAATTTTATTTTTAACCTTCATTCTAAAATACTCTTTTTTATCTCGATTTCTACTAATCTAACTTTTCAACCATGCTCTGCTGATATCTGAGTGAGAGTTCTGAGTATGTGTTTCATGTTGTTGGATAGGTATCTTGTAGTTGCATCAGAAATCGAAGAGTTCTAGTTCCTGAGAGCTACTCAATTTTATATTTAACCTTCATTCTAAAGTACTCTTTTTTATCTCGATTTCTACTAATCTAACTTTTCAACCATGCTCTGCTGATATCTGAGTGAGAGTTCTGAGTATGTGTTTCATGTTTTTGGATAGCTCTCTTGTAGGTGCATCAGAAATCGAAGAGTTATAGTTCCTGAGAGCTTCTGAATTTTTTTTTTATCATTCTTTCTGAAACCCTGAATTATATCTCGATGTTTAATAATCTTAGTATTCATCCATGCTCTGCTGATATCTGAGTGAGAGTTCTGAGTTTGTGTTTCATGTTTTTGGATAGCTCTTTTTTAGGTGCTTCAGGAACCGAAGAGTTCCAGTTCCTGAGAGTTACACAATTTTATTTTTAACCTTTATTCTAAAATACTCTTTTTTATCTTGATTTCTACTATTCTAACTTTTCAACCATGCTCTGCTGATATCTGAGTGAGAGTTCTGAGTTTTTGTTTTATGTTTTCGGATAGCTCTTTTCTGGGTGCTTCAGGAACCGAAGAGTTCTTGTTCCTGAGAACTACTCAATTTTATTTTTAACCTTTATTCTAAAATACTCTTTTTTATCTCGATTTCTATTAATCTAACTTTTCAACTCTGCTCTGCTGATATCTGAGTGAGAGTTCTGAGTTTGTGTTTCATGTTTTTGGATAGCTCTCTTGTAGGTGCATCAGAAATCGAAGAGTTCTAGTTCCTGAGAGCTTCTGAATTTTTTTTTTATCATTCTTTCTGAAACCCTGAATTATATCTCGATTTTTAATAATCTTAGTATTCATCCATGCTCTGCTGATATCTGAGTGAGAGTTCTGAGTTTGTGTTTCATGTTTTCGGATAGCTCTTTTCTGGGTGCTTCAGGAACCGAAGAGTTCTAGTTCCTGAGAACTACTCAATTTTATTTTTAACCTTTATTCTAAAATACTCTTTTTTATCTCGATTTCTATTAATCTAACTTTTCAACCATGCTCTGCTGATATCTGAGTGAGAGTTCTGAGTTTGTGTTTCATGTTGTTGGATAGCTCTCTTGTAGTTGCATCAGAAATCGAAGAGTTCTAGTTCCTGAGAGCTACTCAATTTTATTTTTAACCTTCATTCTAAAATACTCTTTTTTATCTCGATTTCTACTAATCTAACTTTTCAACCATGCTCTGCTGATATCTGAGTGAGAGTTCTGAGTTTGTGTTTCATGTTTTCGGATAGCTCTTTTATAGGTGCATTAGGAAACGAGGAGTTTCTGCTCCTCAATTTTACTCAAATTCTTTTTTGATCCTACTAACTCAAACATTAAATAAAATCTCGATTTCTCGTAACCCATCTTTTGTACAAGGCTCTGCTGATACTTCTAGGGGACTTCTGCATTGATTTAGTTTTTTTTCTGTTACTGGGGTCTTGGTTTCTAATTACAGTCCGAAAAATCTACGAAAATCTACGAATTACGTCATTCACGGCTGTTTTATCAAAATGATTGACTTTTTCTAGTAACTGATCAATATTTTTGTTTTATTTTTTTATAAATTTTTGAAGCCAGAACTCTTTCATAAAAGTATTAGGAACTATAGAGATCACCTCTGTGCATCTAAATCAGTTTTAAAATTTTCATTTTGGTAAAATTGATCTGCTGACGGAAGTTAGCAGAGCATATTTTCATTCGACTTTTCTCATGTAAAAAAGCCAGAACTTTTCTTTTTAAGTATAGGGAACTCTAGAACTCCGCCGCATGCCAATAGAACTCACATTTTTTTATGCTCTGCTGGGAAATGATCTGCCAAGTTCACCCACATACTAAATTTAAGTTCAGTGCATCTTTTTCTTTCTATTTCATTAAGAAAAGGACAGAAGATAAATTTTAGTTTAGTCCGGTCAAGTTAATCAGCGCCTGTCACTACTCCATACAAGTTTAGACCTGATTAAAAACTTGTATAGTAAAATTACGTCAATTTACATCAGGCGCTGATTAATTTGACAGGACTAAACTAAAATTTATCTTCTGTCCTTTTCTTAATGATATAGAAAGAAAAAGATGCACTGAACTTAAATTTTGTTTAGTTTGTGAACAACAGAATTGGCACCACTATCTCTTTATTGCCCTTTTGTATTATTTGACTTTGAGTTTCATTCTGATTACACAACCCAGTAACGGGGTAATACGATACCCCTTAGTTGTCAGACTTTCGGGTAACGACTGCCAAAGATCCACGATTGACAGCCGGGACCAACGGATTAACGTGCTTTCCGAGGCACGGAGGAGTTTCGGTATGTAAAGATGGTCACCCATCCACGGACCAATCCCGGCAAGAGTAGCTTAACCTGGTGGATCGACGCTCGATTACTTAGCCACGAGCTCCTCTTGCAAGCAACTTTGCAGTCGAGCAACTTTATGCAGCTAGATCATGATAAATTGTCGAAATGAGATGAATGCTGCTGAATTGATTACCTATTTTTGAATGCAAAAACGAGATTGTAACCGTAAATTTCACGGCTCTCCGCGCCAACGACGGACGACCAATTTCCATGTAATTTCGCAGCGGTAGCATAATGTAATTTCCCCTTGCATGTGTCATGATGATTAGCATAGTTTTAATCATGCCGAGTAAAGGCTCCCACAAACAGGCGCGACAAGGGCAACACTGCCTGTCGCGTCCGCGATATCGCACTTGTTTGCACGAGCCTTAAAACAGTTTTAAGAGGAATTAGGGTCGGTCTCTTTCTCCATAGAAAAAGTCATAATTCGAGGTTCGGATCTCGTCTTTTTCCTCCTCCAATATGGGACCAATTTGAAAGATATTTCATAAATTGAATAAAAAGGATATTTACTGTGCTCCTGTTTTCCGTTTTGATTATACATTATCTGTAGAAGCACTAGAACCCTCAGAAAATGCTCAAAATTGCCTGTTTAGACCGCTGTCGTCAGAGGCCTATTGTACAAATTTGACAACTATGAATGAAAAAAGAAAAACATAGGGGCACAGTAAATATCCCCCTTATTCAATTTATAAAATATCTTTCAAATTGGTCCAATATTAGAGGAGGAAATAAACGAGACCCGAACCTCGAATTACGACTTTTTGTATGGAGAAAAAGACCGACCCTATTTCCTCTCAACTGTGCAGTTTCTTGTTTGCAATATTTTGTCACGCAGAGTGGAAAGCATAGAAAGAAAGAAAGAAAGAAAAATATTTTATTTGGGACACGCACAGGAAAAACAAGCAGTAATATAAAGCAAGTACTAAATTAAAATAAAATCATAATTAAAACTAACTAAATACATAGACGACCTGTGCGAGGCCAAAAAGGCTCCTACCTCAGCATAATGCTGCGATATTAAAATAAATTAATACCGCAGCGCTGGTATTCTGATAGGGCCCGCTGTGATGCCACGGACACGCCTACAGACACAATATATAAATTAGGGGATTACAACACAAAAATAAATAAAACAATGAAAAATAATGACATAATATAAACCGTAAATATAAATGTGCATGAATCGCCTCACGCCAGACTTTCCAACATCACTTGTCTATGGTGTTATCTGTGGTGACAAGCGAAGGGACGCCGCGGACGCATTCCCGCATTCCAAGTCTGCGATGCATTTAAGTGTCAAAATGTCATATCGTGATCAAAGAAGATACTAAATTAAGCATAAGTAGGTATAATTAGCTTCCTCCCCTCTGTGAGAGGGACTGGACCGTAATCCTCTTCGCGGGGCTAGTGACGGTTAGAGGATATCACATTTCTTCAAATTTTTAGGTTTGATTCTTCAAGGACTTTCTAATTAACTACAATAGTTTTTGGTCTGCGCGCGGCCCGTCCGCGGTCATACAGGTTAAGACATGCCAGTTTCCTCACGATGTTTTCCTTCACCGTTTTGAGAGCTGTGGTGATTATATAATTTACTCAAAATGCAGTGCCTGTCTGGGTTCAAACCGCAACCATTTCAGGTCGCGGCCGTTTCTACTGGGTTTCACTGCTCTTGTGCTGCTCAGTGGAAAAGCAGATGTGTAATAAATGGAAGGAGGGGGGGGTACTGTTTCTATGAACCGGGCACATACCTATTATTGAAGCTAACTCAAAAACTACCCAAGAAAAATTAATAAAATTTATATGGGAACAGCCCGCACAAGCTTCCTGTACCGTCTATAATAAACGAAAATATCTATGGACCGCACATTTAAAAAAATAACGTACGCTACGAACATAGAACCTCGTCCTTTTTGGAAGTCGGTTAAAAAAGCTATAATTATTTGTTACTTACCATTTCATCCGGAGTAGGTTCATCCAGCCCATAGACTGGCCGGTGGAAGCCAAGTTCTTCTTGCTCTTGGCTAAACCTGTCTGAGATAAGTCTTGCTTGCTCCTGGTTATAGGAACGTAGCTCATTCTTGGTCACCTCAGCAAATTTCACCGTGTCCACACCACGGAACACTTTTGTTACTTTGGCGTTCTGTAATTTTTCAAACCATAAAGAATCTATAGATATGTAAGTAGATCTCTGGACTAAATAGGATCTCTGTAGTATCATTAAAAAAAAAACATGTATTTATTTATTCTATTCGATTTTTAATTTATTAACACAGTCTTTTTCTCTTTGCGTATCTGTGGAGTACGATATTGGTTGCATTATTTGTATAACCCGTTCTATTTATTTGTAATACTGACTAGTAATTTGCCCGCGGCTTCGCTCGCGTTGATGTCGGTTATTGTAAGTACTCCTCAAACTTATCATAACAAATTGTTTTGCAATACCGTCATTATACATCGTAAAAGCATTGCGTCGGATCAGGATCAACTATTAAACAAAGTGGTGAGGTGATGTCGATTATAAAAATAAAATGGTTGATAGACATACCAAAATAAACATGTAGACTGGTTCACTTTGGTCTCTGAATCTTCGCATGACCTCTATTTCGTCAGCCGGTACCTATGAATAATAATTAAATATATGTAGTACAACATTCATTTTTAGGGTTCCGTACCCAAAGGGTAAAACGGGACCCTATTACTAAGACTCCGTTGTCCGTCCGTCTGTCTGTCTGTCTGTCCGTCTGTCACCAGGCTGTATCTCATGAACCGTGATAGTTAGACAGTTGAAATTTTCACAGATGATGTATTTCTGTTGCCGCTATAACAACAAATACTAAAAAACAGAATAAAATAAATATTTAAGGGGGCCCCATACAACAAACGTGATTTTTTGCCGTTTTTATAGATAACGGTACGGAGCCCTTCGTGCGCGAGTCCGACTCGCACTTGGCCGGTTTTGTTTAACCTCAACCTGAAAAGAAGTTATTGTAGATACTCAATGATGACATTTTTTTGTCTATGAGATCAACAGAGAAATCACGAAAAAAGTATCTGCTGCTCCATACATTTATGTTTCACATAAATCGTCAAATTCTATGGAAAAGCTGATTTAAAATAGCAAAATTGATGTATCCTGCGTGCGCAATACAGTTTCCAAATATGTAAACGTGTTTTTTTTAGAAAAACAACTCTAAAACCTACTCAAAGTTCAGTTTGCGCTACGACATCAAACATTTTTATGACATTTACAAGTTTCATTTTGAAATCAACCTAATTATACACTGGCTAAAGTTGATTTTCGTTCAAGTGGAAATAACATCCATTGGAAACAAGGATTTGAGTAGACTTCAGAGTACTTACCTTCAATAATATTAGTTTACCATCGCTCCAATCCAGCTTCATAATACTGAAGAGTCTGTTAAGGGCAGTGCAGGAACCGAACGCATAACTGTATATTTCTGCACCTAGCACATAAACTTAATAATAATGTACTTTCTTGCCACAATTTAGTACAACTAAGTGGAAGTAGGTATTACCACAGTCCATAGCTAACTGCTTAAAGTCCTATCTGCATACAACAGTATCGGCAGTGCCGACACGTGCCGATCAGTAACGTATCGATAAGTGTCAGTGAAATATAGGTAATATTGTAGCATACATTTTGTAGTGACAGTGACGTTCAGTGACTGCGCTGAACGTCACTGTCACTGACGAGTACGGATAGCGTCGTACAAAATGTATGCTACAATATTATATTTCACTGACACTTATCGATACGTTACTGATCGGCACGTGTCGGCACTGTTGTATGCGGATAGGCTTTAAGTGAGAATTCTTGGAAATGTGATTTATTTTAATTTAAACCTTTGGATGACTTGGTCCTCGTAAAGCATTCAAGTCCAAACTCAATGTTCGTCATCATGCGATGGAGCGCGGTATGCTTGGAGTCATAATAACAGAGCACCTTCAACACCACAATGAGCTCCAAAGCACTTATAACTCAAAAAGCCGCTAAGTTGAACGTGGCCTGGCCACGTTTACCCAATGTGCTATGGGCCAAAATAACTGATACATTGAGCCCTGGAGCAACATAAAGCTCATCTAGGCCGCTATGTAGCCCCAGAATTATAACAGCAAAAAATCTATCTACCTAGCCTTTTCCGAACTATGTTGGGGTCGGTTTCCAGTCTAACCGGATGCAGCTGAATACCAGTATTTTACATGGAGCGACTGTCTATCTGACCTCCACAACTGGCTGGGTAATACGATACCCCTTGTAAGACTGGTTGTCAGACTTTCGGGCTTCTAACGACCCGTAACTACTGTCAAAGATTCACTAATGCCACGATTAACGTAAGGGACCAACGGCTTAACGTGCTTTCCGAGACACGGAGGAGTTTCGGTATGGAAAGATGGTCACCCACCCACGGACCAACCCCGGCAAGCGAAGCTTAACCTAATGGATCGACCCGTGCGTTTGTTATTACTTAGCTCTTCTCCAGTTTGTGTTAAACGTTATCTTTTGCTAATGTGCGTTTTTTCTGCCGTGACGATACGTCCACGTTCCTAAAATGTACGAAAATGCGTAGCTCAAATCAAAAGCAGAATTAAAACAGCAATACTAACAAATAAGGCTATCCGCATTATTCCTTATAACATTCTCAAATTCTTTTTCATTGTGGATATGTACAAATAATTCTATTTTCTTTTTAGCCATTTTCACTCAACTAGAACTGGAGTAACAATCGGTTTGGTCAAGACTTGTACATGTAGGTACTTCCAAGTCATCTCGTGGCCCACTGGAAGGTACAGTGTACCATCGCAAAAACGCATATCTAACCACTTTCAAAACAAAATCCTGTGCACAAGATGACCACATCAAAGTTGTGCGGAAATCGGTTGCCATGGTATGGGCACGTGATGCGAAGGAATGAGGAAAATGAGCAAAGTTTTGGGTATGAATGTCGATGGCTATAAGAGTAGGGGAAGACCAGAGAAACGATGAATGGACTGTGTGAAAGATGATATGGCTAGAAAGGGGGGTGACTATCGAGATGACGGCTAATAGAGAAGTATGGAAGAAAGGGACATGTTGCGCCGACCACAAATAAATTGGGATAAGGGCAGGAGAATGATGAAGATGACCACATCTCAGACCGCCCAGGTTCTATAGCGGTCAAGCGCTGCAAGCAAGAATAGTCCTTATGGTGGTTAGTTATGGCTTTCCGCGATAGTACGTACACACGGCTACACATCAAGCTGTACATTTCCAATATAAGCTGATCTCGCATTGTATAGGATTTCCGTACATAGCGAGGTGTGTGCGTACAGTAAGCCAGCCTGCAGTGGTAAAACTTTGACTTTGAGCTGGTCTAGCGTATACGAAAGACCAAAAAATCGTTTGACCTGAAACACTTTACGTACGTTTAGACGTGAGTTAAAGTCTTTAAAATAATTAAATAAAACTAGGTAGGTACCTGAAAATCATTAAAGCCAATAACTTTTTAACCCTGAAACCATTTTATTTTTTAATAAATATAAATTGATGCAAGGAACCATTGTGAAGCACTCCCATGTCTGGGCAGCATTTGGTCCAAATCGGTCAATACTCTTTGCTTTCATAGTGGGAGACAATTAAAAAAACTGATGATAACAAAGTCGGGAGACAGTTTAGCAACTACATAATTATCTTTATTCTACACCTTACACCACTCGATAGCTAAAGAATCAAAGAAAATATTACTCGTAACGTTCACGGCCGTGCCAACGACACAGGCATACCCCATTTTTTTTCTACCTGGCTCCTGTATAATGATTTAAAACTCATATAAATGAAACAACCAGTATATAGTCATGATAACCAAAAATAACTTTATTTCTTTGTTATTCAGCAATAATTTGGTTTCATAGTCTGGCAGGCCCATCGCCATTTAACACCGATAAAGTACAAAAGATTCAGTTTTCAAAGTTCATAATATTTGTTGATGATTTTTTATTCGTTGAAGTAGAGGTCATGTGTTCAGAGTCATTTTCATACTGAAGCCTCCAGAAAACATCTTCGATGGTAGTGGAGCTAAGATAGTAATCTTCTATCAAATCAGAATATTGCTCTTTTAATTCTTGTAGCCTTTTAAACATTACACTATAGCGTTGCTCTTGGTTGTTGTCTTCAATATAATAATACAGCATACACTAGAATTAAAAATAAATATTTGCACAGATAACACAGATGAATACAGATGGTGATGATTCACTCCGTATTTTACGCTAAAAGTAGGTACGCGGCGGGTTAGACTTGTCGAATTCAGTAGGCGGAACGTAGTCAAAAGATAAACGTAGAAAGAGAAGCAAATTCTATGTGAATATAACTGTAGGTAATTAGCGCTGTGCGACCTGAATTGCACTTTATTGTGTCGTATATAGCAACATTCGCTTTTTTTAAATTATTTTGCGGTGTGAACCATCAGACGCCCTAGTGCAAGTTTCTTTTAACCATCTCGACTTTACGCATCGACCGCGTTCGGCGCTCCAATCAGAGCGCCGAACGCGGTCATTGCGTAAAGTCGAGATAGTATAAAGAAACACACTAGGGACTCAGTATTCATCTGTGACAGTAATTTAAATATTTCAGGCCTAAGAAACGCTTTTTTTTATGATGAAATTATCAAATATTTTCTCCCGCTCTGGGCGGAGTGGGAGGTCGTGTCAGATTCTTGCTGTCTAAAGCCCACCCGTGTTCCTTCAGTTGCCTGTATGTTGCCAGAGGCCACGGTATCCCTTTCGGACTTTCCTGCGACCAGACTCAAGAAAAGTGCGACGACTAGAGTCGTTCTTGAATGATTGGCGGGAAAAGGTAGCAGAAGATGAATGGAGAAGTATGGAGGAGATCTGTCCTTTGCCCAGCAGGGGAAAGGACAGGGAAAAAAGGGAAAGATCCGGAGTCACACGTAATCTGTTCGATTTATGCCCTAACACGTGTGACTCCGGATTTTTTATTTATGGACTGTGGTGTCTTGTTTATACCTTTTTAGTTGATTGACTTTTTTGTCGTAGATGGGTTTTAGCTTTTGTTACTTTATTTTTTTTAATATCTTTTATTTTTGCTACTTGGTGATAATCTCTTGGAAAAGAGTCGAATTTGTCACGCCATCTTCTGAGCCTTCCACGCTGTCTTTTCTTTAATTGTGAATTAGCTTTTGCCCGCGGCTTCATCCTTGTGGAACTCGAAAGTTATCAAATTTCGTAACCCAGGCCCGTGGTCTATCCGTGTGCCAAATTTCATCCAAATCCGTTCAGCTGTTAAGTAAGTAATAGACAGACAGTGTTACTTTCGCATTTATTATTATGTATGGACTAGCTGCGCCCCGCAGTTTCACCCGCGTAAGTCTCGATCCCGTGGGAATATCAGAATAAAAAGTATCCTATGTGTTAATCCAGGTTATAAACTATCTGTTTGCCAAATTTCATCCAAATCCATTCAGCCGTTTTTGCGTGATTGAGACACACAAACAAACACACAAACTTTCACATTTATAATATTAGTAGGATAGTAGGATAATATTAGTAGGATTAGTAGGATAGTAGGATAGGATTATTGTATGGATTATTTTAGGGTTTAGTTAATAACTATTATAAATAAACTTACCAAATGTTCTCTACAAAGCCTGCTAGTGTTGAATATCTTGAGAAAATCGTTCTTTAAGTCATGCAAAGACTGTGCAAACATCACACTTTTTTCTGAAGGTCTCTCTCTCAGGACGTCTGTTGGGGCGTCTGTTTCCAATTCAACAATAATTAAATAAATTATTAAATAGATGTATTTTTATTGGCAACATAACAACACGCTTACATTCACTGAAGGGTAGGTAGAGTTATATTGTACACCCAAATTTCACCAGTTATGTTTAAGTCCCATGGGAGCGAGTCAAACTGACTAACTGGGCAAAAATCGAGTCTCCGAGCTGCTACTGTCAAACTCCGGATATAAAATCAAATAGCATTGCCCGACTTTGGGGACTTGGTAAGACTAGTTATCAGACTTTCGGGCTTCTTACGACCCGTAACAATTGTCAAAGATCTACAAATGACAGCCGGGACCAACGGCTTAACGTGCTTTCCGAGGCACGGAGGAGTCTCGGTATGTAAATATGGTCACATCCACGGACCAATCCCGGCAAGCGTAGCTTAACCTGATGCATCGACCCGTGCGAATTGTTTTTACTTAGCCACGATCTCCTCAGAATAATGTATATCTAAATAGTATAAAACAAAGTAACTTTTCGTGTCTGTATGTGTGTGCTCTTAGGTCTACTAAACTACGAAAAGCATTTTGCTGAGGTTTTTACCATCATTCAGAGAATTTATTTCGGAAGGTTTATGAGTGTAATGCATTCATATTTAACAAGGATAGAGCACAGAAATGTTGATGTTTTGACATGTCCCACGTCAGTAAATCACATCTGTGCGAAGCGCTGGTACCTACACGTTATTTTATGTTTTAAGTATTACTTGCTTCCACCCGCGGCTTCGCCCGCGTGGTATGTCGATAAAAAGTACCCTATGTCCTTCCCCATGATGCCATCGATCTCCTTGCCAGATTTTGTCAAAATCCGTTCAGTGGTTTAGGGGTGAAAAGGTAACATACAGACAGACAGAGTTACTTTCGAATTTATAATATTAGTATGGATACATAGGTCCTTAGAGAAAATAATATTATCTTCCAAAATAAGGTTAATATTAACTGAGTACTGATTTTATTTTATTCCAATACTTTTCATTACGTCAGTACGAGGATCGGTCAAGTGTGAACCTTACAAATATTTTTATTTTATGTTTTTGGGACGTTGTGAATGTATGTTTAGGGGTATGAGGAACAGGGTGTAAAGTTCACTCATCCTCCATAGAAAAGCGAGGATCCTCCGACCAAACGGGTGTTGTGTCTGGCGGGCAACTGCCCAACGATTAATGTCGGGTTTTTGTATATATGTCCAATGCACGGTAAACTTTAATTGCGCGATGCAGGATTTATGTGACGTCAGAATGTTTGTGTGATGTCAGGTTTTTGATGCGTAGTTCGAATGTGGCGGTGTAGATACCGCCGCATATGTATGAAAAATCATTTTGGGGAAATTGGAACTTGGGGCCATCGGGCATCACCCATTCATCACCCATTCAAAGAACTGTGTACATTGTCTCCCGTTAAAATTTTGACAGAACTTAATACTGAGTTAATGCAGTGTGTACCAATATACAATTTATGTAAATAAAAATCCTGTCCGATCCGAAAGCGGCACAGGTACTGAAATAACAATAGCACAAAAAAAAAAGTTATCGCATATAACAAATTCAAATTCACATTTTGAGTAAGTACCACAATTACCCCAATTTCATTATAAATTAGCAAAGGTATGACTTGTAGACACGCACTAAGCGACTGCCGCCCGCGCTCCATGTAATAAACCGGTAAAATCCTCCATTGTAAAAAAATGCGGCGATTTTTTTTTTGTTTTTCCTAAAAACAACCACATAGACTCTCAGTATGATTCTTAACAACACCTCACGGACCGGACAGGGTTTTTGTTAAACGCTGTATAATATGCGAAACTAAAAACACACTCACATTCCGAAGTGTCGCCATCCGTATAGTATTTGTCTATCCTATAGGCTGTGAACATTTTAAGCTTGATCCGTGCCGTGTACCCTTTGTCCAATGATTCGAGGATATCTTCTGCAGGTCCTATGGCTGCAAACTGGCCTTTCGCCATTATTGCTATGCGGTCGAAGACCGGCTGCAGGAGACGCCAATCCGTACTGAAAAGGAAATTATTTAGGGAACTTCTGGTTTTAGTAAGTGACAAGGTATGCGTCTGATGGGATATTCCATCGGCAAAAATGGCGGACTTGCACACAAATTTTCAACCAATAAGTGCTCGCGGACACGCCGTCACCGCGCCGTCATCGCGCCTCTAAGCTGTGTACACCGCACCGCCATCGCCACCGTGCCGCCGCCGCACCACCACCACACCGCTAGTACTGTTTTTTTTATTCCATCGCCGGCCGCTTGGAAAAGTGCTGTTTCCTATGGAGAAGAGACGGCAAGAAACTCCAACAATTGTACTTAATATCTAGGGTCTTACCTCAAAACCTTAGACACTTGTTCAACGCGTGTTTAATGTCAGTTTTATGTCAAACTCCTTAAAGAAATTTCATGTTTAAAAGGTGTTTAGGCTAAACAACTGATAATCACGGTTTTGTGGTAATAAGGTGTGTGTTAGTAAGTACAGACACAGATTAACATAAAATTAAAGTATAGCGTGAAGCTGCTTCCGCCTCCGCAACATCGGGGAATCCACACTGAGAATACTGTTGGTGCTACCGCGAACAGGCGTAGTCAGGGATGAACATCTTTTTCCTAATAATGGCGGCAAAACTATATAAGGAACTCTTGCGCTAAATTCTATGCTTCTAAACTCAGCAGTTAAGTGAAATATGAAATCGCAAAAAAAAATGTGCTGTTTCATACATATAAGTTTAATACCAACTGTTCTAAACTGTATGGGACAGCTGCTTTTCTTTTCGCGATTTCAAAGTTGGTCCCATAGTAAAACATATTCAGTTCGATGGTCTAGAGCACCTCTTAAAGTTTGTTAAGTTAATTTTTTAACACCATAAATAATAAATAAAAATCAAAGAAAAATAAACCCCAATAAATAAAAATTTCGTGACGTTTAAATCTCAAACATGAATATGGGGCCTTTTTTTTTTTTTTTTGAACGTGGGAAATCATCCAATGACTTCTCCCGCTCTGGGCGGAGCGGAAGGGCGTGTCAGACTTTTACTGACTAAAACCCACCCGTGTTCCTTCATTTGCCTGTTGCCAAGGTCCCGGTATCCCTTTCGGACTTTCCCGCAACCCTGGCAGGCATCGGTCCTATTGGACCCCGTCATTTTTGCTGACATCTCTTTGAGGCGCGCGTGGAACACGACGCGCCATCGACCCGGGCCTGGTCCTTATCGGACGGCGAGCTGCCCGTTGCTCGCCGTCCGCAAGCCCGCGCCTATGGTGGCCGGAAATCCGCCTGGGATTCCCGACGCCCAGGGCGTCTCCAACGGCGGCGGTTAGGGGCGTGAGGGCGCAAACTTTGCCTTTCCCTCACGCGTTCCGCCTCCTCCTTCGCGAGCATTACTGCTTCGCAGAAGGAGGTGACGGCTTCCCATGCCCTCTCGCTCCGTACCATGGCCTGAACCAGGGCCGGACGCGAGAGGTCACCGCCGCCAATCGCCTCCGCGAGGACACGGCGGTGCTCCGCCCAAGCAGGGCACACCTCAACCGTATGCTCCACCGTGTCCTCCGGGCGATCCACACAGTGGTGACACCCGGGCGTTTCCTCCCGCCTAATCCTACACAGGTACCTCCCGAAGCTGCCATGTCCGGTGAGGACCTGTGCCAGGCGGAAGGTGAGGACGCCGTGGCGCCTCTCTATCCACTCCTCAAAGAGGGGACTTATCGCCGCTATTGTGGCGTGCCCAGCACTGGGTTGCGACAATCGCACTCTCCATGCCGCCATGAGATCTTGCCGGAGCTCTGTCCGCTGTGCCGCGATTTCTCGCGGCAGCGGAGTTACACCCCGGCGCTTCACCTCCTCGCGCCACTCCCAGATGTGCGCGAGGACCTTCGCCTCCAGATCCCATGGCGGTAATCCGGCAAGGAGGCTCGCCGCCTCACGGGAGACCGTGCGGTATCCCCGGGCCAGCCGAATGGCCATGACCCTTTGGGACGCGTTCAACCGGCGTGCTGGCCGCAGCCTAAGGGAACGCGCCCACACCGGTGCCCCGTAAAGGGCCATGGACCGCACGACCCCCGCATAGAGCCTCCGGCAGGAGGCGTTTGGACCCCCTAGATTGGGCAGGAGCCGCCTCAAGGCGGCCCCAGCCCGGTCCAGCCTTGGAGCCAAACGTCGGAAATGCTCCACGAAGTTCCACCGGCTGTCGAGGACGAGTCCCAGGTACTTCATCGTCGACTCGACGCCGATGTGAACCCCTCCTACCGTAATTTGGGAACCCGACGGTGGCGCGTTCCGAGGGCCATGAAAACACATGACCTCGGACTTGTGCAAGGCCACCTCGAGTCCCAACTGCCGGATTCTATCTACGATTGTCGCAACCCAGCGTGTCGCTAGATCGGCCGCCGCCTGGTGCGACCTCCCCTGCGCCAGGACCAGCGTGTCGTCAGCGTAGCAAACCACGCTGACGTCGCTAGGGAGGTCGGCGCGCAGCACCCAGTCGTATCCGATGTCCCACAGATGCGGCCCCAGGACCGATCCCTGTGGGACACCGCACGACATCTCTCGCCGGTTCCACATTCCCTGGTGACCGGGGTAGATGACGGCCCTGTCCGTCAAATAGGCCTCGACCACACGACAGAGGTAGGTCGGCATCCGGTGGTACCGGAGTGCCTCCCTTATGCAACTCCAGGGCAGGGTGTTAAAGGCGTTGGCGATGTCTAGTGACACCGCCAAGACGACCCCGCCCCGGGCCACAGCATCCCCCGTCGTGAGGGCCCGTACACGCATGATGGCGTCCACCGTAGAGCGCCCTCTGCGGAAACCAAACTGGCTCTCCGCCAAATCCGGCCCCACCCGCACCAGCCGCCCGACGAGGCGGTTTGCAATGACTCTTTCAAAGAGCTTGCCCACCTCGTCGAGCAGCACGATGGGCCGATAAGCGGACGGAGAGTCCGCAGGGCGCCCCGGCTTCTTAATGAGGACCAGTTTCCCCGTCTTCCAACGAAGTGGGAACTGGCCCCTCTCCATGCATGCGCATAGGAGACCTCTTAGTATGAATATGGGGCCTACCACCACCTCTGACAGCAGTATTACTTTAATCTTACTTCGTGGGGAAAAGAGATGGCGCTATACGGAGCTTCATCTCTTTCCTACAATAACGTAATATTAAAATAATACTGCTGTAAGCGGTGGTGGTAGGCCCCTATACCGATAGAAAGGCTATTTTGGTATCGAGAGAAACGAAAAAAAAAAAACTCACCTTGTTTCGGCCACTACAAGAGCCGTCGGCGACGAACGAAGCCGCAGTAGCGCTTTAGTGACTAGAGGCTTGCTGCTGGCATCGAGCTCCTTCATTGGCTCGTCTAGGAATGCCACCGATGGAGCCAGTACCAACGCACTACATATAGACAGGCGACGCAAGCAACCGCTACTATATTTAGATACTGTCGTTTTTTTAGTAAGGAGACCTGGTAGAGGAAACAAAAATTAACACCATAAAGGTGTGTCCAAACATTGAGCGGCAAGAGCGTTTGCAGGACACATTTCTGCCGCGCTCCAGTTAGGTAAAAATGTATGTGCGCGGCAGGTACACAGAAGCGTTCGCGCGCGGCAGTCAAGCGTGGAAGGCCGCGCGACGACGATTGCCGCTTTATGTTTCTCCGATTTAAACCGTGGACAAACAGACAGACGGAATTGGCGAGACTATAGGGATTCCTTATTTTACAATAGAACCCTACAAATTACTCTGGATCAGCAGCAGTCTTCTTTCAGCAACACTGGGAGGAAATAATAAAACAGGCTTTTAGATGTAGATATTTCGACTCCGGGCTTTGATCAACATACAGTATCACGGATAAAAACTCATTGCTCAACTGGCCGCGGTCAATAATAGTTGAAAAAAAAAAGTTGAATTGTATTGGCAATTTAATATAAGTAATGTTTAGGAATGTCTGTCATCGGGAAAATAAAATAAAAAGAATTCGCATGAAGCTTGAAAAAAAAAACAAATTTAGGCCACGCCTTATTTTTCGGGCTGTTTTTGAGGCCACGCCTTATTTTTCGGGCCGTCTTTGAGGACTCTAATCAAGCGTATTCTTGATCGAAGATTCCAGGTTTCAGTTTTCTCTGTAACCTTTAACCTAGCTCAGAATTATGTTATCTAATTGTTTACCAATTTTATCCATTTATTGCCGATTGGCACGGTATCTACTACGGTATCTTTAATAAGTGTATGATCCCTTGCTAGACCAGACATTACTTTTAGATGAGGGTTGAATGGAATGAAAGAAGTAAAGTACTCAAACACTACTGTATTGTCTCAAAGGTACTTAAAGTAAAATGCTTAATGGACTGATGGTGTGGAAATGAAGTGAGTGACGCGGCCCTTGGTTGGCTGTAACGAGAACGCCTGGCTGCCTTGATAGCCCAACGCGAACTGGTCTAATTATTATGAGTTGAAATGAAATGTTGCGTAAACTGCTGAATTGCAGAATGTGCGGTTGCACCGTACAGTTAGTATCTTTATTCCTTACCCATACACCGTAGCGCCTTATATGAGACCATGGAGGCCGATTCATTGCAGTATCCATTTAGTTTGGCTATGAACATCAAATTCTGTGCGCCGGTGAAGAAGTCGTCCATACCTCCAGTACTTGAAGATAAACTGATCTTGTGAATGTACTGTAATGAAAAACTCATTTAAACTCAAACTCAAAGCATTTATTTAAATTAAACCATTTACAGGCACTTTTGAATTGTCAAAAAGTCGGTCAGTTAGTCAAAAAGTTGAAGCTAGTTGCCCATTCCAAATCGTAGATCTCTATGAAGAAGAACGGGTAACATTATTATTACAAAATCCTAGGTACAGTATTCTTGGTGCTTCTATTTGTGAGAACAATGTCAAACGAAAAATAATCAAAAACAATTCAAAATATAAGATTAAAAATAAGCCCTGGCAGATAAGAGATGACCAGTCTCAACTGACGGCGCCCGTTCACGAACATGACACGTGGATCAGCACCATCCAGCTCAACCATTTTGTAGGGAACCGAATGATCCAACACACGCGCCACCATCAGCGAGACATTTAAGTGAGTATGACATACTCTCATCTGCCAGGCTTTTCAAGTCAACATATAACATTCAACATAAAACGCCTCGCCAGATATTTTAAACATGAAGAGAATGTTTTTAATCAAAGGTACACGTGGTTTTTGCGTGTGCCATGTATTGTTTTAAGAAAATATGCACAACTCGCTGTCGCCCGCAACTTCGTCTGCGATCTAAGATGAAAAGGAGCCTATGTCCTTCTGCAGCTCATGGTCTACCCATACGCCAGATTTCATCCAAATCCGTTCAGCCGTTTTAGCGTGAAAGCGAAACAAACAAACACTTCCGCATTTATAATATTAACTAGCTGCGCCCCGCGGTTTCACCCGCATATGTCTCGAACAAATGGGAATATCGGGATAAAAAGTATCCTATGTCCTATTCCAGATCATGGTCTATCCATGTGCAAAATTTCACTCAAATCCTTTCAGTCGTTTTAGCGTTAAAGCGTAATAAACAAATATAATATAATTTATACTAAAACCTTACTCGAGAACCACTCTATCCATCGGTGAAAACAGCATGAAAATCGGTGCAGTAGGTACTGAGTTTATCGCGTACAGGACGACAGACAGACGCGGCGGACGACTTTGTTTTATAATATGTAAGGATGTAAGGATTAAATTGTTGCTGTCAGAAGTGGTTTTAACTAGTGATACAACACTATCTAATGGAGAGTTTGTTGCGCCACTTCTTCTTCCCAGCTAAAGCACTAGGAAGTGGTGATGGGTGGGCGTTTTAGGGGACTGTCTTATGTAATTTTGACGTTCGAAAAGTGCTGATTCTCAGACTAGTTTGAATAAATGACTTTTGATTTTTTATCACTCGGTGGTATCATTAAACTTTAAAATACACACCGTACCACCAGAGGTACGGCCGGGGTTACGGTGGGTCTGCAGTGATAGATCATAACAGAAACAGAAGTGTTTTATTGCTTTTCGCCGGACCAGCACGTTTTCATCGGTTAAATCAACCCAGCTGTCGCAGTCCATTGCTGGACATAGGCTGCGCCACAACCACCACATCCCGTCCTCTGCCTTCCGCATCCAGTCTGTCCCAGCCACCTTTTTGTCGTCAGTTCACACTACTCTTGACGATACGCGGTCTCCACTCCAGGACTTGTCTGCTCCATCACTCCTTCAGACTGGCTAAAGTAGACTCATCCTTCATGGGGTACTGTTTAAATTGTTATAATAAAATACCTCCCCACATACTCCAACTGAATGAAACAAAATTTAAATCTTGTATAAAACGCACACTATGCCGCCAAGCATATTATAAATTAGGGGATTACATTACGGATAAAAATGCTTGGCTCAGCGCTGGTCCAGCTCCACAGGGCGCATAAACTAATTGATTAGCATTCGAAATAATTGTTGGAGCTGCTGAAGATTGTAAAAACTATATTTACATTGTATAAATTCAATCTCCTAGTATTGTATAACTGCATAGCACATGTGTGTGAGCACTATGTACTTACCTAAGTACTTTAAAGCTACCATTTATTAGGTACGTCTTTCATTAACTTGAATGTGCCCTGGCGACTGAGAGTATGTCATGCTCACTTTAATGTCTCGCTGGTGGTGGCGTGTGTGTTGGATCATTAAGTTCCCTTCAAAATGGTTGAGCTGAATGGTGCTGATCCATGCGTCATGCTCGTGAACGGGCGCCATCAGTAGGGACTGGTCATCTCTTAGCTGCCACGGCTTATTTTAATTTATTTTAATATTTGAATTGTTTTGTTTCTTTTTTGTCTTTTTACGGACGGACATTGTTCTCACATATATAATTTCAACATGAATGATGTAACCAATATATTGTAATAATATTCTGATTCAAAAGAGTGTCCGTGGAGTTTCTTGCCCGTTCTTCTCCATAGGAACCTACGCTTTGGAATGGGCAACTAGCTTCATTTTTCTGACTGACCGACCCCTTGACAATTCAAAAGTGCCTGTAATTGGTTTATTTGAAATAAATGCTTTGAGTTTAGTTTTTTGAGTTTGAGTTTGAGAAACATGGTCAGCCCACAGCCACTAAGAGCCATACCACACGGTGCAGTGCGGCGCCGCACCGCAGGTCATCATCGGTGCAACGCCGGAGCGCACCGGACGGGGCCGTGTGCCATATCATACATTTTTATATGTAGATCGCCGCAGCGACACCGCTCCGGCGCCGCCACCGCATCGTGTGGCATGGCTCTTAAGTTGCTTACTCTGCAAGCTATGTCGGTAGCTCCGGTTCTTTTCCGAACACTTTGGTAGATTTTAATTACTTTGGACGCTGCGTAGGTTATTATGCATAAGTACGCAGGCAGTGTGTAGTTGGGATTGTTAAGAACGAAAAGGGACGGCGCTATACATCTTGCATAGCTTCATCTCTTTTACGCATACAGATCCATTTATACTGATTTCTTAGTTTACTTAGTGCTTTTTTAGTCATAGGTACAGTAATAGCCAAAATACATTCGTCACCTTAAAGGCTATTTTTTTCTGCTCGTTGCACGATGGAATCTGCTTTACCGACACTGTGAATATGCGACTTATTGCGTCATAATAATTTCAATACATGGTCAATACCGCAGCATGACATTCATTCATCTTCGTAACACGTCAGATTGAATTAAAGCACTGACACAAAAAGGGTTTTAGGTTATGGGGGATGCGCTAAGGTAGCCCGCGAGATTAATTTTTTCTTACGTTTTTTGCACTTTGCAGGTCAGTGTTAGGTTGTATGTTAATTAAAATATGATTTGCGCCCGTAACAAATATGGCTTTACAGAATTAGAATCAACAATACAGCTCCCTAAGTTCATATAATCCTATTGAACGACTGTTTCATGAAATCATGACATTTGAGGATTATTCTAACTTAAGGGGGCTTCGCGGGCTACCCTGAAACTTTCGCTTTCGACATTGGTCAAAGGTGTATGATAATATTTTGATCTTTATTATCAAGGAATTAAATAATAGTTTTCTATGCAATAGTCTGATCAGTGCCGTAGCTTCAAAAGATATTGGTTAATTTGTGTGACACGTTTGATGGAAGGAATATGGAAACTGACGAAATTAAAAGATTCTGACCTTCATCCGATTCCGCCTAATGAAGGCTCCGTTTACGCAAGAGTTGCCTCTCGTCATGACGAGGGATCCAGCCAGCATATTCAACAATGCGGTCTTGCCGGCAGATTTTGGACCTAGTATGGCTAAGCATTCGCCTGGAATGTTGCGAAAAGAATGACAAATGATAATTATTTTACTACCATAAATTGATTATAAAATACACTTTTTCTAAAACAAGCTTGGAAATTCGAGCATTAGTTTGACAACCTTCTTCGAGATAAATAAAAATTGCTGTACTGGTCAAAAACATGTGACGATGCGGCCGGTATTGTTAATATGAAAATCCATATCTATCGAGTTTAGCAGCCAAATAAATTACTATGAAAGCTCGTTTTATGTTTGAATTCAGAATCTCAGACAATTATCAAGTGATAGCCATCATGACAAAGTTCAAATTCCTTTGCAACCAACATGTTTTAGGACCTTTTTATTGCAAATGGTCAACAAAAATCAACTTAGAATATCTAACGTTACAGTAGATAGTTGAGTAAATGGCATTGGAATGTAGGGTTAACAAAAACTAATTTAAGCTCGTTAGAGTAATAATTAGTTACTTACCAAGTTCTGTCGCATAAGTAATACCCTGAACAGCGCAAATTTTCTTTTTCATATAAATACCGTTAGCATATTTATAGTCTTTGTGTACGTTGTCAACTAGTAACACATTGTCCTCGTAACTTTCTGAAAGTTTAGGATTATTTAAAACATGTGTCATACTCTAAACGTGACATAAACTAAATGAACAAACCGTGCGAAGGCATATAAAAAAAAGGGTTTACAACTTGTACGGTCAGGGAAATTAATTGTTTATCAAATTGACACACAAAATTAATTCGCACGAAACAATTAACACAATTACATCAACTGTCAAAGAATTATTTGAATATACGTACAATTAAAGTTGGTGGTCAATCTGTTAAATAATTAATTTCCCAGACTAGTCTGTTTTTTAATCTCGTAGACTAATTTGACATATCAAGTGATTGGTATTTGTTTTTATTCAATTTGGAGGTTGACATTTGCACCTGTCAAATTAGTTTCAAGGGATTAAAAAACAGACTTTACATCAAATATCTTTTTGGGGATCCACGCTTATTTTTTTTAATTATTTTTTTCGTAGCATATACATGTAACAACAACCCTGACAAAAAATAAAAAAATTACTTTAATTTCGGAAGTCGGTGTCTTTGCTTTTAATTTTAGTTTTTGGCCATCGACTTCCGAAATTAAAGTTATTTTTTTATTTTTCTCTTATTATTAAGGAAGTACTTTTGTCGTTTGGTTTTAGTACAGTAGTCCTTTTTTGTTTTGTTTTTTTTGAAGTCGGTCTTTTTTTTTTTTAAAGTTTTATTATTTTTCCATTTTTTGTGTAATTTGATTTTTGTAATCACCATGGTTAGACCAACTAAAGGAGCCGCCCCCATGAAGAAAAACAGAATTAAAGAGACTAATACTGCTGAAAAAGAACGCCTATCTAAGAATCGCAAACGGAGTGCTATGTCCGGTTCCCATGAATCACCGTTAGCTCTTCATGCTAGGTTATCTCAGATGAGAAATTACATGCATTCTCATTTGTCGCAGGAGTCGCCAAATGATAAGATCTGCCGACTCAATCTTATTCAAAAACGATTAAGTGGCGAACCGTCCGAACAGCGCAAGTATCGTTTAGATGTTATACGAAACCGGCTGGCTATTGAGACTCCCGTGCCTTCTCAAGAATATAAGGGTGAACACTATACATTTGCTTACACTGTATAGTTCCCCTCATCATCATATTATAAGGTGACCATAATCAGATCTGTAATGTCACTTACAACCTATATTGGTTGCAAAGTTCTTATCAATATAAATGAATTAAGTCCAAACAGAAGGTAATTACTGTGAACCGTTGAGGAGTTCCGTTAATCGTCCTTCGTCTTCATCATCAGACCCTTAACGACAGTCACAACCCATTCAAGTGTAAGGTTCTTATCAATACAAATTAATCAAGCCCAAACACAAGATATCTGCTGTAAACCACTGAGAAGTTCCCTCGACTGTCTTTCGTCTTCATCATCAGACCCCTAACGACAGTCACAACCCATCAAAGTGTAAAGTTTTTATCAATACAAATTAATCAAGCCCAAACACGAGGTATCTGCTGTAAACCATTGAGGAGTTCCCTTGACTGTCTTTCGGCTCCATCATCAGATCGACTCCAGACCTTCATAAAATTGTAGTGCTGTAAAATACTTAATGAATAAATTAAGGAATGCACTAGTTGCCCTTACGATTTTTGAAAGTTCCCCTCGATTTCTCTAGGATCCCATCATCAGATCCTGACTTGGTGACAATGGGACCACCTCAGAAATATAAGCTTTTGAACAAAAAAAGATTTTTTTAAATCGGTTCACAAACGGCGGAGTAATCGGTGAGCATACATAAAAAAAAAAAAAATCTAATGGCCAGGAATCGTTTTTTATTTTCTTGTTTCCAAAAAAATACCACATAAACAGTCTGTGTGATTCTTAACAACACCCTCACGGATCGGACAGGGTTTTTTTTACACTCTGTATAAAACAATTAACTGGTGCACAGAATACACCTTCTTCGCAATTTTCATGAACATAGTCCTAATAGGCTCCGAGTAAAATGACTGTCATATCCGGACGGACGGTCGTGACAAAACTATACGGAACCCTAAAAAATGAGCTTAAATAATATCGAAATCTACTTACTATTTCGAATTATTGCCCGGACATAGGCTCTCTCTCTTATAACACTCGGAACGTTGAACTTCTGCGCCGGTTCTTTGTAAGCAGAATACCAGAACTGTTCGTATAGGTACTGTGGTATTCTGTATTCCAGTAGCAAAACAAGTATCTAAAATTCAAGGCAGGTAGTCAGAGAAATTAATTCAAATTTTAAAACCACAAAAAGAAAATATGGAACCCATAAAGGAACAGGTCGCTGTCCGTCTGTCTGTCTGCCTGTCAGTCTATCAAGACCTTTATCTGAGGAATGCGTGTGGAGGTATCAAGATAAAATTTATATCAAATACGTAGGTCTACGGTCTCTTAATGAAGCTTAATTTTTTAGAGCTTAATAAATACGGCCGTTTAAGCGACATTTTTGATACTCGCAAATAAAACAAAATCTATTAGGTTACTTCCTGTTTTCTTATGCCCGTTTTCACCGACATCACCTAAGTTTATGGGATCCCCTAAGAATGGTTAGGGGGCTGTTAGGGGGGGGTTTCTGTTTCACCAACAGTAAGGGGTCAGTTAAACGATAAAAGGTCCCCTAAATTTAGGTGGTCGAAATGTGGGCCCATAAACCGGCACATACATAAGTGATCTCTCAAGCAACGAACATGGATAGTGATATAAATGAATTATTGAAAATTTAAAAACTGTTTCTACTATATTCGACGTTGACGTCGTATTTCGACGTTAGTATCATGAAATTTGGCAAGAAGCTAGGTCGCACAGCACAAGTAAAGAAAAACGTCCGAAAATCGTTTATTTATAGTTTTATCACATTTTTTTTTTGCGATTAGCAACTTACATTTGCAGTTGGAGAATTGACCGATCGGTGTATTGGAGAACATGTTTTTCAACTACAATATTAAGTTTGTTTTTGGGATAAATTCATCTCAACTGCGGAACAGTTCATTGTGCACGATCTGACATGCACTTGGCCGGTTTTTTTCGTTATTTTTTTGCAATTTGCAGGTCAGTATTAGGTTGTGTTGATCGAAATATGATTCGCGACCGTAACAAATATGTATTTACAGAATTATAATAATTAAAATCAGCAATACAAATACAACCCTCTAAGTTCATGTTACCAGAAATCATGACATCTGAGGTCAATTCTAACGAAGGGCTGATTTAACCAAAGCCAAATATCTTGTATCAGTGGAATAAAATAGACGTCTGACAATTTTTGTATGGAAAATCTGTCAAAAATTAAAAAGTAAGATAAATTTTTACTTGCATCTTATTATTTATCCGAATATGAAATGCTCTTTTTAAAAAAAAACTGACAAACAATTTCCGCGTGAACCATGTAAGTACTACTGAATATGAATCCATGGTAAGTTTTCGTTACGTTGGCGGCTAAACTGGTGTCAAAAATATTCCAATGCAGTTAAAGATCTTATTCTTTTCGTGTAGTTAGCGACTAACCTGGTGTCAGAGTTTTAAAGCCGCCCAAGGGCCTCTGACTAGGCTTCACATGCCGTCGAGAAATATCTCTCAGGCATGCCGCCGGTTTCCTCACGATGTTTTCCTTCACCGTTTTTGAAGCAAGTGATAATTATACAATACGCACATGAATCCGAAAAGTCAGAGGTGCGTGCCTTGGGTTGGAAATCGAGACCTTTGACTTAGAAGTCTGACGGTCACACCACGAGGCTATCACTGCCCAGCTAATAAGTTAAAGATTACATAATAAGAAAAAAAAAACAAAGGTTTACTTACCGCAAAAACGATAAATTGTGTAAACAAATTAATGAGATCAAACAATCCAGTTTTGTAGGATACAAAATATGAAAATGGTTCTAACGATTTAGACTCTGTAATGGAAATGGAGAACAGTGTTTATTAAATGTGCCTAATTTAAAGTTGATTAAGAAGATATCGTTCTCCATATAAGTACACACGGCTACACATCAAGCTATACATTTCCAGTTTAGGCTGATCTCGCATTGTATAGAATTTTCGTACAAGCTTATACTGGAAATGTATAGCTTGATGTGTAGCCGTGTCTACATATACAATTTGGAATTGAATTAAAAGCAAAACGCGTGTGAAATGCGGGCAACTTCTGATTCGCTTTGCAAAATATTAGTTCACGCTGTATTTGATAGATGGCGTTATCTCCAATTAACGTTATTTTACGTAGTGCCTACACAAACCACGTACTAGAGTAAAATTAAAATTAATTTTGCCCAATTTTTGTCCAATTGTTTTGTGAAACGTATTGAAAAAACGGCAAGATTGCGGGGTTAGTTCCGATTTTGGTCACGCGCCAAAAGATATACAATACAGCTACAGATATACAATAAAGCAGCTATACAATATAAAGAAGAAAAAGTATTTACTAGGACTAGAAGATCACAAACTAAACTAAACAAAATCATAAGAACATTTCTTTTTAAATACTGTTTCTTACTGAAAAAAAGTTACAGTACGGCACAAACCTACTTATATACTTCTACCTAGAAAAAGTACCGCTTAGTAGAGTGCTGTCTCTGTCACTCATACCTTATTTTGTCTCTTATAAAACTTGCTCAACCATATATTATAAAGGGCGGTTTAGGAATACCAGTACTTACGACAACAAACTTTCGCGTCAAAAGCTTCATCATCGAACTCCAAATTAGGGCACAGTTTTCTATTAAGTTTACAGTAAGCGTTGAGTCTCGCTGTTAACGTCAGTTTAGCGAGTCCCATTCCCAAAGCGAAGACGGGGTTGAGCCGAGACACGGCCAGCAGTATGACATAGGGTACAGCGATGTATATAGAACTATACCAGACGAATTCCAGAACTGATAGGAGGATTGGTAGAATAACGCCTGAAATATAGATAGTCTTTAGATACACATAAACTCACGCTTATTTTTCCATGGGGGAATCAAAAGAAGGAAGATTCATCAACTCATGAATTCACAGTCCAGAAGCATTCTGAATTGGCCATTTAGTTACAGAATTATTATAATTAAAATCACCAATACAAATAAAAACCCTCTAAATTCATATTACCATTATGAAACTATGACATCTGGGGGTCTAAACCGGCCACATTAGCAATTCCTCTAAAAGCAGTTCATTTCCTGAACTGAGATGTCATTAGCAATTCTTCTAATTTAACATAAAAGCAATTCATAATTTGTGGACCATTTTACGAATCTCCATAGAAAGCTGTCAAACAGATGAATTATTTCGTAATATGAATTACACGCAGATCATATTACCTATGAATTGTCAGTTTGTGACATTTTACGATGATTCATAATATTTTCATATTATGATTCTGCTAAAATGATCGTTTTAAGCCCCCTTTTTTTTTTTTTTTTTGAGGGTGGGAAATCATCCAATGACTTCTCCCGCTCTGGGCGGAGCGGAAGGGCGTGTCAGACTTTTACTGACTAAAACCCACCCGTGTTCCTTCATTTGCCTGTTGCCAAGGTCCCGGTATCCCTTTCGGACTTTCCCGCAACCCTGGCAGGCATCGGTCCTATTGGACCCCGTCATTTTTGCTGACATCTCTTTGAGGCGCGCGTGGAACACGACGCGCCATCGACCCGGGCCTGGTCCTTATCGGACGGCGAGCTACCCGTTGCTCGCCGTCCGCAAGCCCGCGCCTATGGTGGCCGGAAATCCGCCTGGGATTCCCGACGCCCAGGGCGTCTCCAACGGCGGCGGTTAGGGGCGTGAGGGCGCAAACTTTGCCTTTCCCTCACGCGTTCCGCCTCCTCCTTCGCGAGCATTACTGCTTCGCAGAAGGAGGTGGTTTTAAGCCCCCTGGGGCCCTATTATGAACTCTTATTTCCAGGCAGTTTACGGCGTAAACAGAACTGCCTTGCAATTTCGTATTATGAACTCGTCAAGCAAGCCAGTCAGCGGTCACGTGACACCCTGGCCGCCTTCTGCCCGAATTTTGCCTGGCAATATCGTACTACGAACGTTCGTTTGACATTTCTTGACATACTAAAACTGTTATTATGTAACCTCATAATCCATTCAATAAAAGTTGCTTCAGAACACCTTTTATTGAATTGTTTTGGATTTATTTGGCGAAATTATTCGAGCGTTATCCAGCTAACTTAAAAAAATATCAGGTGTGACGAATATGTACCGTTTCAGTTTCTGGAAACTCTAGAAAGTGGCACTTCTGAGTGATAAAAATACCGAAACAACAATCAAATTGTAAAACTCCCACTTTTCCAACAGAACATAAGTTAATCGCCGACGAGGGCGAGAACTCTCATTCACTCAACTATGTATTAATAATTATAACTGCCTTTTAATATCTTGTTTATTTATTTTCATACATAATTATACATTTTTAAATATTTTATAAAAGTCATTTAAAAAATCGTTTGAAAATATAAAAATTGATCCGCCAGTATCGGGAGCAGGGTCTAAGCTACCAGTGGTTAAGGCTGCAGAGACAGGAACCTCCTCACAATGCGAGCCTTATCTGCCTTTTGAATCAGGCCCTTGATTTTCTAATTCTAATATTATCATGATGAAAACTGATAATTAAAAACACTTGAAAACACCACACGGTGGTGTGGTGCAAGTATTTTCATCCACCACCATATCCATTCCTAACCATATTATCGTTTATACTTCGAATCTATTTTCTTCATTTATTTGTGCAACAATGACAACAATACGTACACGAAGTTGTCAAATTCCCCGCTGAACTTCAAGTGGAGTACGTTCGGAAACCTAATCGCGCATTACAATTTGCAACCACACAAAATTATTAAATGAATTAATAATATAGCACAATATACATTGCGTTCATATTTTAACCTACTTTTAGTAACTAGAATTATATATAATTTATTATTTTTTCATAAAATACATGATTTAAATAAAATCGTAACTTACCGATAAATATTTGATTGTTTCTGAATGTTACGGCAAAGAATTACAAGCCAGCCATAGACAAATTACCCAGCGTGAAATCGGTCAGAATTACGAATGTCATAATACGAAATTTAACCATGCAGGGAAATGAATTGCCTGGAACTTGCCAGGTTTTTTTAAAGTTCGTAATAGGCCCCCTGAACTCAATTCAAAACTAAGGGCTGATTTAACCAAAGCCAGATATATCTTTTATCCGTGGAATACAATTTTTGTATGGAAAATCTGTCCAAAATTAAAAATTGATTCGCTAGATTAGACTCTAGGTATAAAAGTTCGGTCTAATTCGCCCTTAAAGAGTTGTACTGATGATTCTAATGATTATAATTCTGTAATTACATACTTCTTTGTTACTGCTGAGAATCAATTTTCCGTGACACGGGACAGCCTACGTCAATTAACCGTGATACAGCCATCTCATACAACTGTCAAAGAATAACAGTTGTTTGTCCGCGCCACCACTGAAGTCCGGCGGAAAATTGTTGAACTACATTGTTTTTAATGCAATTTGATGCAGTGACAAAGTAATTTACTACGCACGCAGATACGAATGAGTGGGGGTTGGGACTATTGTCAAAATTTCATACATAACATAATGATGGAATCAATCTTAAGACGAAAGAACTCATCGGAGATATAGACAATCCCCGCTGTTTCCTGATTGTAGAGTTGTTATAAAGGTTTAAAAATAGCCACTCAGACAGCGACAACGCCCCACCCTCCCCTCTTGCGAGGGGAGCGAACGATCATCGAGGGCTGATGGTACTGCTACCATCGCCCGCCTCACGCTCAGGGCGCCGCGCCACGTCTCCTCATCGTGACTTGTGAGGACTCACATAGTGTGAAAGTCTCGAGAAGAGCTTACTATAGAAATGATCCTATGAAGTAAGGTCTTGCCGAAATTCTGGAAATTGCGGAGGGTCGTTCGCTCGCGGAGAATCTTGATACCGCGATTCAGAAAGCGGCGTCATCGGCACAGTGACATCTAGTAACACTTTACGGAATTACAAGACTCGATGGTTTGCGTCACGATAACGTGGCATTGGCATCGGTTGCGGAACGGATTCTAATTATAGAAGTTTAGGAAAATAATAATAAGATTTATTTAATATTATTAGGTCGGCAATCGTATACACATGATAAATATCTACCACGTGTCACGCATGTGGTTGTGTTGACATGTTATTTTTAGGTGCTTCAGATGAGTTTCGTTGACGTAAGTATACAACGGTGAGAGGGCGGTATTTCTTTTTTTTTTTAAACCTTTATTTTCATAAGCAATTCATAAATAAATATAGTCTGAACTATCTAAGCAAGCCCATTCAATATACTTACTTAATAATTATTTTTAGTCGAGAAGTAAGCTGAACATACGGGCGCCCATAATGCAACGGTGCATCAGAATGACAGTGATTCTCGTAATTTTGCTGTAGTTTTGACAGAAACTCTCAATAAATTTAAATTTACACTATCAAAGGCTTCCTATACACGACGCCGCCGCCGCGGCGGCGGCGTCATACCACATGTTTCGTTAACAATGCTTTACTGAACCAATGCCAGTTCACACACGGTTCCGGTGCGGCGTATGTGCGATATTCATTCGTATACACAAACTTTCGGGTCCGGCGTTATACAGGGTTACTGGTAACTCGACGTATTCCTTGCAGGACGTCATAGTAGGGTTAAAATGCAACAAATTAAGCCACCAAATGTTCTACCGAAATTCAGTAGTTTTTGAATTAGTTAAGAGTTTTAGTTTTTTAATGAAAAATCCCAGATTAAACCATTTGAAACCAATTTAAAAATGATTTACGGCGCGACTGTACTGAAATTTAAGTTATTATCATAGTTGACGCCGTAGCAGACCTTTGTTAATAATTAAAAGTTCAATAATGCCTAAAACTTTGGCAAATATCACTAACAAAACATTTAATTTTTTGTAATTTTTGCTATTACTTCATAAAAAATGTAGTCTAGTGCAAAAAAAAATACTGAATTTCGGTAGAACATTTGGTGGCTTAATTTGTTGCATTTTAACCCTACTATGACGTCCTGCAAGGAATACGTCGAGTTACTAGTAACCCTGTATACACATGGCTACGAATCAAGCTATACATTTCCACGCTTGTATAGGATTTCCGTACAATGCGAGGTCAGCTTATACTGGAGATGTATAGCTTGTTAAGTAGAAGTATGTAAAGGAAGCCTGTCACATTGGTCTTAAGGAAAAAACAGACCATGTCGTTTTATAACGTGCAGTGACATTCAACCTTTCGGTGGTAGAGCAAAAATTACGAGGTCGACTTAACCACAAATAATATTTGACTAATGACCTAAAATAATTATATTTACTTACCAAAAAACAATGACTTGATGTATACCTCGCTAACAGCAACATTTTTGTCTAAAAAAAAACTCAGAAAATACAAGTACGACAGGAAAGCTAGTCCAAACATGAACAATAACGCAACCACACAAACTGAAATAAAGAAAAAACAAATTACACAATAACATTAAAGCATTTAAATAAAATAAAATCATTTCGCCTGCATTTCGCGAAGGGTTCGGCAGAAGTATAGTGTATTCACCAGCTAAGGAAGCCCGCGAAATTCAATTTTTCTCACATTTGCAGTTTTCAAGTCAGCGTCAAGTTGTATCATCATCTGCCTAGCCTTTTCCCAAGTTGTATGTTGATTAAAATATGATTCACGACCTTCCTCACGAATCACTCCCTCCATGCATTATTGAAAACGGTATGAAAATCCGTTCGGTAGTTTCTGAGACGTGGGGCGACTTTGTTTAAAAAAAAATGAAGTGATGTATGAAAAAAAACCTAGGTACTTACCACAAAACCATACTTGTGTAAATGTGTTATCAAAATCCAGTAATAAAGCGATAACTATGATGGGTATCAATACTATGAGCACGAACATGATCATATTGGCCAGAAGCTTGGCACTCCAGTGTACCATGGGGGTGCAGCCTGCCATCATATGGTTGTCTCGTATGCCACAATTTCGCTCTTCTATGCATAGTATTATAGCTGGAGTCAAAGGGAAGATGGCCACTGAAAGAAAAATAATCAAAGTTTAAAAAACTAGCCTATTATTGTCCCGTTGCAAAGGCCTCTGATCATACAGAGAAGACACGAACATTGATCACCACGCTTGCTCAAGATGGGTTGGTGGTTTCAGACTTATAACCTAACTATCCACACTAATATTATAAATTCGAAAGTAACTCTGTCTGTCAGTAAGTTACCTTTTGACGTCTAAACCACTGAACGGATTTCGATAAAATTTAGCAAGGAGATAGATGGCATCCCGTGGAAGGACATAGGATACTTTTTTCGGCATACCACGCCGGCGAAGCCGCGGGCGGAAGCAAGTAATCCTTACATATTATAAAACAAAGTCCTCCGCCACGTCTGTCTGTTCGGGATAAACTCAAAAATTACTGCACCGATTTTCATGCTATTTTCACCAATGGATAGAGTGGTTTTCGAGGAAGATTTTAGTATATAATTTGTCAAGCGGGCCAAGCCGCGGGCATCAGCTAATAATATTATAAATGCGAAAGTGAGTTCGTTTATTTATTTTATATGCTTCCACGCCAAAACGGCTGAACGGATTTGGATGAAACTTGACACATGGGTAGACCGTGACCTGGCGAAGGACATAGGCTACTTTTCATCCTGGATCACAGAAGAAGTCGCGGGCAGCAGCTAGTCAACTATAAATTGCTTAACGTGCTTTCCGAGGAACGGAGGAGTCTCGATATGTAATGGATGTTCACCCAACGACGAACCGATAGCGGCAAGCATAAGTTAAACTTCGGTCGACGCGTGCGGCTGTTATTATTTACCCACGAGAATATTACAGCTGAGATTATTTACGAGCAGTTTCCATACCCATCACATTCACTAAAGACTGTAATAAAATCACCCTATTTATTTGCAAAAACAGATTTCATCAAAGATTTAAATCTTTAGATTCGCCCTACCGCGTCCAAAGATAGTCGCGTTTCTGTTTCGTTTTGATACCTCTGACACACAATGACGCAGTGACTTGACTTGATTGTCATGGAAACGCTATGTAGTGATCGAGCTCACTCTTCTCAGTGTGGACGCTTTTTTACGTGGCTAAGTACGGTGCAGGCAAATCTAGCGATTTAAATCTTTGGGTTTTATTATAAAAATGAAGGAATTAAGAGCCAGGGAAAGTAAACAGGATGCGAAATTAGGGGTCTTGAAGAAACATATAAAAAATTGGAATGGACGAGGGCTCTTTGTATTCCAGATAATAAGAATAGAGGAAAAATACTCATATTGTTAAAAATAGGTAAGCAGGCATAAATCGTCAAACTTATTAACATAGCGAAAATATTTAGACGTAGATTTTATTCGTTAGGGGACAAAAAAATGCGATGATAATATGAAATCCTTATTAATATTCATACGTATAAAAAATGCAACAGGGGTAGGTATTTGTTTGTTTGGAACGTTTTTTCCGGATAAACTATCTTATCAAATTTTTATAGGATTCAGGGGGCCTATTACGAACTTTAAAAAAACCTGGCATGATCCAGGCAATTCATTTCCCTGCATGGTTAAATTTCGTATTATGACATTCGTAATTCTGACCGATTTCACGCTGGATAGTTTATCTATGGCTGGCTTGTAATTCTTTGCCGTAACATTCAGAAACACAATCAAATATTTATCGGTAAGTTACGATTTTATTTAAATCATGTATTTTATGAAAAAATAATAAATTATATATCATTCTAGTTACTAAAAGTAGGTTAAAATATGAACGCAATGTATATTGTGCTATATTATTAATTCATTCAATAATTTTGTGTGGATGCAAATTGTAATGCGCGATTAAGTTTCCGAACGTACTCCACTTGAAGTTCAGCGGGGAATTTGACAACTTCATATACGTATTGTTGTCATTGTTGCACAAATATCTAAATGAAGAAATGTATAATTTTAAGTACGTAATAGATTCGAAGTATAAACAAAAATATGGTTAGGGATGGATATGGTGGTGGATGAAAATACTTACACCACACCACCGTGTGGTGTTTTCAAGTGTTTTTAATTATCAGGTTTCATCATGATAATATTAGAATTAGAGGCAGTTGTTGACATGTGGAATGTGAGCTCGGCTATCATTGCATTGTGCCGATTGTCGGAACGGCCAATGGCCTGGCTCATGACCAAAAGCCTCGACCAACAGCTCTCGAGGCTCTCGTTATGCAGTTGGATCAAGGTCCTGATTCAGAAGGCAGATAAGGCTCGCATTGTGAGGAGGTTCCTGTCTCTGCAGCCTTAACCACTGGTAGCTTCGACCCTGCTCCCGATACCGGCGGATCTATTTTTATATTTTCAAATGATTTTTTTAATGACTCTTATAAAATATTTAAAAATGTATAATTATGTATGAAAATAAATAAACAAGATATTAAAAGGCAGTTATAATTATTATACATAGTTCAGTGGATGAGAATTCCACCCTCGTCGGCGACTAACTTATGTTCTGTTGGAAAAGTTGTGGGAGTTTTACAATTTGATCGTTGTTTCGGTATTTTTATCACTCAGAAGTGCCACTTTCTAGAGTTTCCAGAAACTCGAAACGGTACATATTCGTCACACCTGATATTTTTTTATGTTAGCTAGATAACGCTCGAATAATTTCGCCAAATAAATCCAAAACAATTCAATAAAAGGTCCTCTGAAGCAGCTTTTATTGAATGGATTGTGAGGTTACATAATAACAGTTTTAGTATGTCAAGAAATGTCAAACGAACGTTCGTAGTACGATTTTTCCAGGCAATATTCGGGCAGAAGGCGGCCAGGGTGTCACGTGACCGCTGACTGGCTTGCTTGACGAGTTCATAATACGAAATTGCAAGGCAGTTCTGTTTACGCCGTAAACTGCCTGGAAATAAGAGTTCATAATAGGGCCCCTGAACCTAGAAAAAAGCCCTTTGCAGTAACACGTAGTAGTACGTACACGTAGTAGTAATAAGCAGGTATTTTAATAGCAAGTTTTTTTATTATTCTAATTTAATTTATTAATGTTACCAATTTTTTATTTTTTATTTTTTATAATGCTGTTTTTGTTATTATAAGATATATTATTACATTATTAATCTATATACTTTATGGCATCTCTTTAAGTCATGAGCTACCCGGATATAAAAAAATATTTGGCCTAGGTTATAAGGTTGTGGAAATTGATTTGCTGTTACAATGTGTAGAATAAAATATAATGTTTTTTATTGGCGCAGAAATTAGGTACAAGTTACAGATGTTAAGTTTATAACGAGCCCTATACTAACTACCTTAACTAAGGCATGCAAACAGTTTAAGTTCATCATCTGCCTAGCCTTTTCCCAACTAAGTTGGGGTCGGCTTCCAGTCTAACCGGATGCAGCTGAATACCAGTATTTTACATGAAGCGACTGCCTATCTGACCTCCACAACCCAGTAACCGGGTAATACGACACCCCTTGGTAAGACTGGTTGTCAGACTTTCGGTCTTCTGACGACCCGTAACGACTGTCAAAGATCCACAAATGACAGCCGGGACCAACGGCTTAACGTGCTTTCGTGCGGAGGAGTCTCGATATGTAAAGATGGTCACCCATCCACGGACCAACCCCGGCAAGCGTAGCTTAACCTGAGGGATCGACCCGTGCGGCTGTTATTACGTAGCCACGAGCTCCTCAGTTTAAGTTATAGTAATAAAAAAACACTCAATATAAAGTGTATCTTTTCAAACACAAAATCTCTTAAGGGGTCATTGTACTGATCATTATGAACAACTTTCACTATGGGACCAAATATGAATACACGATACAACCAATTTTTATTTTCAGCTAGTATCTTTTTGATCTATTGCATACTTACGTTTTATATTAATCTAGACATTAAACCGTGCATTAATAAAAAAAAGTGCAACAATGAGATCTCATATAACATTTCTGCACTGTTTTGGTTCTAAGCAATAAATACGTCTTTTGTAATCGGTTTTGTAGTGATTAATGATAACATTACTACGTAGTTGAAAGAAAAGAAAATAACTTACAAAAAGTCACCCAAGATGTCCATTTCCAGCATAAAAACCTGCTTTTAACGTCTTTAACACCAGCGGGTCGAGGCTTAGCTAAGGTTGCATACGTAGTCCGAATAGTATTGTTAAGCCGTGGCATAAACATAGACATGTAAATATTACTGAACATGTTGATCGATTTCGAAGTGATTCCTGGGTCAGTAGGATGGAATATTGTAGTGTAATTATCAGTAATTTTAAACCCCACAGTTTCTTTCTTCGAGTGTCTTGCCGATGGGTCGCTGAATTCTGTGAAGAAAAGCAGTTTTTATTGAATTATATTTATCTGCCCAGCCTTTTCCCAACTATGTTGGGGTCGGCTTCCAGTCTAACCGGATGCAGCTGAATACCAATATTTTACATGGAGCGACTACCTATCTGACCTCCACAAACCAGTAACTGGGTAATACGATACCCCTTGGTAAGACTGGTTGACAGACTTTCGGGCTTCTGACGAACCGTAACGACTGTCAAAGATCCACAAATAACAGCCGGGACCAACGGATTAACGTTCTTTCCGAGGCACGGAGGAGTCTCGGTATGTAAATATGGTCACCCATCCACGGACCAACCCCGGCAAGCGTAGCTTAACCTGATGGATCGACCCGTGCGGCTGTTATTACGTAGCCACGAGCTATTTTGGAGTTATGAGATAGAATAAATTATATTTGTTTAGCACAGACTGAAAGGCACACACCATATTCTGCTAAATCAGTACTTCCTTACAAAAAAACTGAGCTCTTTTTTCTTATATTTCTTACTAGCTTTTTCCCGCGGCTTCGCCCTCGTGGATATCGAAAAATATCCCGCGGGAACGTAATAGCGGGATTAAAAGTACCCTATGTGTTAATTCAGCAACCTAATAATGTAATACACGATCAATCACAATCTGAATCGGTCTACAACAAATGTCTAATCCACTGCTTCATAAGTTCGAAAAAAAAATCTGCTCAACAACGTAAATAACGCAATGAATGTTGTTGAACTGTCAAAAAGAAACAGATTAGTCTTAATCGGTTACGAAAATAAGTTACGCAATTAGATAGCTGGTTATAAAAATCTGTGTGCCAAATTTCAGTCAAATCCGTTCCGCCGTTTTTGCGCCAATCTGGAACATACATCCAGACAAACAGGCAAACGGACAAAAATTCAAATATATATTTTCGGCATCAGACTCCTACCCACACTTTGGAGCAATTCCTTTTTTAGTTATGACTTCGTTATTATTTTACCATATGCATAGATACAGGGTGGTGATTAGGTCACCTGCCTCCGCCAAGGGGGTGATTCTACCCGTCATATTGGACAACAGCTTTCCCTTTAAAAAAAAACCACCCTGTAGGTACATATTTTATATATATTTTCTTTCATCTCGACCCTGTAGAAACGGCTAGAAGCTGTTGTCGTTCAACAATTATAACGGTAACGAAGAACCGAAAACAGTAGCTTACAACTTTTGGCGATAAGTGGGGTAGCTGCATAACACACATACAATGACAATCGATGTCAATGCCTTTCATTTTAACAGTTCAGCGACTTTCGTTGCGTTTTTTACGTTGATGAGCAGACGAATTTTTCAAACTTATGAAGCAATGGATTAGGTATTTCCTTTAATACCCTCGGATTATGATTGAAAGTCGGTTATGATAGCCACACACGTAAAGATTTACTTGCGCAAGTCTATCATGATGTGTGTTGAAAGAAATTTGTGCAAAAACCTTCCCACACACGTAACGATTTAGTTGCGCAAGCCTATATTTGCGCAAGTACCTAAATCGTTACGTGTATGGTTACCATTACGCAATCAGGGACCAGGGGGGCTTAAAACAGTCACTTTGGCAGAATTATAATAGGAAAATATTTTGAATCATCGTGAAATGTCACAAACTGACAATTCATAATATGATCTGCGTGCGATTCATATTACGAAATAATTCATCTGTTTTCTGTGGAGATTCTTAAAATGATCCACACATTATGAATTGCTTTTGTGTCAAATTAGAGGAATTGCTAATGACAGCTGGAAATTCAGGAAATGAATCGCTTTTAGAGGAATTGCTAATGTGGCCGTTTTAGGCCCACAGGTTGAACTCGCGACAATCTAAGAAGTCCGTTTTGACAGCTATAAAAACGCTTTGTGTAGTGATGAAAAAATCGTAATCGACGACTTATCTACATTGATTAAAACTGATTCTCAAGGCATAACGTTTTATTACATGTACGAGAACGCAACGTCAAAACGGACTTCTTAGATTGTCGCGAGTTTAGTTTATCTCTAAGAAAATGAAAAAACCTCGTACCCCTATCAATATCCAATGCATACACAGTTTCAACACCCGGGTACCTATTCATAGCATTAAACAGTCCACTTCTTCTGAAAGGGGCGACGTTATGCAGTAATTGGTTGATCTTAAAATGATCCTGTGTTATCTGGTGGGTGAATAACTTTTTGTGCCTCAACGAGTAGTTTGTCGTCAACGTGATTATTAATAAGCAGAGGACGGGGATCACGACGCGCTGTAAAAAATAAGGAGAAATTGGCATGTATTTAATCGAACCTCTCATAATTCTTTTTTGCACTCCTTCAAATATTATTGAACTCTCTAATATAATGAACATCTTCTATTTTGTTAAGTACCTGGTACTTGTTGAAAGGCCTACATTGTCCTCCCATGCCTACCAACACTGTAATTTGAAAATATTGTAAAAGCCAATTATTTTTTAAAGAGTAACCGTGGAATTTCTTGCCGGCTCTTCTCCATAGGAAATGACGAAATTGGAACCGCGCACCTAGCTTCTGACGTTTCATAAGTGCCCATGTAGGTTTATGATTTTGAATGATTGCGCCTCTTTTTGTGAACACTAAATAATTCCTTTAATGGGATTCCTAAAATTACTAAATAGGCAAGTACACACGGCTACACATCAAGCTATACATTTCCAGTTTATGCTGATGTCGCATTGTATAGAATTTCCGTAAAATGCGAGGTCAGCTTATATTGGAAATGTATAGCTTGATGTGTAGCCGTGTGTACATAATAACTGTTAACTGCATAATACCGACTCGTATTTCAACGTGGAAAGACAAGTGTATCAAGTATGCATGTACAGTGTTTCTTTTACGTATCCATTATATATTTTTTGTGAAAATATTACCATATTTTTTTTTTTTTTTCATTGTACCCAATATTTTTTTTGGTATGTGTAGACGCTATACTATTGCATGTTAACGGGCACGCCCTTCGTTAAATAGCATACTGTATATTGCAACTTTCATCGAAATCATTAAAACCGTTTTCGAGAACGTGATTACAAATTAATATATATGTCGCAGGAAAATGAGCAAACCAGGGATTTCACGAAATCGCTAGGGATACCACGAAATCACGGTACATGTCGAATATAATGTCTTCATACTAAAACATGTTTCGTGTACAAATATTGCTCATTTAATAGTATAGAATAAAAGGATGTTTCAACTACCGACACAGAGATAAAAGCATAGATAGTCACTCTTATACAACCAGCATAAGTTAGAAAATGAAAAAGTATTACCAGAGAAAAGAACTGCCATTTCTTCATCATTAAATAGTAGAACACTCGCTCGGTAAGCATTGAAATTTGTTTGAACAAAAGTACGCGGCCCACGATACGCTCTTTACTAAAATCTGTACACAAAAATACACTTTTTAAAATTCGTTTGAACAAAAGTATGTGGCCCACGATACGCTCTTTACTAAAATCTGTACACAAAAATACACTTTTTTAAATTCGTTTGTACAAAAGTAAGCGGCACACGATATGCTCTTTACTAAAATCTGTACACAAAAATACACTTTCTAAAATTCTTTTTAACAAAAGTATGCGGCCCACGATACGCTCTTTACTAAAATCTGTACACAAAAATACACTTTCTAAAATTCTTTTTAACAAATGTATGCGGCCCACGATTCGCTCTTTACTAAAATCTGTACATAAAAATACACTTTTTAAAATTCTTTTTAACAAAAGTATGCGGCCCACGATACGCTCTTTACTAAAATCTGTACACAAAAATACACTTTTTAAAATTTCATTTGAGCAAAAGTATGCGGCCCACGATACGATCTTTACTAAAATCTGTACACAAAAATACACTTTTTAAAATTTCATTTGAGCAAAAGTATGCGGCCCACGATACGCTCTTTACTAAAATCTGTACACAAAAATACACTTTTTAAAATTCGTTTGAACAAAAGTATGCGGCCCACGATACGCTCTTTACTAAACTCTGTACACAAAAATACACTTCTTTAAATTCGTTTGAACATAAGTAGGCGGCCCACGATACGCACTTTACTAAAATCTGTACACAAAAACACACTTTTTTAAATTCGTTTGAACAAGTAGGAGGCCCACGATACGCTCTTTACTAAAATCGTGACGTCAGGTTTTTGTGTGACGTCAGGTCTTTGATGCGTAGTTCATATGTGGCGATGTAGTTACCGCCACATCTGTTTTCTGCGAAGGGTTAGGGAGAGGTATACACACGGCTACACATCAAGCTATACATTTGTGGGCCCCGCAAACATGATTAGATCGTCACACCACCTTCGCCGCGGTCTACCTCGACGGCCATGTCCTCCTTCAGGCGTCCAGTGAGTGACGATCTTTGCCCATCTCTGCGGGTGCATTCGCATGACGTGGTCGGCCCACTCCCACTTCAGCCTGGCTGTTTTTTCTCCAACATCCGAAAATTGAAATTTTAAATTTGAAAATTGAAATTTTAAATTTGAAAATTGAAATTTTAAATTTGAAAATTGAAATTTTAAATTTGAAAATTGAAATTTTAAATTTGAAAATTGAAATTTGAAAATAGAAATTTTAAATTTTTTACGATCAGATAAGGATAGAAATAAAATGATTTTTGAATTTGAATTAACATTAATATACCGTAAATGAACACACCTCAAAAAGTTGTATAGTTTTAACTTTAATGATGTTTTAATTGTCAAAAGTGGATAAATAATTACGAGGACAAGTATAGTCGTACTTCTCCGAAAGAGGTTCTCCACAAAGAGCTCTACTATTGCAAGTGTTCAGCTCGAAAATAGTTTATCAGCTGTCTATACAACTTCTCCTCCTACTTTGTAGAATGTATGTTTTACTTACATTCGCGGAACCTTCTGTTTATTTCGACATTCTCCATTTCCGTATCAATAAACCTTAAAGTAAAAAAAAACATACAAATTAGTGTTTTTTTTGACACAGCTATACAAGGTGTAATAAATCCTTACTAAATGCGAAAGTAACTCTGTCTGTCGGTCTGTCGCGCTTTCACGCCAAAACTATTGAACCGATTTATATGAAATTTGGTACACAGATAGTCTAGAGCCTGAGAAAGGACATAGGCTACTTTTTACATACGACATACCACGCGGGCGAAGCCGCAGGATGTAATATGACCGAAACCGCGATTCCGCGCCTGTTGTATGTGCGCGACTCACGGGCGGCAGTGCAGGTCGCTCATTGGTCAACGCTGTCTCCCGCCCGCCGCTCATTGGTCAACGCTGCCGGACGCCTCGCCGCGCATTCCTAAGGCGCGGAACAGCGGTCCCGGTCAAACTATACCTCATAATATGCAGAACAATAAGTTAACCACTTACTTCATAAAAACTTCTTCCATAAACATTCCAACGTCGATGAGAATAATTCCGAAATGCTTTGTTTTCTGTTCTAAAGCCTCTAACAGACTCGGGAATTTTTGAAACTCTCTCGTAGGAAATGAGAACGCTATGCGTCTCATGTCCTGAATCCGGCACTCAAGTTCAGGAATCATGTCGTCCACCATCTTCTTTAAGTCATACAGACGAGAGCTGTCTTGAATGCTTATTGACAGGGTAAAACTGGTGCCTATTGGGTAAATCCTAAGTTTTTATTAACATTATAAATGCGAAAGTGAGTTTAGTTTGTTTGTTACGTTTCACAATAAAACTACTTTTCTGATTTGGATGAAATTTGACACATGGGTAGACCATAAACCGGAGAAGGACATAGGCTTCATCCTGGATCGCAGACGAAATCGCGGGCAACAGCTAGTTATTTATAAAAAACCGGCCAAGTGCGAGTCGGACTCGCGCACGAACGGTTTCGTACAGTTATCTATAAAAACGGCAAAAAAAATCACGTTTGTTGTATGAGAGCCCCCTTAACAATTTTTTTTTTTTTGTATCTTTTGTTATAGCGGCAACAGAAATACATCATCTGTGAAAATTTCAACTGTCTAACTATCACGGTTCATGAAATACAGCCTGATGACAGACAGACGGACGGACGGACGGACGGACGGACGGACGGACGGACAGCGGAGCCGTAGTAATAGGGTCCCGTTTTACGGCACTCAGGCACTTGTTAAACGCGTGTCTACTGTCAGTTTTATGTCAAACTCTATACAGAAATGTCGTCTTTAAAAGCTGTTTATGGTAAACAACTGTTAACCACGGTTTTGTGATAACACGGTCTTGGTTTTTATGGTAAATGTAGACAATGCCGCCTCTAGCAGCAGCGGCAGGCACCTCCGTGCTGAACCATCCCCGAGCGCAGCTGGCATTTCACAGGAAGAGGTGGAATGTATGTCATGCCAGAGACAAAGCTCAAATGTCTCATGTGATATTTTCGACTTTATTTCAACGTGTGCAAAGACCATATTTCTTGGCAACGAAAACCGCGTCGCGCTTTTCTGTTTCTAATGTGCGGAGGCCCGATCGACACCTTTTATAACACTGTAGATAATTATTTTTTTGCCTATACTCATAAACCTTAATTTGTGTCACGATTCAATCAAAGTCATACAAATACAATCAATCTACCTAGCCTTTTCCCAACTATGTTGGGGTAGGCTGCCAGTCTACCCAGATGCAGCTAAATACCAGTATTTTACATGGAGCGACTGCCTATCTGACCTCCAGAACCCAGTAACTGGGTAATACGATACCCCTTGGTAACACTGGTTGTCAGACTTTCGGGCTTCTGACGACCCGTAAAACTGTCAAAGATTCACGATTGACCGCCGGGACCAACGGCTTAACGTGCTTTCCGAGGCACGGAGGAGTCTCGGTATGTAAAGATGGTCACCCATCCACGGACCAACACCGGCAAGCGTAGCTTAACCTGATGGATCGACCCGTGCGGCTGTTATTACTTAGCCATGAGCACCAAATACGTACCAATAATATTTTTGAGGAACGGAGGACTGCCGTGACATTTGAGCACGCCCTTATCCAGAATAGCTACCCTGTCCCCCAACGCATTCGCTTCTTCTAAGCAGGACGTCGTCATGAGTATAGTCTTGTGGCCACGCAGTATCTGGAGAATCAAAATCAAAAAGTCATTTATATAAGGGGGATGCGCTAAGGTAGCCCGCGAAATTCAAATTTTCTTAGATTTTTTGCCATTTTCAAGTCAGTATCAGGATGTATGTTGATCTTAATATGATTTGCGTCCGTAACAAACATGGCATATCAGCAATACAACTCCTTAAGTTCATATAAATGTCATGATTTCATGAAATAATCATTCAATGCACTTACATGAACTTAGAGAGTTGTATTGCTGATTCTAATGTTTTTCCATCTGCAAAAATTAGGAACCATACAAACTTTCATTCCCTATTTAACCCCTTAGGAGATGAATTTTCTCAAAACCTTCCAAATCAAATCAAATCAAAATATTTTATTTCACATAAGCCTACATGGGCACTTATGAAACGTCAGAAGCTAGGTGCACGGTTCCAATTGGTCGTTTCCTATGGAGAAGAGCCGGCAAGAAACTCCATGGTTACTCTTTTAAAAGATAATTGGCTTTTAAAATAATTTCGAATTACAGTGTTAATAGTTATGGGAGGACAGTGTAGGCCCTTCAAAAAGTTTCAGATAAAGTTCATAAAAAAAAAAAAAATATTAAAATTAAAAATAAAAGTCTACAGTTCACTAAGCCTACGACGTTCTCACATTCACAAGATAAGAGCTTCCTAAGAGCTCACTACTGCTCACCTTCGTTATGTAAAGAACTCTTGTGCAAAATTGTAACTAGACTCACTCATATACGTGTGATGTATAAGTACTGCGCATCTTTATGACTTTCCCTTTTTTTTTTTCATCCCCGTATTATTGTAAGTGGATTAGCGGAGTTACCTAACACAAGCATCTCTTTGCTTAGTCGAGTTGGAGAGGGCAATAAAAGCAATTTTTTTTTTTTTACACCTCTTTTGGATGTGCTTTGTGTGTCAGTAAATGTATGAATTTAAGAATTTTATTAAGTAGAACATTAGAACTTTAAGTTCATACCATAAGTAAGTCCCACAGGCGATGCCGCACTTCGACATCCATGCCGGTTGTTGGCTCATCCAACACCAACATGTCTGCATCTCCCGCCAACACACATGCAACCTTCAGCATAACAACAGTAACTGTTATAAGAAGATTTATAACCTTTCACCACGAAGTTTGGTTAACTTATTTGGCAGTTAATTTCATACAAATTCTTGTCAAATATGAATCAATTTCGAATTTATTTGGTACATTTACGACTATTCTTTTGCACTGTTCTATTTTCAATCCTCGGCGCTGAGGCGAGGGTTGTAAATCCAGCAGCGCGGAAGAACAGTTGACTGTTACTTTGGCTGTTACTTTTGATGAAGAAACTGGCCGAAAGTTAAGCCTACTTTTACCGTTTGCCTGTTGTCAGCGCCTTAAGGCGCGCATTCAATACTGCGTGCCACCTCTTTGAGCTTTATGTATAACCTATTCTGCGTTCGAAATTTATTTGCCAAACATGTAAACAAACACAAGTTTTAGGAAAAACAACTGTAATGCCTACACATAAGGTTCAGTTTGCTCTACAACTTCATATTTTTTTGTCTTTTTCAACGGTACTGGTCAGTCTAAAATCAACTTTATTCACAATAGCATAAAGTTCATGTTTGTTTAAGTGGAAATAACATAAATATTGGAAAAAAGGATTTAAACAGACCTTACCTGCAAACATCTCATGTTCTCTTCGGTAAGTGTCTCGCCATAAAAATCAGCTATTTTAGCCAGGTCGAGACTTTTCAGCAGGTGGTCCACACTAAACCCTGTTTTTGTATTTCCTTTTAACTGTAATATAAACATCATGAATTATTAGACCGCTTCTCATAAGCAGAACCTAGTATTTTTTGTTTATCTATTAACTTGTTATTTTTTTAGTTCTTTACAAAGTATCCTAAATAAAAACAAAAACACATTTTTCTCAACACATATGTTTTTTTTTTTTTAATAGATCTGCAGTAAAACAAAATAACAGTAAACACACACAAGTGTGTAAACCGGACTGTCAAAAATAATACACACCAAATGTGTTATCCAGCCTTCGAGTAAAACACGTAGTAAGTGCAAATTATGAATAAGAATAATGAATTACGCAATTTTTTTTTTTTTAGTTTTCATTTGGCTCGCGCTCGGTTACCTTCATCCTACAGCCTGTTACTTGTTCATAAAATGTTGGTGATTGGAACTTTTACAAACAATATCCACATTCCATATTCAAATCGCTTTTAGTCCCTAGGGATTAAAGAGGTATTTACGAGTAAGTCTCTGTTTACGAAGAATAAACTAGCTCTTTTAGATGTGATAAAAACACACTTCTTTCTATCTTTTCGAAGAATACAGACGTCTTGTTACATTATATTAAAAGTACAAAAAGAACAAACCATTTTAAAAAACATGATGTTCTCTTTAACTGTGAGGTGTTTGAAGCAGATGCTTCGTTGCATGCACAGCCCCACGTAGTTTCGAAACTCCGTAAGTTCGTTGGCGATGGCAAAGCCGTTCTGGTAAACTACGCCTTCAGTGGGCGAGAACATTCCTGAAACATCAACATTATAGAAAGGAAGAAAGAAAAGTATTTTATTTGGGAAACGCACAGGAAATACAAACAGTAATTAAAAGTAAATAAAATAAAAAGAGCAATTTAAAACTAACAATGAAATAAAACAAATTATTTAAAAAACAAAAAACCCGACTGCAAATCCCGGAAAAAAACAAAGTTCAATGCTTGTGTTTCTCTTTTCGGTTATAGGTTTTTGCAGACGGGTTTTTGTTTTTTAATCATTTGTTTTAATTCAAGCTTTTTAGTTTTATTAATATACATATATTTGGCATTAACGCATTACTAGCTTTTATTTGATTCCAATATTGTTGTAATTTTTTTTTTAAACTTCCTCCCTTCTTCCTTTTTTTTGTATTTGCAGTTGAAATATATAAAAATTATATAGCCTATGTCACTATTAAGACGAACCTAACGACACCTCGTATGTTAAAATCCATCAAGCCGTTTAGATTACAGAGCGTGCCAAAGAAATAGACATACATACCATCGAAGAAGTTCATATTTATGCACCGTGAGGACTATTTCTGCCTCCAGCGCTCGGCCGTTATAGGACCGGGGCGGTAACAGATGTGGTCATCGTGTTCACGGGATTTTGTATTGAAACTGCTAAGATATGAAGTTCTTCGATAGTACATACATACACCCTCGTTCTGGGGCAGTCCGGTAAAAAAAAAGGCCCCTATCTCAGCCTAACGCTGCGATATTTAAAAAATAAATACTAATCATCATAAATAGTTATCATAGCTAGCTGATGTGACCATCTTTAACATACCGAGACTCCTCCGTGCCTCGGAAAGCACTTTAAGCCGTTGGTCCCGGCTGTCATTCGTGGATCTTTGGCAGCCGTTACGGGTCGTCAGAAGCTCGAAAGTCTGACCACCAGTCTTACCAAGGGGTATCATATTACCCAGTTACTGGGTTGTGGAGGTCAGATATGCAGTCGCTCTATGTAAAATAATGGTATTCAGCTGCATCTGGTTAGACTGGAAGCCGACCCCAACATAGTTGGGCAAAGGCTAGGCAGATTGATAGCTAGCTGATGTGGGTCAATGGTACGTAAATTCAAAGCTACGTGTATTTTTTACAGGTAGGTATTTTATGTCGACATTTTTCGTATTTTAGTGTTTATCGGCGGAAACTTGTAAACGGCCTTCAATTTTTAAAACACCCAAGATATAAGTTTCCCGAAGAGAATAAAATAGGCATAAATAAACAAACTGTAATCAAACCTGCGATAATATGCATAAGGGTAGTTTTCCCAGCTCCATTGGCTCCCAAAAGCACGGTAACTTCGCCCTTATAGCAGTTAAATGTAACAGAGTCCAATGCGATCACTTGACTTCCAAACTCTTTAAAAACCTGAAAAAATGGATTAACTACTTTTCTTATTCTTGAATTCATCTTTAGATAACGACAGGGACCGAAAACCTTTATAAATTACGGTACAGGTGTCGAAGAATTTTGCTTACTTCTACGACTAAGGTCACCGCTATCTGGGTAACCCAAAAAGAATAAAACATGTTACCTCTTTTAAGTTACCGTTTTAATAAGTTACCGTTTTAATACCGGTCACAATACGGCAGTTATAACTTGGCAGCTCAGAGGGCCTAGACAGTGATATTCTATCCGCGATAACGATGATGGAAAAGGCAAAAATGTATAGAACCGACTTGGGCTATCGAAAAGCTTATGTCAAAGTCGTTGTAGAAATACGAAACTCTTTCGAAGCGATTGTCACTTGTCTAGGGCCTCTGAACATAGGCGTTGTGCACATTCGCGCATGTTCTCTCACTCACACTCGCCTCATATCACCATTTGGTTCCTAAAAAATGTTACTGCGCAGCCCTCTGCGCGAAGTTCAGAACTGCCAAGTTATATCGGCCGTATTGTACACGTGTACACTGGTGATGCACGCCCTTTGCCGACGACACATGTAAAATAGAGGTAATTTTTATTTCAGTAGCCGATATTTATACTGGTTATATTCAATTTAAGGTAACCTTTGTGACCAAAAAAATACGCGTATTGAACATACCGGTTTCGGTCCCTGGATAGATATGATTTTGTACAATAGATATTTTACTATCACAACTAATAAACTGTTCATGCCTCCTTTTTAGAAACCTAGATAATTATGTGTAACATCTTGTCTTAACATTTAAATACACCCCTTTGCAAAAAAAACGGGCGGTTTTGTTTCTTTTACATTATTGGTAATCATTTAGTTGTAAAGAGGTTTTAATAGCCAAACTGTGTTACTGGCACTTAATAAAGGGCCTGGGTATGAAAAAAAGTTAATTCCAAATTCGAAACTTTTGTTTAAAACAATAATAATCCCTTTTTGAGTTTGTGAGTTTTACTAACTTTTTGTGGGTTTGCGGTTAAAAGGTTATCCTGGCAACTAAAACTAACTTCTCGTTATTTTTAGTAGAATAATTTATGTTTGTCGCATAATCCAGCCTTATTGTGACTTAAAACCGATATCTTTATGTCGATTATAATGGCAGAAAAAGTAATAAGAGCTAGTAAAATTGTAGCGCTGCTGGAAGAGGGGTGTAGCCAAAAAACGATATTCTTATTGATAATAAGAAATTAATAGTCATTTATGCTAATGACATACATAGTAAAAATATTGATATTATCCATAGAAAAACCAATGACTGTTAAGGTGCCGTTTTTTTTGCAAAGGGATGTATTATTTTGGTTGTAGATATAGATACCTATTTTGGACAAATATTTAACCGGGCAAAGTCAGAGACATTAATTGTTTAGAAAATTTACTACCAACTACAAAGTGTTCGTACATTCAAATCACAAGTGTCATTCTTTAAAAATTTTATAATGACTATAACACGGTAAATTGACGTAGGATGTCAATTTGCTAACCAATTAATTTCCCTGACTGTAAATTATCATAATCTCATGTTAGCTTAAGGTTTATTAGACATTTAAAAGAAATGATATGAAAATTCTTTCAAAATAAGCAACACAAATACTTTAAGTACCTACCTACTAGATACAGAATTTTTATAAACAACTCACCATAGGTTTTCATGCAGAAACTGAAAATATAGAATAATAATATTATATAACATGAAGAATGCTGAAAAAGCAAGAGACCAAGAAAGAAAAGAAAGAAAGAAAGAATAACGTTTATTTGGACAAAGTTCATGAAACACAAAAAATAAAGAATTAAAAAAAAAGTTAAAAAAACAAGTGTGTGCCTCACGGCTGCGCCAAAAAGGTTCATTTCAGCATTAATGCCAGACAGATACTATCCGACAAACAGTAGCGCCTGAATTAACAGTGTATCACGTATATAGTTTTAGGAGTATGAGGAACAGGGTGTAAAGTTCACTCATCCACCATAGAAAAGGGGGGATTCTCCGACCAGACGGGCCTTGTGTCTGGCGGGCAACTGCCCAATGATTGATATTGGATTTTTGTATGTATGTTCTCTGCACGGTAAACTCTAATTGCGCGATGCAGGATTTTTGTGACGTCAGGATTTTTGTGTGACGTCAGGTCTTTAATGCGTAGTTCGAATGTGGCGATGTAGGTACCGCCACATAGTTGTAAATAAACCGGACTAGACTGACAAAACCGTTAGGACTGAAAGCCAACCCCAATATAGTTGGGAAAAGGCTAGGCAGACTGTGTCCGATATTACCTTAGAGACATTCAAAACTTGAAGAGCAATTTCAGCGTTTCTGGGTAATTTTTCGAAGTTTGTTTCATGTCTTCTCAGTCGATAAGACGGCAATGTTATTACTCTTCGTAAATTTTTAGGACGCCAGTACATTTTCTAAAATTCAAAACGACTTATCTCAAAAAAAATATTCGTTCTAGCTACGGTTGCCTAGAAGAGCGGTGGCCGCCACATAACGTTCAATATAATAATGCACTGAGAGTGCTGGTGTGGCTGCCGCCATACCGTGGCGTAGTAGTGCGTCGGGGATGTTTGCAGATAATAATATTGATTGTTTTGCCGCCATTATTAGGAACAGATGACTCGTGTTCGCGGCAGCACCAACAGTATTCTCAGTGTATTCGCAGATCGGTGGGATTCCCCGATGTTGCAAAGGTGGATGCGACTCCATGCTGAAATCTAGTTGTAAAATAACTTTTCAGTGACGCCATTCGCCGGTAAATTGCGTACGCTATGTGGCGGCCACCGCTATTCCTGCCCCGCAGAGTTTTTACGACTTGATAAAAAACCGCGATTTCTTTATTAAAAAATTACGGAATAAATTCTTTAAATAATGATGAAAGCTGCTACAAAACCGTTTGCGTAGTTTAGAAAAACGTCGCGGTCACACAAGCAGACACAAAATAAGACTTTTATTTATAATTATGTAAGTATGGATTATTATAAAGCCATGTACTCACCGGTGTTACGGGGTATAATTTAACAGGTTACAAAGCGAGCATTCGTGGATTAGCTCAGTGGCCGATCCACTGTCGTTTGTCCACAAGCCACAGTTGTTGTTCCGCGCGGACCGCTCTTTTTAACCGTTTTCTCTGTGTGTGTACAGGAGACCGTCGGTTTCTGTGCAGACACAGAGAAAGCAGCCCCGGGCTGCCCGGCGCGTACGCGCCGTCGCGGTCGCGGAGGCCACAACCCCCGCAGGGATGCCGAGTCCCGGCATGCGCGGCTCGCTTGGCCGCGGTGTCGGACCCGAGGAGGTGCGCCCGGCGTTGGACCGGGCAATATCGTTGCCTAACTTAGGTGACGTGTTGCCCGGTGCGCCGCCGTCCGGACCACCACCAACTACCAAGCCGAAAAAGAAGGAGGGACGAAGAGGGGGATCGGGGACCGCTGTTGCGGCCGGCGCACCGACGTCATCGGCGCCTGCGCGCGTTGCGCCTGTGCCGTCGACGAGCCGGCAGCACGCGTACCCGGTCCGCCCAGCAGCTTTTCGCCCGGTGCCTATTCTGGCCCCGGGGCCTCCTGCTGCATCAACGAGCCGCGCGCCGCATGCGCGCGCAGCTGCCCCGCCGGCGCGAGTCCCCGCGCCTGCCCCACCAACGGCGCCTGCCGCGCGGTACGCTGCGCAGCACGCGCACCCCGCGCCACCCGCGCAGACCCCTGCGCCGTCCGCGCGCACACGCGCGCCCCCCGCTCGCACCGCGGCCCCACCGCCGCGGCTCGTCTCACCGCCGCAACCTCCGCGCCCGGCCGCCCCGGGTCCCCGCCTCCCGCTGGCGGGACCGGCGCTGGCTGAGCGGGAGCGACCATCGGCGGCAGGCAAATTTCGGCCGCTCGCCGCCGCCGCAACTAGGGTGCCCGCCTCGCCGGCACCCCCCCGGACCTCCGCGTACGACTCTCCGGCGATGCTGTCGACATGCTCCTCCCGTGCGGGGTCGAGCATGTCGCTGGCGTCTCTGGACTCGGCCGCCTCTGGTCGCGGATACGTGTCGGGAGACACGACCCCGCGAGCCGGAGGACGTCCCCTTGTCGTGCGTGGGGAAGCCGCCGGTGACATACCTATGTCACCGGCCTCACCAACGCCGTCGCCGGACTTCAAGTACGAGTTTCGACTCGACCCCAAGCCGCAGCGACGGCGCAGAAGCTCGGGCGAGACCGCGGCCGAGGAGGCGAAACGGTACTGCCCGGACCCGACGCGGCCTGTGCGCGATAGCGCGCCGCGGGGTCGGGCGGTGCCTACATCGCCTACGTTTGCGGACGCGGTCCGACAAACGCCGCCACCATCACCGACCAATGCAGGGGTAAGTGTCCCTAGGCACTCCCCTGCCCCCCCCGTTGCTGCCACTCCGGCTGCTCCAAGCAGCGCCGCGACTCCGGCTACTCAGCCGTCGAAGCCGCAGGCGGGCACGAAGCAGCCGAAGAAGTTGAGGTTCCCACCGCTGGTGGCTGAGAAGCTGCCGAACTGGGCCACCCACTTCCGGGCCCTGGCGGGGAAACTGGGCCGGCCGCCTAACGCTCGCCCTTACGGGACCGGGGTGAGATTCACCCCGGATACCGAGGATGAGTACCGGCTGGTCCAGCGGTACCTGACCGGCCTGGAGAAGGAGAGTGGCGTGTCCTGGTTCGCGTACTCGCTGCCAGCGGAGAAAAATCTTAAGGTAGCCATACGGGGACTACCCGCGGACACAGACCCGGAGGAGATAGAGGTGGAGCTCCGGGAGTTGGGATACCAGCCGGAGTACGTGCGCCACATAAAAGGCGCACAGGGACGACCCGGCTGCGTATTCCATGCAGTTTTAAAGAGGACCCCGGACGTGAGGTCGATCTATGACACCGACGTGTTTTTATTAATGCGCGGTGTCAAGATCGAGGCTTGGCGAGGGAAGCGCGGGCCCGCGCAGTGTCACCGGTGCCAACGCTTCAGACATAGCTCGCACCAGTGCCACCGACCGCTCGCCTGTGTGCGATGCGGAGAAGGGCACGCGGCACGTGATTGCCCACGCCCGCGGGAGGAGCCGGCCACCTGCGCAAATTGCGGGGGGCCGCACCCCGCGAGCAATATAAAGTGCCCCGTATTCCAAAGAGAGATACGGAACAGGCGAGCGGGGACCGTCGCCATCACGGCCACACGCCAGACACCGGCGGCCGTAGATAGGCCGCAGGTGTCATCAGAGGCTGAAGCCAGGACACTGATGGCGGCGGCCAACGAGCCCGTCGCCAGAGGCCAAGCCGCCACCTCAAGGCGGAGGCGCAAGAGGAAGCGGGGGGGGAAGGGTAAGAATCCCCCCCCCCCCAGAGACACAGGATGAAATCCAGAGGGCCGCACCTGCCCCTGCCTCCATCGCACAGGTTGTACCACGCAAGGGCGAACCCACCACTAGCGCCACCTCGGCGCAGCGGAAAAGTGGTGCAGTTAAGAGGTTTGCCCAGCAGACGCTTGGCGCCGCCTCGGTCGCACCTAGCGCCGCAACAACAAGGCGGCAAACAAAAGTAGTCAGAGAAACGACTACACTAACGAGTGCAGGTGCACCGAGTAGCGGCGCACCAACAGATAAGAGGAACCCGAACGCAAACGTTGCAAGCACAAGGAAGTCGGAGTTCACAACCTGTGCGATCCAACTGCTCATGGACCTTATCAAGGCCATAAGGCAGGGCCAGGATGTGGAGACGGTCATCCTTGACGGGCTGGCCACACTACTAACACTGTATAATGGCTAGCTCGTTAAGGGTGATTCATTGGAACGCCCGCGGCCTTCGTGGAAAGGTCGCCCCCCTCCGCCATCTCCTTCGAGAACAAAAAATCGACGTGGCGCTAATCAGTGAGACGCTCCTGGGACCTGGGGATAGGGTCAGGTTCCCGGGATATCACGTCTACAGGAAGGATGAGAGGTCGGCTCTGTCCGTTTACCGTGGTCTGGCGGTACTCGTGAGGCGCGGAGTCGTCCATCAGGAGCTCCCCCCGCCATCGCTTCGCACGCTGTACGCTCTGGGTGTGCAGCTGCATGTCGCCGGCGAGGACCTCAACATCTTCGCATGCTATAAGCCGCCCGTGACCAACTTAGATCTTACTGAGTTACGGGCGCTTATGAGCAGCACGCATGCGACCATCCTTGCCGGCGACCTTAACTGCAAGCACCCGGCGTGGAACAGTATGCAGGCGAACACCGGGGGAAGACGACTCCTCGCGGACGCGGAAGCCTTCGGGTACGCCGTGGCCGGGCCGGAGTCGCCGACCCATTACCCCGACGCAGCCCGGTACATGCCCGACGTACTGGACGTCGTAGTCCACCGAGGGCTGACCGGCCAGATCACCCAACAAGTGATAGACGACGAGTTACAGTCGGACCATCATCCTGTACTCGTCGTCCTATCGGGTATGCCGACCTCTATGAAGCCGCTAGCGCCACGCCGATTAACGGATTGGACTGCCTTCGGAGAGATGCTAGACACCACTACGCCTACTCGGCCCATCGTCACCTCCGCGGACGTGGACCAGATGGCGGGTGACGTCACTGCTTGCATACAGAGCGCCTTCGAAGCGGCGACGACGACGATGCCGCAGGGGAGAGGGCTATTGCCGCCCCTGCCGGCATACATAACGACGATGATCGCCGTGAAGAGGCGTTTACGCAAGCAGTGGCAACAGCTAAGATGCCCGACCATCAAGCGTCAGCTTAACAGTCTCGCGGAGAAGGTGAAGGCCGAGCTACTGGCCCACACCGCCGCGGGCTGGGAGGAACGCATCGACGCGACCACAGACAGTTGGCCGTCGGTGCACAAGCTGTGCCGTCAGTTGACGAATACCCCAGCCCCGGTGCGCCCACTACTGGACAGCGGCGGGGCTCTCAAATACACCGCGGATGACCGGGCGGAGGTCTTCGCCATTCACCTGGAGCGTCAGTTCCGACCGAACCCGACAAGCGAGCACGAGCATGTCGCAGCGGTCGAGAAACACCTAGGAGACTACTTCGCACCGCCGATAGCTCCCGAGGAGAACCCTATATTCTTCTCGCCTGGCGCAGTCAGACGCGCCATCCTAAAGACGAAGCCCAGGAAGGCCCCCGGTGCTGACGGTATCACCAATACAGTGCTGCGCCACTTGCCGTTCCGTGCAGTAGCGGCACTGGCGCGCCTGTTCACGGCGATACTGCGCACCGGGACCTTCCCCGCCTCATGGAAGGAGGGGCGCGTCATCATGCTGCCCAAGGCGGGCAAGAATATATTGAGGCCGGAGAGCTATCGGCCTATCACCCTGTTGCCAACAGTCTCCAAGGTGTTCGAGGCACTCCTGCTGCGACACCTGCTCCCACACATCCAGCCACGTCCGGAGCAATTCGGGTTCCGGTCGGAGCACAGCACGACGCTTCAGTTGTCGAGGGTACTGCACCACCTCACGACGACCGCAAACAGGAAGGAATACGCGGTAGCAGTATTCCTCGACATGGAGAAGGCCTTCGACCGTGTGTGGCATGAAGGCCTTATTCACAAGATGGCCACCACGGACGCGCCCCGCCGCGTTGTCAAAGTGGTGTCTAGCTTTCTCTCCCACAGGACCTTCAGAGTGGTGGTCGATGGAGCGCTATCCAGCGCCCGCCCTGTGCTCGCGGGCGTGCCGCAGGGTAGCTGCGTGTCGCCGGCGTGTTACTCACGTTACACCGACGACATTCCCGCCACTCCAGACTCGATGCTCGCGCTGTATGCCGACGACGCCGCGTACATTACTACATCGCTTAATGCGAAGTACGCGGCCGTCAAAATGCAGCGCGCCCTCGACCTTCTTCCCGAGTGGCTGTCGAAGTGGCGGCTTTCGGTTAACGTGGGTAAGACGCAGGCGCTGGTCACTGGATCAGTGCACCTCCCACCACTGCTGAAACTCCATGGAGCCGACATCGCGTGGTCGCCCCAGGTGAAGTACCTGGGTGTCACCATCGATCGTCGGCTCTCCATGGGGCATCATGTTCGCAGCGTTGTCGCGCAGGGCAAGGCAGCCCGTCACTTGCTCAGACCTGTGCTCTCGTCCCGCATCCCGGCGCGCGTCAAGTTGGGCGTGTACAAGATGTACGTGCGCCCAGTCTTGACGTACGCCGCCCCGGCGTGGTTCGCCCTCACGAGTGAGGGACACCGCAGACAGCTCCGCACGCAGCAGAATCGCGCGTTGCGGACCATCGTCGACGCCCCTCGCTACGTGAGGAACGACGTGATCCACCGGGACCTCGGGATCGAGAGCCTGGACGAGTTCGTGCGGCGCCTAGCGAAGGGGATGTTCGCGCGTGCCGACGCGTCTGCCTGGCCTCATGTCAGGCAGATCGCACCGCAGCATGCGCGCCCCCCTGACGCGAGGCCCTTGCCCCGCGACCTGGCTGCGGACAATGACGCCATACCACCACCGGATTGACGCCTCGGGTAAGCTGCATCCAGGTTACACGCAGCTCACCCGTAAACAATGAGACTCCACAGATGTACTCACACATCTGTTGCGTGGTGTGTTCTAGGTTAATATAGGCATATCACGTAACAACTCACAGACAACCATCACTCCACAGACGCTATATACACATCATGTGCGGGCGCGACGCGGGCCGCGACGCACATAACCACTGAGCGGCGGTATACTACAACACAAGCCGCTCATACATACACTACAGTTTCTCCCTCAATCCGCAAACGGCTAGATCTGTGACCGGGGCGAGGGGGAACTACATCTTTACTCTGTAGGAGCGTCGAGTCGGCATCTCCGTCGCTGGTCGTCACCCGCTGGGCCTCCCCTAGGCAACTAGGGGTCTCACCTGGCGGTGACAGACCGCCGAGATGTCGTGAAGAAAGCGGCGCTATGGATATAGCGTCGTGGCGCGCCTACAGAAAAACACTTAGCAACCAATCTCACAAGATGTCACAAGCCGCAAACTCAGGCAGACAAAGTGAGGGGTCCGTAGTGGCGGGCCACAGTATAGCCTCCGCGGGCAAGGGGCGAAGCCCCGATCCCGCCCGCCACGTCCCCTTGCGGGGACGTAGCGAATTCCACGACGAGCATTCGTGCAGTCAGTACGTGGAAACCAGCACGAACACGCGAGCAATGAGCGCATGTTACACGGAGTTTAGAACACGGCGTAACGTAACATGCTCGCTGCGAATGATACATTACGCCCCGTAACGCCGGTCAGTACACGGTTTTAGGACAGAAAAACAGAAACAGAACAGGGGTTACAGAAAAACTCAATTTACATAGCCCGTGTGGAGAAAACTGAACCTTAACACTAAAGAAATAAAGTCAAAATTACCTTGACAAAGAAGTTCCACTTCTTAGGAATACCGTAACACCCCGGCCTGACTAGGTCTAAGTACCATGCAAGCATTGTCGTCACATCTAGCTGAATCAAGAAGAGCACCCACACTTTTAACACTGAAAACTTGTCGATATGGCATTTGTTAACGTTCCAAATCTGGCTGCCTACGCCTAAAAACCGTAAAAAAAAAAACAACGATTAAACCCGTTACCCTGACACCGAATTTTTGCCCTACAAGCAAAAATGCGTAGTCTCACGTAATCAGGGGGCCAAGTCTACTAATTTACAAACGTGTCAATGGTCTCACAATGATGAGTTTTTGACAGATTTGCCATACAAAATCTGTCAAAAACTCATCATTGTGAGACCATTGACACGTTTGTAAATTAGTAGACTTGGGCCCCTATTCGATATACCCCACAACGTTGTAGCGCATAAATCGAACAGATTACGTGTGACTCTGGATTTTTAATTTGTCTGTCTGTGATGTCTTGTTTACATCTTTTTAATTGACTTTTTTGTCGTAGTTGGGTTTTAGTCTTATAACTTTTCCTTGATTTAAAAAAAATTGGGGATCTTGTACATTATACATTTTTGAAATGTATAATGTACGGTAAATGTATAATGTAACGAGTGACAAACAAAAGTTTCACCATATTTCAGGTTATTGATTTGTCCCCGCCTGCAATACCTTACATAAACAAAGTTCAATGCTTGTTTTTCTCTTTTCGGTTATAGGTTTTTCCAATCGGATTTATGTTTAATAAATAACTAGCTGATGCCCGCGACTTCGTCCGTGTGGATGTCGGTTATTATTTATACTAAAACCTTACTCGAGAACCAGTCTATCCATTGGTGAAAACAGCATGAAAATCGGTGCAGTAGTTTTTGAGTTTATCGCGTACAGGACGACAGACAGACGCGGCGGAGGACTTTGTTTTATAATATGTAAGGATTTGTTTTCTAACTGACCGACACCTTGACAATTAAAATTGAAATAAACGCTTTAAAAGACAATTAAATTGTACTTACCGACCTTTTCCAAATACAGGACTTCGTCCCAGAAATAATAGATGGGTACATGAGGCAGTATACAGCATAATAAAAACGTGTATTCTTTGTAGGAAAACCACAAGAAGTCGAAAATATATGTAGACAAGTACAGAACGAGACCTAGCAAGTCTGCGTGCAAAACTGAAAGAAAAAAAACCACGGATCATAGAAATGACCGCTTCAAAATCGTCATATTATTTGTTTTTCTGTGTGTTGACAGTATTGTATTCATATTTTATCATTATTTCTTCTCTTTTTATTGACATTTATTTATATTTATTATTCACTAGCTGATGCCCGCGGCTTCGCCCGCGTGGATGTCGTTTATTACATACTAAAACCTTCCTCGAGAACCACTCTATCCATTGATGAAAACAGCATGAAAATCGGTGCAGTAGTTTTAGAGTATATCTTGAACAGACAGACAGACAGACGTGGCGGAGGACTTTGTTTTATAATATGTAAGGATTACTAGCTTCCGCCCGCGGCTTCGCCGGCGTGGTATGCTGAAAAAAATATCCTATGTCCTTCCACGGGATGCCATCTATCTCCTTGCAAAATTTTATCGAAATCCGTTCAGTGGTTTAGGCGTGAAAAGGTAACTTACAGACAAACAGAGTTACTTTCGAATTTATAATATTAGTATGGATAGTTAGGATATAAGTCTGAAACCACCAACCCATCTTGAGCAAGCGTGGTGATCAATGCTCGAAAACAGCATGAAAATCGGTGCAGTAGTTTTCGCGAACAGGACGACAGACAGACGCGGCGGAGGACTTTGTTTTATAATATGTAAGGATAAACAATTTCCCTTAGAATATATTATTCTAAGCAATTTCCATTGTGCTGAATCGAGGCATATACTTAGATAAGAGTGGTTACCTACCTATACATGTATACTTACTATCCTGTGACAGAGCAATAGTGATAAAAGCAAAGCACATTGTGTTCACAAAATGAAATGTTATCGTAAAAGCTATAACGATAATGTTGCTGTGCGGCAGCATCGGTTCCCACGGCCCCAGCTGGGGACAAAAATAGTAGACTTACTACCAATTTTTAATTTTTTATGGTGTATGATTTTTATTTTGAAAAACTGGTTCAATAACAGTTTTAAATGTAATTTTTGAAGTGAAAACTTCTTTAAGCGCGTGGAGCGATTTTTGGTAGGGGGTAAACTTATAGATTTGCGTCACCGCACGCCACGCCGTAGTGATGTGACGCAAATCCATAAAATATAGATGGCGCTAATATCAGTTTTGAGTTTTCACTTCTGTCGGCCGTCCCCATGACGGCTTAGGTTAGTTTTTTTATTTAAAGAAGTTGCGGTAGGTTTTCGTTTTCGAAAACACCGAAACAAACTCACAGGTCCAAAATTTTTCACAATAGTTAATTGCTTCAGGCGTGACTTTGCAGAAATCCATTATAAAATACAATAGACGTAGATATATTTAGCAACCTATTCCGCTTTACTATTCCTAGAGTCATTAAAAACCCTGTAAGAAATCGACACGTGTTTCAACTCTCTACGACCTATCCTCAGGATGATGATTGTCACGATTGACTTGTCGCGAACCCGAACACAACGTTTTGTGACGCCAAGTGCCGGACGCAGAGTGAGTGAGCCTTTGAGATGAGAGGGAGTGGGTTGCTGGATGCCACACGTCTTTAAACTTAAACAGTTAATCAATACAGGCTAGAATACCACAAAGGCCACTCCCGCACGGGGTGACGGCAACTCAACCTAAACTGATTGGCAACGGGCGTTGTCAACTACGATGCAACTGGCACTCTCACATGGCGCAACTCAACTTGTATCAATTTTGATATTATTTTTTGCTGTGACGACTTGACACACGATTAACGCCAACTTTATGAAAAATCGACCGAGCGAGCTGCACTGCCAATCGCACGTATCTGCTTGCATCGCCGCTGACAACTAGATTTAGACAAGTTGTGTTGTGTGTGAACTGCCATAGAAATGTATGTGCTAACGCGATTGGTTGTGTTGGCGTTGGAAACTGGTTTTATGTTGGTCACCTCGTATGCGAATGGCCAAACTCACCTTAAGAACCAATGTGACCGCTATGGAATACAGAATGCCTACTAATAAAGCCTCCAGGATATGTGAGAATCGCAGCACTTCAGAGTTTATGCCGGAGTGTTTCATCAGTTCCTGAAGGAAAAATGAGACAGATAAGTAGCTAAAGTAATATAGTACGCAATATTGTCTTTGGTCCCGGTCCTTGACATCAACCAATGAGCCGAAATGTCAAACTTTTACTGGTTGAATGCGAGGCTTTTGGTTAATTTCGACGTGTATTTTGTCTTTCTTTTTATTATTTTAATGTGCGTTTTGTTTGTGCAGAATAAAAAAAAATCTTTCTTTTCTTTCTTTCTTTCTAAACAGCCACTGATAATAGCGGACCTAAGTTAGGAAAAGTAAGGCTGGTACCGGTTATCGGTTTAGGGTCAGCACAAACCGAACGACGGAGTGGTGGTGAAGCGTCGTCGGTCTGCGCTGGTCCTTATTAGGATGCTCTAACACGAGCCACTAAATTGCGCAATTCTTAGTAATTATAAATATTAATTTATTATATAGTACATTACTGTCGCGGCCTGCAATAAGGGAATTGATGGACGATCGTGAAAACGATCGTGAGGGCCGAGGCGAAGCCGAGGCACTCATGCGTGAGTCCATCAATTCCTGATTGCGGCCAAGGCTTGTATAGTACTTTTCTCAAACAACGCGCGGAAATTCAAACTGAGTAAATTAAATAGAAATTCCAGAATCAATGACGAATAACTCATTTTTCATGCGCCAATATGTTCATTTGTTTCTTCTTTGTTCTATTTGCAAACCAATTCGAAATTTAAATAAAATCTTTGATAAGTTACCTCCTTGGTTGCCGTGTGTTGAAGTAAAAAGTTCGTTCCATTTTTAAATAACACGACAGATATGAGTTTTCATAGTAATTTATTTGGCCGCTAAACACGCCAGATATGGATTTTCATAGTAACTTTGCTGGCCGCATCGTCACTTGTTTTTTACCAGTACAGCAATTTTGATTTATCTCGAAGAAGGTTGTCAAAATAATGCTCGAATTTCCAAGCATGTTTGAGAAAAATATATATTCTACTAGCTTCCACCCGCGGCTTCGCCCGCGTGTTATGTCGATAAAAAGTAGCCTAGATCCTTTCTCAAGCTCTAGACTATCTGTGTACCAAATTTCATTTAAATCGGTTCAGTAGTTTTGGCATGAAAGCGCGACAGACAGATAGATAGACAGACAGAGTTACTTTCGCATTTATAATATTAGTAAGGATAGAAGGTTTAAAAGCCTATTAAAGCACCACCTGAATAATGTATGAATTGTAAGTTTTTACCGTCATTATAACTTAATTTTAGTTTATTACCAAGTGAAACCGTCGCTTATATTAATTACTATGATTTTTGTGATTTTGTGAGTGTTTTCAGTAGTCAACAGTCCTTTTACTTCACTCTCGTAAGCCATAAACTCAAAAAGTTAAATTACACACACACAATCAAATGGAATTTTGGCAGTGTAGCGGAAAATGAATATATTTTTCCTGTATACCAAATAACTAGTTTGTACTTATCATAATGCAAAAATGTACAAAACTGAGATGAAAAAAATGTACAACACTGAGTCAATATTAACCTTCATTCCAGATCTTCGTTCCACGACCAGTCTCGCCGAATAAAAAAGATAGAAAGGCAGTGGCCCAAGTATAGTACAAATTATCATGAATTTGTGCAGTGTCAGCAACTCTTCCATTATAACATTCGGTACGGCAGTCATAATTATTTTCTAAAATAGGTAAACAAAACCTTTAGGTACACGGTACACAAACATACTTTGATCTTGTACTAAAAACTGGATCTTGTACTAAAACTGGATCTTGTACTAAAACTGGATCTTGTACTAAAACTGGATCTTGTACTAAAAACTGGATCTTGTACTAAAAACTGGATCTTGTACTAAAGCTGGATCTTGTACTAAAGCTGGATCTTGTACTAAAAACTGGATGTTGTACTAAAGCTGGATCTTGTACTAAAACTGGATCTTGTACTAAAACTGGATCTTATACTAAAAACTGGATCTTGTACTAATATTAGATATCGATACCATTACGTCTGCGGAGTTTTGCTAGCTAATTCAATTTAACCTTGTATAAGTGTAAGGAATTTAATGCTTACTCTAATATAAACCACATACAGTACAACTATTTTCTTAATGTCCCTCGAAAAACTTCGTGTTTCGTCAGTTTTCGGATTTCTATCAGTTCCCTTGGCACTTGGTGCAGTCCGGACGCTCTCAATCCACTTGGAAGTACATAGAGAGCGCCCGTGCAAAGGGCAACCTACTAGAAACTACTTACGTAGAAAAGCCTAAGATGACAGGGTGACTACTGAGATGACGACTAACGGCCAGTTTCTTTATCAAAAGTAACAGCCAAAGTAACAGTAAACTGTCCTTTTGGCACTGTTGTATTTTCAATCATCGGCGCTGAGGCGAGGGTTGTAAATCCAACAGCGCGGAAGAACAGTTGACTGTTACTTTGGCTGTTACTTTTGATAAAGAAACTGGCCGTAATAGAGAAATATGAAAGGACAAGATATGCTGCGTCGTCCCTAAATAAATTGGGATAAAAACCTCTTGTTACCCTCCTTCTGGGGCAGTTGGGTAACAAGAGAATCATTGAAGCCTTAGAAAAGAGGGAAGCCCATTCTTTAGTGCATGCATTAATTCATAGACTATAATTATTGTACTATTATCCGGCTAGTTTATACCTGCACCCTAACTGTAATATTATCCGGCTAGTTTAAACATGCACCCTAATTGTAATATTATCCGGCTGGTTTATACATGCACCCTAATTGTAATATTATCCGGCTAGTTTATACCTGCACCCTTATTGTAATATTATCCGGCTAGTTTATACCTGCACCCTAATTGTAATATTATCCGGCTAGTTTATACCTGCACCCTAATTGTGTAACACACGATAAATCACAATCTGTTTCATTTTGACATTTCAACAACATTCATTGCGTTATTTACGTTGTTGAGCAGATTTTTTTTTGAACTTATGAAGCAATGGATTAGCAATTTGTTTCAAACCGATTCAGATTGTGATTGATCGTGTGTTATGCAATTAGGGTGCTGGTGCTGCTCTTAAGTTAATAATGAATTGATATTTACCTGGTCAATATCCTGATGATTAAGTTGCTCTATAAAGGACTTGTCTATGGCCCATTGCAACTGCCCCAAAAAAGAAGGGGCAATTTCCACTGATAAAAGTAAAAATATTATTACTTTACTTAATTGTAACCATAAGACTGTAATTATCTAATAATAGACGCATTGGAATTATGAACCCTTTTTTTTTTTTTTTTTTTTGAGGGTGGGAAATCATCCAATGACTTCTCCCGCTCTGGGCGGAGCGGAAGGGCGTGTCAGACTTTTACTGACTAAAACCCACCCGTGTTCCTTCATTTGCCTGTTGCCAAGGTCCCGGTATCCCTTTCGGACTTTCCCGCAACCCTGGCAGGCATCGGTCCTATTGGACCCCGTCAATTTTGCTGACATCTCTTTGAGGCGCGCGTGGAACACGACGCGCCATCGACCCGGGCCTGGTCCTTATCGGACGGCGAGCTGCCCGTTGCTCGCCGTCCGCAAGCCCGCGCCTATGGTGGCCGGGAATCCGCCTGGGATTCCCGACGCCCAGGGCGTCTCCAACGGCGGCGGTTAGGGGCGTGAGGGCGCAAACTTTGCCTTTCCCTCACGCGTTCCGCCTCCTCCTTCGCGAGCATTATTGCTTCGCAGAAGGAGGTGACGGCTTCCCATGCCCTCTCGCTCCGTACCATGGCCTGAACCAGGGCCGGACGCGAGAGGTCACTGCCGCCAATCGCCTCCGCGAGGACACGGCGGTGCTCCGCCCAAGCAGGGCACACCTCAACCGTATGCTCCACCGTGTCCTCCGGGCGATCCACATAGTGGTGACACCCGGGCGTTTCCTCCCGCCTAATCCTACACAGGTACCTCCCGAAGCTGCCATGTCCGGTGAGGACCTGTGTCAGGCGGAAGGTGAGGACGCCGTGGCGCCTCTCTAGCCACTCCTCAAAGAGGGGACTTATCGCCGCTATTGTGGCGTGCCCAGCACTGGGTTGCGACAATCGCACTCTCCATGCCGCCATGAGATCTTGCCGGAGCTCTGTCCGCTGTGCCGCGATTTCTCGCGGCAGCGGAGTTACACCCCGGCGCTTCACCTCCTCGCGCCACTCCCAGATGTGAGCGAGGACCTTCGCCTCCAGATCCCATGGCGGTAATCCGGCAAGGAGGCTCGCCGCCTCACGGGAGACCGTGCGGTATCCCCGGGCCAGCCGAATGGCCATGACCCTTTGGGACGCGTTCAACCGGCGTGCTGGCCGCAGCCTAAGGGAACGCGCCCACACCGGTGCCCCGTAAAGGGCCATGGACCGCACGACCCCCGCATAGAGCCTCCGGCAGGAGGCGTTTGGACCCCCTAGATTGGGCAGGAGCCGCCTCAAGGCGGCCCCAGCCCGGTCCAGCCTTGGAGCCAAACGTCGGAAATGCTCCACGAAGTTCCACCGGCTGTCGAGGACGAGTCCCAGGTACTTCATCGTCGACTCGACGCCGATGTGAACCCCTCCTACCGTAATTTGGGAACCCGACGGTGGCGCGTTCCGAGGGCCATGAAAACACATGACCTCGGACTTCTGCAAGGCCACCTCGAGTCCCAAGAATTATGAACCCTAACTCGATTAAAAACAGTTCAGTTTTCATTGTAGCTAAAATTATAATATTTATGTAATTTTATACTATTAGGGTTCCGTACCCAAAGGGTAAAACGGGACCCTATTACTAAGGATCCGCTGTCCGTCCGTCCGTCTGTCACCAGGCTGTATCTAATGAACCGTGATAATTAGACAGCTGAAATTTTCACATATGATGTATTTCTGTTGCCACTATAACAAGAAATACTAAAAAACAGAATAAATAAATATTTAAGGGGGCTGCCGTATGGCAGCCCCCTTAAATATTTATTTATTCTGTTTCTGTTTATTTATTCTGTCTGGCAAAAAATCACGTTTGTTGTATAACAAACGTGATTTTTTGCCGTTTTTATAGATAATGGTACGGAACCCCCGTGCGCGAGTCCGACTCGCTGTGGCCGGTTTTTACTAGTTTCTGCCCGCGATTTCGTTCGCTTAGAAATCGTAAGATATACTTAAATAACAGCAACATTTCTATAAAACTCCCCTCGGCCCCCAACCCACCGCGTCGCATCGCATCGCCCACTTTCATTATTACATAGTTTTTGCTAAGCGTTCATTCTGACTGTTTTTCTTTTTGCCGGCAATTAAGGGTCATAGCGTGATGTTAAATAACTAAAAACATTGCTTAAAAATTGGGAAATCAAATGAAAAAAAAAAACAAATCCGATTGTGAATTATAGAGCGTTCAAACACACAAACAAATTCTTCAACTTTATTATATTTGTACCTATAGATTGTGTTAATCTTAGAAGATAGACATATAGCGTAAACGGAATAATTCCATATTTCACATTATTACTATTTTTTCTTAAACTTTTCCATATTACACATACATATATATCACTACATATTATAAAACAAAGATCTCCGCCGCGTCTGTCTGTATGTCTGTTCGCGATAAACTCAAAAACTACTGCACCGATTTTCATGCTGTTTTCACCAATAGATAGAGTGGTTCTCGAGAACGGTTTTAGTATTATAATAACCGACATCCACGCGGGCGAAGCCGTGGGCATCAGCTAGTTGTTTTCATATAACTCGATTGGCATAAGCGACACACGCCAGTAAAGCTCCCTGTTGGCATGAATTTTTCGACATCTCCAACAATCATAGTCATATTTCAGCCAATTTAATGAATTATAAAATCAAAATCAAAAGTAATTTATTCAAACTAGGCTGAGAATCAACACTTTTCGAACGTCAAAATTACATAAGACAGCCCCCCAAAACGCCCGCCCACCTTTCACCACTTCCTAGTGCTTTAGCTGGGAAGAAGAAGTGGCGCAACAAACTCCCCAGCAGCACAGCTGTCTGTTCAGTTAGAAACAATTGATTCTATACAAAAGTATTCAAAATCATTTACATTACGCAACATAAAATATAAATCTAATTATTAGTCATATGTCAGCTAGCACACGCCAATATACCACCCAAAAAAAAAAAAAAACGAGAACTATATGTACTCAAGCAGAAATAAGTAAATGTAAACATAAATTAACTAAATAAAAGCCTCCAGGCACAAAGGGCGTGCCCGCTTACATATAGCCATTTAATGCTGTAACTGGAAGTTATACATGATAAACTAGGACCATCGAAGTAAAATAAATAAAAAGTTAATTACTAATAACATTAACAAAACCGAGATCAGCAAGACGACCAGTCACCACAAGCAGCACCCGTTCACGAGCATAACGCAAAGATCAGCCATTACCCCCTCGCCATATTTGAGGGAAGGAGACAACCCGACCCCCGACGCTACCGCAAGCACCTAAACCTAAACCTACACCTAAACCTTCCTTATGAATCACTCCGTCCATTGGTGAGAACCATATCAAAATCCGTTCAGTAGATTTTGAGTTCATCAGGTTCAGATAGACAGGCAGAAGTGGCGGATGACTTTGTCTTATAATATGTAGTGATTGAGACATGATCATTCTGATAGATGTTCAAACACACCTTTTGGAGTAATAGTAGGGAAAATTCCATTAAATCCCTTATTTAGATTATTCTTTGCCTCGCCAGTAATCACATGTATAGAATATTCTAAGTCAGTTGTAAGTGATACGTTACTCTGAAACATAGTATGAATAATAATCATTAATTTATTACTAATGTGGGTGTACTATAAGTACACCTCTGCCCAACCCTTCAGGGAAACAAGGTGTTATGTTATGTAAACAAATAATTGTAAGCTTATGAGGCAAAGGAATCGGGATGAGCGACAAGATGTTTAATTTGTGGCTCACTGCAAATTTCTCTATTTTATTATTAGCCTGTGATGCACACCGCAAGACAAAGGCCTCCCTACTCCTCTCCCTTTTGAAAGCTGTTAGGAACCAGTCTTATTGAAGGAATCCAGCTCATCCCGCCATCCTGGGCCTACATAACGTCGCTTGCCATTAATAGGGACACATTAGGTCGTAAGCTTGGCCCGTAAAACTCAAAACGAATTGAAATATTATTATTTGGCCATATGGCAGCACTAGTAACCATTCTAACCATATCAAAGCACCCTGCAGTGGACTGTGGTGTATAATCAATGTTGAGAAATATAAAGGTTAAAAATAATTATAGGTTTAATTGTATTGATAAAGATGAAGATGAAATTGATAAAGATGAATAAATTAATTACCTTGAACTTCACCTCAGCAATTCCATGGGAGGTTTTGAAGAAATTTGCATGAAATCTTATAGGAAAACCTATACTCTCAAATTCCCACCGTTTTTTTGGTAGAACACCTTAAACCAAACGTATTGAACATAAATATACCAACCTACTTAATGACTCTTTATCTCAAAGATACCTACACCCAAGGCACCCACACACATACACCTGAAGGTTGCACATACTTTGGACTGCACAGAATACCTACTGTTCAAGCATATTTATAGGTTGAGAATCTCCATCCTTACCCGAGTCCTGATTCAGATAAGCCTCCGCTGTAGACATTAGCTTTCGTGTAAAATTGTTAAAAGGGGAAAAAAATACTCTTGTCAAAGAATCATGGTTTTCCATCATCTGAAAAAATAAATCAAATAAATGCAGAGACTGTAGGATAAAAACTGACTGACTAATGATACTGAACGAACTGGCTGTAGACTCATAGACTGTGGGGCACAGAACACAATAAAATACTGGCTATGGGGTAAAATAATAAGACTTGCTGAAAAAGCAAAATAGCGGGGCGGTACTTGAGCGGATCGCACAAAGTAATACTCACTGTGGTTGCCTCAGGTTCCAATTCAGTCAGATATATTTGGTGGATTAAAATTAGAATAATAAACACAGATACTCCGCCAAACGATTCCCAAAAAGTGTGACAGTACCGATAAAATCGCGACTTCACATACTTCCACAGTAAAACCCATAGTGGTGTCAAAGTATTTGTTTTGTATTTCTTTACTTTTTTATAAATAAACATCGTATGAATACATAATAATCCCTTGATTGATTGTGTGTTAGCGCGTTATTTGAATTTGGCGGACAAAACGTCAATGTCAAATTGTCGACTTGTCAATAGCAGTGCCATTGCCAACGCACAATAGGTATCCGGATTACAAATTGTAATAATTATCTGACATGATGTCAACAAACGCTACCATTATCGGCAACGGGGTATAAATAGAGGCAAGCAATGTAGGTGGGAAGCATCTCTGTAAAACTGTGCGTTTGCACTAGCGAAACATTCACTGCAAAATATGTTGAAATCTCTAGTTTCTGTCAAAAATTGTATGAAACATTGACAGAAAATAGATAGGTATTTAAAAAACACGTTTTGTTGTGAATGTTTAGCCAGTGCAAATGTACAGTAAGAGGCAACGGGTCATTATTGCTGAAAGAATGCCGTTTTGCTTTGCAGCTCCAACAGAAACAGAACTCTTGTTTCGGTATTATTTTATCTGAATCTTCATCGGGCATTGCAATTAGTATAATAAAACAGTTTATTGTAGGCCAATGCCCAGAGTAGACCTTAGAGTATTATAACACTGGAGAACGCAATAAACGCAATAATCCGAACAAAAAAGTCTGTCACTTGTGGCGGAATGGCGGGGGGCGCGGTAGCTTCTAGGAAAAGTAAACAATAGGCTGCTTCTAGGAAAATTATACAATAGGCTGCAATCCATGAAATAAAACAGCTGATGCTGAAAATTGTTACTTACATTTTAATAAGAATAAAATATAACTAGGTACAATTCAATAAAATAAACTAAACTTGTCATAATAAATAATAAAATAGGTTAAGTTAAAAAAAAAACAAATAACAAAAATAAAACCATTTGATAGGAAATAAAACATTGACTATTAAAAATAAAACAAATAAATTACTAAGTAAGTAATTATTTCTATAAATTATCGATATATCAATTTTGGTTTCAAACATGCCCTCAACCCTACGCTAGAGTCTGTCCAACGAAAGCTGTCCAAGAAAAAGGCGGCAATTAAAAAAATCAAAAGCTGGCTTTACTCGCTGTCAATACTATTATTACTATTTATTATTCAAGACATAGTAAGCGATACTTACATCAGTATTTCATAGGTATATAATAATTCGACATGTTACTTAGAAGTAAGTAAAAAATATTCAACAGATAATAATTTCGTGGTCAGCTTTCTTTGGCCAAACTCTAGTCTCGCTATCATTTATTACTAAAGGACAATCGCTTGTCAAGTGCATGTAAATTTTGGTGATTTGTCGTACATTTTCGTAATGCAAAAGAAAAATATTTTGATCTTTACGAACATAAAAAAAGGGATAGCGAGCTTAGAATTTAATTAAAAGAATGAAAGTTCGTGAATCGTGACTTTCATTCTTCATCGTGTGAATGGCACGACAATGAATATAATTTTTTTGTCCCAAAATTTCATGTTCCCAGCCTACTGTTTTTCCAAAAATAATCGAAAAGCTTATTTGAGCAAGTTAAATTAATAATTTAAAAAACCCTTGACAAAAACAAAGCATCTAATAAACTACTTTTGTTTTTTATAGCAAAGAACACTCTCGATCAAGTCACCTTTCAAACAAAACCAAAAAAAAACATTACCCTCCTTCTGAGGCAGTCGGGTAAAAAAACGATGGCGCAAACAGATACACGCACGAATGCACACGTTAAACTTATAACTCCCCTATTTTTCTGTCGGGGGTTAAATTTTTTTGATGTTTTACAAATAAAATTAGTATGCGTTATGCGTCTTTTAACTTTGGTCACACCGCAAGTCGGCCATATTGAAAAATTTTAGTGATTCGGAAATTATCGTCTGCAATGGAGTCATATTTTTGCTTATCAAAATTTGATCATATTTTTGTTGAGAATTCGCCAAAATTATGTCATTTGTCTATCGTTTCGCAATTCGGTCGCGGTCATTGCAGAAAATCCTCGGTCGTTTGACAATATTCGCCTGAGAATAACATTATTTTTTTATTCACTGTCGACCGTCGACCCTGGAGACATCTTGTGATAAAAAACCATTATTGCGGCAAGTTACTTGGCTGTCTGATTTTGTCTTCACGTGAAACGAGTAACAAAATTAGATTGGTGCTATTTAGGGGTCCGCAATCATGGACGTGTCTTGGGGTAAGTAGTTGTAATAAGCGTTAAATAATTATTTTCTACGTTAACTTGTATTGTGATGTCCTTGCGTGGTTATTTCCAGACGCGGATAATTTTGAGCCTAAACTACCGACCACGTTGACTACTTCGAATAAATGGGAAGGCGAAGACGAGGAAGAGATCGTGAAGGTAACGTGTGCTTTGCCAAAAAAGTTTATTTTTGTTACCATCGGATAGTGCGTTATTGTTTAGTGAGTTTTTGCGAGTTTTTAGTACATAACCTCAATTTTTGTGCATACGTGTTGACGTCAGTGATATTGCAGGAAAGTTGGGAAGACGAAGAGGAAGAAAAGAAAGACGAGGAAAAAACTGAGCTTCCCGTGCCTGCGGCGAAGCCGAAGAAGCGAATTCAGGACAAAATAGCCGAAAAAGAGGTGGGTAGAATGATATCAGCAAACATATGTCGTGAACTTTAAATCACAAGGCCATTGGACAGTTACATCGTTGTCACTTGTCTTACTAACTGCGGGCGTGTGTTTTGTTTGGTAATATTGACGTATGGTCATTACAGAAAGTTTTGTATGGTTCTGTAGATTTTTTAGTTTCCATTTGCCATGCTTGCCTGCTTGATTTATAAATTTGTTAGATAGTACTTATTATTTGTTCATGTCCTTACTGCTACAAAATTACATGTATGGTCTGGCTAGATAAGACAGTGAAAGTTCTAAAGCCACTAGAAACTGGAGCAAATGTCTCAATAGAAAGTCACAATTTATTGAACCTGTTTAAAAATTCTGTGTGTCAGATATGTTGCAAGAATATTATCTGTAAATTATTTTAATTAGCTAGGCAGACACTTTTAACAACATCAAATACTATGACCTCTTTAAAACTTGTGTGCACACAATATTCTGCAAAAAAAGTACTATGAAGGAATTTTACTGTAGTCAACTTATGCAAATTAAAAAATAAAGAAACACAATTTAACATGTTTGAAAATAAGAAAACAGATTTAGAGCATGGAAAAACATGTGTCTCTTTTTGTTCTGCCATGCATTTGACAGAGGCATTCACTTTGTGATTGATCAAAATCAGTCGAGCCTTTTCAGGACTTCGGTCAGTAATACAACAACCAATGAAATTGGATAGGGTTAAAGAAAATGGATATTTATATTCCAATAGCCTTCACTTTTCCTACTATTTGGCCTTTAGTATCCAGATGTGACTCAAATAATAGTATTATTTTATAAGACAAACTTAAGAAGGTTTTTGAAGTATCCTAATGTGCAGAAATTAAATGTTAAAACAATTTTTTCAATGAATAGTCTTGCTATTCTTACTACACAGTTAGGATTAAATTACCTCTAATTATAGCTTGTGTAATTAATGATAATTATTAGAGATGTACACTACCTGCATAAACCCTTAATATGTTATATAAAACTGGCTGACACAGCAAATATAATAATTTGATGAATATTATTATGAACATCTTCTCAATAGGCTTGTGTTTGTTTTCATTGCTAATGAAACATTCTGTATCTTTTATATTCTATGAACAATCAGTAATCTGTTTGCATCCTCTCAAACTATTCACTTAGATATATGTGTGTCTAAGGGCTGCTGATAGCCCTTAAGACCTAGATATTTAGTTTTGTAAGTCAGACAGTCTACTTATGATCTAAAAACTTTCACATATGTTTTTCTAAAAGTGATTTTATTAATGTTCCAGCGTCTAGAACGCGAGAAGGCAGACCGTGTCTCTGTAGAGAAGGTGGTAGAAGAACTGACCCCTGAACAAAAGCTGGCAGAGAAGCTGCGTGCACAGAAAGAACAGGAAGAATCTGACTTGAGGCTCGCCTTGGAAACCTTTGGTTAGTTGCCTCACTTGTGTAAAACTAGTCTTTGTCCACGGCTTCGTCCGCCCGGAGTTTGGAAGTTATCACTTGGTAGTACATTCCCTTGGGATAACATCTGACCTCGACTGATAAGAAGTTCGAACCTAGATCATGGTCTATCTGTTCGTTCAAACCCATTCAGCTGTTCAAGCGACAAAAGATGACAAACAGACAGACAGAGTAACTTTCACATTGGTAATAATATTAGTATGGATGGATATCAGAGGCATGCCATGTTCTTGCATGCTACCAACACAAACCCTGCCCTGCTTGGCTTGGAGATATCTGAAGGTCAGCAATTCTATTTGCCAGTCACTGGGTGCACAACTGACTAAAGCTTTTTGAACTTTACTTTTGTTTGGCTCTTTGGCCCTCAGTTTCTAAGTTAACCTGGAAATACTATGCTGACTAAGTTAAGTTGTAATGGGTGTTAACACCCATTTTGATATTCTATGTAAAATTTCTACATTTATAGCTGTAATTTGTATAGTATGCAAATGAACACCATTTAAATTACAGATTGATAGAATATTCTTTATTATATACACTGTATTCTATCAATCTATCTTAATTAAGTTTGCAAACTATGAGAATTGTCTGATAATCTGTAGTATTACATGCACTGTAGCTAGTATCAATGTTGAAGCCACCTTAAAAAATCCCAAATGGCTACTATCAATTCAATCAAAAATAAGGTAGCTTCTCACTGAGCAACATGGTCAGTTGATAACATAAAAACATGCCAATAATTCCTGAAGGGTTAGGCAGTGTACGTTTAATACGTACATATTTCGCCAGTTATGTTAAATACTCAACGTCCAAGCCTATTGCCATCAACTGGCACAGATCCTGACTCTGTTGGTCGGTTTATAATAAGTAAATAAAAATTCTTTTTCCAGGTGTAACAGCTGACCAGCTTTCTGGCACTGGCAAAATCGATGGCTTCCAACCAACCACAAAGGCAGAATTCACAGAGTTTGCCGACATGCTCACTAAGAAAATATGCTTGTACAAGGCCAGTGAGGAGTTCCCAACCTTCATCGATGAATTCATGAGGAATATTGTTGTTCAATGTAAGTAAACTTATTTTATGAGGTTATGGTTTTATTAATACAGTGGAACTGACTGGAATATAGTGTATGATATCAATATGCCTAGTCTTTTGCCAACTTCGTTGGGGGTCGGCTTCCAGTCTTACCAGATCTATACCAGTTTTTTTTTTAGACTGATGACCCGTAACGACTTTTAAAAATCCATAAATGACAGCCGTAACCAACGGCTTAACGTGCTTTCGAGCACGGACGAGTCTCGGCTCGGTATGTAAAGATGGTTACCCATCCACGGACCAACACAGGCAAGCGTAGCTTAACCTGATGGGTGAACCCGTGCGACTATTATTACTTAGGCACACGCTCCTCTTTAAGAATATGGGTTAAGAAAGCATTCATCGATAAGTGTCTTATGATTGATGTTTTCGATTCTTTCAAGACAGCCATTGAATTGTACCACTAAAGGTGAGTACAGACTGGTGAAACATATCATGAAATGTATCATTCTGCCTTTCATTGCATGTTCGCTGCAAGGGTGGACGCGTAGAGCGCTCTTACCGCGCATTCACTACGAACCTCTCTCACACACTGCGCGCCCCTTTGTGTTCGTTCGAAAAACTGACAAATCACGGATCGCTCCGCGCGCGGCTCGTAATGTTCGTAACGTGCGCGTGAAATGCACATTTTGCGCGCGCAAGTCGTCCAAACTATGAGAAATTGTTACAATGTTTCATGATACATAGCAGCAATGTGTACGACAAAATCTTTAATTGCATGATACATCTTACGTTTCACCAGTCTGTACGCACCATAAGGTGCAAAATAAATAAACAAGCCGCGCGCTAGCGCCGGCGCTATAGAGACGCGACACTTACTACTGTTTGTTGTATTATTTATTATGACTAAGAAGGCCTCTTTTGATGTTGCCACACTTCCTGGATTTATTTAGGCAATTCTTCTCATTGGAACTGGTTTTTATGTTCATTCCGATTATGGAATCCTCTCACACATAACACACAGTATCATTGTCATTATTTATGATTTGATGTGGATTATCCTTGGTGGCTAGCCTTTTCCCAACTATGTATATTGGAGGCGTGGGGTCCTGGGTTGGATTCCCAGGTCGAGCAGTGTTATTGGGCTTTTCCATTAGGAATTTATTAGTAACAGCCCGGAGTTTGGAAGTTGGCGGTGTGATACCCCCGTGCCTCGGTGCGCACGTTAAGCCGTTGGTCCTGCGCCTGATCTCTCTCCGGTCGTGTCGTATTGCCCTCCCATCGGACTATGAGAGTGAGGGAGGAGAGAGTGTACCTGTGTCTGCGCACATACGTGCACTATAATATCTCCCGCGCCGAAGGCTAGTCTCCGTTGAGCCGCCGATATGCGGCTGAACGACTATATATATTGACTAATAAACCTAACCCAATGAATTGTTTGGAAAATGGCGAAGCAGGCCTTTGCCCTGCAGTGGGGCAATAAAGGTAAGTTAGATTAGATTAGAAACATAACCAGATGCAGCTGAATACTAGTATTTTACATGGAGCAGCTGTGTATCGGACCTCCCAACCAAATGTGGATTATGTTGATAAATTAATCATTCCGAATGTTCTCTTTCCAGTGCCATCAGCAGACATAAAAAGGATAAAGTTGACAGTGGACAACCTGTACATCGAGAAGCAGAAATCGGAAAAAATGGACAAGTCCAAGAAGCCAACCAAGGGCAAGGGGAAGGCTAAATTAAAAATTGAAGGCGATAATGTGAGTATTCGTTTTTATGATTCATTTGTCTGCATATGCATCACGATGAATGATGCACATTCTCTTTTCTCTGTGGGGAGAAAGGTAGAAACCAACCATAAACAAGTTTTATTGCACAAATTGACATCCGTAAAAGATCACTGTTTACGTTCACAGTATTTTGAATTACTGTGAGTGTACTGAGTTATTAATACCGATGCGTCATTTTCGTTACATTATTAATATTATTGTTAGGTTGGGCAATGGTAAGGCTGTTTTTCCACATGCGCCTGAAAGTTTGCGAGAAATGTGAAAAGTCAGAATCAAAATCAAAATATTTTATTTCACATAAACCTACATGGGCACGTGTGAAACGTCAGAAGCTAGTTGCACGGTTCCAATTTTTTTGTCGTTTCCTATGGAGAAGAGCCAGCAAGAAACTCCATGGTTACACTTTTAAAAATAATTGGTTTTTACAATATTTTCAAATTACAGTGTTAGTAGGCATGTGCCTGATATTAACTTGCAAGTTTCAACTGCGTATGTTTATAATTGGAAGTTTTATTCGGACAGTGTATTAACAAACCATTTACAATACCTAGACCTTTAAAAATGTACAAAAAAGATATCACAATATTTTTATGACTTTTGTTGTGTCATCTCCGTAACAGTCATTATCTCGTATATTTCGTTGTCAAAACGATAAGATAAAAACTACGTGTTTTATCATTTTAATATCACACGAAAGATACTCTTATCACTAGAGGTTTAGATACCGAGTTATTTAATCACTTCTTCTAAGGTCAAGATTGCTTCACTATGATAGTATAAAGTGATTAATTTATTTACAAACAATTTGATCATAATGACAACTTGCTGATGTAGTGTTCTTATAACTGTTTGAATTTTGAGCTGAAATATTGTATTTAAGATCATTGATAATTTTGTTTCCGGCAAGGCCAGAGTTATCCACGGATGTCGTTGAAGGCAATTTAATGATTATGTTAAGAGGATACTACTATTTCTTTATGCTTTGTGCTAAAAACAATAATTTTGTTATTAAGCCGTTGGTCCTGGCTGTCATTCGTGGATCTTTGACAGTCGTTACGGGTCGTCAGAAGCCCCAAAGTCTGACAACCAGTCTTACCAAGGGGTATCACATTACCCAGTTACTGGGTTGTGGAGGTCCGACAGGCAGTTGCTCCATGTAAAATATTGCTAGGCAGATGACAGCTGCCTTTCTGCTGAAGCTGAAGTACACAATTCCGGCACCTCTCGTCCCTGCTTCAATGACAACGCAACCAAAACGTCTAATGGTGAACCAAGCTAAGGCACCTGTCCACCGACGAGAAAGTGACTGGCTATCGACTATTATCCATCTCTGCCTAACTTTTTCCCAACTATGTACGATACCCCTTGGCAAGACTGGTTGTCAGACTTTTGGGCTTCTGACGACCCGTAACGACTGCCAAAGATCCACAAATGACAGCCGGGATCAACGGTTTAACGTGCTTTCCGAGGCACGGAGGAGTCTCGATATGTAAAGATGGTCACCCATCCACGGACCAACCCCGGCAAGCGTAGCTTAACCTGATGAATCGACCCGTGCGGCTGTTATTACTTAGCCACGAGCCCCTCAGAAAGGCAATATAATGAAAACGGTTTTCTAATATCCACATTTCTTTAATTCCAGGCTCATCTCAATCAATACGACACATACGGCAATTTCGACGATGACTACGACGATTTCATGTAAAACATCACACTGTTCGTTTTTAAGTCGGTACCTGGCGGCTATAACGATTCTTCCCTTGTTACACAAACCGTTTTGTGTCTTATTCTTCTTGTTATACGGGCGATTGTTGCTTGTACACTAATGTAAACGTGTAACGTCGAATAAACATGTACTGTCTTAAATATTATTTTACTCATACTTCAATGTAATATAAAAATATTTTTATATGTAAATGTAGTCCATATTAGTCTACAAGCAATAATCTATTTAAAAATAAGGATTTAAAATACATAGCTGATATGTATATGTATGAATAAGGCGATAAAAATTTGTATGAAACAATAACTTTTTTTAGTTTTGTTAAGGCCCAGTATGAGAAGGATATTTATGTATATTTAAATTATTGATAGCTATGTTGTCCACGTTTTTGTTTATGCGTTTGGCACCAGGTACCCAGGCACGTTACACTAATATAGTCAATGTAAAAAAAGAGATAAAAAGTCAAACATATTTTCTAAATAAAATCCAAAAAAAAATATAGATTACATGACAAGTTCTTGTGAAACGCTTCGTTAAGTCATTAGATTAAGATTTAGTACAACAATTTTATTTATTTAAACTTAAATAAGTATTATAAAAGTCACTATCGTCATGAGTCACATTTTAAATAACCATAATGCTCTTTTAAAAAGGAAAAAAAAAACTACTTCTCATTATGCCATCAAATGAATGAATTCGAATTCATACATTATTCTATGAAAAGTATTTTATCTTCATTAGAATATCCTTCTAAGGTACTGCAATTGTAACAAACTATGCTTCCATAAAACTTTTTGATATTATTAACTTAGTTTTAGTGAACAAACCATTTTCTATGCTCAAACTTGTTTTATTAGAGAAAAAAAATTGCAATTCTACGCAATAAATCGAAACTCGATAGCATATGTGAGTTGGTATATTTTTTCATACATGTTTAAAACATTGCTCAGTTAATGTAACGTGCCTCAAGCCATGTATAGCCTATATACATTATATACAATGTAATATACAGTCGTTTCATTCTATGGTTATGGCCCGATGTTATGTTATATAGATAATAAATTTTTTATTGTGATAATTATTGTCGTTTTTTTTTGGAGAACCTACATTTTTGTTTTTCTTTTTTTTTTGTGGACCTTACTACCCTACGCTAATTTGTGACGCATGCAAATCTACCAGGAGACTCCTGGTAGACTTGCAGCGTCCTCCCACAACGAATTGGACCAAGAAAATGAGTTGGGACAGTATAGTGATTATGTATGCGTCTGGTCTGAGTGGAGAAGCAGAAATCTGAATTATAAAAGAGTACAGAAGTACCAAGGATCAGTGGTGGCCATAAAGTACATTTTAATATAGGTGGTGGCCCAGTGGTGAGTTTTAGGTCGTAGGTTCGAACCATAAAATCGAGAGACTTGTGACATCTACCAAATCGCACTTGGCCTTGGATTACGGCCCACTCCCTCTCACAGAGAGGAGGCCTATGTCCCAGCAGTGGGAACATTAGGATGAGAGTCTTCTAGTTAGTTTTTACCACTCGGAAGCTTTATTTTTTGACCGACTTCAAAAAAAGGAGGAGGTTATTATTCAATTATTGCATAATGCACACAAAGTGACAGACTACGGTGGATATTTTTAGGATAATTTTTTCTTTTGCTTTGCTTGTTTCAGTCAATCCATTACGCATACTTTGCCTCTTTGTCTTACTATAGCATTCTTTTCCAAATGATGTCATCATCATCACCTTGGATCCACTTATCATCTTGCATTTCTTGGTGGCCAGTATTGAGCAATTTATCATGATGATCTACCCACACGCCAATGTTGTCTACCAAGTAAGGGCTATGTAAACGGTGTAGGTAGGTTACATTACTTGAGAATTGTAAAGAGATTCAGATTGTTTACTACACCTACTTGACTACCCAATGTCAATGAATATTTTGATGGAATGTATTCGAGTGCCTCGATCATTGGATTTGTGGTATTCCTTGTGGGTAGGATGGACTGCACTGGACCGAATAATGTGTCAAGAACAGTCTGAGGCCCTAGAAAAAGTGACATTCTATCAGCGATAACGATGATGGAAAATGCAAAGATGTATAGGACTGACATAAGCTATCGAAAAGCTTATGTCAATTCTGTTGAAAGTTGTAGAAATACGAAACGCTGTCGAAGCGATTGTCACTTGTCTAGGCCCTCTGCACCTTAATTGCGTAACACACGATCATAAACTGCTTCTTATGTTCGAATTTGTCTGCTCAGCAACGTAAATAACGCAATAAATGTTGTTGAACTGTCAAAATGAAACAAATTGTGATTGATCGTGAGTTAGATACGCAATTAGGGTCCTGGTGGGATTCAAGGCTTTTCTACCTATTCCAGCATAGCTTCACTGGCGTTTACCGAACGCTTTGACTATTGATCCTCATATCGTTATTAAAATATTACCTTCATATCTCGTCTAAACTGCAGAACATTACGATTGGCAACAGCTGATCTTAACGCGAAAGCTTCAGGGTACCTATTGCTGATTGTAATGATTAGATATAATTCTGTAAAGCCATATTTGTTACGGTCGCGAATCATATTTTAATCAACATACAACCTGACACTGCCCTTCAAATTGCAAAAAACGTAAGACAATTTGAATTTTGCGTCATCCATAACGTAACTACGGCTCTATTGTCGGTTAACAAGATGGTCCACAATACGGCAATGAGTTATCGTGTGGGATCCCTCACGTTTACCTCAGGCGCGGTCTGAGGGGGGGGGGGGGGGGGGGTGCAAGACCCAAAATCATTCAGCCTATCGAGAGACTGAACGATTATACATACCTGCATGTTAGCGCCCACTACTTGTACCTTGAAGTTTTGAACCAGGTTTACTGTAGGTACACGTATCTACACGATATTATGTAGACGGTTGCACAATCGTGCGAATAAAGTCCATTTATCTACCTAATCGAGGAAACTACTCCCTCGACTGCCTCGTTGGTATAGTGGTCGCTTCTGCTGAGCATGAGGGTCTGGGTTCGATTCCCAGGTTGGGCAAAATGTTGAACACAAAAATCTCACATAGCCCTATAGAGCAACGGACCAGTACAAGTAAGTAGGTACAAAAATAGATACTAGTGTGTAATATTTTGCTGTAAATTAGCTCAAAAAGCAAGCAGCTCGGAAGCAGTAATTTGTTAGGTATTTAATAAGAAGTAAAATAAAACAACAATTCCTAACCTAAGTGAATATTGTATTACCTACCTACAATGCGGAGAAGAAAGTGCGTTTATTAATGTGGAAAAAAGAAAGACAGTTGCTATCCTATTGTTGCAATTATAGTTAGTACATTCAGTCAAAAAAGAATCGGGAATGGATGATTTGTTTATGGTTCCAAAATCATTTTTTTGTTTTTTTTTGTTGTTGTTAGATTGGCTCACTCTAAGTAGTCTGTGTGTGTTCCATTTTGACGCGGGGTTTGGGTTGCATCTATTATTTAGATTCAATACAGTGCTGTTTTTAGTTATATCATATCTAGTGTGGATTGCGAATTTCATATAATGGACAAAATCATCGAACAAAGAGTTTGTCTTAAATTTGGCATCGCCAATGGAATTTTGTGTTCGGGGTCACTGAAAATGTTACAGAAGCCTTACGGTGAATCGACTTTATCAAAAACACGTGCTTAGAAGTGGTACAAAGCGTTCAAAAGTGGTCGAGATGTGATGGAAGATTTGCGTCGCTCTGGTAGGCCATCAACGTTTGCAACAGACTGCAGTTAACATTTTTGACCAAAAACTCAACAAATACCATCGAGCAATCACCTTATTCATCAGATATGGCTCCAGCGGACTTCTTTCTTTTTCCTAAAGTCAAATTACCACTTCGTGGCACCCGTTTTCATTCGATAGAAGACATAAAGGAGAATTTGCGACGAGAATTGAACTCAATTCGTTGGCGTAAGTGTATCGTGTCTGAAGGAGCATACTTTAAAGGTGAAAAAATAATTTTGGATGAATAACTAACATTTTGTGTATTCTTGACAGAGTAGTATTAAAACTTACTAGGAGGCATCATAATAAACTATCTAGATACTTTCCACTTCATTCTCACCACTAAAACAACAATGGTTTGCGAAATTGCTTTTTTGCAAAAAGGTGATTAGTTACTTGACATAACATAACATCGCCATTACAAGGCTCGACTGCCTCGTTGTTGTAGTGGTCAAAAATATGACTATAAGTGTAGAGGATAAAGTCCTCAATTCGACACCCAGGTCGGGCAAAGTGCATGGAGATACGTATTGGGTTTTTTTAATTAGGATTTTCTCTCAGTAGCAGCTCGGAGTTCTCGCACTATGGGAAACTAAAAAGATTGAATTTAAACCAATATGGGACTGAGAACGGCAATGAAAAAATCTCGTGGTCCTAAATATAATCAAACTAGCGACCGCTCCTGCTTCGTACGGTTTTTACGACTTGTCAAAACATCGAAACTTCTTAGTTAAGTTTATGTAACTTTAATATGAACGTATTACACATAAACCTTCCGGAATAAATTCTCTAAACGATGGTGAAAACCTCATCTAAATCTGTTAGGTAGTTTAGAAGAAGAACGCGGACATACAGACAAACACGAAAAGCGACTTTAATTTAAATACTTAATTAGATAATTCCATAATTGGCCCTTTGTACACGACACGGTTTCTTTACGGTACCGCCGTATAAACCGCACCGTAGAAAAAAACGTGTGTCAACAAGCTTCCATAGTGATCCACACGACACTGACGACCGTGCCTACACACGGCGAATAAACAGTAGTTTTTCATGGCAAGAAAAACGTGTGTGTACAAAGGGCCTAACACTATGTCTGTAGACCCTGTATGGGGTCGTCTCTTAATCACGTGAAGTTTTTTAGCAACTGCGTTAGGCGGCTGACAGTCCGCAGACTATTCATAAACTTAGTTCTATTTGTGTGTGTTTACGTAATATTTTTATCACTGCTGCACCGTAAATTTAATCTCTTCACAAACATTATGCTTGACACAATGCTGTCATTCTTCTCACTAAAATAATATTTAACTGCAAGTAACTTAACCTTAGGTATTTTGGGTAACAAATTAAAATGAATATTTAAATCATTGCACATCAAACTAATTCCCCAGAAACCTAGTTTACTAACTCAGAATCACACACTTCAACATATTCTGCAATAATCCTTTACCGTCGCATATAATCTGAATCGTCCATCTTTTTAGTAACATGTTGCTCCCAAATTCAAAAGCCAAACGATGTTCACACGACTTATAAAGACGTGGGTTTACAAATTTTAGCTAAATGAACTGGAATCCGAAGGCCTACTCTGTAATTCTAAGTTCGGTGTAGGGCTATGACAAATATAGCAAATTTGGCCTACTTTAAAACTCGTCGGAGTTTAAATGTAAAAAATATAAAAAATATTTAAGCTTAAATATTTTTAAAGATGCAGTGAATTTTGGCTATGTCCGGACTCGTCTGTTAAAGTTTATTAGGTTTATGCTTATGTGATGTTTCGTCATCTGGTACGGATGAGCTAGATGCTCTGAAAAAGGAGATAGCAATTTGCAAATTGAGCTAAACTCTTAGAGATGCGCTTTTAATGTCAAAATAAATAAAACCAAAGAAAAAAAGAGAAAAATAACATTTCGTCTTGATCAGCTTATCTACTGGTTGCCTAGTTGGATAATTTTATGACCTACTAATGTGAAAAGTTTGAATATCCTAAAGAGCGCTTGACTTGAAGGCATCGCGAGAGGTTCTTAAAATGACATGGTATCCCTATTTCTTAAGACCCTACCCTACCTCAAATTGCTTAGCTTGATCCTCCGAATGCCGAAAATATTGCAGCATGAATTCTGAAATAAATATATTTTAAAGTTGAGGATTGATGCTAGGTCCTATGTTTAGCGAAAACACGATTACATAAAATTTTCTCGATGGAAAAAATTCCAGAGTCACCTCTAAACCGAACTATAAACCGCTGGCATTCAAAAAATATTTCAAATTAGATCATTAAACTTTGCATTATAACTGAACTAACTATAAAGCAGATCAGGTCTGTTTTTACCATTATTTTCACCGTAAAAAGCAATTATCTAAACTATTCGAGGCTTGAGAGCAGCCAGCACCCCACTCCGTCTCGCTCTCACTCAGGCCTCGAGTAGTATGGTGCGAGCGAGATAAAATCTGAGGTAGGGTACGGCCTTAAGTAAAGGTTTAAAATTAGACTGACTGCACAAAATTGGACACTGTTCTTATACTTAACTCTTATCGAACTACATGCGAATTTTATGTCAATACCGGTACAAAATTCTCATCAAAATGCCTAAGTAGGCAGTCGATTCGAGGTAAACGCTCAAATTGTTCAAGTTTGCACGTAACGTGTCGTAGGTATTTCAACACTCCCAATTTGTACATTTACATCGGATAATAACATTATTACATCATTTCGCTGTTGGTTTCTGCTCGTCTTATTGCGTTATGATTGTATTGAAACATTTGACACTAACAACATTATAACGATGCACGATGTTTATAAACTATGTTAATGCTTGATTCATCAAAACTATTGATGTTCAGCAATAATGATAATTGAGGTCGCAATTAAGTACCTAAGTATTGATTGAATTGTAATTATTATATTAATACAAGTGCAAAAGTGTGTTGCACAAAATTATTTTATTGATATTTCCAATATTAATTGAAGTAAGCAGCACATAATTTAGTAAAATAATTATTATTAATACGATGTTCGATTTAGATACTAAACAATGTTGAGTAATACGATAAGAAGTGGAAGTCAAAGTGACTATTACGGTCGACGACCTGATGACCTGCTCAAAATTCATACATTTCGCGCCTACACAGGTCTAAGAATGCGGTTTTATGCGTAAGCAAGAAAATCATCTAGTTTTCAGCAATTCTCTTTGTACTATGATCTAAGAAAGAACAATGAGAATTTGTATCTAGCAAAAATTGCCGTCATTGAGCCAAGGGTAGGCAGGCACAGCCAAGGAATTAAAGGGTTTATTTATAAACCACTAACTTACTAACAAATTAAGGAACTAATAGTGAGTTTTTTTTTTATAAACTTTTCTTGAATTTCTGAGAATAATGTAGTTATGGTTACGCAAGTTTATTATTACATAACTAAATAAACCCCTAAATTTTTTAGGACCTCGTTAATCTTTACTTGCACCTTATTAGTCTTCTGAGCAAGCAAGTAGGTACCTATGTATTGGTATTACCAAAATTACAGTTTGAAAAGGTGCCACGCGCCCGCTCCGTGGTCAAATAATGTGTTTGAAATAGAAAATTGCTTAAAGGCTCCCGCAGACAGGCGCGACGCTACTCTACTAGAACAATTTCTATGAAAACTTCTTGGAAATCTACAAGAATCGCGGCGCACCGTCGCGTTGCGCCTGTAAGCAATTTTCAATTTCAATTACATTCCTTTGACCGCACACCATACCTGTTAGCACAGTACCTCTGAACTGTCTTCATTCATGTGAATATTTATGGGTATTCGAAGGCTCCAGTCGCTCTATAAAAAACCAGAATGGGTAGTTAATCCTTGTCAAGAAAGCAGTCCCAGAAAACAAACATTAGGTACTCGTAAGTACAAACATACCTTAAAAAAAAAACATTTATATGGATGACACAATGCAGGTCATTGGCTGCACCCAAATTGGATGGACCACCCAATCCGGGTCTTGATGACACACACACACAACATCCTCCGGAAATAAACGTAGGTACCTACGTCCCTGCGGTGAAAGTGTCACGCGAATATGTGAGGTCAATGCTACCACAAAGGCGGACCTGTCAGTGTCATTTTTCGTTTCGTTTAGAATGAATTATAAAGGTATCAATTTTGCAGATGTCTTTTTGTTCATTTCACAAACAAAATAATATTCTTGTTATTTTTGTATATTGCCCTGAAAAAGAGTTCAACGCGCTGCTGCCTAAAAAAACCATAACCCAAACTCACATTTCCATTAACCTCAAATCCACATTACAATGACCAATACAAACATACAAACCATTGACACACTTCCACACATGCTATAAATGACTTAATTAAAAATAATAAACAGCACCGGAAGGCCGGAACCACCCGAACAATGGCGAATGGAGACGAAGCGACGCGGTTGCGTAATTAAACGTCGTATTTAGCACTATTATTCCACGCTTCCTAGATTATAATCTGAACTGCTGACCGTTGAGAAAGTCAACTTGGTAATCCAATTAGCTTTTTACATTGTTATTGGAGAGATCTCCTTTGTAGTAAAGCGTTTTGTCACATGTAGACGAAAATATCACTCTTCTGTATATTGTTACTCAATAATTTCAGCCAGTGAAAGTGAATGTCTAATATCTTGCTAAGGTAAGGATGCAAGAGCGTTGATAAACCACCATACTTGCTATCTGCATGTTCAGGAGTTTCTTTCAAGATATTTTTCGTAACCGAAAGTTAGTCACGCAAGATTAACTTAGAAAGTTCAGTTGAAATGGAAAAAAATGTGGCATTAATATGTTGCATGGTCTTCAAAAAAGGACATGTCACGACAGATCTTTTGAAAAGATTTTGTTGCATTTAGCATTCCCTACCTACAATTTACTTGACAGTCTAGAGTAATTTTCGAAGTCTAAGCGATGTGCAATAAAGTGTAACTATTTTTTACTATCTATCTATCTTTGTAGAAGAGTAACAACAGGTCAATTAAAAATATTCACACACATGACAACACACTTTAAAATTTAACAAGCGATAGACTATTTAAAACAATTGAAACTTGCAAAATTGATTCTCTGAGGGGACTGATAACATCTTCTACAATGCTACTTCAAGAACACCGCACCAATTCGAAAACATATTTTTTAAACGTTACGAAAAGCAATATAACACTGGCACCTGGTCATTACTGGTCTAATGTACGAAAACTGGAACACAGCAACAATGGATTTCAAAAGAAATACGTTTAGGAGATCTCTCATCGCGCCGTGAATCACAGAACACAGAATGCATCGCGATAACTCCCCGGATTCACACAATATGTTACAGAAATATGTAACAAGGCCGTTTCGTAACTTTGTGGAAATCGGTAGATATCGCTAACAATACTGGGATCCGGGTTTATTGATTGTGGTCTCAGTGATCAGGTCGTTTAAATTCATTATTGTTCGCAATTAAGTAATTTTTACACGACTGCCCAAGAAGGAGGGTAATGTTTTTCGAGAGTATGTATGTATGTTTGTATGTATGTATGTCTATTTATTTGGCACGCTCTGTAGCCTAAACGGCTTGATGGATTTTAACATACGAGGTGTCGTTAGGTTTGTCTTAATTGTGGGAGTAACATAGGCTATATTTTTTATATACAGTATGTTAAATAACAGAGGGCGTTCCCTTAAACTCGATAATCTATATCATTAATAGATTCAAATAAAAATATCAGCGTATAAAAATGAGTTAAAAAAAATCCGAATAAAAAAAAAAACTAAATTGGCAATAAATTCGAAACGACCTGTTTAAAATCAAAATACTAACGCGGAATACCTAGCGTAGTGGCGTAGCCCAAACCGGCAACGTCGCAATTTTGTTCTCGCGCGCGCACGATGCCGAGCGAGCTTCTCACCGAGCCGGCCGGCCGGGCGGGGGGCGGGCGGCGTGACGGCACTGAATGGCGAGCGCTGACTTTGGTAAAGGCGGCAAAATTAATACTGTACCTTTCCACAGACGATATTAGCCCTTTACTCCGTAGAAATAGAGATTTTAATAGCGTGAGTCAACTGATGCAAATATGCAACAGTGGGGCTCAACGGTTTTGATTGATGCAACCTTGCATCACCGGAAAACGAGCGGAAAGACAGTGAAAAACACAGCGTCGTGTTGTTTTCAGTAAAATAAAACATTTATGTATGTTTTGATTTAACAACCCGTCTCAAATGCCCGGCTGACAAAGGAACGCGTCACTGAGGCCCCTTGGGCTTGTAATAACCTATTCGCAAACAGTAAAAACATAAATTCATGTACCTATCTAAGCCACGTTTCAATCATATTAGAATACAGAGTACAGCGAATTATTCTGATCGCAGCAGCCGAGTAATGGACACGGGGTGGCGCGTCGGCAGCGCTTTGCCGACACGTCGCGTCGGTCGCGGGCTCGCGGCCACAAAATAAACAGATAAAAGTACAGAAGGCCCACTCATGGAACAAGTACAAGAATGTGTCTTACCTATTCACTCAGATCGGTGACTCCGGTGCCTTACAGTGCTAATAAGAAAGTAATTAGAAAAATAAATAACGTAGTAGGTAACTACGCTCATAAATAGTGTGCGGTTAAGTATTAGAGAAAGTTTCATTTAAATCTCAGTTTTAGACTAGCTTTTAAATGATAATGAAGTATTGCACGTTAGCAATCACTGTCTAACGTTTTGTAATGTTTTCTGCAATGACATCGAAATGAAAAAAAAAAAAACTTTTACTTTATGCAGTTGCATTCGTAATAAATTACTTAATAGCAATCGTGTAACACCACAGAAGTAATACGCTCGTTGTACGGGGTAGGTACTCCCTGAGTATAAAAGTAGTTTTAGCAAAGAGTGGGCTTTCTGATCTTATTTATTTTGTGGCACAGTCGTTTCTTAGTGTTATTTCTTTTTTCGAAAAGGTTTTAGGTACGCACGGTAGGCACATTTAAATAATGTTTAAAGACTTACTTAGATTTTGAACTGCGCAATATGCTAACCTTCTCTCTCTACACATTGCTTGTTGCAATCGCCGACGGTTGTTTTGGTGCACTCGTCGCATTAAATTGTGCATTGGGATCCTCAAAGCACCATCACACAATTAAATTCAGCTTAAATATGCACCATGTTAACATACTCCCGACCACTGAACTGATAACGCGGCATTTTTCACACACGAATGACGAAAGGAGACAAGATGTTGCAATGCGAAAATAAATGCACATCCGGTATGTGCGCGAGATTAGTTCCGACTAAAATTAGGTGGACAAATCCTGTGGACATTCGGGGAGCAGGGGGCGGGGCTAGGCGCATCAATCAGATCGCCGCACACGCGGCTCGTCATTCATAGGTAAATTGCGACATTGCCGTACTTACTTTGAAGGACAAGTGCGCGTGTACAGAGTGTTTCTTTTACGTATCAATTTAATATTTTTTGTGAATATTTTATTATAAAAAATAAAAAAAACATTTTTTTTTTTAATGGTAATATTTTTTTTAGCTTGTATGTATGGTATACTATTGCGGGTTAACGGGAACGCCCTCTGTTAGTTAACATACTGTATATTTCATTTGCAAATACAAAAAAAAAGGAGAGGACGGTTTAAACAAAAATATATTAAAACAATATGGGTACCAAATAAAAGCTAGTAATGAGTTAATTCCTAATATAACCAATTACCTGAAATATGGTGTAATGTTAGTTTGTCCCCGCCTGCAATACCTTACAAAAAACAAAGTTCAATGCTTGTTTTTCTCTTTTCGGTTATAGGTTTTTGCAGTCGGGTTTTTGGTTTTAAAAATAATTTGTTTGCATTTTTTGTTAATTCGTTTTATGCTACACCGCTTGATGTCATGACGTCAACGCCGGCTGTCACTGAAAACCAGCGCTGGGGCTCTGTCCCGCATAGGGTCGCAGCATTATGCTGAGTGATTGCCGTTTTGCGTGAATGTGACGCATATTTTCCCGCAACTTGTTATTTTCGTATATTTTATTTGTCCTGTTAGCGTCATGTTTGCCGCAAATAAACGTATTTTCTTTCTTTTTCTTAATATGGGCATTGCAAAGGTCATTCGATGTGGATGCTTCCGATTTCTAGACGTTTCTAAACTTTGATTTGACTCATCATATCTTGGAAAATCCTACTTTTCAACTGTTCTCTGGGACTTCGTAATATTCTTAGTGGAACGAATGATTGCAAGAGCACACCATTATCTTTAATGAACATCTCATGTCGTGGTTTTAGACCAAGTGTTAGTCAGCCAAGTCAACTAACCCAATGGTACCTGTCCTAGTAGTAGTGCTGCTTACTAAAAAGTTCGTTCAGGGTTGAAAAACCGCCATACCTATCTCTATAGCTCTGCCTTCAAGCAGCACTATGTGTTCCGGTTTAAAAGTCATGGATCAATCAATCAATCAACTTAACCTATCGCAGTCCACTGGAGTAGACATAAGCCTCTCCAAGGCTGCGTTACAACACCCTGTCCTCCGCCTTCCGCATCCAGTCTGTCCCAGCCATCTTTTTAAGATCGTCAGTCCATCTAGCAGTCCCACGCTACGCTTGCCGATTCGCGGTCTCCACTCCAGAACTCGTCTACTCCACCGGCCATCGGTCCTTCGATAAAGGCCAGCCCACTGCCACTTCAGCTTGCTTACTCTGCCAGCTATGTAGGTAGCTCCAGTTCTTTTCCGAATAACGTCAAAAGTCATGGATGCCGGCGAAATTATACAGTCACTCGGAACAATATTTCAACTACGTCTTCAAGGTTTGCAAGTTAACGCATAGACAAACCCTTTGTAGTGTTTCAGAAAGGCAACTGACCTATTTGATGACCTATTACATGACAAAAACTAAAATATTATGGCTACAAGTGGAAATAACGATGTCATCATCATTACCAACGATGTCAAAGTGCTATACTAACCAGCATCTTAATACGATCTTAGAAAGGTATTCTTCACACTAAACGAGCAAGGTCGTGTTTTAAAAGAAGCAAATGTATAATAAGTATTATTGTCGTTTAGAACAGACTTACAAAATAACTCAATGACTCTCGAATTGTGAATCGATTAGTTGCAACACTTCTGCATGATGTTTGCGCTCCGGCTACTTGCGATGCAGAAGCTCTCACTTTTATTATGATAAGTATTGCTACTTGTGAACTGTTGAACCGCGGTGGTCAGTCCTAAATGTCAACTTCTGGACAAGGATCGTTTTACAAAGTGGCGTAAGTATGAAAAAAAAGAAAGAAGTCAAAACTGACGTATCCATCTGAATGTTTAAGCAAATTATGAAATAATAGCTGCGCCCCGCGGTTTCACCCGCGTAAGTCTCGATCCCGTGGGAATATCGGGATAAAAAGTACCCTATGTGTTAATCCAGGTACTAAACTATTTGTTTGGCAAATTTCATCCAAATCCATTCAGCCGTTTTTGCGTGATTGAGTAACAAATATCCAAACATACAAACACAAACTTTCACATTTATAATATTAGTAGGATAGTAGGATATTAGTAGGATAGTAGGATATTAGTAGGATAGTAGGATTAATTTGCAGCTAATGAATTATCGACTGTCACTTTAAAACTTAGCCATTTTCATCACAGTCTAGAAATGACCTATACGTAAGACTTATTTCTAAATGTTGTAACAGTTTGTAGTCTATTCATTTTTCTTACGACTGATATTGCATTTAAAGACGGTAAAAAACTTAGATACATACTAAAAATAAATCAATACTTACTAACATGATGCTGAAATATTACATCGGACATTAACTTTTATTTCGTATCCATAGATAGGGTTACACAATATCTTGCAAAACTCTACATAAATAACAAACCCTGCCTGCCAGGCCTTCTAAAAACTGAGAAGCAAACAATAGTACAAAGCCTACCTACTTCTCAAAGTGTTAATGACTTAAATGTAGCTAATATCCATGACAAAAAGTCACGAGAATTTGGAAATATTTTTTGACAAAAGTCTAAACATTTCTTTAATAGTTTCCGCGACTAAAATAGGAAACAACACAAGTTTGGCAACTTGTTTTCTGTACGCTGACATTCTATGATTAATGTTTCGAGGAATGGGGTAACATTTTGTTGATTCCATCGTTGCATTTCAGTCTATTTTTGACGACACGTGTCGTCAAAAATAGAGTTGAAAAATGCAATAGCAATTAGATTTTAGGAATTATTAATCTGGCTTAGGTACATTACCAACTCATCATCTGCCCAGCTTTTTCCCAACTATGTTGGGGTCAGCTTCCAGTCTAACCGGATGCAGTTGAATATCAGTATTTTACATGAAGCGACTGCCTCTTTGACCTCCACAACTCGGTTACTATCTGTCAACAACTCTGCTATTCTAAATAAATGCTTGCTTCTACCGCTGGGGTCGAAAATGACCACGATGGCCTTTCTCTTGCCAGTCCGAATCCAAAAGTCTATTTATAACTACCCGATGTCAAGATACCAAATAAAATCTCTCGTATTTTATTAGCCCTTTAAAACGTAGCCGGATTTGGTAGGTGTGGAAGCCCTAGGGCACCCAAGAACTGGAGGCCCCAAATTTTAGAACATCGGAAAATTAATTTCTTTCTGTTTTCGGTATCAAAGTAATTTAACGTGTGAAATGAAATGAAATTGTTTATTCTGTAAATAGGATATCGGAATCAGATTTATACGTCATATAAAAAAAAAAAAAATAAGCTAGATGAGGTCGGCGTTTCCTATCTGACTACTCTGAGAAGAAAGGCCAAAACAAACTCAGAGGTTGCAGTCTCTTTTAAGGTCCAGACATAATCTTGGTCAGACCATATGAGGACCATGTAGATATGTGTCATTTATAAGACATGAAAAGAACATTAAAAAAGGTTCCTTGTGTTGCAAATGTGTTGCAAAAATAACAAATTGTGGAGGCCCCTATTTTGTGGAGGCCCGGGGCCATGGCCCCTGTTGCCTTAAATCCAGCCCTGCTTTTAAATAATGGACAGTCTTTACTCTTACTACGATCCTACAACAAGTTTGGGCCACACTCGTGACCTAAGGATCGTCTCGTCTCGTGAAAGGCGGCTGACGCAATCCTAACCAGTTTAACTGCAAAACTCATGATTAAGCCTACCTAAATCTACATATGTTAGTGTTTCCTGTTTATGGCGTGGAAATATTTTTTTAATTTTTATATCAAAGAACTTCAAGTTAAGGCGCCTGTCTGCGAGAGCCTTTAACCTCAATTATTTATTTAAACATTACAAAAAAGTCATAGGTATTAGAAAACTTTCATTCATCAAAATGTCTTCTGAAGGTTGGCTAAATGATTTCTGATTCTGATTTTGAAAGGTTAGTGTAAACTGTGAAACCCATTTCTCTGAATCTATGTAACCTATTTAGGCTACTGTACACACATCACTCTAAATAAATACTGCTTAGCCCCTAGTAAAATAGCGTTATAATAAACAATAAATATAAATAGAAAACCTTATGTTTACTACAACTTTCATAGTGAAAGTGTTTGATCTCAATTTATTTATTTTAATGATTTAGGGTCACTTCGGTTGTAGGCGTAGGTAAACAATAGATTCCTAAGCCTCTTATGTATTAAACATTCATATTTAAATCTCCACATAATGAATTGTACTTTATATCTGTCTGTTTCAATAATATCTATCTAGAGTAAAAATATCTCGGGAATCATCGCATTTTCGAATACAAACAACGAATGCTAATTTCCATGTCCATCAATTATTAGATTTGTCGTGTATAATAATTTGAATTCAGAACTAAGTACTTTATTGTTTTTTTGTTTTGATTTCCGTGTGAACTCTATAGAGCTGTAAAACTATTTTCCTAAAACTATTTCCTCCCATTTTTTAAATAAATAAAAGTACATTAAGTTAAAAGAGTATTCTCTTTAAATACTTCCAAGTCGATTGAGAGCGTCCGGTATGCACCAAGTGCAATGGGATAGATGGCCGGAACTGATAGAAATCCGACAAGTAACGAAACACGAAGTTTGCCGAGGGACACAGGGCCGTAGCCAGGAATTCATTTCGGGGGGGGGGGGTTGGGATTGCCAACATTTTTTAACCGACTTCTTCAAAACGGAGGAGGTTCTCAATTCGTCAGTATGTTTTTTTTGTTTTTTGTGAGAAACACAAAAAAAGTGAAAAATAACTTTAATTTCGGAAGTCGGTGACATAAAACGAAAATTGTAAAGCGAAGACAACGACTTCTTTTTGCTTTTTTTTGTTGGCACTTGCCAAAACAATCGAAATATCTGCTAAACCACACAAGTTAAATGAAGTGAAATGAAGTAAAAAACACCTATAGAACTATTTTCAAGTTTTTTTTTTTGCAAAAAAAAGCTTCCTTCTACTTACGTTAACAGTCGACCAACCGCTTGGCGATGTCCCGAAATACTCGATTATTTTTAATTAGTTCTTTTTCCACTTTCAAACCCCGAAAAGACCGGTCCATTCACAAACTAACAATAAATTGTTCATAACAATCCACATACCTATTGCAACCGGTAATTCCTGCTCTCATATTATTCAATTGGCATACACTGTTACATAATGAGTTATTATGTCATAACCCTCGTCTGATCACCGTCCGTCTAGCTTTTCGGATACAAAAACGGATTGTGGGCACAATAGTATATGAAGAAAGTCTTTCAGTTGCATTTGAGGGATAACAAATCTTAGAATGGATATTAAAAAAAATATATATAACTTTTTAGCTGACATTCTTTTATTGATTAAATTCAATAGACAACTATGATACTAAAATATACATGAAAGATTAAAATTACTCTAGACTATAAACACTACAAAACTAACTATTTACATTAGATACTAAATTAAATGTCTGATTAAAACTGGTCATTAGTTTCTAAGCATTTTTCGGTAACTGGAGAAGTGTTTACCCTAACTAACAATATAAATCGCACCCTTAGTAATGTAAGGGCACAACTCGAAATATTGAGTTTTTGAGTTTTTGTGTTAGATGGGCTCAATATCAACTGTTCTACCACTTGGCTATCTTTAAACACAAAAGTAGATATTTTTTAAATGTGCCTTTACTTTATTAAGGGTGCGAAATGCGAAAATCAGATTGCTTGCTTGTTACGCTACTAGGTACGTCATAACGGCTGACCAGATTTGGATGAAATTTGGCTCATGGGTAGATCATGACCTGGGTTAGGACTTAATCCCGGTAGTACGACCCCGTGGGATAATTTCCGTGGGACAAAAGCTAGTAAAATATAAAACAAAAACCCCGAATTGTGATCGCTCCATTTTGTTTTACAATTGAGTTTGTGTCGAAAAAACAATGATATCCTGGGAATCCACAGATAGGCACGTAACCATGGGGTGGGTTACTAGCCGGTAGGTGCAACGAGCTGGTAGGCAAGTGTGCCAGCTACAGGCATATATATTTTTGCCAAGTGCGTTAGCGGTTCTAAGAACGTTGAAAGTGATACAATGTAACAAAATATGCTATTGCTGCATCCATTCACTTGATATAAAACAATAGGAATCTATTTATTTTACCAGCACGAGTCCTAGCCGTGATACTATAATCGTATCAGATAACACATCAAAGATCTATCAGATGGGCCGTCGACCTGTTAATCAACCTATTACATAAAGATAAAATAAGCTCTAAAAGATTATGTTTTATCCGCAAAACATGTCCTCAATTTAAAGCAATTTAAAGTTCGCGTGAGGATAAATAAGTGAGACAAATAAACGAAAATAATTGTGTTGTAACTTTCAATAAAAGTATCACGAGTTATCTAACAGCATTCGATACGGATTGAACTGTTATTTCATAAAGAAAACATTCATTCATTCATTTATTTTTTGAGAGACGTAACAGAAAGACAATGAATGACGTGACATGGATTGTAAGATAATACGCTAGACAAAAAAAAATCGTAGACATATTTTTTTTTTTTTTTAAACAATGTAACTTCTTCATTCATACATCTTTATCTATAGGTCCATATTATGTGTAACCGCGTAGTTGTTCTTAATTTCCCAATGTTTTTCGATGCGGTTGTCACCTTAATTTAGAGTATTTATTACAGAAGGTTTATGTGGTACTGTATTCATATTTGTAGTGTAGCTATAATAATAGATAATTATTTAAACACTATCTCAGGCACGTCAGCAGTGAGGTCGCTGTCACTAATGTCAACTGTCAGTTCACGAGAAATGGCGGGAAATGGTTATAAGTGAATGCGTGTCTGCACGAGAGGCTTGGTGTGGTGATGACTTGATGAACCATTGTAGTGATATAATCAGCTTAAATACAGGATTCTACAATATTAAACTTAAATATAATACAGAAATCTTATGAATCAGGTGAGACACAGACGAAGCAGGGAACAACTATAATTTGGTATTTTTTATAAACAATGAAACATCTTGATGCATAGTATTTGGGTTTATTTTTGATACCACTTTATAAAAGGCAACTCTGCCTGTCCGTCTTGTGCTTACTTATAAGTGGAGAAGGCGAAGTTATATTATTTAGAAAATCTTCTGAAAATACCATCAATACCAATGGAGTAATTAGCCCTTGACTTACTTTGTTCACAAGTAGGTATGTCACTTGTACAAAGTTGCACTTACAAAAAAATATAAAAACAAAAAATAAAAATAAAATCCATTATTTACTACGGAATAAAAAAACCGGCCAAGTGCGAGTCGGACTCGCGCACGAAGGGTTCCGTACTATTATCTATAAAAACGGCAAAAAACACTCACGTTTGTTGTATGGGAGCCCCCTTAAATATTTATTCTGTTTTTTTGTATTTTTTGTAATAACGGCAACAGAAATACATCATCTGTGAAAATTTCAACCGTTTAACTATCACGGTTCATGAGATACAGCCTGGTGTCGGACGGACAGCGGAGTCTTAGTAATAGGGTCCCGTTTGACCCTTTGGTTACGGAACCCTAAAAAATGATAATCAATCAATTAACCTATGGTACCCTGACGTTTGATGATGCAAGTGTCCCCAAAAATCATTACTAAGTCTTTGAATTTTATTTCATCTTATTCTTAGCACTTATTTATCTTCTAGTCATAACACGCAGGTACCTACCTATCGTTAGCAGTTAAGTAATATTGGTAACTAATATCCTATCTATAATTGCTCATACATTCCGGCCCACATTTGCAACTGAAAGGAATTTGTTGCGTTCCGGAGTTGTAACTTTTGTTAAATCTCCTAAGTACCTACCTTCTGCTACCTTGATTTCAGACGGCCAATAATTATGACTCGTTTTAAAAAAAGAACGCTCGCATTTTTATCTCTGTCTCAATCTGTCAAAAAAACTTCTATTTACCTACATTTTTGACAAGTTTTATTGACATTTTTTATTGTTTCTGGGATGGGATTGCGACTTGAATTTTAACGTTTTCTAAGTACTTACCTACGAGATTAATAATTGGCTTTAGCTAGGGCGACTCTTACGGTCAGTTTCTTCATCAAAAGTAACAGCCAAAGTAACGTCAAAAAGAAACAAATTTAACCGTTACTTTTACTTTTTGACGTTACTTTAGCTGTTACTTTTGATGAAGAAACTGGCTGATAGTCTCAAATACATACCTACATACAAAAAGATCACTCTTATAAGGCTTTTTAGAGACTACTGACTTTAATAGATCACTTCTATTAGTCTTTATAGAGCGAGAGCAACGATTTTCCTAGTTCGAATGACTTGATTGAGTTATTTATGAATAAGACTTTGTGGTTTTAGTAAAAACGCATTGAGTAAAATCATGTCATGGAAAGCCTCTACAGAAATGATTGAAATGTTTGATATTTTAGGTAGTTACTTAAACGGTTGTAATTACTACATGTAAGTAAAGTCAGGGGAATGAATTGTTTAGCAAATTGATCACCAACTTAGTGTCCATAATATTAAAAAAAATATTCAAAAGCTACTGGTCGACACTTAAGGTGACCAGAGGGCTGGCTGGGTCTTTAGCCAAAGATTTAGGATTGCCATTCAACTTGGCAATACTGCCAGTATTCTGGGCACGTTTCCGGACGACAGCGATGCGGACGAGTACTTCGTCGCCTAAGTGTCCTTTTTTTTTATGTATTTATTTATTTGTATAAGTAGTTAGTTATTCATTCAATTTAGTACCTAGTGTAAATAATTAGTTGTGTTAAACATTTGACAAACATGCATAATTATTGAAAAAAAAATAAAAAAATTAATGAATAATAAAATGGCTGTATCACCTCAAATATAGGTACGTAAGGTGTCAATTTGTGTAACAATTAATTTCCCTGACTGAACCTATTTAATTATGACATTAAGTTAAGTACTCTGAACATGAAAGCTTCCATAAACTATAGGGTCAAATGAAATTATCTAACGAAACTCCGCACAAGTGATGTGTAGTATCTAAACACAATAAAATAAAAATAAATCAATTTTATGATTATTTTATTTGGGGTCACCGACCGCAGGTAGTGTTGTCTCTTGAAATTACTAACGGTCTATGACACCAACAAAAATAAATCATCAAAACTTTTATTATTTTATTATCGTGTTTGATATCGATACCCGTCACGTCTGTGGAGTTTCGCTAGCTAATTTTAGCTTACCATCCAGACACACAATAAAATAATAATTATTTATGCAACTGTTATATAATAAGGGGCATTAAAACACGAATGTAGGTTTATCTAATAGTATCACATGAGTGTTTGAATACCTAAGTATTTACAGTTGCATACAAGATTTATATGTATGAATCATGGCTTTAAGTTCTTTTTTAAATTAGGCACTGCGCTTCCGTAGTAATACTCCCGTGCATGACAATGTTCTTCGTTTGAAATGAGTTGCATTATGAAATTTAGTACAACATTATAACACCCGTTTGGATGATATTATGGTTATTATGACATTTGGTTTTAATGTTGGCAATAAGCTAACTGTTTGAGAAACTTTTATGGAGGATTTATAGCATGGCTGTAGATAAAGCTATTTACTCAACACCAACATTACACATAAGTGTGATCTTTGACCTAACACGTTATTGACCGATCCGAGAGCTTCCAAGTCTTTAGAACAGCTTTTAACAAATCGCGCAAGTCTCGATAGCCTTAGTGTTGGGAAATAGTTCATCTAGGGAACTACCACCACGCGATTATCAGCCATGTAGAGTACCTATTGCTGTGCCTGAAAACGTTTATTTTTAGGAAGAAAAGAAATAAATTTCCAGCTGTCATTAGCAATTCCTCTAACTTGACACAAAGGCAATTCATAATGTGTGGACCATTTTACGAATCTCCATAGAAAACTGTCAAACAGATGAATTATTTCGAAATATGAATCGCACGCAGATCATATTATGAATTGTCAGTTTCTGACATTTTACGATTATTCATAATATTTTCCTATTCTGATTCTGCTGAAGTGGCTGTTTTAAGCCTCCTGTTCAACAAAACAATACCGCTGTGCAGCAGGAAGCGCTAGATTTATTACAAGGACACGATCGTTCGCTTTCACCGCACACTACCTTTCTATTCGGCGCGCGTCGTTCTATGCGGATTTGTGAGCAGAGTATTTACAAACGATTGGGTTGACGAGCATTTTTGTTTTCAAAGGTGGCCGCGATTTTGGTACTTGCATTCATCAAGTATGTATTCTTTTGCTCTGTTTCAATACCTCCGGATAGGTTCAGATTAACAGGGGGCTTAAAACAGCCACTTTGGCAGAATCATAATAGGAAAACATTATGAATCATCGTAAAATGTTATAAACTGACAATTCATAATATGATCTGCGTGCGATTTATATTTCGAAATAATTCATCTGTTTGACAGTTTTCTATGGGGGTTCGTAAAATGGTCCACACATTATGAATTGCTTTTGTGTCAAATTAGAGGAATTGCTAATGTGGCCGTTTTAGGCCCATAGGCATCAGGCAGGGAGTGCCTTACTGGACACTGAAATATGCTCTATTCTTTTTAACTGTCCATTAAAAGTTGACCACCGCAATTCGACAAATCGTCATGAAAAGTATCCATGCGAGACTGCAGACTAAATTATTACCTCACTAGTATTATAAAGAGGAAAGATTTGTATTTTTGTTTGTTAAAGTCGCTGGCGGAAGCTAGTCTTATACTCCTTGGAAAGATAATAAACATAATATAATCACCGTAAGGGCTCACATGGAGAACGAAGGGCCATGGACATCATCCAAGATGGGTGTGCAGAGTTGAAGATAGTTTTTTTTCCAAAGAAGTGTATATATACTAGCTGGGCATTCTTGAGCCCCGTATGTCAAATTTGCCCACCATTCTACCGTGTATAATGTCTTGTTAGAAGGTTAAGCTTAACATTTATATAATAACATACGAACAAATCTAAGTACCTATATAGGTATTTTGCATAATTTCTGCGTTTGGACGAGAAGGCATGCCAGAGAAATTCGCGAGGGGTATTTATGTATATGTTTATGTGTACTTTAGTGGTGGATTTCTTCTTTTATGTTAATTTGAGGGTATTGCGAGACATTTTGGCGCGAAGATTGCTCTCTGGTAATTTAATGTGAACGAATCACGGGTGTTGTACACATCAAGCTATACATTTCCAGTTTACCCTGATCTCGCATTGTATAGGATTTCCGTACAATGCGAGGTCAGCTTATACTGGATATGTATAGCTTGATGTGTAGCCGTGTGTACCTAAAGTTTAAGTTAGTGAAAAGTGTTTAGAAAATTGACTACCAACTTAAATTTTATCGTTCGTATCATTGTATAAAATGGCTTTATATAACACGGAAAATGTACGTAGTGTGCCAATTTGGTACGTAGTGTGGCATGTGCGTATTGTATAATTATCACTTGCTTTAAAAACGGTGAAGGGAAACATCTTGAGGAAACGGGCATGCCTGAGAGATATTTCTCGATATTATGTGAAGCCAAGTCAGAGGCCTTTGGGCGGCTTTAAAACTCTGACACCAGGTTGGTCATTAACCATACGAAAAGAAGAAGAATTTGATAAACAATTAATTTCCCTGAATGTACACACGGCTACACATCAAGCTATACAACGATACTGAATGACGCACAGAGTATAATTAATTCGTAAAATGACGTCAATAACCACGATCAATATTACTCAATCCATAAGATTTTGTATAATCGCAACAATAATTACACAATACACATTCCTTAAAAAATATGCGTACTTCTTACATAAAATAAATCAAGCTTAACAGACAAATGCGCACACGCATGTCTAGAAATAACTCAAAAATCTAGTTGTATAGATTCCGTTATGTAGGTGGACGAAAACATGTTTACTTACGTAAGTAATAAATATTTCTCACGTCTATTTATCATCAGAATCTCGGCTAAATGAGCTAAAGTAAAGTCCACTAAAACGTTATGCATGAGGTCCTGGGTTCCATTCCCTGGTCGGAAAAAGTGTTAAGTGTTCCCATTAGGAATTTTCCCAGCAGCCGCTCATAGTCTTGATTTGCCTGGTTGATGGCAAAAAGCTCGCCGCCTATTAGATGGGACTTGAACATAACTGGCGAAATATGGATGTACTATAGGTACACCTCTGTCTAACCCTTCGGGGAATACAGGCGTGATGTTAAGTCAAAATGGAGCCAAGTTTGATGCTTAGGCCGTGCGACCAGTTTCTGTCACATTTAAATAGCTTTCTGTCATCGGCAACGCTACTTTCCACGATAACAATGAAGTGGCTGTTAGCTTGCTGGGGAAAGGGTTTTCCCCAGATAGGTTGGTATCGATTTTTAGTCCAATTAGATATTATGCTTACGCATAAGCATAGTCAGCCTATAATGTTCCCACTGCTGGGACACAGGGCTAGTCTCGGTGAGACGGAGCGGGCCATAATCCACCACGTGGGCCCAGTGCGGGTTGATAGATGTCACATGTCTTCGAATTTTTGGTTCTAAGACATGCCTTTCCTCACGATGTTTTCTTTCACCGTTTTGAAAGCAGTGGTGATAAAATAAAGTATGGTTTTTTTTTTGTATTATGTAGAATTTGTAGCTCTACGGGTCATAAACGTTTTATTTCTGTAAATAAATGGTTCTACTGTTCGTATTTACATACATATTAGTATTACATAATTATGTAGTTAACAAAGATTTGAAAAAAAAACAGAACATTGCGTTAAATAATTTGTTACATTACACAATTACAATCTAATCTACAAATGGTCGAAATCTTCGTTAAAATATTACCAGTTTGTGATTGTCCCACTGCAGATTAAAGGTATTCTTCTCATACAGAGAAAGAAATCGTTATTATACATAGTTGTATAACAGATTATTATGTTAATCTGTAACGTTATTTTTATTATTTCGATGTGAAAAGATATTTTGTAGATAAGTAGGGAACCCTTTCTTTTTTATTTGGAATGCCGCATGCGCCGGTCACCTGTTCGTTAAGGCGCAGACGCATTAGAATGTAAACTATTTACTTTTGCTATAATACTGTATTAAATAGAGATCTTATAATTGTGTGGTGCGGTGCATAAAACATTATTGTACCCACGTCAGTTTTAATGAATTCCTGAAAGCAAAATTATACCCAGTATAATATGTTTCAAAGTGATTGACTTCAAATAGGCCCTCTCTCGGGCTCTTATCAGTTTACTTTATTTTATTGTCATTTACCATCAGACATCTTCATTTTTTTCATCTTAATTTTATGTGGAAAATGTTGCCCCCCCCATAACGACATTAGTGGCAGTATGTCTGAAGCAACATTATGATATATCAAAAGTATATTAGAGTTATCATACTTTCCAGGGTTGCGGGAAAGTCCGAAAGGGATACCGAGGCCCTTAGCAATAGACAACTGAAGGAAAACGGGTGGGTTTTGGTTAAAAAAAAAAGTATCATACTTTTGAGACCATTAAATTTTTTCTTAATCTGATAACATAACTACTGTTTTAGGCGTAGTTCTATGCCTTAAACAGTAGATATGTTCTTTATTTTCTCGTGGTGCGTGTGAATCTGCTACAGCTACATCTATCATCACCACTCTATTAAGTTACGTAACGACAATTTGGTACACCTCTAATACACTCATACTTTTAAATGTTACATCAATATTACGTTGGACACTAGTTTAAATACATATCTAGATTTGAAATCCGGAGGTATCATCGATCATAGTTTATGTTTAATTTTTATAACAAGTGAACGTTAAATTAAAAAACCCCCGACCAAAACTAAGCATCTAATAAATGATTTTTTAATTTTATTGTAGCTTAGAACATTCTCGATCGAGTCAAACAAAACCAAAAAAATCAAAATCGGTTCAGTCGTTTGGCAGCTACGATGGCGCAGACAGACACACAAATACACACGTTAAATTTATAACACCCCCCCTCTTTATCCATCGGGGGTTAAATAGCGACCCGCTCCTGCTTCGTACGATTCTTACGATTTCACAAAACATCGAGATTTCTTAGTTAAATGTAACTTTAATATTAATGTATTATAGGCACCTAAACCTACATAAACCTTCCGGAATAAATTCTCTAAGCGATGCACGACCTCATCAAAATCTGTTGCGTGGTTTAGAAGAACAACGCGAACATACAAACATGAAAAGCGTCTTTAATTTATATAATGTATAGATATAGCTGTTAGTTTTAATCTCGTAGACTAATTTGACATTTCAAGCGATTGTTATTTGTTTTTTCAATTTGCAGTTTGACAATTTGCACCTGTCAAATTGGACTACGAGATTTAAAAAAAACTTTATGTAACGACATTAACCTATGTAACTATCTGTACCTACGTCTATCCAATGACAACTTATCGGCCTATCGGAGTCAAGACCATCAATTTTTTTTCAATACTGGAATGTGCGAAGATGCGTCGTATTGTTTTATAAATGATACAAAGAAATTGTCCTTTCTCTTCCAAAAATTAATATCTATGATTTAGTACCATGAGACGTGATCGGTACTTTTAAGTACTTTTCGTGTACACACGGCTACACATCAAGCTATACATTTCCAGTTTACACTGACCTTGCATTGTTCGGAAATCCTATACAATGCGAGATCGACTTATACTGGAAATGTATAGCTTGATGTGTGGCCGTGTGTACTTAGACTGTTTTCGAAGAACGGGCTAGAAACTCTATGGACACTATTTTAAATCGAAATATTGGCTACATCATACATGTTGAAATTATAGGTATTACATATTCTGAGAACGATCTTATAGAAAGACATCCACGTTAAAAACAACCAGAGGTAAAAGTAAATAAAAAAAAACAATTAAAAAATAAAGTACGTAATTAAAATAAGCCAACTGACTCAACTGACGGCGCCCGTTCACGAACATGACGCATGGATCAGCTCCATTCAGCGTAACCATTTTGCCACCGATGTCCGAAATTTGTATGTCTAAAAAGTTTTTTTTTCGGAAGTTGGTTGTTTTTTTTTCATTTTTTTACTGTGGTATCTACCATACCGCTACTTACTATGTAAAACAACACTGACTCGAAGTTTTATAACATCATTAACATAATTGTACACCAATACGTATTATGTTCAAATTATACTCGTAGATGCTTACTCAAAAACTAAATCTAAATCGGTCCACAATTTATGAAAATATCGATAAACAGAGGTAAATTTAAAAAAAACTTACTGACGATCACAGAACCTCCTCCTTTTATGAAGTCGGTTAACAAAATATCAAACAGCGTGATTATCTTCAAAGCCAGAAATTAACCTCATTTCGTCTACGTCATACAACTTCTGAGATAAAGACATACCTAAAATAGAATAAAATAATAGTCTCCTCATAATAGAGCTCTCATCCAAGTTATATTAAATCGCTATACATTCTACAGCACAGTGGTTAAAGTTACGAAATCCTTGTCGTTCAAGTAGCAATTTATCTGAAGCGGTGGCCGTACGGCTACACATCAAGCTATACATTTCCAGTTTATGCTGATCTCGCATTGAATAAGATTTCCGTAGAATGCGAGGTCAGCTTAGACTGGAAATGTATAGCTTGATGTGTAGCCGTGTGTACACTGTGGGCTAGTGAAAGGATGCCCGGCTAATAACTATGCTAGCTTCGCTGCTGCACTTGTGTGACTATTCGAGGGTTATTTTGTTTTATGCATTGGTTCTAAGAATAATATATAATAATATTTGCCCAGCTGTGAAAAAGGTAAAGAACAACATAGGTACTGCTTTTTATTAATTAACAAATTGAAACACTTTTTTATTTTTTTTTAAATAAGAACGAAGGTTCCTGGCATAAATGTCCTGAGGGCCTAGCTAGCCAAGTGACAATCGCTTCGAAAGCGTTTCGTATTTCTACAACGACTTTCAACAGGATTGACATAAGCTTTTCGGTAGCATCAGTCCTATACATTTTTGCTTTTTCCATCATCGTTGTCTATATCTATCTGCCTAGCCTTTTCCCAACTATGTTGGGGTCGGCTTCCAGTCTAACCAGATGCAGCTGAATACCAGTATTTTACATGGAGCGACTGCCTATCTGACCTCCACAACCCAGTAAGTGGGTAATACGATACCCCTTGGTAAGACTGGTTGTCAGACTTTTGGGTTTCTGACGACCCGTAACGGCTGTCAAAGATCCACGAATGACAGCCGGGACCAACGGCTTAACGTGCTTTCCGAGGCACGGAGAAGTCTCGGTATGTAAATATGGTCACCCATCCACCGACCAACCCCGGCAAGCGTAGCTTAACCTGATGGATCGACTCGGTGCGACTGTTATTACTTAGCCACGAGCTCCTCCATCATCATCGTTGTCGCTGATAGAATATCACTTTGTCTATGGGCTCTGATATTATAGCCTGTGTGTCTTTCTCCTCTGGCACTATAACATCCTGCTCTCTGCTCATATCGTTTTAAGAAGTCTTCCTACATCATCCGGCCAGCTGCACATCCTCAAATGCCCAGCTACTATCATCAGTTCATCTGACCATCTAAATATACGTTCACCCGAGATAAATCGAGGTCTTGCCAAAAATCACCATAATAATGACTCATGAAATGACTCACCCTAACTAATATTATAAATGTGCAAGTGAGTTTGTTTGTTTGTTATGCTTTCACGCTAAAACGGCTGAACGGATTTGGATGAAATTTGGCACATATGTAAACCATGACCTGGAGAAGGACATAGGCTACTTTTCAGCCTGGTCCGCAGACGAAGGCGTGTGCAACAGCTAGTATGACTCGTAAAAAAGTTACAAAACTGAAATCAGCCATTATCATTGCCACCGTACCTCAAGTCAAGTGACTATAACTGATAAATAAAACATTTCATATTATAGTGTCATACATGACGTAACTCCTTACGTGGCATCAGGAAATGCAAGACGTTGTGGGTCAACTTTCTCTACGTCCTTGGCCGGAGTAGCCTGGTGTCTGTTTATAATTGTTTGGCTTTTATAAGATAGTCTAAGAATAAATTTGTCAAGTGCATTAATCTTATTATTAGTAGAGACGAGTTTAACACAAAAAAAGTGAAAATAACTTTAATTTCGGAAGACGACGTTTTTTTTTTGTAAAACCTTTGTGGTATCTTCCCCACACTAATTCGAATACCACTAACTGCTATGTAAATAACAGTGACGGAGTCAAATAAAATGTCGTCTACATAGACTAAGTGGGAAAAATACGTAATTATTGAAGCTAACTCAAAAACTGCGCAAGCAAAGTTAATAAAATTTATATGGGACCACCTCTGAAGCATGACCTACCAAACAAAAAAAGAATAATTAAACTCGATCATGATTGGCGGAGTAAACGCGTAACATCCACACACAAAAAAAACAGACGAATTGAGAACCTCCTCCTTTTTGAAGAAGTCGGTTAAAAATAGACAAAATGACAGATAAATAATCACAATCTGTCATTTTGTCTATTCTTCCAGCGACAAAACCCGTTTCTATTTATATATTTATTTTATTTCAGATTACATGATCCATATGTTTTTAGTAAAGGTCTTAACCTAATGTTAGTAAAAACCACGCTATATGCAAAATTGTAACGTCTGACACCTGCGTGTGCAGCCGTATCCAGTGAGCCAGCATGGGGCTGTCCCACCTATCACACAATACACTCAGGATGCTGGGGGAGCTAGCCCGTATTCTACCGAGAATAGAACGCGCACCGTTTCTGCATACTAGCCAGTTCCGTAAACCATCAACCCTGGCATCTATGGTGGTCATGCTACGCGTGCTGAGAAGTCATTCCCGCTGACGCTTTACACTTTACACTTTTTGTAATACGTAATTTTCATCACTGGCACTGGCTTTTCTCATATTGTTCGTTATAACCAATTAGAGAAATAAGATCTTTATCATCATCCACGCTGAATAGGTATTTGCATGATTTTTTTGTAATTACCCGACTACGGCGAAGAAGAAAGGAGGGTTATAATTTAGACCGGTATGTATGTATGTATGTATGTATGTTATGTATGTAAGTATGTTCATCTGTTTCCTCCTATCTTCTAAACCACTCATCACAATTTGACAAATGAGGTATCGTGGGAAGCGTCTTAATCGTCCGCTGGTTAAAGGCTATGTGACGTCACATTAATTTAAAAATGGCGCCCTCTAGAGGACATAAAATCAGGAACTTAAAAAAAAAATGATTAATCGTGCCATGTTGGGTATCAAATGAAAGGGCTTAATGAGCGCATTTCAAAAAGATATATATTATAACCCCAAAAGAATTAAAAAAAAATTAAGTAATAAAAACTAAAACCCAACTACGACTAAAAAGGTATAAACAAGACACCACAGAAAGACAAATTAAAAATCCGGAGTCACATGTAGTCTGTTCGATTTATGGCCCTAACACGTGTGACTCCGGATTTTTAATTTGTCTTTCTGTGGTGTCTTGTTTATGCCTTTTTAGTCGTAGTTGGGTTTTAGTTTTTATCTCTTGAATTTTTTTAATGTAATTTTTTGGCATGCTGCATGTTTTGGTGTAAACTGTAAGTACGCACAGCATGTAAATAAACCATTACACAATCATCATTACAAAATGAGTAGCATCGAACTGCCATCTTGAAGGGCTTACCAACAAGGGCCAAGTGAAGGGTCTTCCGAGCAGTTTGTTACAAACGGACATCACAATAGCTTCGTTTATATGGTGCTGCAAATATATTCATTAAGGCAGCCATTCTCGTGTCATTTGTTAATTAGTTATGTAACGTTTGGGCGAGTAATGAGTTTAGTTCGATTGGTAATGTGGGGTGACGAAAAGGTCGTGAGGTCAATTGGTACCTTGCTTTATTATGTGTTCAATAATAGGTATTTTTATGGTGTAAAGATTTGTAGAGCGAATTTATTTGGGCTCGTTTATTTCACACGAAAGGGTACTTAAAATGAAACTATATTTAAATGTCTTTCGTATATATCATTAACGATGTTTTCATTAGCCGATAGTGTTAGTGATCAATTGATCATGTCTAAGAATAAAGTTCGTTTTTAGGGTTCCGTACCCAAAGGGTGAAAACGGGAGCCTATTACTAAGACTCCGCTGTCCGTCTGTCTGTCTGTCCGTCTGTCACCAGGCTGTATCTCATGAACCATGATAGTTAGACAGTTGAAATTTTCAGATGATATATTTCTATTGCCGCTATAACAACAAATACTAAAGTACAGTTGTAATGGCAATCATGTCATTTGCTTTAAATAGGTTTTTATCTGTAGTATCTTATTTATCGTATATAGATTCCTTTCTATCTTGTGAATGTGAGAACGTCGTAGGCTTAGTGAACTGTAGACTTTTATTTTTAATTTTAATTTAATTTATTTTATATCTGAAACTTTTTGAATGGCCTACACTGTCCTCCCATAACTATTAACACTGTAATTCAAAATTATTGTAAAAGCCAATTATCTTTTAAAAGAGTAACCATGGAGTTTCTTGCCGGCTCTTCTCCATAGGAAACGACCAATTGGAACCGTGCACCTAGCTTCTGACGTTTCATAAGTGCCCATGTAGGCTTATGTGAAATAAAATATTTTGATTTTGATTTTGATTTTTTAAAAAGTAGAATAAAATAAATATTTAAGGGGGCTCCTATACAACAAACGTGATTTTTTTGCCGTTTTTATAGACACTGGTACGGAACCCTTCGTGCGCGAGTCCGGCTCGCATTTGGCTGGTTTTTTATTTAAACCCGTAGACTAATTTAACATTTCAAATGATTGTTGTTTGTTTTTCAGTTTGGAGTTTGACATTTGCACCTATCAAATTAGTCTTTTAAGTATTTTATGATGATACCAACAAATGTCACTTTTTAAAATCCATAGAGGAGTCACATTGTTTGTACTTACGAGTACCACATTCGAACCAGGAACCTGGGTTCTCAACGAGGTCTTCATCTGCGGAATGATGTCATTAGAGGAGACCATTTATCAAAGACTGAAAGCAATGAGCAACTCCTATCAGATAAAAACAAGACTGCTATTACCAATACGTCTGTCAATCATGGTAACTATTTCTTATGGAATATCAATAATATCTATTGTAACAGTATGAACTTTCACGGGTTCCAATTAATTTACCTTTTCCAATTTAAATGTATTTCATTCATAAATCTTCTAAATTTAAATGTATTTCATTCTCATCATCTGCCTAGCCTTTTCCCAACTATGTTAGGGTCGGCTTCCAGTCTAACCGGATGCAGCTGAATACCAGTATTTTACATGGAGCGACTGCCTATCTGATCTCCACAACCCAGTAACTGGGTAATACGATACCCCTTGGTAAGACTGGTTGTCAGACTTTCAGGCTTCTGACAACCCGTAACGACTGTCAAAGATCCACAAATGACAGCCGGGACCAACGGCTTAACGTGCTTTCCGAGGCACGGAGGAGTCTCGGTATGTAAAGATGGTCACCCATCCACGGACCAACCCCGGCAAGCGTAGCTTAACCTGATGGATCGACCCGTGCGGCTGTTATTACGTAGCCACGAGCTCCTCATTCCACATCATTCATTTCATTCTACATCTTCGAAATTCAAATGTGTTTCATTCTACAACTTCGTTGTTTGTATAGTTACAATCCCATAACAGCATGGAAAACAACATTTACGCAACTCAACTTCGCAACTAATGATGGTTCTGTGTGTGTTTCATATGTTTTGCTTCATTAGCATGTGCTCGGGTTTATGCGATCATCCAATTTGGCACGAGTTTGTTTCCACGTGAAATCATGTAACGTAATTTTAGGTTTGATTTTTAAAGGATATGGCTTTTCGTTATTATATAAGTTCTAGTAAGATAAAATGGATTCATCCTTCGGTCGGGTCACCCTGTATTAAACGGGCCTTAAACGTATCTCGCGATATGGGAATATAATATAGAAACGCCTTTGCCTTCTGGGAATGAAAATGGAAATCTTGACTGGGTTACTCATCATCAGTGCATGAAAACCTCGATCGACCATTGTTTGTGGTGTGGACAAGAGGTGATACTTCGTTTGTGATGTGAACAAGAGGTGATACATCGTTTGTGATGTGGAGAACAGGTGATGCATCATTTGTGATGTGGGCATGAGGTGATACTTCGTTTGTGATGTGAACAAGAGGTGATAAATCGTTTGCGATGTGGCTACACAGTCGCAATATAAAAAAATATGAAAGAAGTACTTAAATGCATCCTGTATGTATTACGTTCGGACCTTTCTGCCTCTGCTATCCAAGATATGGCTCTCCCGCTAAAAAAATACCATTAAAAGTATTGTTTAAATTATCATATGGTACAATGGAAACGCACATTACTAACGCAATGATACAACATTTATTATGTACACATGATAGATAACGCACCTCACAGCAACGCACGCAGTTTCGTGTTAAAATCGTTAATTATTTTCTTGTTCAAAACATCTCACCTGTAGGCTAATGTGAGATTAATTAGACAGTATGTGAGTATACGGGAGAACGTTTTGAACAGTACCGACAGCCTTCAAAGCAAGAGTGAACATGCATCTTCTGGGCACGCTCGCTCCATCGTTTTCATCGGGCGAGATCGAAGTCAAGAGCAGGCCCATTTCACAATAAAAAAATAAAAAACCAATTTAAGTTTTCGACAACCGGTAGATGACATCGAAATATCGATTATTATTTGTTATCACAAACACTAAGTGTGACACTTTATACATCGATTCTAAGGTAAAGAATAGATTTATCACATAATATACGATTAGTAAATATTTCTCAGTAGCAGCCCGGAGTCTGGATTTATGCCCAGTTGGCGGTTGATGGCAATAGGCAGGGATTACGCGAAATGTGGGTGTACTATAGGTACACCTCTGCTCAACCCTTAATATAGGCGTGATGATATGGTATATAATTTAACTATGAGGTCGTTTTTTATGACCTGTCAACAGTGTTGCCAGTAGAAAAAATAAGTGTTAGTTGAAAATGATGCAGGCACAGAACCGTATGTTTACACGTAACCTTCTTTTAGTTCATAGTAAGCAATCGTTAAACGTTTTGGTTAAGTTATTTCTCGTTAACCTTCGGTTACCTAACTTTTATGTAACTGAAACTTAACTAATTGATACGTTTTTATAAAATAATTAATTAAATATGTTAAAGAGTGTTAGGTAATCGTTATTGCAATGGAAAAGTAGATGATAATACATCAACTTGTTTTCCAATATCTTTGATAGAGCAAAAACAACTAATCAATCTGCCTAGCCTTTTCCCAACTATGTTGGGGTCGGCTTCCAGTCTAACCGGTTGCAGCTGTGTACCAATATTTTGCATGGAGCGACTGCCTATCTGACCTCCACAACCCAGTAACTGGGGTAATAAGATACCCCTTGGTAAGACTGGTTGTCAGACTTTCGGACTTCTGACAACCCGTGACGACTGTCAAAAATCCAAGAATGACAGCCGGGACCAACGGTTTAACGTGCTTTCCGAGGCACGGAGGAGTCTCGATATGTAAAGATGGTCACCCATCCCCGGACCAACCCCGGCAAGCGTAGCTTAACCTGATGAATCGACCCGTGCGGCTGTTATTACTTAGCCACGAGCCCCTCAGAAAGGCAATATAATGAAAAGTCTCGCTATGTAACGATGGAGCAAAACCAACTAATAAGGGTAAAAAAACTTTATAATGGTTTTTTTTTGTAAAAAGTTTTTATTTTTCACATTTTAGTTGTGGTACCTACCCCACACAAATTCGAATACCACTATTTTCTATGTAAATAACAGTGACGGAGTCACATAGAACGTCGTCGACATATATTAAGTGGGAAAAATACGTAATATTTGAAGTTAACTCAAAAACTACGCAGGCAAAGTTAATACAATTTATATGGGAGCACCTCGGAAGCATAACCTACCAAACAAAAAAATAATCATCAAAAATCAATTCAAAGCTGGCGGAGTAATCGCGTAAAAAAAAAAAAAAAACATACAGACGAATTGACAACCTCCTCTTTTTTGAAGATTTCGGTAAAAAAGCTGAACGCGATCAGCGCATCTACACCCTATTGTATTATTTTAAATCTAAATCATTTTCAAGAGCTGTTAGTGTCATCATTGTTGAATGTTGTAAAATATTTGCTGACAGCGAGCGATTGATAAAACTCGCCCTTAGTTTGAAAATGTTTTACTGATTGTTAGAAAGAAAAAAGAAAGAAAATACGTTTATTTGCGGCAAACATGACGCTAGGAAAGGAAAAATACACGAAAAATGACAAATTGGGAGAAAATATGCGTCACATTCACGCAAAACGGCCATCGCTCAGCCTGTTGTGTGTTGTTACCTCCTTTCCTTCTCCATAATTAGGCGCTAGTCATGTTTCACGATGCTGCCATGGTCAAATGTTAGCTGTCGACACAGGTGGTCGGCACGTCCAGGGGGCATAAAACGGTTACTTTAGCAGAATCATATAAAGAAAATATTATGAATCATCGTAAAATGTCACAAACTGACAATTCATAATATGATCTGCGTGTAATTCATATTACGAAATAATTCATCTGTTTGACAGGTGGTCCACAAATGATGAATTGCTTTTATGTAAAATTAGAGGTATTGCTAATTGACTGCTGAGATTCAGGAAATGAACTGCTTTTAGAGGAATTGCTAATGTGGCCGGTTTAGGCCCCCAGACCGGGAACCTATGTCGACCTTCAAAGAAGTACACTACTTTCAAGTTATCGCCATTACTCATGGATGCTAAAGACATGTCACTTAAAAGTAGACTGGAGAAGATCTAAAATACTTTTCACATCACCCCTGTTTTCCCCGAAGGGTTAGGCAGAGGTGTATAGTACACCCACATTTCACGAAAGTTTAAGTACTAGGCTGCGAAACTGTTGCCATCAACCGGACACAAATCCAGATTCCACCATGCTTCTACTGAGAAATTTCCGACGGAAAAACTCAATAGCTCTTAGTCCGACCTGGGAATCTCACCCAGGGCCTCATGCAGTAGCGACTGCGCCTATTAGACCATCGAGACTTTTCACGTAAGTACATACATAACCGGAATACATCTCCATGACAGTTATTACTTCGTTGACCATCTCAGACAAGACGCATAATATATCAATCAGTCTCCTTACCACATAACATAATACCATATAATATTTTCTTTTACATCACCTAATAACCGAGTAGACACATGATACAATCAGTGCACCGTAACATTACATATATGTATATAATTTACGTAATAAGACGTGGATCTTATGTCGTAGGAAGATGGCGGTAAGACGAGCCTATTGGCCAATCAGCTGAGCGATAGAAATGAATGCGAAATTGCTTCATCTGTGCTGCGGAATGAAGAAGATCGGTGGCGGTATCTACATCGCCACATGCGAACTACGCATCAAAGACCTGATGTCACACAAAAATCCTGACGTCACATAAATCCTGCATCGCGCAATTAAAGTTTACCGTGCAATGGACATATATACAAGAACCCGACATCAATCGTTGGGTAGTTGCCCGCCAGACACAACAACCGTCTGGTCGGAAGATCCTCCCTTTTCTATTGTGGATGAGTGAACTTTACACCCTGTTCCTCATACCGCTCAAGATCTTTTGTTTTTACAAGCTTTATAATATTAGCTTGCTTTGTTTGTATGCGTTTCCGGTTACACTATTCGTCATCCATTTTTCAAAACTTTCCAGGCATCCGATTGTGCTGAAACTTGGCAAACTTATATACAGGTTGTCAAAAGACCCCTCACATAGCCCGTCAACTACGAATTCTTTACATCAAACGACTTTTATTTTTGGTGTGAAAAATCCCTGTTTTCGGTAGTGCGCAACGTAACGTACGCAAAACATTGTTTTTATGGGTGCATGCAACAGTTCAGAGTTCGTGGGGGTATTTAAAATTGAGATAGCATTTAAAATTTGCTTTCTTTAATATCTCCGTAACCAGAAAGTTCCCAGGTATGGTCCAGACAAAAAAATGATCACAAGGACGGGAATAACAAGTGGTTCGTCTTCGTTAAGCGTCTTTTTACACCTGAATTTATTGGTATACAGTTGTTGAGATGATTTTTAAATTAGGATGACAGTGACTTTACTTTCTTGAATCTACAAGAAAGACACTTCGCAAAAAAAAAATGTTTGAAAAATCTCCAAACTCCACAATGTATGCAGCCAATAAGAATTGCACAAACGGCTACCAACGTCTGTCAGTTTCAACAACACACACACACACACACAACACCCACACATAAATAAAATACACCCACACTTCTACATTCATTACAGTGTAGTATGGACTTTCGATAGAATATGAGGCCAGCTTATACTGGTTTTGTTACCACTGACACCACAGTACAATGCGCATGTACAGTGCGCATTGAGCCAATTTAAAAAGTTATGTTTTATTTACGGTAATGAGAGCGAGAAGGAATTATCTGTTATGATTTTGCACAAAAAGACGAATTTCTTTCATAATATGAAAATGATCTTATGTGCTTGGCTCAGACCAAATAATTATTTATTTGGTCTGAGGTTCTTGAGTAGGTATTGACATGATTGATGTAACAGCAGTAACAGTTCAGGTTGTTAGTGAACGTTTCTTTTTGCTTCCGTGTTGGTTTTGGGTTGAAAAACCTGGCTAAAAATAAAATTAGAGTAGGTACCTATTTGATCTAACCGTAGATTTATTTTATGTAACGGTCTGTTAAAATTATTTTAGTATTACTCGAGCAGTGGTAGCCCAGTGGTAACGGCCGCGACTTAAGAGTTGTACGTCGTAGGTTCGAACCCCGTCAGGCGCATTACTTTGTGCAAATTATTTCATCACCACTGCTCTCAAAAACGGTGAAGGAAAACATCGTGTGGATACCGGCATGTCCTAGAACCAAAAATTCGAAGACATGTGACATCTACCAACCCACACTGGGCCCGCGTGGTGGATTACGGCCCACTCCCTCTCACTGAGAGGCCTGTGTCCCAGCAGTGGGAACATTATAGGCTGATTATGTATTAATCAGATAAGTAGTTTGATAAACCATTTAAGGGGGATTCGCTAAGGTAGCCCGCGAAATTCAAATTTTCTTACGTTTTTTGCAATTTGCAGGTCAGTATCAGGTTGTATGGTGATCTAAATATGATTTGCGCACGTAACAAATATGGGTTCACAGAATTATAAACATTAGAATCAACAATACAACTCTCTAAGTTCATGTCAGTGCATTGAATGAGTATTTCATGAAATCATGACATTTGGCACTTTCATGAACTTATGAGAGTTGTATTGCTGACTCTAATGTTTATAATTCTGTCGCGGGCTACCTTGGCGCATCCACCTTAATAATTAATGCTTATAGGGCGTGTTCGAGGAAACCGAAACGTTATAATAATTGTCTAAAATCGTCAAAATGCACAGAGAAAGTAATTGATAGCATTGTAATCAATGCTCGTCCGTTCTCTGTAGGTATTCGATGCATTTGCTCTTCACTGACAGAATTTATTTAGTTTCATTGCTCCGTTTATTCACACTTAGAGGAAAAGTTATAGGCTTTCGCATACACTACATACACACGTTTTTAGGGTTCCGTACCCTAAGGGTGCCAAACGGAACCTTATTACTAAGCCTCCGCTGTCCGTCAGTTCGTCCGTCTGTCAGCGAGCTGTATCTCATGAACTGTAATATGTAAACAGTTGTGTGTATTTCTATTGCCGCTATAACAACAAATAAAGTAAAAAATTAAAGAGGATCCATACAAGAAACGTTTTTTATTTTTATTAAAGAAAATAACGTAGTGTTAAATATTGTACGGTGGTACGGAACCCTTCGTGTGCGTGTCCGACTCGCTCCTGTCCAATTTTTTCTTTATTTATTTGTTTTCTCTGGAAGACTTAAACAGAACAGAATTAAAATATGTGGGAAGTGTTTAGTAGGTAGACATCTATGAATAATAGATCCTCTATAGCATTTGAACCCATGCCCTAGCTAGGGAAATCGAAACCAAACCAGTCGACCAGGTAAAGGAGCTAACCTCGGACCTACAGTTATTGTCATTATCATAAAGCGTCGTTCGCACGAGGAGAGTTGCTCGACCGACGAGAGACGAGTACATCTAGGCGTAAGTACTCGTCTGCTTAGTCTTTTCTAAATTTGTTGGCGTCCGCTTCCAATCTAGCCGCATGTTGATAAATATCAGTATGGAGTGTCTGCCTATCTGAACTCCATAATCAGTTGCTAGGGACCACGATGGTAAGTAGGCTTGATAGACTTTCTGGCTTCTGACTACCCGTAAGGACTGTCAAACTTCTACGACAGCCGGACGTACTTTTCAAAGCGCTGAGGGGTCTGGGTATGGAAGCAAGCGGCAAGCGTAGCTCTACGTTGATCGATCAACGCAAGCAGCTGTTACTTAGTCACGAGTTCCTCTTCGACTCGGCGTAAACGAGCCACCGGCAGCCCAGCGACAAAAAGTTCACATGCTTTTTCATACGTTTTGTATGGATTCGTCGCACACGTATGACCGGTGGCGGCCACTCGCTACAGCAGTATTTAATACCGCAGCCAGAGGCAACAGCCACCATGGCTGTGGTCGGTGGCTCATTTGCGCCGAGCCTTACATGATAGTGATACCACTCGCCTATCGCATGAAAATCGCGCTCCTCCATGAACGGTCGAGAAACTGTCCCTTCTAAACGAGTCTTTAATGTGTATCGCACAGTCTGGGAAATAGGTACGAGTATATAACCGGATGGAGATAAATTGTGTTTCAAGACTGCATGTACTAAATATGTGTTTACTATACATTTGACATACTAATCAATCTCTTAGCAGTTTCGCAGGATGGCTGGTAGCAGCTGGATGGCGGGATGTGAATCGAGTGAAATGACGTGCGATTGGAGAGAGGCCTATGTCCAGCAGTATACTGCTATAGGCTGATGATGTTGATGCTTATAGGGTGTGTAGAATTGTTTACCAGAGAGAAGGGGGAGGAGGCATGTAAGGAGTTAGGAAAATTTCGTGAGGATAGTTTTGAGCATGAATGACCTGTCCCTTTTCACAAAAAAAAGAAAAAAAATGTAGATGGCTATAAGAACGATATAGCTAGAAAGGGGGGAATTATCAAGATGGGGACTAAAAGAGAAGTCATCATCATCTGCCTAGCTTTTTCCCAACTATGTTGGGGTCGGCTCCCAGTCTAACCGCGGCGGATGCAGCTGAATACCAGTATTTTACATGGACCGACTACCTATCTGACGTCCACAACCCAGTTAATAAATAACACGATAAGTACCCCTTGGTAAAACTAGTTGTCAGACTTTTGGGCTTCTGACGACCAGTAACAACTGTATAGATCTACAAATAACGTCCGGGACCAATGGCTTAACATGCTTTCCGAGGCACTGAGGGGTCACGGTGTGTAAAGATGGTCACCCATCCACGGACCAACCGCTGCAAGCGTAGCTTAACCTGATCGATCGACCCGTGTGCTCGTAAATAAATTGTGTAGCCTAGCTATAGGTTATATTGTAACCTGCAAACCTGCTTAATATTGTAACCTTGTATAATCTTGTTTTTATGTAATATTGTAACATAAAGCTGCTTACTGCATTACCTGGACAAAACGATTTTCTATTTCTATTTCTAAATATTTGAATAACAAAACCATTAATAACTTTAAATCTTTTCTAACTATCTTATACAATGTTAATACGAGCGATTTAAATAAGTTATCTAGTAAGTGACGTAAGATTCCCATACATTCCCTTAGTTATGTCATGTGAATAATGTGATGGTGTTACCAAAGGCGAAACAACAGGTAGGACGATTGGCTAACCGCTGATACTTTTTTTTATTATAATATCTATCGCCATAGCCATAGAAAAGTTATAGTTAAAGATGCGAAACTCAATGCCTTCGTTCCTAATGTACTGTGAAGACATCTACTGATGGACTTGCATTTTACCTAGTTTTTCGGCTAATATTGTTAGCATGATATGCGCCATTCTGAAATAGTTATGAGACAAGAGGAACCCCTTGAGGAACACCACTGCTGGCAACGGCAACACAGATATTACTCAATAGAATTGTCTAATCACCGTGTCAATTCATTCATACTTAATATATATATATATTATATATTAAGTATGAATTATAAAAAAAAAAAATATATTTTTTTTTTTTTAAATTCATTCTAGTATTAGAATCTATGTTACTCGAATGCATGTAACAAAAACCCTGTCGGAGCCGAAAGGGAACACATGGGTACCGCAATAACATTACCAAAAAGCAATTACAATAATTTTTAGTTATTGGTATTTAAAATTCACGTTTTAGAATAGAATAGAATAGAATACTCTTTATTATGTACACCATAAAAAATACAGATACAAATGTAGAAATTTAACATAGGGTAACACAATGGGCGGTCTTATCGCTAAAAGCGATCTTTTACAGACAACCTTTGGATGGAGAGATAATACTGCAGGTAGTCAGTGGTGTACCATTTACATATACAATAAATACATATATACATAAAGCATATACTTATCTATATAAATATATATATATATATATATATATATATATATAAACAATACAATAATAAACATGAAACAGGAGGGAAGAGCTATATTTAATGACGATGTTTAAGGAGATAGGAAGTGTTTTAGTACCAAAGTTACCCCAATTTCTTTATAAATTAGCAAATTTTATACAGAGGTCATAAGTTATGACTTGTAGACACTCGCTAAACGACGGCTGCCCGCGCCCCATGTATTAACCCGGTAAAATACTTTTTTTCTTTTTTCAAACAACAGAATTCTGATTTATTCCATTCTAATACTAAAAACGAATGCCACTGGTATTTGTTAAAACTCAACATGTTTGGGGTAGGTAACAAGAATAACATGAAATATTTATTATTTTGATGAGTATAAGATATCAAAAATGTTGTCCACTCTTTTTTCTAACCCGAAGCCAGTAAGTGATAACAACTGAATTTCAGGCATTAGCGAATTCAGAGAAATATAGGCGATAGGAGTTTTGAGTATGAATGTAGATGGCTATATGAGTAGGGGAAGACCAAAGAAAAGATGGATGTAATGTGTCATCATCTGCCTAGCCTTTTCCCAACCATGTTGGGGTCGGCTTCCAGTCTAACCGAATGCAGCTGAATACCAGTATTTTACATGGAGCGACTGCCTATCTGATCTCGACAACCCAGTAACTGGGTAATACGATACGCCTTGGCAAGACTGGTTGTCACACGTTGGATGGATGTAATGTGTGAAAGATGATATAGAAAGGGGGTGACTACCGAGATGACGACTAATAGAGAAGTATGGAAGAAAAGGACATGTTGCGTCGACCATAAGTAACTAAATTGGGATAACGGTAGGAGCATGAATGATGGTGATGTGGCGATCTCATTCAGTAGACAATCTCAAAAGATACAAACTTAATTAGTAGGTGCTCGACCGCTAGTAGCACATTGTCTTTTTAGTTTAAGTTACCAGATAATAATAAACCTCTAGCATAAACTAAGGCGAATCCCGTGCGGGATTTGGGACGAAATTGTATGAAGGTATTTAATTAAACTGGCGCGAACAGTCGCATGACTTCCTAAAGTACAACAAACACAACACAAAGCGGGTGCGTGTCGGGCGCGCGTCGGGACGGGAGTACGGCGGGCTTGTATCCTACTAATATTATAAATGTGAAAGTTTGTGTGTTTGTGTGTTTAGATGTTTGTTACTCAATCACGCAAAAACGGCTCAATGGATTTGGATGAAATTTGGCAAATAGACAGTTTATAACCTGAAGGCCAATTCTCGTGCGTAAAAAACGTTCACATTCAAGTCGCAATCTGTCAAACTTGTCAAAAATGTTGGTAAATTGATAGTAATTTTGACAGATTGCGAATGAGATGATAATGCGAACGTTCTTAAAAATTACGGGAATTGCCCCTCTGGATTAACACATAGGATACTTTTTATCCCGATATTCCCACGGGATCGAGATTTACGCGGGTGAAACCGCGGGGCGCAGCTAGTATATTATAATTCCTTGGAATCCTTGTATTATATGGATGTCAGCACACGAAAAGCATCCGTGGCTCCCGCTCCCGACCTGCGCATGCGTTTCGTGTGATGAGATCCATATAATTCAAGGAATTACAATTATATACAAGCGCGCCGTACTTCCGAAGCAGTCCCGACCCACGCCCGACACGCACCCGCCAATCGACGCCGACGCCCGCAGTCGTGTACCGCTTCCCGCTTTTGTATTCGCCTCAGTTTGACCAGTGTTTTATGGATTCTTGATCGCATCTACGCATGTTTTAATCTATGCCGCACCGAGTATGGTAATAGGTTCGGCTACTATATTATGCGATGCGTTGCGTGGCCCTTCTCTATGAACTAGTGAACTCGATGGAGTTCATAGCACCGCGGTTTGTGTGCCGCCATCAAATTGGCTATGTCGTTAATGCATAAATACATATAGCTTATTACTAGCTAAGTACTAAAATGCAGTTTGAGAGGGTACTTACATGTATGTAGGTATTTATGCCAGTTTTATTGGGCTGAAAGTGGGTAAAGTATCGTCGATATGCGTTCGTAGAGTAATGATTTGGTAGAGCAGTCATGTGCACTTTATGACCATAGGTCAAATATGTATATGTCGCAGATTATAAAAGTTGAGCGATAATAGTCTCTCATTTGATTATTGTAGTACTAAGGTGAGGGTAAATTCCGTGACGCGCTCACTGGAGTGGGGTGTCACGTGGACAGAGTCGTGTTAAGGGAAGTGGCTGAACGACGAGGCAGTCTTGTCAGGGCAACGAACAGATGCAGACCTCCACTTCTACTATGCGAAACTGTCGGTTTGCCCGAACGTAGAAAGTAGTGCGTGAACATTATTAGTATTGTACCTACTGTGATAATTATTCTGAAAGTGAAATACTAACTGATTTACTGTATCATCGTGTTTTATTGTAAACCTGCACTATGGAGTCTGTACCACCGAATCGAGATTATGGTGGCACTATCGCTCAGCCATCGCTGACGCCGACATATATTTTGGTGAATTGTATAGAACTGGGGGCTTAAAACGGTCACTTTAGCAGAATCATATTATGAAAATGTTATAATCATCGTAGAATATCGCAAACTGACAATTCATAATATGATCTGCGTGTAATTCATATTACGAATTAATTCATCTGTTTGACAGTTTTCTATGGAGATTCGTAAAATGGTCCACAAATTATGAATTGCTTTTGGAATGAGATGATGAAATAAATAAATAATATTGTTAAATAAGTGAATAATTAAATAATGACCAGTGTATATTGCTGCATGTCAATGCTTATCCCAAACTCGAGTAAAGTCAATAAATCGATTCACATATTTCGTAAAACGAACAAATAATCAATGCCCGCCTACCACAGTCCAATTAACGTAGGCCTTACAAATTGCACCACAACTGTATAGGTATCTACTCCTACAAATCGAGTCACCGGACCGTATAGTTCTATTACAGGGTCAAAGATCACAAGGCTGGGTGTCACTTGCACAGTTTTGATCTTTGACCGCAACGAGAAATACAGTGTGACCAGTATATCTTGGCAGATCGTTGCGGCATCATTTACAGAGGCATTTAGAATTTGGTTTAGTGTATTTTAGCGAAATACCTATTTTGACTTCTAATACTCTACCTACATTTAAGACATCCATAGATTAAGTTATAAACGAGTTACTATCGCATTTATATTATTAGTATGGAAGTATGGATTTAAACAAACGAGATTCATCTCCTTGGAACTTAAGTAAGTAGTCCGTTCACTTATCTCTTACAAAACAGAGTTAAACGATAAACTGCCGCCATAATCTGTGATATCTTTCAAGAGAATGCCACAGTGCCGTACCAACATGAGAGCTAGAGTGTCACAACCAAATGTAGTTCATAAAATTACTCCCATTTTTTAAATCAGATTTACGTTTTTGTTGTGAAAACGATTTCCGGCTTGCGGACACCAAAAATAAAAGTATTTTTTTACTTTTGTGGTACGTATTTTCCGCTTAAGTTACTGATATTACACTTCATTTCCGAATGTTGCTACTACGTAAAAAATATAGGTAGCTACCTGTCAACGAACATTAAAATAAAGAAAACAATTATATAAGTACCGATTTGATTTAATCATTTAATATTAGGAAAAAATAGATTTTTATTTGTGTCAAAAAAAAAATCATTAGCTCACGCGTTGCGTCGCAATAATTTAAATTATTATTTTGAAATATGTACGTCTGAGTTTACTGAAAAGAGGACCGATTCAAAAAAATAAAATGTCATTTTTATTGTGACGTACCTATTGCATTAATTGTTCTGTGGCGCCCTCACGGATGACGTTACTTTCAATAATGATTTAATCTGAACTATTTGAATACAATAATTATAATACTTATTAACAAAAACGGGGGTTCAGGTGCTAAACCTATACATTAGCAATTCCTCTAAAAGCAGTTTATTTCCTGAATCCCATCTGCTATTAGCCATTCCTCTAATTTGACATAAAAGCAATTCATAATTTGTAGAACATTTTACGAATGTCAATAGAAAACTGTCAAACGACGGTTTTAAGCCCCCAGGTTATATTGCCTTGCGGCCTAATGTATCGACAGTCCTGTTTCATCATCTCAGGATTAGTCCCACGCGCGTCTCAAAGAGATGTCAGCACAACAGAAGGGGTCCGCTAGGGTCGATGCCTGCCGAACACGGCAACTGAAGGAACACCAGTGCGTTTTAGTAAGAGTCTGACACGCCCTCCCGCTCCGCCGAGAGAGGGAGAAGATTTTTGATAGCATCCCACCAAAAAAAAAAAAACAAGTTATCTTAGCTAGTAGATAATATCAAACAAATAGAGTCTAGTCTCGTCAACACAGAGCCTTGCTGTCCTTCTCTAGCGACGCCCTAAGCCGAGGTCCGTACGCCACAGGGGTGCCCTTAGCGAGTAGTCGCATATTTTATGCCCTGAATGGAGGCATTACTTTAAGTGCCCGTCAAGATGGAGGGACCAAGCTTTGTATTTCAAATCAGCCTACATAAAATTTTAATACTGTAAATCTACTATTTGTTACTTATGCAATCATTTTAGCTACCTCAATGTATACGTAGTTATTTAACAAAATCCTTGGTCCATAAGCCTATAAATTCCGTTTATCGAACTAGCCCTAGGGGGAATTCTCGAACATTACGTTTCCGAGTACCTTAAGGCGGATTGTTTTGGGGTGGATAAACGGAATAACCCGCAGTAGCACTTGCAACAATCGGACCAAGGACGCCACAAACTATTCATACGAGTATCTACATTAAAAGCAAATCAAACTCCTTTCAGACTTTAGTAATCGTGTCAAGGTGCCAAAGTAAAAAATTGGTCGGAAGCTGCAATTATCATATGTGTTATTTGCTGAATCATAAATCTAAGTCCCCCGCCGCGTCTGTCTGTTTGTCTGTCTGAACCCGATACATTAAAAAACTACTGAACGGATTTTCATACGGTTTTCACCAATGGACGGAGTGATTCATGAAGAAGTTAAGGTGTATAATTCATTAAAGGTTTTGTGAAAATTGGCTGAAATATGACGATGATTGTTCAAGATGTCGGAAAATTCATGCCGACTGGGAGTTTTACTGGCGTGCGCCGCGTCAATCAATAGACTTAAATATATGAAAACAATGTATTACTGAATAAATACATTGTTTACCTGGATTAAACATAGGGTACCTACTTTTCGGTAATAAGCTCCCGTGGGATATTTTCCGACAACCATGCGGGCGAAGCCGCGGGCAAAAGTTAGCTTTAATATAAGAGTGTAGATCCTACTAATATTATAAATGTGAAAGTTTGTGTGTTTGTGTGTTTATGTGTTTGTGTGTTTGGATGTTTGTTACTCAATCACGCAAAAACGGCTTAATGGATTTGGATGAAATTTGGCAAACAGATAGTTTATGACCTGGATTAAAACATAGGATACTTTTTATTCCGATATTCATACGAGATCGAGACTTACGCGGGTGAAACCGCGGGGCGCAGCTAGTACATTCATAATTATAAACACACTTAGTTAATCAACACTCCAATTGCATAGATGTTCTGCAAGGTTATTTTTCAATAGGTTCGTGAAACAAATTAAATTAAAAATTTGATAGCGTTCTGGCCTTGTTCAAATATGGTATTAATTTTATGTTCATCTTTAATAATGCCTGTTAAGTCACAGTATAAAAAACTAGCAGTGTTACTTCTCGGCGGTGACCTTGAAATAATTACAGTATGTCCGGGGGTGTTCTACCCATCAAACATAAACGTCTTTTACAAATGGGCTCAAAGGAAATCGCAAAAAAAAATTGGACCTTCCCATAAAAAAGTACATACCTGATTGGAACATTTTGTATGCAGGTCGAAATTCTACAATAAAATTTCAACTTAATCGGTTCCATAGATTCGGAGCAAATTGGCTGTGACAGACAGACGGACTGACTGACTGACTAAAAAAAACACTGGGATAGTATTTTACGTAACACATAATTAGAAAGTATTGCGTCCAAATAGTATGAAACCTGTTTATCGATACAAAACGTTGTATTTTATTAATGAGCATTTAAATAAAACGAGATAGTAATATCTACACGGACCCAATTATCACTTCCTTAAAAAATGGTGAAGGAAAACATCGTGAGGAAACCGGCATGCCTGAGAGATATTTCTTGACAGCATGTGAAGTCAAGTCAGAGGCCCATGGGCGGCTTTAAACAAAGTCTGACACTAGGTAAGTCTGACCACACGAAAAGAAAAATCTAAGAAGATAATCGATTGTGCGATGGCCACTGTTCTGGTACTCTTTGGGCCATCTTTACCGAACAACGGTAAAGGAAAACGCAATAAATCTCGATAATACGTCTTATTTCAACCAACAAGAATAAAAACTTACACTCTTTTTGGTTGTAGAACAATAAAAGTAAACTCAAACTCAAAGCATTTATTTCAAATAAACCAATTACAGGCACTTTTGAATTGTCAAGAAGTCGGTCAGTCAGAAAGATGAAGCTAGTTGCCTATTCCAAAGCGTAGGTTAAATTCTATATTTCAGCACTTCGGCTACGGCGGGCAAACTGGCCCTTTTCCTTTACCTTTTCCTCCACACGGTGATTCGTCTGCACCTTCTGGTTTACATTTTTTTGGTTTATATTCTAACGGTGATTTTTCGCATTTGTCCTCTTTTGCAGCTTTGGGTTTACAGGGATCTGTCTTCATATCCTTAGGTGTGCATGGACCAGAAGCATATGATCTATAGTTATTTAAAATAATAGTTTTCATAGTACATGGTGTAGTCTTAGCAAACGGATCGATTTTTTTCAGCTGATTGAACTGGTAGCGTATAGGCTTCTGGGGATAAGTGGGGATCAACTTTGGTGAGGGACTCGGCGGAACAGGGCACTTGGGGCAGACTGTTCGAAATTTAGTACTCGGAGGAGGACACTGAGGGCACTTTCTATCATAATAGAAACTGTATGGTGACTCCCAAGGTAACCCACAAGCTGGGGTGCAGATTGGACCAGTTGGTACCTGAAAATATATTTAGAATTTGTAGTTGGTTCGAGCTTTGTAATAAATATTGACACGATTGACTATAAGGGCAGGGTTGCATATTAGAAAATCAAAACTTTCTCGAGCAAATTTCAAAAGAACAATAAACGAAATAACAAAATTTAAATGACCAAATGTTTTATTTAGAAAAAATTTAGAATCCCAATGTATGTGACGTCAAATGAACGACTGATCAAAAGTCGCTAGATGTAATTTTAATTTGCCTGCGAGTGGATAATTAGACAATGGTAAAAACATTTCTGCGGCAGATTTTATTGGCTTGTCTTGCAAGCATGCAGCATGCAGCATGCAAGCAAGCATGCAACATGCAGCAGGCATGGTTTCTGTCACGACTCCGGTGCTGCGGGGCTCTGGCGGTCCCATGCGAGCTTATCGTCGCAGATGTGTTTCACACTCACCACCGCGACTTCGGCTTGCAGCCTCAGCCGCGGCGGCGAGCGTTAAAACCATCTGCTTTTCAGCTCGCGGGCCGCCTCGCCCCTCCGAGCCTACGCGATTTTAAATAACACTCTAGGGGTAGGGCAGACAAGACTACGTGGAGTCGGTTTTGCAGCGAATTTTGACCTTTAAACGATTTGGTCAATAATAGTGTAATAGATAATTTAAACATTGATATTCCTGACTTTGGTCAGCTGAACTTTTGATCAAATGACCATCGTTATTTTAAACTTTGTTGATTTGTACGTTGTTCTTTTGAAATTTGCTCAGGAAAGTTTTGATTTTCTAATATGCAACCAAGGGTAGTAATCATAACATTCATGACCGTTATAAGTAACTGATAAATGGGTCCTTAGAAGACCATTATTTTAAAGAGTTATTATATAAATATTGAAATTTTAAGTAAAATAAAGATGTAGGTAGATACTCTATTTTATTAATATTTTTATCAATATTTAATTCGTTTTTTTTATAATACTAAAGGTGCTTGTACACGATGCGTGAACATGCGCAAGTCTAGGCACATGCGCACTTGCGCAGTCTATAGGCATCGTGTAACGTGTGACTCACGCATTGCATGATGTTTCTCGCATGGGTAGCTCGTGCATGTATCTCACACCTTTACATGCTCAAGGTCAAATATCTTGCAACGTCAATAAAAGCCGTAGCCGATCCGATATTTTGTAACAGGTCTTATAAAATATACCAAAAGACTAATAGACTAATCACTGGGAGTACGTATATAAAATATTATATTTTGAGTTTTACATTGGATTTGTCTTCAATATGACTCACACCTTAGGCCAAGCGCGCACTACGGTGGTTGCGGCCATACAATTTAATATGCTGCAATTCACTTTTGCGACAGTCGCGTCACAAGCATTTGCGCCAAAATGTCATAAATACAATAAAAAAATCGCGGTAAAAATTGTCTAGGTTGTATACGCGCACTGTCATACAAACCAGTACGTTGCATTTCTCCTACAAAATAATCGCGCTCGTCCTGGAGTCTTTTTTTTTCCGCGGGAAAATCCTCATGAATATCCTCAGGAAAAGGTAGGGTTTAAGAGGTCTGCCTGTGCAGGTATGCTTACTCAGGTAGACTGGAGCGTGTATGGGAATAGACCTGTGCATTTTTTTTAACCTGTGCAGATGACTGGCACAAGATCGAAAATCGAAGGGCGCAGGTACGGTGTTCCTGTGCGTGATTGCGTGTACTGCGGTCGCCTGCGCAGGTCGCGCTAGTTGTTTTCTAGAATCTTTCCGTGCGGCCGGGGCTGTGTGATTCGACACGCGAAAATGGCGCCAACAGATTGGACTAAGAAAGTATTTGAAGATTTTATCGAAATGTATAGAACCCCACCATGTTTTTGCAATGTCATTGTCATGCAAATTAATAGCAAAGAGTACCATGATCTAGACAAAAAGAAGCTGCTTATAAATGATAGAAAAAATGAGCTGGATGGGAAAAAAGCAATAGTGGTGAGAAAGACATTAATAAGAAGTAATGTGAGGAAGGAAAAAAAGAAATATGAACAATCTTTAAAGTCTGGGGCATATGTTGATGATGTGTATGTATTAAATTGTGGTACCTACCTACTACGATTTATTCAATTTCATCAATGATCAATGCACGCCGTGGGAGTCTTCATCCAACTTGGATAGTACAAAGCAAGTGCTTCAATCAATGCTAAAGCAAAAAGATCAGCCAGCCAGCCACAGTCAGCCAGCCGGCCAGGGGCTGGGTTTTTTTTTTTTTTTCTAGTTCCCCCATTTTTTTTTACTTACCCTTTGTCTAATCTAAAACAGCTATTGCCACGATTATATTGAAACGTGTAATATTATAATAGTTGTTTCAATGAAAACAATTAATTAAAAGGCATACTTAATTATATAAATGCTAACGCACATTAAGGCGAGCTGATCGAAACGCAGAAAGCCTCCTTAGTGCGGATTCCACATACACATCTAAACTGCGTTCAGTGCTGTCAGCGTCAAAATTTTTATGCAATATTGACACGGACAGCTCTTAAACGCGGTTTAAAGTGCTAATCGCGTTCAGTTTCATTGGCGAATTTCGCCTTAATCACTTTCGTAAATTTTGTACAAACCATCGCAAATTAAAGGCGGATCGCATCGGGCTTTTTTGTATCGGAACGAGATGCGCTGCGAGCCGATCCGGCTGCCAGATGCACGTGCCGTTAAGGCCGTACCCTACCTCAGATTTTATATCGCTCGCATCATACTACTTGCGGCCTGAGTGAGAGCGAGACAGTGGAGTGCTGGTAGCTCTCAAGCCTCGAAAAGTAAAAAAAAATTAAAAACATAAGACCTGCATTAAAGTTAGTTCAGTTATTATGCAAAGTTTCATGATCTAATTTGAAGCATTTTTTTAATATCAGCGGTTTACAGCTCAGTTTAGAGGTAACATTGGTTTATTTTTCTACTATATGTAATCGTGTTTACGCCAAACATAGGACCTAGCATCTATCCTCAACTTTAACATTAAATTTATTATTATTTATTTCAAAATTAATGCTGCAGTATTTTCGGCATAACAGAGGATCATGCTAAGCAATTTGTGGTAGGGTGCGGCCTTAAGGAGTCCCATGACGTTGGAATTCTAATAATCTTGTGTTAAAAGGATATATTATATATGGTTAACGCAATAAATTAGTTATATGTTATTTCAAACACGCATTTAATCCATTCAAACCACGAGCAAACATATTGCAAACTCACTTTTTTTGGTTAGGAACAATAAAAATAAATGTTGACATGTCATGTTTATGTGCACTTCGGTTTACACTTTACTTTGGGAGGTTGTGGGCAAGTTATTTTCTTCCCACATGGATTTGCAGTTTTCGGCGGACAACATTTTTTCAATAAACCCCATTTTGGTTTCGGCACACAAAAGTTCGGTGTACATTTCTTTTTTAGGACACGTTTCGGCACCGGCCTGCACGGTACACAAGGGCATTTACTCGCTTTTACCTTCCTTCTTAGTCTCCTAGGTTGGCAAGGATTAGCAGAATAAAATCTCCGGAAATTTAAAGGAACAGTGTTTAAAGTACACGGTGTATCAGCAAATGGATCGGATTTAATCGGCTCTTTGTAAGGGTTACATATACACATCAAGGAACATGAGGGATATGAGAGATATTTTGGCTTCACGGGGCAATTGGGGTTCTTTTGTTTGTAATAGAAACTGTATGATGACTCCCAAGGTAACCCACAACCTGGGGTGCAGAATGGACGGGTTCGGACCTGAAAATAAACTAGGAATTTGTATCTGGTCCGAGTTTGGTAACTTGAATTTGACACTATGGACAGTAAGGGCAGCTTATATAACCCTTATAACGGGTTCTTAGAATACCATTATTTTATGGCTTATTTGTATCTGCATTATATTTGTTTAATATTAAAATTTAATTCATAGTTTTAAAATATTAAAGGTGCTTGTACACGATGCATGTAACATGCGCAAGTTCTAGCAAGCTATAGGTATCAAAGGTCTGTATCAAAAATTTGCGCTGGGCCAGTGATCCAAAGCTCTCGTACCTGGTGCTAGTTACTTGAGCATGTAAAGTTGCAAGCTACATGCGCATGCTACCCACGAAATTTCTATATGCTTTTCAAGAACGTTCAACGATCCTATTTTTGATCAGGTCTAACAAAATAGACCAAAAACCTAAAGCCTCATTTGCACGGTGCAAGTTTCTGGAACGTTCAAGAGCAATAATCGCATACCATAACACACGTTCAATTATTGCCATTCAAGAATTGCATGCAAGAGCTTCCACGCGTGCAATTTTCATAAAATGGCAAACAATAAACAAATGCAAGTATTGCCATTCTATAAAATTGCATGCGACTTATACACCAAGGCAATACAATTGCAAGGCAATTACCTATTGCATGCAAGTTTTGCCTCGTGTAAACACAGAATTGCACGTCCTTGTACAATTGATTCAAGTATTGCTCGATTAAGTGGTGCCAAATCCTTACTTCCTTACTAATAATATAAATGCGAAAGTAACTCTGTCTGTCGGTCTGTCTGTCTGTCTGTCGCGCTTTCACGACAAAACGACTGAACCGATTTAAATGAAATTTGGTACACAGATAGTCTATAGCCTAATAAAGGACATAGGCTACTTTTTATCGACATACCAAGCGGGGAAGCCACGAGCGGAAGCTAGTATTTCCTAAAATTGTATCGTCATTCAATTACAACGGAACTGTTTTGTGAAACAGGTAGCGGTTATGTAAAACAGCTGATTTGATAATCCATCTGCGACATTAACACACCCTCAGAGCCGATGCAAACGATGCGTAGCGGCGGCGGCGTGGTGCCGGAGCGGTGTCGCTACGGCGTCCTACGTGCAAATATCCATGGGATCCCACATGGTGCATTCTGGCATCTCACCGCACACGGAGAAGGGTGTACGCGTTGCGACGCCAAACTGGACCGGCGTGACCGCAAATGCGGCGAAATCTTTGCGGTGCGCCACCGCACCGCATCAGATGAACAGGCTCTCACTTAACACACTCATGTTCGAATGATAGAAAATGAGAATGCTCATGCCAGAATTGAATGCGATTTTATTGTTACGTGTGATTATTGTTTAAGCAATTTAATTGTAATTGCTGTTTACATCTATACCAATTTTAAAAGGCACCTAACTTGTCCTTATCGTGCAACTATTGTACATGTTGTTTAGACTTTGCCATTTAATCGCTGCTTCAATTTTATGGTATGCCACAGGCAAGGAACTTGCACCGTGGGAGTGGGGCTTAGGTAATAGGTAATAGGTAAAACGGCCTGGTATCCGCAACTCCACGTCAAAGCGCGTATTTTGCGTACGGGGCTTAATAGACTAATAACTTAGATCACGTGCTAGACAAAAACAAGCATCAAATTGTGTGTTTGAATCGTTGGACTTTTTCGTCAATATGACCTACTTAATATCAAATCAACAATGTTCTTACCTCATCAAGCCATTTGCTGGTTACTAGTTTCTCCGAAAATACCCGTTCCAAAAATAAGTTTTCTGATTTTCGGGGAAAGAGAGCTTCTGCATCATTTAATGTACTTCTTTTTACACAAGTTTGGTTATAGTAGTCACAGTCGGGTCTACAAATAGCCCTCGGTCCGACCAATCGGGAAAAACTCGACAGGATTCTAGAGTTATGCGTTGCTAATATATAACTAAAATTATGACATCCGGGTATTATATTTTTTACATTTAATGTTAATTGCCTAGACATGTTAAAAATATCACAAAAATTTAAAGAAATTTCACTAGGTACATTTTTTCCATCCGAAAATGTTGGTTAAACAAAAAAACACGAAAAATATTATCATAGATAATACACGACAACATTATGACAATTAAAATTGGACGCAAATAGGTTTTACGTAGGTCAAAGCATTTGCTACATTACGTCGCCTCCCAAGGTTTGGAAAAGAAAGAATCGTGGCTGCTCCGCTCCGCTAATATCACCTTCCCGTAACTTAGATTCTACGAGATTATATCTCTGTGTTTGAACTGAATTTTGAATATAAATATGAGCCGAAATATTACAGTTTTTAATAATTTGTGCAGTTTATATGTCCTTTTTTGGTTGCCAAATTCTTTTGTTGGTCTGAGTTTGTACATATGTAGAATTCTGGAAGGGAATGTGAGCAACTGTTTCCCATGCACTTTGTGAGTTCTCCCGGGGAGCAAGATGGACTGTTACAGATTCCCAATGATAAGAATTAAAACCCTTAATGATCATTAATAATCGATTAAATAGATTTCCTGGAAATTGTCTAGTCTCCATCTAAGGGCAACATTGCCTCCCGCTCCCGCAGTGCTCTAGTCTCGTCTCGATCGCCGAACCTCTACCATCTCCGTTTATCGTCGTGTCTGCGTCTTTGGTTTGCTTTTTAAACAAGGGTTGTCTGGCGAAACCCAATTTAAAAAAATATGCTGTGATTACTTTTGTCTTAATTGGACCGAGATCTATCATTTGAGAGTATTGGTACGAATGTACGCGAAGTCTTTCTTCACAAGCTTCAACACATTTCTGTACTTACTTTAGTTAGAGGTTATGCAATGAAAAACAGTATATACTTATCAGAAGAATTAAATGGAATGTAATATGTTAATTAATTTAGAGACTTTACGGCCAATTTCTTCATCAAAAGTAACAGCCAAAGTAACAGTCAACTGTTCTTTTGCACTGTTGTATTTTCAATCCTCGGCACTGAGGCGAGGGTTGTAAATCCAACGGCGCAGTTAAGCAGTTGCAATGTACTGCATAGAGTAGGTACTACGAGCTGCTAATGGGTTGCATTTTTGCTATTATAATATTATAAAACTGATTTATTCAAATTAGGATAAAAGAGAAGAAGAGAGGATAGAAATTCCGAGCTTTTTGAACATCAAAAGATACAAAAGACGACATGTAAAATGTCCATACTTTACCAACTTTACTTTAATAAATACATTTCAAAATAACAGGAACAAAACGAGGCTTTAGTACACCCTCAGGAATGCTCAAGAAGTGGTAAAGAGAAGTTGCACCAGGAAGTGCACAATTATTTGGAGGAAATGGCCCCTGACAAGAAGCTTCACGTCATGTGCTGAAGACATCCTTCATGGTGAAGATCAAGATTTTTGTCAATGAAGCAGCTGCATTTTGAAGTAAGAAAAAAATAAAGTAATAAAAACTAAAACCCAACTACGACTAAAAAGATATAAACAAGACACCACAGACAGACAAATTAAAAATCCGGAGTCACACGTACTCATCTGTTTGATTTATTTATTTAACACGTGTGACTCAGGATTTTTAGTTTGTCTGTCTGTGGTGTCTTGTTTATATCTTTTTAGTCGTAGTTGGGTTTTAGTTTTTATTACTTTATTTTTTTTTAAATTCTTTTGGTGTTTTTATATATATATATATTTGAAATGTGCTCATTAAGCCCTTTCATTTGATATACAACATGGAACGATTAAACATTTTTTTTTTAGTTCCTGGCTTTATGTCCTCTAGTGGGAGCCATTTTTAATTTAATGTGACGTCACATAGCCTGTAACCAGCGGGCGATCAATACGCTTCCAACGATACCTCATTTGTCAAATTGTGATGAGTGGTTTAGAAGATAGGAGGGTACAGATGAACATACTTACATACATACATATATACATACCGGTCAAAATCATAACCCTCCTTTTTTCTTCGCCGTAGTCGGGTAAAAATAATTATTACGCTTGTTTTTAGGTACCTATTAATAGTGTTAGTGTAATATTCTATTTGCTTATTGAACATTATTAATATAGTACCTACCTACACCCATATTACACCAGTAAGGCTTAAGTCTCATGTAACCTCGGGTGAGATAAATAAAATATCTCATAGATAGTTGTAATATAAGTTATCACATGACCTTGCAATTTTCAGGATCTTGTGTAAGATATTGCAATGTTCTGGACCAGAACAGTGTCCGCCACGGTCGGAAAAGATGGCCCAGAGAGTACCAGAACTGCTGGGCTGGGCCACCTTTTCCGACCAACGGTGAAGGAAAACGAAATAAATTACGTTAATAAATCTTATTTAATATGCATTTAATTCAAATAAAAATAAAAACTTTCACTTTTTGGTTGTAGAACAATAAAAGTGAATTCATTTATGTTTCACCACTTCGGCTACGGTGGGCAAACTGGCCCTTTCTTTGCTTTACCGCTTCCTCCACACGGGTCTCCTCTCGGACCCGGTGGGCAAACCGGGCCTTTTTTTGCTTCACTTTTTCCTCCACACGGATCTCCTTTCGGACTCGGTGGGCAAACTGGCCCTTTAGTGGCTCCTCCACATGGATTCTTGCATGGGTCAGCAGAATAAAATCTATAGTTATTTATAGGAATAATTTTCATAGAACACAGTGTAGTCTTAGCACACGGATCGATTTTTTTCGGCTGATTGCAAGGGTACCATATAGGCTTCTGGGAACATATGGGGATCAACTTTGGTGAGGGACTCGGCGGAATAGGGCACTTGGGGCAGTCTGTTCGTAATTTAGGAGCCGAAGGAGGACAATGAGGGCACTTTTTATCGTAATAGAAACTGCTTGGTGACTCCCAAGGTAACCCACAAGCTGGGGTGCAGATTGGACCAGTTGGTACCTGAAAATATATTTAGAATTTGTAGTTGGTTGGAGCTTTGTAATAAATATTGACACGATTGACTATAAGGGCAGTAATCATAACATTCATGACCGTTATAAGATAAAGGGTCCTTAGAAGACCATTATGTTAAAGAATTATTATATAAATATTGAAATTATAAGTAAAATAAAGATGTAGGTAGATACTCTATTTTATTTATATATTTTTTTCAAAATTTTATTCATTGTTTTTATAATACTAAAGGTGTGTTCACGCATAGTGTACAAGCGCACACTGCGTAAATACGCGCAATTCCAGGCACATGCGCACTCTATGGGCATCGTGTAACGTGTGACTCACGCATTACATAAATATGTGTATATTGCGTGGGTAGCTCGTGCATGTATCTTGCACCTTTACATGCTCAAGGTCAAGTATCTTGCAACGCGAATAAAAGCCGTAGCCAATCTTATTTTGTATCAGGTCTTATAAAATATACCAAAAGACTAATAGACTAATCAAGTAATCACTGAGAGTATGTATACAAATAAAATATTACATTTTCAGTTTGATATTGAATTTGTCGTCAATATGACCTACCTACCTCAGACTTTAAGCCTAGCTAGCAGTACGATTTTATTTATTGTGAAACGATTTTAGAATAGCGAATACGCCGCGAGACGCGGTGTGCGATTTTATTATCGCAGTGCGCGCGGGGTCATGCAATTTCAAATGCTGCAATTCACTTTTGTGACAATCGTCGACAAGCAGTCGCGCCAAAATGTCATAAATCACAATTTCAAAATCGCGAGGACATTTTTCTTATGTATGCGCGTACTGCCATAATAAACCAGTGCGTTGCATTTCTGCGAAAAAATAATCACGTGATAGAAAGTCGTAGACGCGCTCGCCCTTCGACTATAAAATTCTACAGACAAAGCTTCGCCGAACATTGAGTTGAAGTAGAATCTGCAAACCTGTGGGTCACCTTGAGGGCGATAGGAATGTTTCCAGATAAAATCTTTTTAGGCCGTCCATAACGAGGATCCGCAGTGGTAGCCCGCGACATTAAAAATACGTTTTTTTTGCAATTTGCAGGTCAGTGTCAGATTGTATCAATCTATGATTCGCGACCATAACAAAATGATGTATTTCCAGAATTATATACATTAGAATCATTAATACATCTCTCTAAGTTAGATTTGTTAGAGCAAATCTCGTATGGAAACTTACACGCTTTTTTGTTGTAAAACAATAAAAGTAAATTCATTATATGTTTCAGCACTTCTACTTCGGTGGGCAAACTGGCCCTTTATTTCCTCCACACGGATCTCCTTTTGGTTTACATTCTTTCGGTTTACATGCTTTTGGTTCACATTCTTTTGGTTTACAATCTGACGGCGGTGGTTTGCATTTGTCCTGTTTTGTTGATGCACAAGGTTTGGGTTTACAGGGTTCCGACTTTTTTGTATCCTTAGGTTTGCATGGAGAAGAATAAAATCTATAGTTGTTTAAAATAATAGTTTTCATAGTACATCGTGTAGTCTTAGCACACGGGTCGATTTTTTTCGGCTGATTGCAAGGGTAGCATATAGGCTTCTGGGAACATATGGGGATCAACTTTGGTGGGGAACTCGATAGAACAGGGCACTTGGGGCAGTCTGTTCGTAAGTTAGAAGCCGAAGGAAGACACTGAAGGCACTTTTTATCGTAATAGAAACTGTATGGTGACTCCCAAGGTAACCCACAAGCTGGGGTGCAGATTGGATCAGTTGGTACCTGAAAATAAATTTAAAATTTGTAGTTCGTTCGAGCTTTGTAATTTTATTGACACGATGGACTATAAAAACAGTTATCGTAACATTCATAACCATTATAAGTACTCGTAACTGATAATCGGGTCCTTAGAAGACCATTACGTTAAAGTGCATTTTACAGCTCCAGTCCATATTTTTCATTTTTCCAGCCTAATCACACACATATCATAATGTGTGGGTCACCTTGAGAGTGATGTTGCAAGATAAAATATTTTTAGCCCGTCTTCTCTATGCATCCTTACATATTATAAAACAAAGTCCTCCGCCGCGTCTGTCTTGTACGCGATAAACTCAAAAACTACTGCACCGATTTGCATGCTGTTTTCACCAATGGATAGAGTGGTTTACGAGTAAGGTTTTAGTATATAATAATCGACATCAATGCGGGCGAAGTCGCGGGCATCAGCTAGTAAATTATAAATTAAAATCGCTTTTCGTGTTAGTCTGATACGTCCGCGTTGTTCTTCAACACCAAGCAACAGATTTTGATGAGGTTTTCACCATCGTTTAGAGAAATTCTTGCGAAAGGTTTATGTATACAGTGTGTTACAGTACGTTAATATTAAAGTTATTTATAACTAAGAAATCTAGATGTCCTGTCAAGTCATAGAAACCGTGCAAAGCAGGAACGGATCGCTAATTAAGTATAAAACACATTATTAATAATATATTAGATAAAGTAATAAAATACAAATTGAATAAAACGAGATACAAATGTTTACACGAGCCTTTTTTAATTTCACATGCGTATGATATATCCTGTAATGGCGGCTATACACACTTCCATCTATCAGAGAGGTTTTCATGTGCAGGCCTGCACAGGTAGACCAGAGCATGTATTGGAATGGACTTGAAGAGGAGTTCTTGGAATATGTGACATGTCGATAGACCTACATACATAAGTAAACCTGCACAGGTAGACCGTATGGTAGACTTCAGCGTGTATGACCTACATCATGCTTACTATACACGTTACGGCCCACCGGAAAGGTCTACCTGCATGTCACCATGTCTTGTTGTCATATGTTATTTCAAACACGCATTCACAATTCAAACCTTGAACAAACATATTTCAAACTCACTTTTTTGGTTAAGAATAACTTAGAGCACGTGCTAGTCAAAAACAAGCATCAAAATTGTTTGTTTGAATCGTTAGATTTTTTCGTCAATCTGACCAAAGTATTAGGCTGCCATCAGACGAACTGCATTCTTGCAGTTTGAATGCAGTTTATTACGACTGCAATACTCGTAATGTACAATGTGCATTCGAACTGCAAATTTGCAGTTGGAGTGCAGTTGAAACAGTCGAAATGCAGTCCGTCTGATGGCAGCCTTTGTGTAATCAATCATTTTCTTACCTCAAGCCATTTGCTGGTTACAGGTTTCTTCGAGGATACCCGTTCCGAAAATAAGTTTTCTGATTTTCGGGGAAAGAGATCTTCTGCATCGTTTAATGTACTTTCTTTTACACAAGCTTGGTTATAGTAGTCACAGTCGGGTCTACAAATAGCCCTCGGTACGACCAATCGGGAAAAACTCGACAGAATTCTAGAGTTATGCGTTGCTAATATATAACTAAAATTATGACATCCTAGTATTACATTTGTTGCATATAATTTAATTAGTCTAGACATAATAAATAATTATCACAAAAACGAAAATTTACTGCATTTTTTCATTCGAAAATGTTGGTTAAACCAAAAACACTATCATAGATATACACTACAATATTATGCCAATTTGAATTGGACAAAAATAGGTTGTATATTGTAATGTAGTGCCTGTAAAGCTCAACACACACGCAAAGCGCGTGCGTGTCGGGCGTGGGTCGGGACGGCAGTACGGCGGGCTTGTATATTTTTTTATTTGTTAGGGACAAAAAACAGTGACACGCCAAGCTTTGTATACATTGTAATTTCTTGTATTATATGGATGTCAGCACACGAAACGAGTGCGCGGGTTGGACGCGGAGTGGGTCGGTAGCGGGAGCCGGAGTCGCGCAAACGAAACTGCTTTGAAGACGTCCGTCCAGGCACGAGCCGCAAACGCAGTGAAATTCAACATTAGCTATTAGTTATTTTCATACCTATTTTTGCGTCATTCCATATTCTAGCATCGAATAGGTTTCACCTATGGTTACACCATTGTAATAATTTCCCTTAAAATAAATTAGTTTTAAAATCACTTAAGTTTTTTTAGATCCGCCTTCTGCAGTTTACGTAATTGGCTCAGTCTCGATAGGATACTGATACTTGCAGGCCGATTCGCGAAGCGCATTAGAATCATTTCACATTGATAACCACGATCGCTAGTCGCCCGGGCGGCTATCAAGCCAAGGCCATGAGTATCCTGAATCTATGGTAATACTGCGGAGCGGAGTGGAAAATCCGGACAGTGATTCACGGAGAAGAGGAGATGAAATGTATGTGAGTAGACCAGCATTGCTATTGTGTAACCATCTCACCGTGAAAACGTAGGTGAAGTGAGCGTGGAGTGAGCTGTCATTGTCATCGATACCTACGATGCTACGGCAGTGACAGTTCACTCCAAGCTCACTTCACCTTAGTTTTCACGATGATATTTTTACAGAATAGCACAATTGAATCTATTCCTAGTTAATTTTATGTCCAAGATTTTTCATCACGAAGGATCTTATCCCCGGGAACCTGCGTCGCGACAGGCGCGCCGACATTCATAGAGTCTGGCCAACGAAAGCTTGTTTTTTTTTTAAATTTCGTTCGTGTTTTCTGGATCAAGTTTCGTTGACCAGACTCTAATAGAGATTTAGGCTTAGTGTATCATGTTTGTGCCAGCTTGATGTGCCATGTGTACAAGCTTGATGTGCCATGTGTACAAGCTTGATGTGCCATGTTTGTGCCAGCTTGATGTGGCATGTTTGTGCCAGCTTGCTTTGCCGTATGTGTGCCAGCTTGATGTGCCATGTTTGTGCCAGCTTGGTGTCACAATACATGACCTTGCAATTTTGTTAAGATATTACTGTCAATAATCAATTGTGCAGCACGGCGGATACTATTGTGGTAGTCTCGGGGCCATCTTTATCGACCAACGGTGAAGGAAAACGCAAGAGATTATGATAATATGTCTTATTTTAATCATGCATTTAATTTGTTTGAATTAACCAACAAAAATAAAAACTTACACTCTTTTTGGTCATAGAACTAAATCAAAGTAAATTCATTATTATGTTTCAGCACTTTGGTTTTGCTTCAGCTTTTCCTCCACACGGATCTCCTTTCGGTTTACATACTTTTCGTTTACATTCTGACCGTGACGGTTTGCGTTTCCTAAATGTAGTCCATTTGTCCTGTCTTGGTGCACAAAAATTGGGTCCACAGGGTTTTTTAGGTTTCTTTGGAGGTTTGCATGGATTAGCAGAATAAAATCTATAGTTATTTATAGGAATTATTTTCATAGTACACAGTGTAGTCTTAGCACACGGATCGATTTTTTTCGGCTGATTGCAAGGGTAGCATATAGGCTTCTGGGGACATATGGAGATCGACTTTGGTGGGGGACTCGGCAGAATAGGGCACTTGGGGCAGTCTGTTCGTGATTTAGAAGCCGAAGGAAGACACTGAGTGCACTTTTTATCGTAATAGAAACTGTATGGTGACTCCCAAGGTAACCCACAAGCTGGGGTGCAGATTGGTCCAGTTGGTACCTGAAAATATATTTGGAATTTGTAGTTGGTTCGAGCTTTGTAATTTTATTGACACGATGGACTATATGGGCAGTTATCATAACATTCATAACCGTTATAAATAACTGGTAAACTGGGTCCTTAGAAGACCACAAAGTTATAAAAATATTGAAATTATAAGTAAAATAGAGATGTACACCATTACAATAATAAATAAGATATTGAAATTATAACTAAAAAGTTATAATTTCAATATATTATTCATTATTTTTATAATAATAAAGGTGCTTGTACACACGATGCGTGACCATGCGCAGGTCCAGGCACATGCGCATTCTATAGGCATCCTGTAACGTGTGACTCACGCATTGCATAATTCGATAGCTCATGCGTGTATCTCGCACCTTTACATGCTCAAGCTCAAGCATTTTGCAACGTGAATAAAAGCCGTAAATGATCCTATTTTCAGAATCAGAAATCATTTTTTTTTTTTTTTTGTTTTTTTTTCTACAATTTTATTGTTTGCAACTCGATTTTAGAATCGCGCAAAATCGCACGCCGCTGCTTGCGATTTTATTTTTACACATTTTTCTTTTGACGTTTTTCTCGTGTATGCGCCCACTGCCTTATAAACCAATACGTTGCATTTTTGCATTGAGGTTCAATGTAAACTAGAGCAGACACCGCGAACAAAATGTTTGCGCAACACGTTGTGGTGCAGGGACAGCAAACGTCTCAGTCACTACCTGACGTTTTTGGTGGCAGGAAATGATAAATAAAATTATCCCATGTTATAAAACAAAGTCCTCCGCCACATCTGTCGGTCATCCTGTTCACGATAAAATCAAAAACTACTGCACCGATTTTCATGCTGCTTTCACCAATGGGTAGAGTGGTTCTCGAGGAAGGTTTTAGTATATAATAACCGACATCCAAGCGGGCGAAGCCGCGGGCTTCAGCTAGTTATTTTATAAAAATTACCTTTGATAATGCCTTCTTGTGTGATGAAAAATTGTTTCCATCGAGAAAATCAAATAAGGCTCAAAGTGTGACCTTTCAGGGGAAAAATCAATCATTTTAAACTCATTTAAAAATCCTAACTAGTCATAACTACGTAATACTCGTATAATAAATGCGAAAGAAAGTTTGTTTGTTTGTTTATTACGCTTTCACGCTAAAATGGCTTAACGGATTTGGATGAAATTTGGCACATGGGTAGACCATGGCCTGGATTAGGAAATAGAATACTTTTTGTCCCGGTAATCCCACGGGATCGAGACTTATGCGGGTGAAACCGCGGGGCGCAGCAAGTAAATAATATTATTTTTCAATAGCCATTTTCTGAAAATCTGAGATTATGAAAAATAAACGCAACAGACAGGACATAGTATCTAACCTTGCAATATACCTACCTTATGATGTAAATAAAGTTAGCAGATATATGCAAAAAAGGATTAGGTATATTTATTTTATTAAATTCTTCTGAAGTCTTTAATCCTTAATCATGTCTGTAATTGTTATGGTATACATAATAAAGAGTATTTTATCCATATAACTATCTCTCTTTCCAAATTATGGATTTTCTTCTACTTTACAAGATATGGATAATGTAAAATGATCGTCATTTTGAAAAATGGGCTTCGAAAATGCGACCTAAATAAGACTTTTCTTTGATTTGTTATACTTTTTTGATAAAATATGAAAATAGAAAGAAAGAAAATACGTTTATTTGCGGCAAACATGACGCTAAGAAAGGACAAATACACGAAAAATAACAAATTGGGAGAAAATATGCGTCACATTCACGCAAAACTGCTATCGCTCAGCATAATGCTGCGACGCGACCAGCAAGACAGAGTCCCAGCGCTGGTATTCAGGTGACAGCCGGCGTTGACGTGATGATGTCAATGGGAAATACGCTTAATTTGAAGGAACATTCTAACGAACGATGGATAATATTTGTCCAAAAAAGTCGCAACGAGGCAACGTGGTTTCCAAGTGAACAATCTCACATAATGTTCATCATTAATACAATGGAAATTAGAATAATGTTCTGCAGTTAAAACTATATACTAGGTAACAAATAGGCAGAATAAGCAGAGTGTGTCGCGTCTGCGCTTACTGATTACTCTTTGAGAACTTAAACTAGACACTTACTTACTTGTCATCCATGGGACACATTTTTGTTTCCTGTATCGGCTCTAATTTACATTAAACCTCAATGCAATTCTGCGAAAAAATAATCGCGCGATAAAAAGTCGTAGTGCGCGCTCGCCCTTAGACTATAAAATTCTCCAAACAAAGCTTCGCCAAACATTGAGGAGTTGAAGCAGGGTGTGAAAATCTGTGGGTCACCTTGAGAGCGATAGGTATGTTGCCAGATAAAATCTTAGCCCTTTTCATCTTCTGGATTTTGTTTAGGGGCTTTTATCAAAGATATGTCAGCCCCATCGTACCCTTTTTTTACGTTTATTTTTTGCAATTTGTAGGTCAGTGTCAGATTGAATCTTGATCAGAATATGATACGCGACTACAATAAATATGTATTTACATATCATTATAATCATTAATTTCTATCTAAGTTAGATTTATCCCTTAAGAACAAATCTCTGAAACACTTACACTCTTTTGGTCGTAGCAGTAAGAGTAAATTCATTATTATGTTTCAGCACTTTGGCTTCGGTGGGCAAAGTTGGGAATTTTTGCTTCAGCTTATCCTCCACACGGATCTCCTTTCGGTTCACATGCTTTTGGTTTACATTCTGACGGTGTTAGTTTGCATTTGTCCTGTTTTGGGTTTACAGGTATCCCTTCTTTTTCTTTGATCCTTAAGTTTGCATGAATTAGCAGAATAAAATTTAAATATAGTTATTTAAAATAACAGTATTCATAGTACACGGTGTAGTCTTAGCACACGGATCTTTTTTTTTCGGCTGTTGGCAAGGGTAGCATTTGGGCTTATGGGGACATTTGAGGACCAACTTTGGTGGGGGATCCGGCGGAACAGGGCACTTGGGGCAGTCTGTTCGAAATTTAGTACTCGGAGGAGGACACTGAGGGCACTTTCTATCATAATAGAAACTGTATGGTGACTCCCAAGGTAACCCACAAGCTGGGGTGCAGATTGGACCAGTTGGTACCTGAAAATAAATTTTAAATTTGTAGTTCGTTCGAGCTTTGTAATAATAATAATTCATAACCGTCCTCAAGTAACTGGTAAAAGGGTCCTTAAAAGACCATTATGTTAAAGGTTATTAAATAAACATTGAAATTGGAAAAGTAAAATGGAATGGAATCGAATGAAATGAAATTTTTTATTTTGTAAATATTGGGATCATTCACACGTCATATTATAAAATACTAAAAACAAGCAAGATGAGATCGTCTTATCTGACTTCTCTAAGAAGAAAGGCCGAAACAAATTCAGAGGTTGCAGTCTCTTTTAAAATCCAGACATAATCTTGGTCAGGCCGTAAGAGGACAATGTTGATTAGTGTCTGAAATGGTATTTTGAGGAAAGAACCACACAGATTTGCGTGGACCTGTCCAGTCAGTGCAAGCATTTGTCAGTCATCGTGGAGCTCAACTCAGAACTTAAGGATCTCAACGACTCGACGAACAATACCAAAGAAAGGACATTTGGGTAGGCCGCATAAAGTACTCAAACTGTCAGACTGTCATGCGTCATGCAAATGCGATGCGATGCGGACCGATGCGGCCGCCATATGCACTTGCAGTTAAGGAGTCGCATGTCGTTGGATTTCTCATAATCTTGTGTTAAAAGGTTATATTATAATCAGTTAACGCAAAAAATTAGTTATATTATAATTATGTTATTTTAAACACGCATTTAATAAATTCAAATCACGAGCAAACATATTTCAAACTTACTTTTTTTTGTTAGGAACAATGAAAATAAATGTCGATGACATGTGTATCACTTCGGTTAAGGGCACTTATCTTTGGGTGGTCGTGGGTAAGGTATTTTCTCCCCACATGTATTTGTAGTTTTCCGCGGACAACATTTTGTCGGTGAACCCTTTTTTGGTTTCGGTACACAAAATTTCGATTTAGATTTTGGGAAACATTTCGGCACCGGCCTGCACGGTTTGCCTGAAGTGTTGCATTTGCTCGCTTTTGCCTTCCTTCTAAGTCTTCTAGGTTGGGAAGGACTAGCAGAATTAAATTTCCGGATATTTAAAGAAACAGTGTTTAAAGTACACGGTGTATCAGCAAATGGATCGGATTTTATCGGCTCTATACAAGGGTTACATATACGCATCGAGGAACATGAGGGACATGGGAGATATTTTGGCTTCACGGGGCACTTAGGGTTCTTTTGTTTGTTATAGAAACTGTATGATGACTCCCAAGGTAACCCACAACATGGGGTGCAGATTGGACGGGTTCGGACCTGAAAAGAAACTAGGAATTTGTATCTGGTCCGAGCTTGGTAACTTGAATTTGACACTATGGACAGTAAAGGCAGCTTATATAACAAATATATTGTTTTATACGGGCTGATGAACGGGTTCTTAGAATACCATTATTTTAGGAGTTACTTGTATCTGCATTCTATTTTAATAATTATAATTTAATTCATAATTTTAAAATATTAAACTTGCTTATACACGATGCATATAGCATGCGCAAGTTCTAGCAAGCTATAGATAGGCATCAAACGACCGCATCAAAATTTGCGCGGCGCCAGTGATTCAAGGCTCTCCTCGTACCCGGTGCAAGTTACATGAGCATGTAAAGTCGCGAGTGACATGCGCACGCTACCCACGCAATTTCCCTTTAAAGCCTTTTTAAGAGCCTGCAACGACCCCTTTTTATCAGATGTAATAAAATTGATCAAAAGACCTCATTTACACGGTGCAAGTTTCTGGAATGTTGAAGAGCAATAATCGCATGCCATAAAGCACCTTCAATTATTGCCATTCAAGAATTGCATGCAAGTGTTAACACGCGTGGGATTTCCAAAAAATGCCATACCGTAAATGAATGCAAGTTTACCATTCAATAAAACTGCTTGCGACTTTTACTCTAAGGCAATAAACAAGGCGATTATTGCATGCAAGTTACGCTTCGTCTAAACACAGAGTTGCACGTCCTTGTATGATTGATTCAAGTAGGTATTGCTCGTATTTACGAGTCATTCAGCTATTTTACATAATGTAGCTGTTTTGTGAAACAGCTGTCGATTATGTAAATTTTCACACCAGAATTGAATGCGATTTTATTGTACATATGTGCGATTATTTGTATGTGCAATTTTATTGTACGTGCTGTTTATAATACTAGTTTTGAACGGCAACTAACTTGCCCGCATCGTGCAATAACTAACTGTACGTGCTGTTTAGACGCTAAGACCATATAAAAAACCAAGACAGAGCGCTGCCAACAGTGATGTGAGGCCGATTTCGTAAACATGTGTGCGTATAGTGAGGTGTAGTTTGATTGTGTGCATGTGAGAGTGTATGCACAGAGCGGAGGTGTAGTTTTAGCATGCTTCACTGTATTGTTCGCAGCGCTCTATCTTGGTTTTTTGTTTGGTCTGAGTTTAGACGGTGCCATTTAATTTCTGCTTCGATTTTATGTATGCCACAGGCAATGAACTTGCACCGTGTGAGTCGGGCGTAATAGACTAGTAACTTAGAGCACGTGCTAGTCAAAAACAAGCATCAAAGCATCATAATTTTCTTACCTCATTAAACCATTTGCTGGTTACTGGTTTCTCCGATGATACCCGTTCCAAAAATAAGTTTTCATATTTTCGGGGGAAAAGAGCTTCTGCATGATTTAATGTACTTTCTTTTACACAAGCTTGGTTATAGTAGTCACAGTCGGGTCTACAACTAGCCCTCGGTCCGACTAATTGGTAAAAACTCGACAGAATTTTAGAGTTATGTGTTGCTAATTTATAACTAAAATTATGACATCCTAGTATTACATTTTTTACATTTAATTTTATTATTACAGACATATTAAAAATATCATAAAATCTTAAAGAAATGTCATTGCGTTTTTTCCACCCGAAAATGTTGGTTAAACGAGAAACCACGAAAAATATTATGTCAATTTGAATTGGACACTCAAATAGGTTGTATGTAATTAGGTTGTGTTAGTGTTTATTTTGTTTTTATTTTCCTTATTTCCAGAACTGTGTTAATATTTATTTTAAGGATAGACACAGCCGTCGAAGGCACATCATACTACTAGCGCATACTTCGGTGCACGTTGTTTCTGCCGTACGGTCAACCTAACAAGCGCAGTCACGGGACCGCGCACAGGAAGTTAAAAAAATGCTCGTTTTTCGTACTTACCCGAACTATTTTGCCCTTGACGTCCTTAAAGGGGTGATAAACGTGCGAGCAAGTCCGCGTACTTATGGCTCGGCGAGCTTACTCGCCCGTGTGTCATGCTAAGTACGCGGACTTTAAAACCTCCGAGTAAGTTCGTCGGCTATCCAACAGGTTTGAAATTTTTGTCGTAACCTGCCTTGGCTCGTCATCTGTCATTGCCGCGAGCCAATTTGACAATGAAATTTTGAGCAAGCTTCACGTGTGTCACCGACCGACGGCGAGCCGAGTAAGGTCACGAACTTAAAAACCACGAACTTTAGGAACATGTATGCACGTACGTGCACGGCATGGCATGGCATTAACCTAAGGGCAGTTTTAGGTAACGGTTTACGCGCGCGCGCGTTGAACCCGTGAAGTCCGAGAGGCACCTCCAGGGGGCGCGCGACTCCCGCTACCGACACGGGGCAATATTCTTTTTGTCAAACATGCTTGGAAATTCGAGCATTATTTTGACAACCTTCTTCGAGATAAATCAAAATTGCTGTACTGGTAAAAAAACAAATGACGATGCGGCCAGCAAAGTTACTATGAAAATCCATATCTGGCGTGTTTAGCGGCCAAATAAATTACTATGAAAACTCATATCTGTCGTGTTATTTAAAAATGGAACGGACTTTTTACTTCAACACACGGCAACCAAGGAGGTAACTTATCAAAGATTTTATTTAAATTTCGAATTGGTGTGCAAATAGAACAAAGAAGAAACAAATGAACATATTGGCGCATGACAAATGATAGTTATTCGTCATTGATTCTGGAATTTCTATTTAATTTACTCAGTTTGAATTTCCGGGCGTCGTTTGAGAAAAGTACTATACAAGCCTTGGCCGCAATCAGGAATTGATGGACTCACGCATGAGTGCATCGTCCATCAATTCCCTTATTGCAGGCCGCGACAGTAATGTACTATTTGCATAAAATACTCGACTCTATCGTTACCGATATTTTTTCTATACTGGCTGATAATGTTTATAAACCATAGAAAATAAAAGATGCTAAAATCCTCCTGTCCAAAACGTGTAAAAAATAATATAAACGCGACATTTTGACATTGCTATTCTGTGTTACAGCAAATAGAATCCAATAGAATCGTATCCACAGAGTAAATTTTTTATATATCGTATCGTAATCGTTTTTGCAATATGCGCTGTGACTCTAAGATGTGTACTTTTCATAAGATATGAAGATTTCCAGGCGCTAACAAAATGGTGTGCCTACCAGTTGGCACGCAAACATTTGCATTGGACTCAACGCCAAGATTATGCTGTATGTCAATAACGGACGAAGGAAAGTCTACCGAAGACTGAGAAAGATTTCAGCAATGTTGAGTTGAAGAGAAGGTGAGTTATGGCGGTGGATCATGGACTGTATGGGGGGGGTGGGGCGGAATTTCCACTGAAAGAAAAACTGGCCTTGAGGTTGTGATGGGACCACGGTTACCACCACTTAATAGCGACCAATACATTCGTCAAACCCTAGAGGGTCATGTGATACCATTTCAGTTTTACGCATTATAATGCAATGGCGCACAATATCTGAATGACGTTAGTATCACAGTAATGGCATGGCCAGCAAGAAGCCCTGGTATGAATCCAATACAATGCACTTACTTATGGGCAGAAGAGAGCGTGTTCGAGCTAACCAACCAGCTCCAGAACCTTTGCAGGAGGTGAAAACTGACAGCTTGGAAGCATGGGAGAACATATTCCACAGCACGTTATAATGGTATTGATTAATTCCGAACCCCCGAAGCCGAACCGCATGACGGCTGTCGTAAATGCTCTTGGAGGTAACGAAATTTAAGTTATCAATAAACGTTATTTTCATCTATTCCATGGTTTTCTATATAAAAAACACGCAAATTTTGTCCCTGAGAAACGAAAAGACTTATTGCAACTAAACAGTTTTTTTAGTATTCCGGTTTCAAAGGAGATAGTTGTTAGGGTTTCGTACCCAAAGGGTAAAACGGGACCTTATTACTAAGATTCCGCTGTATCTCATGAACCGTGATAGTTAGACAGTTGAAATTTTCACAGATGATGTATTTTTGTTGACGGTGTAACAACAAATATTTTTGATCGGCGATTTAGTCCCACAAAAAATTGTGGCGTCTATTAATGAAACACTATTGATTTTTTCCTTCTGATCTTTAGATAACAGTGCTAGTTATAATTATACATCGTGTGATAACACGTTTTGATACTAGAAATTTTATTTTATTTAAATGAAATGATATTTCAGTTTTCAACACGTGTTATCGTACTATGTACAGGGATAAACAGTCTTGTTTTTTTAAATTTCACACGTGTTTTCATGATCAAGTTTCGTTTGCCAGACTAATTATATCTACGCCTATTGTATTTTATAATGGATTTCCGCAAAGTCACGCCTGAATCAATTAACTATCTCGATGAATTTGACGAGGATGCAAAACGACACGTCTTATATATAAAAAAATACATTTATGTCCTTATGGGAGTAATTAACTGGGCCCATTTTGAGAAAACTTTTGGGTTGAAGTAACCCAAGACTTATTTCCTTTTTCTGTGTATTCCCTTAGTACTTCTAAACTAGTTGATGAATTTTGATAATTTTTCACCATCATTTCGAAATTATTTAAAAAAAGATTTTGTTGAGAGTTCATTTGATATTTCACTAGTGCAAAGCCAGGGCAGGTCGTGACTTTTATACTTAAATTTTTCTTAATCATAATAATCATTGAGTAGGTACAACAGTATAAATCTGCCTAGCCTTTTCCCAAACATGTTGGGGTCGGCTTCCAGTCTAACCGGATGCAGCTGAATACTAGTATTTTACATGGAGCGACTGCCTATCTGACCTCCACAACCCAGTAACTGGGTAATACGATTCCTCTTGGCTAGACTGGTTGTCAGACTTTCGGGCTTCTGACGACCCGTAACGACTGTCAAAGATACACAAATGGCAGCCGGGACCAACGGTTTAACGGTTTAACGGTATAACAGTATATATCTTATTTAATTTAATCAAAATTAGCAACTCTGGAAGAGATCGCAGAAAGCGATAAGGCCGCCCATTGTGTGTTTTGTAGTGTTAAATATATTTATTTTCGCTATGTATTTTCTGGTGTACAATAAAGTATATATAAATAAATAAACTCTGATCCCCAGGATACAGGCAATCGTCTAGTTTGGGAATCACTGTCTTATCTGCTACTGTATACTGTAATTGATTATTAATAACTAATTGAAATATTTCATAAACAATATCATTAAAAAAAATCTTCTCATAGCCATAATGCACTTGCGCTTTTTCAAGTTTACATAATATATAATGTGAAGGTTGTAGACTTTCTTAGGCGGGGAGGCTTCGCCGGCGCACGCCGCCGCCAGTCGCAGGAGACGCGCGCACCCTCGCGCATGTGTAGTGACGGTTACTCTACTTTTTAAACTTTTCTATAGTGCTGTGTATGGATAAAATGAGGCTAATATTTTGGGTAAGTTTGAAATCAGTGATGATTTTTATTACTATAAATTTTTCGCGGTTTTTTTTTTCCTAGTGAAAGTTTATCGGTTTGAGGTTCGGATTTTCGTGTCAAAGTGTTTTCGATTCAGATTTAAGAGTGGGAAATCGTTGTTTCACATTGTAGTCATTTGGGTGAGTGTGACCCATCGGTGTACTTATCTGACAGATATAAAAAAAAAAAAAATTCAATGCGGTATTTTTAGGAATCGGTATATATTCGCTGTGGATTTTGTGGTGAGAGAATTAATTAATTAACTATGATGTAAAGGTTAAATTAAATAACTTTACCTCTCAGTGCTACATGCATGTGTATGTAAACTAATTTTTGAATGTAACAAATAAACCTAGATTTTTCTGAGTAAGAAACACATGTAAAAGTATTAGAAAACCTTAAGACTGCCATATTTAAAAATAACGCTTGACGGTACAATTTCTCTCTATACATAGGCTTCTATTTATAAAGCCGTTACAGCAAAACAGCTTTCAATTAAATAAATTCCTACATAATTGGAGAATATAAGAGACTGATATAGGTAATCTGTAGGTACTAACAAAACACATTTAAAAAAATCATAAATTATATATTCAAATAACAACCCATAAACATTTTTAACCGAACGAACATTCACATAAGAGAATGTGCGATTAAATCATCGAAAACTAAAATTTCACCCACATAATGATGTACAAGATGTATATATATTTATACATTACATCCTCGTTGATTATGTAAAATGTACAGAAAATGTCTGTCAAAGTAGGTCGTCTCGTCGTCGTCGGTCAGATTCGCGGACGGAACTCCTCGGTGCACAAGACATCGACGCGCGCTCTCGGAAGGTGCACACAGTTTTCACCTATTTACTTTTATCTCGAGTCTACGGCTGTATTATACAACTTAAAATGTCCACTCTCTATATTTATCTAGCTAGAGAGTGTCTGGTTCTGCCTGCTAATGTAATACACGGATGGGAAATTATGTCATAATCATACAATATGTATTTTTGAATTATTAGGGATGTTGACGTTTGAAATTGTATAATTATGTTAATGTATTCTGAAGTATACAACATTTTTTTTTTTTTTTTTTCAAAATCGCACTATAAAAACCATTTTCATATAAATGATTTTTTAAACGTTAACATAGAGTAATAAGTTTGAATCTCACTAAGATTTAATCTCATCAAGAATAAATCATGTTGCTAATCAATGTCATTACAGTCACGTGATCAATGTTCTAAAGCCATATTATCTACAAAATCTAGTGCAATCTCGAGCATTAACCTCTAAGCATCCCCTCATCTCGCGAGAGACGTCAATAATTACAGCTTCAGACTTCCGGCATCAGGTTTATGCAACAAAAATCCATAAGGCTACCATTTGCATAAATGTAATAACGTTAATTGACGTTTCTTATTTAACGGAAAGAATTGTTAGTGTATTCTGAGATTCATTTTATTTATTGGAGTGAATTGTTTAAGTTTCACGATTTTTATTTAAATATCTCAGTATTTTTTGCAAAAATTGTTGTTTAGTGAAATCTCTAAATTGTACGATAAGAAAGTAAAATCTACGATAAATTATTTATTCTAGTGACCTCACACTATTTTTTTCTTTTGTTATTTAATACTAGCTTAAGCCCGCGGCTTCGCCGGCGTTAATGTCGGAAAATATCCCACAGGAACATACTACCGGGATAAAACAGGATCGTATATGTCAATCCAGGATATAAACTTATAAACTACTAGCTGCGCCCCGCGGTTTCACCCGCGTAAGTCTCGATCCCGTGGGAATATCGGGATAAAAAGTATCCTATGTGTTAATCCAGGTTATAAACTATCTGTTTGCCAAATTTCTTCCAAATCCATTCAGCCGTTTTTGCGTGATTGAGTAACAAACATCCAAACACACAAACAGAAACTTTCACATTTATAAGATTAGCAGGATCTGTGTGCCAAACATCCAAATTCATCCTAAATATTACACACAGTTTATCCGCGCAAAAAGTGCACCACAAGATAGACATGATAGATAGCGTTGCTACATTCCGTAATACATTGTTTTCAAACCACTATTCATTGGTTTACGACGTCAGCATGATTTTTTCCGACATCTGCAACGATCATAACAACCAATTTAAACGAAACCTTAATGAATTATACACATAAATCTTCCTCATGAAAACCGTATGAAAATCTGTTCGGTAGTTTTTAAGTTTATTTCGTTCAGGCAGGCAGACGCGGCGTGAGGACTTTGTTTTATAATGTGTAGTGATATATCAATCATTATCAACCTATAAATTGTAATTGGCAATACATTTTCAAGTAACTTTACAAATATTCTACTTTACATAACTCTTGAGTAATACATGAATATTGTTCACCCTGGGAATCGAACTTGCAACCTTGAACAACGTAAACAAGTAAAAGTAAGTAAAGCAATTATGCGAAAGTTGCTAAATTTTGCCCAAAGTTTAGATTGTCTGTATTTTTTCATATAATTAATGAAATGCCAAGGTCGTTGGCAGATGTATGCAATGCTTCGGTAACCATCTCTTCGTTACGAAATTATATCTTGTGGATCTTCTAGCCCAAGTGTTGATGATTCTTAATAAGTGAAATAAATCATATCAAGGCTAGGTTTTTGTTAAAGTAACGGGCAATATTTAAATTACCTATTAATAAATAAATATGTAATCGGGTCCAGTCATTAACACGAGTGATCAAAAATAAAAAAGAATCAGTTGACATAAATAAATGATACTGATAATGACCTGATGCAGTAATGTTTTATTTTTTTAATAAAACATTAATAATATTGCTTTACAATTCAACACATTATCCTCCTTTCAAGTCACATTGTAATAAATAAAATGTAAACTGAAGTTTATTACAAAATCTCACACATTTAAAAAAGTATTAGAGTGATGTAACATTACAGCAGAGAAAGTGTAATTCCAAATTAACATCACTCATTTTTGCATTTAACAGACATATAGGTATACATTTATGTCATAATTGCACAAAAAAGTCATTAAGAACATTTGTAAATGTATTCTAAATTATACAAGTTAAAATTAAATGTATACTAGAATATATATGTAACAATAAAATGTTTTATTATGGGCGTATTATGAAAGTAAATGAAGTGATAAATATAAAGTTTTATTGCGAATAATTTGAAGTTTCATTATAGATTAGGAGGAGGGTTTTAATCTTAAATTGTATATTTATGGTTTTAATTTAAGCGTAACATCCAGCAAATTGCAATAGTAATAAAGCGATTAAGATCATGGTTTATTCTCATGGCCACAAAACGATGGTGAGATATTTTAAGTTAGCGAGAAAACTAGTAATATTAACCAAATCTATTATTAATCTTTCCTTGTTGCTTTGATACGTTTATACAGTTTTTCTCTAGACACCTAAGAGTGCACTACATCGCAATATTTTCACTTAAATTCTATATAAAAACCGAATATCTATTAAACTACAATCGGAGTTCTTTTTTGGGTAAAAAAATGTCACAAAAAATGATACTATCCTCCGAATAAATGAGACTACCTGGTGCCGTATTATGAAGTATGAATGCCACCATTTTTCCAGTGTGAGAGAGAGACGGAGCTAGACAAGGCCGCTAGCACCATCCCGTTTTCTTAGTGGAATAATGATGGCATTAATACTTCATAATACCGGGCCTGAGTGACATAGCGGCCGGAACTAACAGGTGCAAGTCGTGACCGGCGAGTGGAGACAGACAATAAATATACAGGTTATCCAGAAGTATCAATACGAACAATATCAAAAAAATATCGATCTGTTAGGCCAAATATCATTGGGCACGCCACAATAGCGGCGATAAGTCCCCTCTTTGAGGAGTGGATAGAGAGGCGCCACGGCGTCCTCACCTTCCGCCTGACACAGGTCCTCACCGGACATGGCAGCTTCGGGAGGTACCTGTGTAGGATTAGGCGGGAGGAAACGCCCGGGTGTCACCACTGTGTGGATCGCCCGGAGGACACGGTGGAGCATACGGTTGAGGTGTGCCCTGCTTGGGCGGAGCACCGCCGTGTCCTCGCGGAGGCGATTGGCGGCGGTGACCTCTCGCGTCCGGCCCTGGTTCAGGCCATGGTACGGAGCGAGAGGGCATGGGAAGCCGTCACCTCCTTCTGCGAAGCAGTAATGCTCGCGAAGGAGGAGGCGGAACGCGTGAGGGAAAGGCAAAGTTTGCGCCCTCACGCCCCTAACCGCCGCCGTTGGAGACGCCCTGGGCGTCGGGAATCCCAGGCGGATTTCCGGCCACCATAGGCGCGGGCTTGCGGACGGCGAGCAACGGGCAGCTCGCCGTCCGATAAGGACCAGGCCCGGGTCGATGGCGCGTCGTGTTCCACGCGCGCCTCAAAGAGATGTCAGCAAAAATGACGGGGTCCAATAGGACCGATGCCTGCCAGGGTTGCGGGAAAGTCCGAAAGGGATACCGGGACCTTGGCAACAGGCAAATGAAGGAACACGGGTGGGTTTTAGTCAGTAAAAGTTTGACACGCCCTTCCGCTCCGCCCAGAGCGGGAGAAGTCATTGGATGATTTCCCAACCTCAAAAAAAAAAAAAAAAAAGGCCAAATATCATCAGATAACTAGATATTTTAACATAAATCTGGTGGCAAAAGTGTTGTTAAAGTATCACTATGACGTACATAACTATAACAATAATTGTTATTTCTTTAATATTACATTTTTTTACCCAAAGGTTGACTGTTAGAGAATGCTTTGTGTCAATAAGTCCGCCTACGTACCATAAGTTTAAATAAATAAATAAAAGTAATAAATATTACATATTTACTAAATGCAATAACAGCTAAGTGTGCCCTTTTTTGTAACTGAAACATTGTCTAAGGTGATTTAGCGAAGTTTTCAGCTCCATCGAAGGTCAATGTTCTAGACATCAAAACTATATTCGTGGAACAGTAAGACTGAATACTATATATTTTAAAGAAATTATCCTAGACATAGTACAATTATTGTAACCTTTGAAGGCGTTTTAGAGCTTCTTTGTAGAAATTTAATTTACTACATAGTTAAGTAATTTATTGAAAAGATTTAAACTTCTGAAATTCATTGTGTTGTAATATACCGTGAGTCGAAAGTTACGCACGATTGGCTGCAGTGAATGGGGCGACTCGTCCGACGTAGAGTTTGTTTTGTAAAGCGTTGAAAAATATAGTGTAGTAAAGGATTTGAATAAAGATAAAGGTTTTGACGGATAAGTGTGAAAGGAAAGAATTTGTTTAGGTTTGGTGTCGACATGGGATATGGGAAGCGATTAGGCAGTTTGAATGTGGGTTTTGAACAACGATGTTATCCAAATAACATAACATAACATAACTTCACACTTTTCCCCAGACAGTTACGCAGTGATTTATCTTATTTACATAAAGTACAACCACTTTTCACTAGTTATGTTTAAGGAGGATGGCTAAGGTAGCCGGCGAATCTTATGAAAGTTCTATTTTTCGTAAACATGCTTGAAATTAAAATCATAGAAAAGCTGTGTACATATTTAATACCCATTTCAAAGATTTCTTCGCTATGTACAGTCACGAGCACCAATATGTATACACTTAGCAACTGTTAAAAGTGATTTTCTCCTACTGTATTGATTGTAATTTTATGTTATAACGAACATAGTATTTAGGAACCCATATTATTATGAAATAGGTATCATCTCAAAGTTGCAATCGTTATTCCACGAGAAAATCGTTATTGAATTTTGCTGAGTGTATACATACTTTTGCTCGTGACTGTACATATATTCAAATTATCAAGTATGCTTTTCCGCATATAAATATAAATCTTATAGATTTAAATCGGGCAGTATGTTAGTGAAATCTGGTGAATTCCGATTTGAACCAATGTAATGAGGTTGTACATGTTTGCAATATTAACCAGCATATTAACTTGTTCGCCTTAACCTAACACTATACAAGGACAAGCACGTATGTATATAAATATAAAAATGTATATACGGATATTTGTACGTGTGTACAGTTTGTATACATGGTGTAAAAAATGTATTTTAGAGTTTTTTTGTAGCGAATAGGGGTTAAGACAGGTCTTTAAAAGAAAAAGTTTCATGTAGAGCGTATCATAATGTTTTAGAGCCAAAATGGAAATTATGGCAGTGCTATTCACTGACATAATTTCCATTTGAAATGCAAATTAAAATCGATAATATTTCAAAATAATATTTCTCTCTCTAGGACCTAGGTCTTAGGTACTAGAAACTTAATAATATCATATAAGTTGTTTCCTATAACCTAAAACGTTATTTAAACACGCTGTATGTGAGGAGTGTATGTATGTATGTCATTACCGTCCCTTTTACTTTGGAATTGTAACTGGTTCGGTTGTCAAAAATCGCTCGAATTTAAGGTGACATTTTACAATCCAATGTTGAAATATTTTTAGCATTGTAGGTCATAATTAATATTGATTAAAAGTGCATATTTGTGTACCAAACATTTTTTATCTTGCACACGAGCAGGAATGAGTCTTTGATTTTGCAGTAAACTGGTAAAAATCGTGTCCCACCTATAAAAATACCACACTATTGAAGATGGTTTTAAAATGGTCACCCATCCACGGACCAATATCGGCAAGCGTAGCTTAACCTGATTGATCGACCCGTGCGGCTGTTATTACTTACTTTTCTGTTACTAAATTGTGACGTAAGCAAGGATGGGTAGTACGCCACGGTTGGCTGATGTCAGCCTTGACATTACATGAAATGGACCGTGACAACGAGCTCTGGTACAAGTCGGCTTGTTTAAAATAAACGTGCTTTTACCAGACTATGGTGTAGCATAGGTAGGGTTTTGAGTTTATTAACGGTCTCGTAGGTATGGATGTTATTTGATCGTAGCTCGAAAACTACTGATCCAATTTTGACAAATGAGGTGTGAATCGTTTTTTAGTGTGTTGATGATTTTGATAGCTAGTATGAGAACTATCTAAGTTAGCTTAAGCCTAATCGGCCTATAATGTTCCCACTGCTGGGATACAGGCCTCCTCTCCTCGAGGAGTTGACTCTGTCTGCCACGCGGGCCAAATACGGGTTGGTAGATGTCACATGTCTTTGAATGTTTGGTTCTAGAACATGCCGGTTTCCATGCGATGTTTTCCTTCACCGTTTTGAGAGCAGTGGTGATGATATTATTTAAGGGTTGGGCACAGGTGTATCTGTAGTTTACCCAGTTATAGTTTAGTCACAAGTAAAAGGGGACGAGCCTATTCATTGGACTTTTACCCTTATGTCTTTTATAAATAAAGGCGAACTCATACGCCTGTAGCTGTGGAGAGCATACCTTCCGGTTTCTCCGCCAACTTTCACTTAAAATCTCATTCGGTCATCATCAAATGATTACTTACATTAGAAAAGCTATTAACTAGATGTTTATAGCTGTTACGTCTTCATTTAGTAATTATTTTTGTTTCCTTAAGGGGATGCACAAAGGTAGTCCGCGAAATTCAATTTTTTTTGCAATTTGCAGGTCAGTATCAGGTTGTATATTGATTAAAATATGATTCGTGACCGTGTCATGATTTAAACTAACATAACATCACTCTTTGTTCCCCCGTAGGGGGTAGGCAGAGGTGTTATATTTAAGTCCCATGTAATTGGGGGTGAGCTTTTGCCATCAATGGGGCAAGGATCCAGAGTCCGACCTGCTACTGAGAAATTCTATATGGAAAAACCCAATAACACTTTGCCCGACCTAAGAATCGAAGTCAGGACCTGATGCTCAGCAGTAGCGCTTGTAACCGATAGACCAAGGAGGTAGTCTTATTTTCGATTCCTTTCGTATTTTCCATATCTTTGCTTATTATGTATTTACCATAAATTCCCTTTAAACATAATGAGTTCAACACAAAACAGTTTCTATAAAATATTTCCTAAATCGTCAAACTTTCACTGTATAAGTTTTAGTAGGTATACATTTAAACATTTCCTTGTATAATTTAAAGAAGGTTACATCACTGTTCACCTATTACCTAATACTTCCGTCCGTTATTGGTAAAAGTATATAAAAACGTTAAAATTGACCGTAATCAATGTTATGGTTGATTTTATGGTAATGTTGGTATGACAAGAATTTGCTATGCTACGTTAGCATGGTTTGAAAGGAGGTCGGTGACGATGTGTCATCTCTACAACATCCTACACTCGCGACAATCTAAGAAGTCCTTTTTGACGTTTCGTTCTCGTAAATGTAATAAAACGTTATGCCCCGAGAATCAGTTTTAAGCAATGTAGATAAGTCTTCGATAGCAAACTCTCTAAGTATGTTCAATCGATATGACTCGGGAATCAGGTTATAAGAAATCAATTTTCTTTTTCATCGCTTCACAACGCCTTTTTATAGCTGTCAAAACGGACTTCTTAGATTGTCGCGAGTTTGCCTATGTGAATTGTGTAAAAACTCGCAAAAGATTCTACAAACGTTGAAATACTTTTAAATTTTTTCTTCATCCATCAGTTTGCTGAACGTCTAGTACTTGATTCGGTCCCCGGTTCAGGCAAAGTGTTCTTAGGATTTCTCATTAAATTCTCAGCAGTAGCTCGGAGTCTGCACTTGGATTCTGTGTTGGCTTTATCTGAAAACAAAAGAAACATTAATTAGTGCACTAAAGAGTTACAGGTTCGATTCCTGTATGGAATTATATCAAAATCTGTTAGGTTAATGTACCTATGTAAGATTCGTGTTTACAAACGAGTCAAAATCAATCAAAAGTCATGTATTCAAACTAGGCTGAGAGTCAACACTTTAACGTCAAAATTACATAATATACATACATATATAACACAGTCCCCCAAAACGCTCGCCCTTCACACTTCCTAGTGCGTTAGCTGGAAAGAAGAAGTGGCGCAACGAACTCCCCAGCAGAATGATTATAGACTTAGTGCGAGACAAAGTCCTACATCCTGTTCCCAGGTCCCATCTTCAACTTATCCCTAATCCAACCAATTATCTAAAACCTCAGTTCACATCGTATATCTGCCTAGCCTTTTCCCAACTATGTTGGGGTCGGCTTCCAGTCTAAACAGATGCAGCTGAATACCGGTATTTTACATGGAGCAACTGCCTATCGGACCTCCACAACCCAGTAACAGGATAATACGATACCCCTTGGTAAGACTGGTGGTCAGACTTTTGGGCTTCTGACGACCCGTAACGACTGTCAAAGATCCACGAATGACATCCGGGACCAACGGCTTAACGTGCTTTCCGAGGCACGGAGGAGTCTCGGTATGCAAAGATGGTCGCCCATCCACGGACCAGCCCCAGCAAGCGTAGCTTAACCTCATGAATCGACCCGTGTGGCTGTTATTAATTAGCCACAAGCTCTCTTCGGTTCACATCGTGAAACCAACAAACCGTGAAAACCTTATTAACAAAGAACAGACACTCGCTGTAAATAACAGCCGTGTATAATCAATGGTACGCTTAATAAGTCGATTTGTTCAGCCAATTGGATAATAGCTGATATTACTATATTACGATACCATTGTTAGTGTATAAGTATGTGAAACGATCGTAATGAAGCGTTTCTTGTGGGAATTTGTGAGTGGAAGAAAAAGTCCAGTATGGTAACCAATACGATGCCAAATCATTTTGCTTCTTTTCTTAGATAGCACTTTTTTTTTATTTATTTTTTGCCTCATAAACTAATTTATTAATTAACATTTACATTATGTAACTTATTATACTAAATTAACTAAAAAACTAAAACTAAAAGGACTAACTAACTATACCAATCAATATAAAAACAAAGGGACCCTTAGGCGTCGAAGTATTCGTCCGCATCGCTGTCATCCGGAAACGTGCCCAGAAGACTGGCAGCATTGCCACTTTATTAATTATTTTTATAAAAATATCTAATCGAGTTTATTATTATTATTTGCTACACATATCTATCAATTTTTTATTTAATCATCTACACACACTATAAGACTGATTTACATCTGTAAGACGTCTTCGTAACATAAGGTCCAATTGAAAACCAGCGTCAGGTACTAGTTGTCTGGCATTCATGCTGAACTGGGCCTGTTTGGCGCAGCCGTGAGGCGCACAGTACAATATTTATGTCCTTTGTTTTGTGTGTAAATATTGTGTGCCTTACCTGGGTCAAATGAATTTATTTTCGTTCTTTCTTTATAAAGCTTGACAGAGGATTTTGTTAACAAACCCAACACGTTTAAAAATTCAACCAATTACAGGCACTTTTGTCAAGAATTTTCAACGAGTCGGTCAGTCAGATTAATGAGACTAGTTGCCCATTCCAAAGCGTAGTATAGGTTCCTATGGAGAAGAAAAGCCACCACACTTCATGGACACTCTTATAAATCGAAATATTGTACATAATATCTACCTAGTTTTTAGCCAATATTATATTATTTTGGGGACTAGTTTAAATTATGTACAGTCGCGGAATTAAAAGATTGAGCTATTTAAGGTCAGGTTCAAAATGTACCTTGACTTGGTACTTAAAAATTACAGTTATGAGAAAGGAGAGGATTTCTTTCGTTCTGCGATTGTAATTGATGGCTGTTGGGGTAGCGATGCAAAAATCGTTAAGTTCATAGAGCACCTCAGCACCTAACATGTTGTTATGTCCTCGTAACTGTGCGTTTGCACTGGCAAAACATTCACAACAAAACATGCTGAGATCTCTAGTTCCTGTCAAAAATTGTATCGAACATGGACAGAAAATAGTGATTTCAACATGTTTTGTCGTAAATGTTTCGCCAGTGCAAACGCACAGTAAGGTTTAGGGTGTGAAGTACCAACTCGGGTGCTCACAGTTACTGTATTTCCTCATTATTAATCTCGGGAGCAGTGGGTCAAATAGATTATGATGTCATAATATATAAAATTGATGTACTTAGGTACATACTTATTTAGTTTCATTAGAAACTTCTATCGATGTTAATATTCTGGTATATGTAATGATGTAAGGTATGTCTATGGTAGTATGTCGTTAACTCATCTGTCAGTCAGAACGGTTAAAACATTAGATAACAGAGATAATTACTCCTACAAACAGTCATAAAATTAACCTTAAAAGATTCTAATAGGTACTTATAACTGCAATTAAAACCTCCAAAAGTGCTAAAAACATATAATTAACGCTAATTAAATTATACAAAGACCGACCGATTACGTAAAAAAACAATAACATTTTAGTCGCAATGTCGTCTTTACGGCTTTTCGTGTGACCTTCAGTGAAAGTTCGAAGGTGTTGGCAATTGACACATACAACGTAACAGAAAATTGCCATTTCGGCACAAAACTGCCATTCAATTATGAACCGTATAACTTTAACGTTAAGTGTCATGGTTATTACAACTTTTACTTTTTCATAAATCGCTAAGAACATCGCAAATAGTTGGAGATTCACTTTCGTTTATTTTCTGTCGGTTCGGTGTTGTTTTTATGAATGGAGAAATACGTCTTATAAGTATTATATCACTAGTAATAGATAAGTTTTTGAAATATTTGTTGTACTTAGAAATCTAGTTTTAAAATATATGGACCAATAAGTCAATAGAAGTGTATAAGTACTTAAGTGTCTTAAAATTAAATCTACTTATAGAAATAAACATAATTATATTACATTTAATTTTGCACATCAATTTTGTGAATACATAATTTGATCAAATGTACAGACCACTAATTCTTGTAAGCGTAGAGAACAAATGACTATCTTCTGGAGTAATCCTTGATATTATATTAAATTTCATAACTCCATAATGCTCTTACTCAAGATATAAGTAGTCTCATATTATCACATTAAACATACCAATCTCTTTTACATAATCCATTTTACCCGCCATTAAAAAAAGACGTTTTACTTTTTTTTATTACTCGCGCGCCTGCAGTCGTTAGGCTGAACCACAGATTCATATTATAATAATTACGTGACGTAACTTATGTCCCTGATTTATCTTAACGACTTTAAAAAAGGAGGATGGCAAAGATGTCAGGTGATAGTGGTGTGATTTGTGTTTTGTAGGATTTTAAGTATCGATAAAGTTGAAATGTCGATATGTTTCTCGTTATCTAAGTTGACATCAGCAGTTTGTGGGTGGTAGCTAACACAGCTATAATACTTTTTAGTTTCCGAGTTAACAAGTTAATTCGTGTAACTCACGGATCATACAGTTGTTTTCATCATTGCTTGAAAAATGTTAGCTACGTTTATTTGGAGGCCTTTACCAAGTTGTCAATTAATAATGTTTATTGTACAATATAAATGGACAACGAGAAAGCCTTATAAGTACCTCCTATATTCAGTTATGTCCAAGACATCCATCATGTTTTTTTTCCATTAACATGTCAATAAAAAATAGAAATTATCGATAATCAACACAATTGAATATCGATATAATAAAGCAATTTATGTTCATTCGACTATCTCTATTCTTAAGCTACGATAAATGCACGTGGTTTATGTTTTTATATGTCTATTTGAATTAGAAAGTTCTTAGAAGGCCGCCACGGGTGAATATGGTGACAAAACTGGATGTTTACTTTTTCATTGGTATGTGTAATGTAAATTGTGATATACGAGCATAGTATTATTTCGTAAGCGGGTACATGTTTTTATCGATAAAATATTTAAATTAGTCGCATCACTATTCTCAGTAGTGAGGGAATGGTTTGAGTTTGAACGCATAATCGTTGTTTTTTATTCCAATCTTCAAGACAATGAAAAAGAAATTGTCCCTATTCATCATATTACTTCCACTTGGCAACTAAGTGACAACTTTGTATCACTAATTAATTTCTTTTATAATAATAATTAAATTAAATGAGAAATAGAGTGCACATGAAAACAGACTCCCTAGTTGTTCTAGTGGTCGCAATGTCTACTGCTGAGCATGAGAACCTGGGTTCAATTCCTATATCGGGTGAAGTGTTATTAAGTTTTTCCATCTGAGATTTCGTTAACGTCAAGGTGGAGGGACCAAACCTTGTAGCAGTCCGGTCTCAGTAGCAGCCCGGAGTCTAGATACGTGCACGGTTGATGGCAATAAGCTCGTCCCGTATTACAGAGGACTTAAAACATATCTGCCGTAATGTGGGTGCACCTCTGTCTAACTCTTCGGGGAATAAATACTTATATATCAATTCATATAAATACAGGCGTGATGAAAACACTGGCTGTTTGTCAACAGGCTATATTATAGAAAAGACGGGGTAGACATGGGTCGTCCACCTTTAGAAACCAGCGCCAAAAACCAGGGCTCTAAATACTTTCAAGTATTTTCTTTCTGCATGGAAAATAGATCCGTAAGATCATACAAATAAGGAGTACAATCGCGTATGCAAAAAAAAATTGACCGACTTCAAAAAAAACAAAACAAAAAGGACTACTGTACTAAAACCAAACGACAAAAGTACTTCTTTAATAATAAGAGAAAAAAAAAAAAAAAACAATCATCCGCACATAGTACCTCCTCCTTTTTTGAAGTCGGTAAAAAAGGATACGTCCAACTTCCAACCAAGCCTTGGTGGAAGAAAAATACTTGCATAGAACATTGATCCGTAACTTTATATAAATAAAGAGCACAATCGCGTTTACAAAAACAAAATGCTTCCAAAACTTTAAAGGAAAAATACTTGCATATGATCCAAGCCTTGTTGGTAGAAAAATACTTGCATAGAACATTGATTCGTAATATAATATAAATAGGGAGCAGAATTGCGTCTACAAAACAATATACTTCCAAAACTTAAAAGTAAAAATACTTTCACAGAACATTGATCCTTACCATACATCTTACTAATATTATAAATGTGAAAGTTTGTGTGTTTATGTGTTTGTGTGTTTGGATGTTTGTTACTCAATCACGCAAAAACGTCTGAATGGATTTGGATGAAATTTGGCAAACAGATAGTTTATGACCTGGATTAACACATAGGATACTTTTTATCCCGATATTCCCACGGGATCGAGACTTACGCGGGTGAAACCGCGGGGCGCAGCTAGTATTTAATAAATAAGAATCAGAATAGCGTCGGGGGTCGACAGAGCAAAATCCTTTGTAGTATTTCGGGTCCGCACTTGGTCGGCGTACTTGTAAGTAAATACCTGGCGTAAAAACATATCAATAAGCTGACCTCACATTGTACGGAAATCCTATATAATGCGAGGTCAGCTTATACTGGAAATGTATAGCTTGATGTGTAGCCGTGTGTACACCCTGTAAAATATTTTAGTATGAATCTTGGTTACTATAACTCTCGCATGGCCAATTCTTAAATGAAAGCTTATATAACAAATAAAACAAGAAATTACCCCATAATTCCGGCCATAGCCCTTTACCATAACCATAACATTTTCCACAATACTTATGGTACCGCTAAGAGCAGCCATGACATTCCCATTTCATATCTTACATAATATAATAACTCCATAAACAAATAGAGAACACGATAATTTGGAACATATTACAAAATGTAATGGCTCTTTTAAAACCATGCCCATAGTAACCACTGATTACGTTTCTAATGTTAGTTATTTATGTAAATTCGATGTAATAGTTGTTGATGAGTATATTTATTTTGGGATTATAGTCCATTAGGACCTTTATAATGGAAAAACTCTCCGATAACTTGCTGGCTTAAGGGGGATGCGCCAAGGTAGCCCGCGAAATTCAAATTTTCTTACGTTTTTTGCAATTTGCAGGTCGGTGTCAGGTGTCAGGTGTCGGTATCTAAATATGATTTGCGCCCGTAACAAATATGGATTTACAGAATTATAAACATTAGAATCAGCAATACAACTCTCTAAGTTCATGAAAGTGCCAAATGTCACGATTTCATTAAATAGTCATTCAATACACTGTTACGGGCGCAAATCATATTTAGATCAATATACAACCTGATACTGACCTGCAAATTGCAAAAAACGTAAGAAAATTTGGACTTCGCGGGCTACCTTAGCGCATCCCCCTTAATCATTCAGACTCTGACGTCAGAAGATCCATATTCAAGGGTGAGATATCTATCTATAGAGAGGACGAATGAAAAATATATCCAAATAAAGGTTACGCAGTACCTACGTAGTACCCATGTACCTGATCTCTCTCTGCCGTCCTATCGGACTATGAGAGATGAAAGAGAGGGTGCCCTTATACCTGCGCACACACTTGTACAACACTATAATTATCTTCCGCGCCGATGGCTAGTCTCCGCTGAGATTGGCTGCCATTGCCGAAATTCGGTCTGGAGGAGTGCTTATGTGATAGTGTAAACATTCAAAGCTGTGGATAGAGCATAAGACAATATTTCATTGGGGTGGTCTACTGTTTGCGGTTTTGTGGATGTGTGATTCCTATGACGAAATTTCGAACAAAAGCAATGTATATAATGTGGGTGTAAAAAGCTATCTGCAGTCAGCTTCTACCAACTTACTAAATATGGCTTGAATTCTTCCTACGCTGATGTTAGTCGCGTACAGTCGGTCGCGTACGCGTAGCAACGTAGTACGCGCCGTGGACGTCAGCGTCGTAGTATGGTGCTATATAGAACATAATATATACGTACGCGCGATCGACGTACGCGACCGACATCAGCGTAGGAGGAATTCAAGCTAACTACGATTCAAAGTAAAGAGATAATTATAGAGAATGTGTGATAGTTAATACTTTGTAATTATATGTGTACGGATTAACTACTACCTACAACAAGGTTAAGTAAACAAGTAAGGTAACTTAACCAGTAAATAGGCGATTTCCTCTTCGACCGCCGATAATTGTCAGTTCGCAATGACCACTGAACCAATTTTGTTAAACGAGCCGTCTTTCGCTAGGCGTGCTAGAAAGTCAGCTTATTTATTGATTAAACTTTTCCTTTTACGAGGTTACGACAAGGCCACTTGGGCTACTTTGGGCAGGAAACTATTATGGGAATGGCTATATTATTAAAAGTGTTGATAAACCAAAGATGTGTAGTTCCGGGCATAGAACAGAGATTAAGAGTAAGTCCTGCCGATTTATTGTGTAAAAATCTCGTAGTGAAAACTTTCGTGAATTGATCTTGAAATAAACTGTCATTCCACCTGATGCTAGGTGTTGTCACTATTGACAGCTCGCTTCAAGCTCACTTCACCTAAGTTTTTACGGTGAGATTTATGAAGCTGGGGGCCGAAGTGACATTTTATGAGTGATAACGCTGATGGAATAGTAAAAAATTTAAGTATTGAAATGAAAGCTCATGTTAATCCTGGTCGTAGAAATACGAAACGCTTTGAAAGCGATTGACACTTTTGCTTAGGTCCTCTGAATATTGTACAGACCCGCAGGGGAGCATGGCTTAAATTTCACCGTGAAAAAAGTAGGTGAAGTGAGCTTGAAGTGAATAGAGTCAATGCCTAGCATCAGATGGAATGACAGCTCACTTCACCGAGTTTTCACGATATGATTTTTACAGAATAGATTAACAGTTGTGTCAAGAGGATTGCATATAGCGTGTTTATTCATAACAACAAACTAATGACATACGATTTCACTATTTCACTAAAAACTTTAGAAGTGTATTTTACGGACTGATAATACGAACAATCCATCGTCCAAAGGTCACGTAGCGAACTTGAAAATTGATGCCCAATATACCCAAGTAAATAATTGAGATATTTTTTTAATAGTAAATATTTATTTAATTTAGTACCTAGTGTAAAAATAGTTGATGGTTATGTCACATGTGAACGAAAACAAAAATATCAGGTTTAATAAATGATAATACTGATGAAATCTTCTTAATCTATTACGCGATTAGTTATATCAATCTGTTTCTAGGTTACACATACGAAAACAGAATACTCAAATCGCAACGATTTTGTAATAAAAAAAAATGTTGTAACAAAAAAATTCCGAATTCGCTACGGTTTACAATAGTCAACATTTTTTTCACGATTCATCTTCGCTGCTCAAGGTCATCTGTTAGATCAACAAATAATCTAATATTCTGGTCTATTGGGAAATAAAGTTATTATAAATAACAACCATTATTACTCATGTACATTTAGCGCAGTAACTAAACGTTGGCCGCGCACCGCCGCGGTCTCTACCGGTTCGACCGCGCGGTCGGGCGGTGTACGTGTTATACCGAAATTCCACGATCCGCGATTTTGCGGACGGACACCGACGAGCCCGGACGACGGACCGTGGGAAGGTGTACGTGCGGGGTATCGCAGACATCGGAAGCGCCTCGGTGCGCGGTGCGTGGCGGTCAGTGGTCGTCTGCCGTGCGTGTCCGTCGGCAATATTGCCGGTGGTGTGATTCCACCATTAGGCATCAACGGATTTAATAGAAGCCAATGCGACATGAGACCGCCTACCGCGGCGGTGCGCGGTGCCGTGTGCGTCGGCTTCGATTTTGGGCATACCATCTCTTATGTTATGTGTCCTACTTAATTTGGGGACGAAACTGGCGAAGTATGGGTGTACCTTATGTACACCTCTGCCTAACCCTTCGGGAAATACTGGCGTGATGATAAGCCTAAAACCTTTTCTTGTACTACAATTTTCTTCTCTGATTTATTTCGTTTATTTGTTCAAGACCATTCAATCAAACTAGGATTTGCTAAACTTCGCATTGTCTCGACTTGACTAGGTTCTGGTTCCCAGGAGTTACAGTGGCTGGAAATAATGCGTCAGGTATGTCCAAAACCATAAAGTTGTACGAAGAAAGAATGAAAGAATAACGTTTATTTAGACACAGTTCGTGAAACACAAAATACAAACGACGATGTATGTAGTAACCATGTATACAATATTGTATTTTATAGTTATTTTCGTGGTATCTATCCCTTACGTTGCACCTGCTATATTACCTCTCTGCATCACCCTAAGGTTGACTGGTAAAGAAGGTCTCAGCCCGCCTTTGTACGGTATTTTTTTTACTTGTGCATAAAGTTTGAATAATTCCAAAATTAAATACACGACCACGCAACCTCGAGTATAGCCGAGCATCAAGTTGGACGCTCTACGTGTATTTAATTTTGCAATGTATAGAATTGTCACAAGATTCATTTTTCAGTAGCCTCTGTGATCTGCTCTTGGTGTGCGCTGACGCTTATGTGTACCTTTCTCATCATTGATTAAATACTTATTAAAGTGAAACCGATCGATCTGTAGCTACATAATTATGATCCGGTGTCGATGTAGACTAATTGCTAGTGCTGCTGGTCGGCATTGCATCCTTCGAACAACATTCGGTTCCCACGCAGACTCGTTTTTAGTGAAAACTGTGAAACTGCCATTTACTGTTAGTTTATCCGCTGTGGTTAAGTTAACCTGCTAGTTAACTTATGTAATGTTGTTATTATGCGGGTTGTTGGTAGGACTTAGTAACGTCTTCTGTTTGTAGGCATAGGAATAAAAAAGGCATTCATTCAAAACATTCAAAATTCTATTTTTAAGAGTAAGTGCGAATTCCGCAAATTAAACTAAACGCGATCAGCACATAAACTAGAGTGCGTTTTATCAAATAGTTCATTTGCCATAATGTTGCAATAGTATAGCGTCAATAAATGCAAAAAAATATACTACCACAAAAAAAAAAAAAATTGTGTGTTGAAAATATACACAAAACTCTTCAGAAAATATTCAGAAACACCCTGTACACGCACACTTGTCACACTTGTCTTTCTACGTTGATATACAAGTGTGCGTGTACAGAGTGTTTCTTTTACGTATCAATTGAATATTTTTTTGTGATTATTTTACTATACCTAATAAAACTTTTTTTTAATGATAATATTTTTAGCATGTTTAGACGATAAACTATTGCATGTTAACGCGAACGCCCTTCGTTAGATAACACCATGAGGATTCAGACTTGAGGCAAACAACAGGCCATGTCAATCGAGATAAGCAAATTACTAAACTGACAGGACGCTTTCTAAAAACAACCAGTTATAGACGCCAAAAGATTTAGCGACGTCGATCAAACACTGACGTCGCGTCGGTAGCGCTAAACTATATCTAAAGACTGACATACTTATCTGTCAGTCAATCTACTCGGTCTATCGCAGTCCACTGCTGGACATAGGCCTCTCCCAAAATCTAAACCCAAGGCGATTGACATAATTATGACGCAAATTAAAATATATCGATTCATTATTTATGTATTTACTAGCTTCCGCCCGTGGCTTCGCCCGCGTGATATGTCGATCAAAAGTAGCCTATATCCTTTCTCAGGCTCTAGACTATCTGTGTACCAAATTTCATTTAAATCGGTTCAGTAGTTTTGGCGTGCAAGCGCGACAGACACGCAGACAGAGTTACTTTCGCATTTATAATATTAGTAAGGATCAATTGCTTGCTGTACTTACAGCAAATGCCTATGGTATTTTACTGTGTATCAGCGTCACTCATACGGCTTGGAATCTGAATTTGTGCCCGGTTGATGGTAATAGGCTCGCCCCCTATTACATGGGACTTCAAAATAATGGCGAAACGTGGTTGTACTATAGGTACAATCACATAATAACATCTACGCAAGATCAAATAGCTTTTTCCTCCTAAGATATTGATAGAAATTGTATGATGTTACTAACATAGCATTTTAGAAACTAGACCATTATAAAATAGGCCTATTTGCAAAGTTACAATCGCTATTTCCTGACAAAATCGCTATAGAATTTTGACTGAGTGCAAGATATTTATGCTCGGGACTGTACACCTCTGCCTAACCCCTCGGGGAATGCAGGTGGGATGATAATATATGTGTGTGTAAAACATAGAAGTCTAAACTTAAAATATTTATCTTTTACTGCTTATCCATCAAACGCAATACTGTAGGTAGAGAGCACACCGATCACCGAAACAGCTTGATTACGATGCGCCGGCGCACGCTGCCCAGCTTTCTACATTCCCGCCAGACCGGTGCTGCCCACCGTTATGTCTGCAATATCACTTGCGGCTCAAAATATCTGCAATGTAGGCAGAAATACAGTCAGACTTAATTAACTTTGTAAAATGGTCGCCAGGTTGATAAAAGGCTGAGTTGGAGAAGGCATCCTTTAACTTTTAACCTTAAAAAAGTTTTTCAAAAAACCCTAAAGTGTAACATAAATTATAAGCTCACCCTGATTTTGGATATCGGCAATTTGATCATAAACCATACTTCATTTTCTGTGGTTTAAACTTAAACCTTGACGGTTATATAAGGAATCGTTTTCGTTTCTTTATTTTCTCTAAAAATACTTACGCAAAAAAAAAAAACATGGGGTATGACAGTGGTTAGAGTATATTAGGTTTATCGTAGAAAAATATTTGGACGCTATATCATTATCCAAGAAGAATACGTTAGTATGGAATGAACGCCAATGGCCACGTGGCTGCGTTTCCTCTGAATAATACCACGGTTTAATATGTTACTGTTGCCAGATTGGCACAGTATACATTTAAACAGATGATATCACTGATACCACATTTGACTCGTTCTCGCACCTCTCTTTTCTTGAATCGGTTCCTCCGTGGTGAAGATCATGGCTCAACAAAAATCTGTCACAGTTTGAATCACGCCCGCCTTACTTCAGATGAGGATAAGCAGCATTCTGTACTGTAACAGCAGAAATTCGATTTAATTTATCAATTTAATTAAACTTCTCACACCAATTGAACCTTTTAGATTCTCTATACAACTGTCACATGTAAGTATCAGGTGTGGATGCGTACGCGCAGCTCGTTAGAAAGCCGATCATCTATCGTCATAACGCGTGCATTTGCATTCACTTTTGGTACTTCAATGATGGGTGTGCATGCGAAGTTTATTCTCTCTTTAACTTAACGCTATTGACTTTGAGGGCTGGTAGAGTAGTCACCTGTTTTTATACCAAGTTTGTTAAATAACAGCTATGTACTGTATTAGTTTAATCTTGGGCTGTTTGGTAAAGCCGGCTTATTTGAACACTTGTCGACTATTCTGTCAAAACTTTAAAATGCATTACAGCCAATTCAAAGACATTTTTCTTACACCTTCTCAAAGCCTACTTTTGATAAAATATAAAATTAATTGCACTTCCGAAAACCTATGAGGCGTTGCTTATTTCTATAACATGATCTACCTCGAGATATCCAAACAGCACTGTTGCCAATACGAAGAATATCAGTTCGACTAACCATCAGACCGTTGACACATACACATACACAATACATATTCTACATTCCTTAACCCACGAAGCACCTGGTGCCGTATTATGAATGAAGTATTAATGCCACAATTTTCCCAGTGTGAGAGAGAGACGGAGCTAGACAAGGCCGCTAGCACCATCCCGTTTTCGCAATGGAATAATGATGGCATTAATACTTCATAATACTACTGCTGCTCCAATTAAACTGTCTGATAAAAACTCTCGACTACAATAAACGTCGACTTACCAGTTGACAGCCATGCGACTCTCAACTTACCGCTTGATTCGCGGACGTTTTAATAGCCACAATACTTGTACTATGCTACGTAGTACGTGATCTATTGTACGGTACGAAGTGGATCGGTGACAGCCGTAGCGATCGATACAATGCATTGACCTACTGCTCTTTTACTTACTGTATGCTGTGGCCTTGAAATTGAACGCTTTGTTCATTTCCGCGGAGTTCCGCGCTATGAGTGATAGAGGAAATTTGTTTTTGTTTTTCTGTTTGATATTGATGAGTTAGAGGAAAGAAAGATAGCCACTGAAATGATAAAATGACAAAGTTTCGAAATGTTGTTCTTACAATAAAATTTTGTACTTAACTAATTCAGTTTAAATTTTTAATTTCACTTATTTGTGCAATTTATTTGACCCAGACATATAATCAACAATGAAGATTTACATTATTGTTACTTACTTTAACTTAATTTCACATTTTAATATTTCATATTGCAATATTTTATAAAAGGTAACATGTCAAGTTTAGAGATGACGACGCACGAAATGACGATACGTTCAATGGAAGTGTATCTGTGTCAGCCGTATCGCTAACGCTAAAATGCATTGACCTACTGCTCCTTATCTGTGGCCTTGAGCTTGAACGTTTTATCACGTCAAAGAAGGTTGCATTTTTTATTATTTTGGAAAGAATGTTTTTTGTCTGTAAAGCATCATCATGTATGGGAAGATACAATATTCTAACAACTAGTATCAAGAAAATTGTATTAACAGATTTGAGACTTTATCATCTGATATTAAGAGCGTTTTCATCATTATAAGCTCGTGAATAAAAGGGCACCCACCCTTTTATTCACGAGACTCCTTCAACAATCTGTTGTAAAAAAGTTGATAAAAAAGCCATTTCTTTCAAAAGAAATTTCTTTCCATAATCCCATGATCTGTGATACTTTTTATCCCAGTATTCCGACGAGATCGAAACTTGTTGAAAATTGTCTGTAGAAATATGAAACTCTTTGAAAGCGATTGCCACTCGTCTAAGCCCTCAGGGCGGAAATCTATCTTCTTCTTCTATCTTTCTTTCTTTCTATATATATATATCTAAATCTAAATATATGTAACTCAAAGGTGACTGACTGACTGACTGACATAGTGATCTATCAACGCACAGCCCAAACCACTGGACGGATCGGGCTGAGACTGCATGCATAAAGCTACTATGACGTAGGCATCCCCTAAGAAAGGATTTTGAGATGCAGGCTATATAAGATTAGTAACTTTTCAGTTTAAAATATACGAATTTCTGTATGCTAGCGCCATCTACATTGAGTTATTTTGGAGAAAACTTTGAATTAACCTTATCAAAATATATACCTTGTAATAATTACCTTATCAAAGATAAAGTTATTATTAGTTAGTTAAATTCTACACTACTACAAAGTCCTCCGCCGCGTCTGTCTGTCGTCCTGTACGCGATAAACTCAAAACTACTGCACCGATTTTCATGCTGTTTTCACCAATGGATAGAGTGGTTCTCGAGTAAGGTTTTAGTATATAATAACCAACATCCACGCGGGCGAAGTCGCGGGCATCAGCTAGTAAGATATAAACGATTTACTTAATAAATAAGATAATTTGCGCGATTGCACAGCAGCTACTAACAGATTATCTCATACTTTCTAACTTCATTGTAAATATTCGTTTCCGCAATGTGTTATGTTTAATCTACTTAATTAATTAAAGAAATCCAGTTCTACATCGTCATAGCGTTTCTAGAAAGCTTCTAATTATTACGTAAAACCTGGTATATTTCCGACCGTAATTTTGACAAAATTCGATGAAATACTTTACCTAAATTTGACATTATTGCCTATAAATCGTTTTTTATCTCCTTGACCTTATTGAAATTTGACTTGTATAACTTTTTTTTTTACTACAATTGTTCAATTTGTTTAAAATATTTTTAATATTCTAATTCTAATGATTAATAATTTAATTTTAATTTAATGATAACCGTAATAATTCTAGGTCTAATAATTTATACGCTGGTAACGGCAGAATATTATCATCGTAATACATAATGCACAACAACTTTGTACAATATTCTAACAAACAAATGCATTCGATTCTATTCTATAAAATGGGGTAGAATTTTGTAGAACTATGTATAACTAGCTTTCGCCCGCGGCTTTGCCCGCGTGGTATGTCGATAAAAAGTGGCCTATGTCCTTCCCCAGAATGTCATCTATCTCCTTGCCAAATTTTGTCGAAATCCGTTCAGTGGTTTAGGCATTAAATGGTAACATACAAACAGACAGATAGACAGACAGACAGAGTTACTTTCGAATTTATAATATTAGTATGGATTTAACTACATTTTGCGGAGGGTTCTGTCAGACAGAGATAAGACTTATCGACAAAAAAATCGTACCCAATCACTTCCAAGATCTGCATTTTACCCGATTTTAAGATTCGGAAATACAGTTTCTGCCGTGATTTATCACACTAAGGGCCTGCGACCACTGGCGGCACAGCATGGCCGGGGGACTTTCAGCATCATTACATACAAGCGCATCCTGACGGCAACGATGCCGCAGTATTGTTAGGCATGCCGCGACGTCTTTTTTTAATTTTATAGTCGTAATACAGTTAGTTACTATAGTACTGAGTTTGTTTGTTTGTTACGCTTTCACGCTAAAACGGCTCTACGGATTTGGATGAAATTTGGCACAGAGGTAGACCATAACCTAGAATAGGACATAGGATACTTTTTATCCCGATATTCCCACGAGATTGAGACTTACGCGTGTAACACCACGGGGCGCAGCTAGTTAAGTTAAATTCCTATTCGTCGCATAGAATCCCTTGCTGAGGCGTGCCGCCAGTGGGCGAAAGCCCTGTGGTGTTCAAATCATTAAAACAATTGCATGACATATTTTTTATTCTATACAACCGAGGAAGGTTGTAAAGTTACGTAAAACTACACAATATTCAGACTCGGAAATTACATTTAGCTGCCTGTCTAGTAGAACAGTAGAGAGTAAAATTGAGCTGTCAAATGTTATGCTAACGAGAGTGAGTCTTAACAATCATTTATCTTCGCTAAACCTGCTCTGAACAATCGCTACGTAAAGAAGGGGTTACACCGCGAGCGAAAAGTGTTTATCCTAAATAATATTATAAATGCGAAAGTGAGTTTGTTTGTTACGCTTTCACGCTAAAACGGCTGAACGGATTTGGATGAAATTTGGCACAGGGGTAGACTATGACCTGGAATAGGACATAGAATACTTTTTATCCCGATATACCCACGGGATCGAGACTTACGCGGGTGAAACCGCGGGGCGCAGCTAGTTACTTAATATTGCTAAGTTTAAATATTACTGAGTTCGTGATATTTAACGCTATAGCTATGTATTTAAGCGATGAAAGCTTAGTTAGTATAAGACTTGTGTCGAGCGACAAGTGTTGCAGTGAACTAATCTGTACCCTCTTGTCATTAAAGATATCATCACAACTTGATTAATAGGTACTTAAAAGCTACCTACTAAAAATTAATGTCATACAAAAAATCAACGAATTCAAACGGTTGTCCCAACAAACTTAGACGCTACTTACTTTATATTCTCGCTGAAAAATGATCGAATTTCCATGTTTTTTCTCTTGTATTTATGTGTCAACCACACAACATTTAATCTATGGCATTAGGTCCGCCTCTGTACATTTGTGTGCTTAAAGTATTAAATAAATAATAAATAAACATTAAGCACCAGTTAAATTAAACCTCTCCCCGCCAACAATATAACCTAGTCCTTTCGCGGATGTACTCGCTGCTCGCACAGTGAATGCGTAGGAGCTCATTATACGTCCGTACCTCAGACCAACCAAAATAGAAAGACGGATCACTACGTACATCAAACGTGTAGCCACAAAACTATGCTCCTGCAAGTAAACACACAGGCTCACGCACACACCTACACAAAAACTATGCTCATCGCTCCTAGTACGTCACGAGTCGTCGTCTAGTAAACTTCAATAAAAAAAAATTGAATTATGCCTTGTAACGGCTAGGGCTTTGCAGGTAGGCTGCGCAGGCCGTTAATGTTTTAATAGGTAGTGTGTAGAGGTGAGTAATTGAAACTAGCTGTTAAGTTAATACATTTAATTAGGATTCTAAGACCACAGCTAGGTCGCGGGTAAGGTCGCACTGTTCAGTTCAGAGCACTATCACGAATAAGATGAGTAATGTACTTCCTTGCACTAGGTTGTAGATGGAGGTGCCTGTTCATACAGGCTCCGGGGAGAGGTCGGCAAAGCCCACGTTAGAGAGGCCGGTAGGGCCTTCGTGAGACACCGGCAGCACGTGTCTATGACACGTGGCTGGAGCGGAGGCCTGTCTGCACAGGTCCGCAGGTAGCTCGCGGCGGTAGGCCGCAGTTTTAATAGACCTCGCAAGGCCTCGGTAGCGCACGTTGGCAGCACACCAACGCGTCCTGTTCTCAGCCGGAACGTAGAACCCTGGAAGCGCATTAGGGAGCGCATGTCAGAAGCGGTGCAATTAGCAGCAGCCCGCATGCGATGTGCCAGCCTCTTCCCTTCTCCTAGCCACCAAGGAACAGCGTGGGAAGCACCGTAAATGAAAGCTCAACACATCGCAGCGGTTTACAGGCAGAGGGTTTGCAAACACAGCGTAGCACAATGACAGATGAAAATAAGAGGTTATGTATGCGAACACGCGAGCATAAATCACAAAGAAACAATGATCATAGCAGATTGCTCACTTAATCGCTTATAATACACTGTGAGGCACTACACGACCTTGATGCAGTAGCAATACATACATATTACAGTCTTCCGTGCACTGGATATTCCCCTGACGCGCGGTCCGCCATTGACACTCGCGAAATCAGATAATACATATGTGATGAAATCAATATAGATTATCCAGTGCAGAGGGTCTGGTACGATTACCATATTAATGTGGAACTCACCCTAGGTCGGGGTACGTAGAATCTTGAGGATCAGGGAATCGCTTCCATCAGCTAGTCGAGCGGATGTCGAAATGGCAGAGCGTTCTTAGGAAATTAGTGTTGTGCCACATTTTTAGTGATGTGGTTAGGAACTTACTAATAGTGATATATTTAGCACCACTCGACTATTTTCCGCTGAGACCCCTCACAATGCTACAGTACCCCGGCTGCAGAGAGAGGATTTTACCTATGTAAAATCCGCTAGAACTAAATATACCTTCCTGCTGTTCTATCCTTACATAGGTTCAGAAGCCAGCCAGTGACACCTTTGGCTGGATTCCTACCAGATATGAAAGAGTTTAATGTTAGTTCTGGTGACTCTTACCGTAGAAGTACACAATTAGCGATTGGCCGTGTACCTCAATTGGTGTGATCTTCCCTAGGGTTAGTGTACTATGTGTGTAGGTAGGTGATTGCTTTGTATGTACCTGCTTCTGTGCCCGCTGCTAATTTTTAAGTGTACGTTAGTAGTGTGGGTTGGTATGTTAGTGGGGTTGACAAGGTTAGTGGTGGTAGGTTTGGGAGTTAGTGTGTTAGTAGGATGGTTTCGGTTAGACTAGTAGTGGTAGTAGTGGTAGGTTAAGTGTTGTTGATGTAATTTAGTTTCCGACGGCGTTTGGTGTAATGATTTAGTTTTAGTTTTTTTTTTTTTTTTTTTTTTTTTTTTATGTGGTATTATTTAGTTGTAGCTTTTATTTAGTGGCTGTTTTTCACAGTTTGGGTGCGGTCACCTAACTTGTAGGTGGCGTCTTTAAGATGTTTGTTTAAACATAACATTAACTGCACGAACGCTAAGGGTAGTTACCATAGAGACGTACTCTGCCATCAAAAAAAATAAACACCCCTTAGGGTCCTCAGTATTCTCTATGGCAACGCCATTTTAATGTAATAGATTGGTTAATAATTATACACCTGCGCAGTCTTGTTGCGGTCACCGTATTAGATGGAGCCGACTTGAAGATGTTCTGGTTAGAACATGACATAAACAACACAACGGTTAAGGGTAGTTACCATGGAGACGTACTCTGCCATCAAAAATAAACACCCCTTAGGGTCTCCAGCATTCTCCATGGCAACGCCGTTTCAACGTGCTAGATGGATTTTTGATTAGACCACTTTCACTATTGAACCCCCCTTACACGCGACAAAGCACCTGCACCTTAGTTTCTCTAAGTAGTAATTTTGAAATTGTAGACACTAACTGACCAGTAGTTAGGTATTGGTCCTAATAGGAGTTTAGGACCCCTGTAGCCAAGGCAATTAATAGACAATCCCTTGTAGGTAGGTGGGTTGACCACCCACGAGATGTGGTGGTCGTAGTCCCTTGGCATCGTTTGACCTGGTGTGGGTCAAACACTAGCTAGCTAGGCCTACGGGACTACTGTGGATTCTTCCACTTTAAATCCTTGATATGCCAGGTACCTAGTGGTTTTCCGTGTGTATCTACCAAGTCATACACTAGCGGAGATAGTTTTTTCGATACTTTACATTTCACGAATTTAGGTGCTAGTTTTTTGCTGAAATACTTGTCCTTATCGCTTTGGTAATACGTTCGTTTCCAGACTACATCTCCCACATTGAATTCTACCTCTTTCCTACGTAGGTTGTAGTTGCATGTGTTCCTAGAATATGCTTTTAGCAAGGCTGATTGTACCTTGTCGAATATGCTTGATAAGACACCCAAGTTCTCTGCGTAATGGTCCCTTGGTTGGTAAACTATTTCCTTTATATCAGCATCCTGATAGTGAGAACCGTCAGCGATTAACTCCCTACCGTAGACCAGAAACGCTGGTGTGTAGCCTGTGACCTCACTGGTTGAGCTGTTTAGTGCAAACTGAACCTTTGGTATATGTAAGTCCCAGGAGCGCTGGTCATCATTAATGAATGTGGATAATGCTGTGATTATTGTTTTATTATAGCGTTCCACTGTATTTACTTGTGGTGTATATCTTGGAGTATAGTGTACATTTGGTATATTGTATTTTTTAAATAAGTTTTTCATTTCATTTGATGTGAACTGTGTTCCATTATCCAAAATTACACATTGTGGTATACCATGGACCAAGAATATATTGTCTTCTAGCAACCGTACTATAGTAACAGCATTAGCATTTCTTATGGGAAATAATAGACAGTACTTAGAGAAACAGCAAGTAGCAACAAATAGATATGAGTTTTGACGTCTAGAAAACGGTAGTGGTCCCACTATATCTATACTTAGCATTTGGAAGGGACGTGAACACTCCTTAGGCTTCCCCATTAGTCCTAGGGGAGCATGATTTGCTTGTTTGTAAGCTATACAAGTTTCACATGCCGTTACAAACCTTACCACGTCACCATGCATCCCTGGCCAGTAGTAGCGTAGTGATAGTCGCTTGTATGTTTTATGGATACCTAAATGTGCTGCGGTTGGTTCAGCATGGTTGTTAGTTATTACTTGGAGCCTATTGTCCTTCGGTATGACTTCCTTCCAGTCGAACTCGCATAGTATCGCGAATTTACTTTTTTCATAGCGATATAATTTGTTATTTTTTACTATATAGTTTGGGTATGCCGTAGGGTTCTGTTGGCAACCAGTGTAGATGTTTTGGTACCAAGTGTCATCTATTTGTTTAGGTGGCCCTGACTGTGTGGTGTTTTCTTGAGAGAGTGCTGCGATCGGACACGCTCGCGACAACGCGTCTGGCAAGGTGTTATCTGTACCACGACGGTGTTGTATGTCAAAATTAAAGGCCGACAAACGTATTCCCCAGCGCGCCAATCGACCTGATGGGTTTTGTAGTTTTAGAAACCACTTTAGTGCGGAATGGTCTGTGAACACCGTGAACTTGATGCCATTCTCGAGGTAACAGCGCCAATGTTCCAGAGCCAGTAGTACCGCCAGAGCTTCTCTCTCTGTGATACTGTAGTTCTGCTCTTGTTTAGACAATGATTTACTCATGTACGCTATGGGATGTTCAATCCCGTCCCTAATCTGTGTTAGCAAACCGCCAATGCCATAGTTACTGGCATCGGTATGTACTTCAAAGGGGAGACTATAGTCTGGACACGATAGTACTGGGGCTGATATAAGTATTTCCTTTAGTATAGTAAAGGCCTCCTGACATTCCTGCGACCAGTCAAAGGGGGGAGCCTTCCTACTCGAGCTTGTTAGTCTATTTAGTGGAGTTGCTAGCGCGCTGAAGTTTGGTACAAAACGTCTGTACCATGATGCAGTTCCTAGGAATCGTTTAACTTCCTTTGGGTTAGTGGGAATTGGAAAATTCTGTATTGCTTCTACTTTTTCTGGGTCTGGATGTAATCCCCTTTGATTTACTATGTAGCCCAGATATTTCAATTCATCCCGGAAAAATTGGCACTTATCCATGTTTATTGTTAAGTTAGCGTTGGATAGTTTATTGTATACTTTGGTTAATAAGGCTATATGGTTTTCAAAATCTGACGAAACTAGTACTATATCGTCCAAGAATGCAAACACCCTATTCTCAAACTCTGGTCCGTAAAACAATTTATCTACCATTCTTTGCTGCGTAGCAGGCGCATTAGTTAGGCCGAACGGTGTAGTTTTAAATCTGTATGTTCCGCGGCCGGGTATGTAAAATGCTGTTTTATTTTTGTCAGTTTCCCTTAGTGGTAACTGCCAGAAACTTTTGTATAGGTCGATACTAGTTAGGTATTTTGCGTCCCTCAGGTTGTCTAGTATTTCCGAGATGTATGGCAAATTGTACGCATCTTTTTTTGTTACCGCGTTTAGTTTCCTACTATCCAAGCAAAACCGCAACTTGCCATCCTTTTTTGGTGTTAGTAAGACTGGAGAGGACCACGGACTTTCGCACGGTTCTACCACATCCAGGTCCAGCATCTCGTCCAGTTCCTTGCTGAGGATACTTTGTTTTTCTGGAGACATCCTATAATAGCGTTGTCGTATAGGGAGTGCATCGCCAGTGTCGATGCTGTGTGTTATTAGGTTAGTCCGGCCTAAGCCTTTATTTCCTGAAGATATGATCTCAAATTGTTTTCTAATCTTTTCCGCCGTTATTTTTTGTTCGTCGGTTAGCTGTGCAAATGTATGCAAATGTATGTTTTGTTTAGTGTTTGCACTTGTTTCAGTTGTGTTTACAAGGAATACTGATTTTATATTTTTAGGAAATATATGAAAGGTGTTCCAGAAATCCATTCCCAGCAAGATAGGAGTATCAATAGATGGCACCACATGTGCCTTGATCATGTGTAACTTTCCTTCAAATGTTATAGGTAAGTTTAGAGTACCTATAGGATGAAGCACTTGTCCCCCAGCGGCAACAAATGACTCTAAGTGGTCCCTAGGCTGCAGGGTTAGCCCTTGGTCCTTGATTAGTAGTTTATGATAGTCTTTCCCAACGATGGTGACTGCCGAACCCGAATCCAGCAAACCACAAACGGGCATGTTGTTTATTTGTATAGAAGCGTAAGGCCTTATGTCGTTGTGAGGTTTGTTCCGTTTCGTTGATACAGAGTAGCAAGTTCTGAATTTTGTGACTACAGCTAGCCAATCTTCCCACTCCGCTTTACTTAGCCTGGCGTTAAATTTACTATCAGAACAAACCTCTCTAGCTAGTTTTTTGGCGGGTGACACTTTGAACAATCGGGGTATTTCACTCCTTTTTCTCCGCATTTAAAACAAACAAGGATACGGTCTGCCGTACACCGTCGTAATGAATGTGTGTTTACTCTACATCTAGGGCAATATGGTTGACCTCTAGTTGGTGTACCTGTGCTTTTATTATCAACTAATGCGACCGGTTGAGCAGAGTGTGAGTCATCCCCGGATGTTTCAGTTTTTTTGTAATAGTCACCGCGGCCGTACCTAAAACGGCTGTAATATGGTTTCGAGTTCGAATTGGTAGGTTTAATAGTTGGTTTGACGTAAGCAAATTCTGGTGCTAGTGTGGCGAGGTTAGTTTTAGCTGGTTCTTGATAGTGTGCTGCTCGCATCTTGTACTTTTCGTAGTTTTTACAGATAGACTCTAGTTGCTCCAGATTTTGCACGTTGCTGATAGCTAGTACTTCCGCATACATTGGTTTTATATTGTGAGTGATGATATCAAACATCTCTGATTTTGTTGGTTTTGAATTTAATCTATTGAATAAACCGCTCATTATGGATATGTAAATAGTTATGTTTTCCGTGTCACCTTGTGAGCGCGTTCTGATCTCGGTAAGTAATCTATAATCATAGTCATCACAGTCAAAAGCAGCCTTCAAGTGTTGTATTAGTTCTTCCCATGAAGTAACATTGGGTTTGACATGCCTATACCAATGGAGCGCGTTATCCGTAAAGATATCAAATGCGAAATTAAACATATCATCTCCTTTTATTTGTTTGCTTTGTTTAAACTCCTCGATTTTTTGTATGAAAGAACGCACACAAGTTTTTCCGTCATACTTTGGTTTATTTGGTACGTGACTAGTGCATGTTACGGTTATGTTAGTGTTTGGAGTGGTTGTGTCTGTTCGTTGTGAAATACCAGAACTGAACTTAGTCTCTAGTTTGGCTAATTGTGAATCCAGTGTGTTGTATTTCTCTTCTAGTTTTTGCTTTTGCAATACATTTTCTGGGTTGGTAGGTTTAATACGGGCTAATCGGTATTTAATATGATTTTTGTAAGATATACCCTTTGCTAGTCCCGCTTCATTGTTAATTTCAGTTAGAATTAATTGAAATTCACCTATGGTTGCCTTTGCTGCACATAAATCCTCACTTTCATCAATGCCTGATTCATGTACATCCTCACTTGTGTATTTTTTACTTAAGTGGTTAATTTGTTTCCTTAAGTTAAGGCAAGTACCAATTTCACCGCCCCGTATCAAGACTTCATACTCTAGTTCAGCCTTCCTTAAGTGTATGTAGTTAATAGGGTGAGATCCCATTATTACAAAAGTAGTTCACTATTAGTTAGGCTAGGTACGACACACAATATAACAGTAACACAGTATCAACACAAACTTAAAACTAGACCGCAACGATGTAATACGAGCACATGCTAGGGCTCAGTCCAGAACAGTGCGACAAAGATATATAAAGCCTGGGCGCCACTGTAACGGCTAGGGCTTTGCAGGTAGGCTGCGCAGGCCGTTAATGTTTTAATAGGTAGTGTGTAGAGGTGAGTAATTGAAACTAGCTGTTAAGTTAATACATTTAATTAGGATTCTAAGACCACAGCTAGGTCGCGGGTAAGGTCGCACTGTTCAGTTCAGAGCACTATCACGAATAAGATGAGTAATGTACTTCCTTGCACTAGGTTGTAGATGGAGGTGCCTGTTCATACAGGCTCCGGGGAGAGGTCGGCAAAGCCCACGTTAGAGAGGCCGGTAGGGCCTTCGTGAGACACCGGCAGCACGTGTCTATGACACGTGGCTGGAGCGGAGGCCTGTCTGCACAGGTCCGCAGGTAGCTCGCGGCGGTAGGCCGCAGTTTTAATAGACCTCGCAAGGCCTCGGTAGCGCACGTTGGCAGCACACCAACGCGTCCTGTTCTCAGCCGGAACGTAGAACCCTGGAAGCGCATTAGGGAGCGCATGTCAGAAGCGGTGCAATTAGCAGCAGCCCGCATGCGATGTGCCAGCCTCTTCCCTTCTCCTAGCCACCAAGGAACAGCGTGGGAAGCACCGTAAATGAAAGCTCAACACATCGCAGCGGTTTACAGGCAGAGGGTTTGCAAACACAGCGTAGCACAATGACAGATGAAAATAAGAGGTTATGTATGCGAACACGCGAGCATAAATCACAAAGAAACAATGATCATAGCAGATTGCTCACTTAATCGCTTATAATACACTGTGAGGCACTACACGACCTTGATGCAGTAGCAATACATACATATTACAGTCTTCCGTGCACTGGATATTCCCCTGACGCGCGGTCCGCCATTGACACTCGCGAAATCAGATAATACATATGTGATGAAATCAATATAGATTATCCAGTGCAGAGGGTCTGGTACGATTACCATATTAATGTGGAACTCACCCTAGGTCGGGGTACGTAGAATCTTGAGGATCAGGGAATCGCTTCCATCAGCTAGTCGAGCGGATGTCGAAATGGCAGAGCGTTCTTAGGAAATTAGTGTTGTGCCACATTTTTAGTGATGTGGTTAGGAACTTACTAATAGTGATATATTTAGCACCACTCGACTATTTTCCGCTGAGACCCCTCACAATGCTACAGCCTTCTTGTGTAGTGAAAACTTGTAAAAACAATAGCAAATCACATAAAAAGTCTCACGGAATCACTTTTTACATGTAAATACTTCAAATAACATCGTTTCTTTATTTAGTAAACTATGAATTTTAGGTTACTTGGAACAAAAACCTGAACGAATGAACGAACGAAAACAGTGACATTTAAAGTGCGGGGGTTGCCATAATATGATTTGAAATTTCCCCGTTCGATATTTTTTAGTTCGAGTAATTATATGCCTGTTTTTTTATGTATTTAATATTGTAGATTTCCAAGTAATATTGAAAATAAAAGTAAATGGATAGTAGCTATAAGAAATAGTCGGAATGATCCAGAATGGCTTCCATCGAAAACCAGCGTGGTTTGTTCCGATCATTTTGATAATAATGACCTTTATTCAACTAATCGTGGACTTCGCCGTGTGATCAAAACCGGATATCCTAAAAAGGTACATAAAATTTAAAAAACAAATATGAGATTTTATCAAAACAGTAATTAAACACGAGACTGTATTTTTTATTTTATTTTAGTTAGTTTCTCAGCTTAGACTAGCTAATTTAAATACTACTGTCCCAAATTTTATTTTTTCCCAAATTTCGGACGCTTTTTACGTGCTTTCTATAGTCAGTGATTTTGTTATTGTGGTCTTCTTGAATTTAATAAAGTTGATTGTAAATATAATTAAGTACCTATTTTATTTCAAAACAATTTACTTAATGACACATACCCACGACGATGTTATGATTTACGCTTCAACAACCTTATAACTTAATTTTTCTATAATTAACAAACCAATTTTTTTTTACATTCAATTGATAATTAATGGATAGTTCTAAGTGAAAGAGCGGAGCTCCTAACACAAGCAATTCTTGATTAAAAGGTAATCTCCAAATCATGTATGTAAATGCACTTTGTACTTAATTGTTATTTTATTTTGCGATGTAAAAAAGAATGGTTTTGTTTCGGAATCCTTCCTAACGATTGAGGTACAATACCATACTCAACAATATCTTACTCGTACAATATTATCCTACCCAAAATATTATTCCCCAAATAATAGGGAAAAACTTTAACAAATGACCACCCTTTTTACACAAACATAGATAAAAAGGTGGCGTCATTTTTGATGTTCGTAATGCTCTGTCTTTCTATTTTGGTTGGTCTGAGGTCCGTACTGATAAATAAAACATGGCGCCTCCCATACCTGCGGAGAAAGTGCCGTGAACTTGATCTTAGTTTCAGTAGATATGGGTACGCTACCGCAAACGTGAATGAATGAATGTTTAAATGGCAACAATGATAAGACTATTGAAATGACACCATTCGCTTTGTGGTGTTCTTGAGTTAGTTTCTTACAACCCGTAGTTTTGCAAGTAACTAGAATATCGCGTTATATGTGTTTGGAAGATTGAAAAATATCTTCTTCAAACATTATATAATTCCAATCTGCCTAGCCTTTTCCCAACTATGTTGGGGTTGGCTTCCAGTCTAACCGGATGCAGCTGAATACCAGTATTTTACATGGAGCAACTGCATATCTGACCTCCACAACCCAGTAACTAGGTAATACGATACCCCTTGGTAAGACTGGTTGTCAGACTTTCGGGCTTCTGACGACCCATAACGACTGACAAAGACCTACATGGCAGTTTGGAACAAAGGCTTAACGTGCTTTCCGAAGCACGGAGGAGTCTCGGAATGTAAAGATGGTAACCCATCCTCGGACCAACCCCGGCAAGCGTAGCTTAACCTGATGGATCGACCCGTGCGGCTGTTATTACTTAGCCACGAGCACCAATTCTAACATAATTATTATCCAAAATTGATCCGACTATTGAAATAATCTGCTTCTTAACGTGTTGATGGTAAAATAATTTTCATGCAAAGCTCACAAAACAAAGTTAACTTGCTGCTGAATACGCCTTCTTTCTATAGAATACGTTGTTTTTCGATTCTTGTTGCATTTCCATCTTTTGGAAAAGCAAATGAACTGCCGAGAAAGTCAAAGAGAGATGGGCGAAATTGTGATGGACGTGAAAACGGTCTATAGTGGGCCATTACCATGCAAACCGAGACACCTGCAGTGTTAGTGGTGGCAGTCACGTACACCTAATGTGCTGGCTTTTATTGATACTGCTTACAACCCGACGGAGGACAGTGGGCCTAAAACGGCCACATTAGCAATTCCTGTAAAAGCATATTATCATTTCCTGAATTACCAGCTGTCATTAGCAATTCCTCTAATTTGACATCAAAACCAATTCATACTATGTGGACCATTTTACGAATCTCCATAGAAAACTGTCAAACAGATGAATTATTTCGTAATATGAATCGCACGCAGATCATATTATGAGTTGCCAGTTTGGGACATTTTACGATGATTCATAATATTTTCCTAATATGATTCTGCCAAAGTGACTGTTTTAAGCCCCCTGGTTCTTGGCACCTGATTACAAAAATTGTTTAGAAGAGGCCATGAACTTAAAATGTTTTGGCAAGTAGAAGTTCATTATCAAAATAGGACAGAACTGCCGGTCTGATGATGACGGATGACAGTTCAGCTCAAGCACACGTCAGCAAAATTTTCACGCTGAGATTTTATAGAATAGCACCGCTGGTGCCTGAACAGAAATAGTGGTTTAATGCAGAAAGTCGGGTTTCGGCAGAGAGGGGAGAAGAGGAAACAAATAATGTAGGTAGGCCTAAGCTTTTTCTTGACTATGGTAAAAAAAATATTAGGTTGCCTTGGGCACTTTGATAAGAGGTCTTCTATTCCGACAATGAATACCTATGAAATATATTATCATGACATTCATCATTCAGTCACGACTAAAGAAAATATAGGCGCTTTGACACTTATGACAGGTGCCCGGACCTGACGTCTCGTGTAGTGAACGTTATTTCAGAAAGCCCTCATTTAATAATGACACCTTTGCCCTCAAAATAAGCAGCACAGCGTGGGCCAATAAAAAATATAGTTTCTATTAATTAATTGGCCTGTTAGCCACTTTACGTAACAGTTATGTTCAAGCTGACTTTACATGATACGAGAAAAACCCCAATATATTTGCATAACACCTATAAGTGAAATGTATTTACCATAATATTCACATTAGAATATCCCATTACAACGCCTATTTACCAATTTCAACCTTATTTCATTACCATAAAGAACACAGGTTTAAATGAAAGTGGATCTTGAAAAGTGATGTAATCGGATCTATTGTTTATTTTTTTATTCTCACGCTGAAGATAGAATGTTTATTGTTGGCAGCACTGATTTGAAATTCATTTTTTTTGCTCTGGCAACGTATGCAAATGCTTTTAAGCAACCGCTAAGGTGAAGTAACTAATGATGTCATTATTCTTAAGATATTGTCAGATGATACCACTATGTTCAATTTTCATTACGTTTTTTGTTCTGAAGATGCATAATTTTATTCGAATCAAGGCAGAGATGAACGTAAAACAAGATGACGTTTTCTCTCCAATGAGATATTGTTGGTTTTTGCAAGAACAATAACAGTTGATGTCAAAGATTATAATGAATTGGAGTAATAAGATGAAAGTGAAAGAGATTGCTAATATAATAGACTAATTACTGTGCAATTTAATTTGTATTAGTGTTAGTTATGCCTTAGAGCTTGTTCAGATAAGGCGTCTTACGCGCTAGTTGACTCGCGCGATATACGAATTGATTTGTTCACGTTTTGTTTACGCGCGAGTAGTAAATTGCACCACTGCATTTGGACGGAATGTATGAACCACTAGTCCCTCACAATCGCGTGATTGTCTACGCACGTAACGCCTCATCTGGACAAGCTCGTAGAAACATTCATAACGTTTGCAATAGTTAACCTAACTTTTCTAACTCTAGCTTTGAATTGGTAAGTTAAAATGAGTCAGGCATTTTACTTTGTGTTTTTGTGTCTGTCTTTTATTCGGGGCCATATCGGGGATCATCATAGTTAGATTCCTAGCTTCCCACATTTGAAACGCAAGAGGTACTAGAGTTCGTTCAAGATAAGTCCACACGCGGCTGAGATCGGAACTAATCATAAGCTGCCGTCTTGTTGTAGGTATATGTTAGATCAAATTAATTATTGAATTCATTCATATAAATATAAGATGAATATTTAATATTATATTTTAAATATAACAGTATAGAATTAATTCTTCAAGGACGTTCTAATTAACTACAATGGTTTTTGGTTCGCGCGCGGCCCGCACGCCAGCAGTCGCGCGCAGATTTACCTGATGCGCACTCTAGCGGCGCATTTGAACAGTTTTTTTTTTTTACTAACTTGTTCTGTCCCACTAAAGGCCTCCCTCCACTCCTTCCATCTTTCGCGAGCCCGCGCGTCCTCCTTATTATAATTATTTTATCATCCACAATTAAATTAATATTTTTCTTAAACACCAGCACCACAGGAATCTACAAAGCGACTCCTACAGCGACAATTTACCTCAATTACAACAATAATATTAGTATCACAATTAACTTTTATTCCCAACACCCACAGTTAATTTACCCAACCCACACAACAGTAACAATAAAGAAAATAATTATAATAATTACCGCTCTTTCATCTCAGTGACGTAACAGTAATTACGTCAAAACGTCACGGCCACTTCAAAACGTGTGATTAACACGTCGACCCGTCAATCAAACATGAATCGATCGATGTACTAGTCAATGAAATCTTTTGATCGGTCCATTGTGAGTTATGATGGTCAATTGCTTAGACTTTAGATGTAGGAGTATTGAAAGATGAACGCAGCATGAGTTGATTGATAAGTTATGAAATAATTATTATCTACTAGCTTCCGCCCGCGGATTAGCCCGCGTGGTATGTCGATAGAAAGTAGCCTATGTCCTTTTTCAGGTCATAGTCTACCCATGTGCCAAATTTTATCCATATCCGTTCTGCCGTTTTAGCGTGAAAGCGTAACAAACAAACAAACTCACTTTCGCACTTATAATAATAATAATTATTACCTTTAGAAATGTATCGCAGAAGGCCTTGTCTGTTTTTTATTATACTTCATAATGTCCTTGATCTGTTTCTCTTAAACTGATTTGAAATGTCCCGAAATAGATCTTCTATAGCTAAGTATATTTCTCTCTGTTGGATTTTTAAAAGACACTATAGGACATTGTAATTAGCTTCGGTGCTTTTTGGATACGCGCGCGACTCGGCCGGTAGCTTAGCGGTTTGGTCCTTTTCCACCAGAGATGTGCTTTGCAGCTACGCTGCGAGGATGTGAAAGCTAAGCTACGAAACTATGTGACTGTTTCCACTAATTCTAAGCTGTGTAGCGGAGCGATTAAGATGTGCGAGGCAGACGAGTAGCTCGAGGTATGCGATGCATTCATACCACGCATCTTTCATTAAAAAAACAAAGCTTAGTTAAACCCGTTTCCACCAGTGCTATGCTATGCGGACCAATGAATATGATTGGTGGATATCAAACGCATCCATAGCAACGTAGCATAGCACATCTCTGGTGGAAAAGCAGCCTTACTTAGCACTTATTTCATAAAAGAAAATAAATGATATGACTCTATGTCATATCATTTATTTTCTTTTCTTTATATCATTAGGTACTTTTCTTTCTCTTGTCAGAAATTGATAACATTTTTGAAATTTTATAGAACTTTGCATGCATATTATAAATTTAATTACTGTTTGTTTCTCACACAATGTAAAGTTACTGTAAACTCGAGGAGCGGAACCACCTAACACAAGCAAATCTTTGCTTAAAAGGTGTCTCCAAATTTAAAAATTGTAATGTTTGCACGGTTGATGAAATAAACATTTTTTTTTTTTTTTTTTTTTTTTTTTTTTTTTTTTTTTTTTTTTTTTTGTCAGACCATCAGCCTTTCCCATCACAACACTCATCACTTTCAATTACACCATCACTATCATATGTATAATAATATATGTATAACTTTACTTTCATTTTCGTGACTTATGATTTGATTATCATTCGCTTTTATCATTTGATTATCATTTAGAAGATGCGATGGGCATTACTGTTATGTGTGTTGTTAAATTGTAACAAATAGCTGGTTTGAAATTATTGTTAAATAAGGCCGCACGTTGGGCCACACTAACAGGTGCCGTATTATGAAGTATTAATGCCACCATTTTTCCAGTGTGAGAGAGAGACGGAACTAGACAAGGCCGCTAGCACCATCCTGTTTTCGCAGTGGAATAATGATGGCATTAATACTTCATAATACTACCCCAGGCCCAAGTTACGAATATAACACGCCTAGCGACAGCTTCCTCCCATTACGTCGGATAAACTTCAAACCTCCTTCGTACACGTATTCATTATCATTTCGTCTCAGCACAAAAGAAAAATTGTTTATTCTGTACAAACTACACGCACATTACAAAATGAAAAATGACATTTCAATACTTAGTACAATAACCAAAAGCCTTGTATTCAATTTTAAAAACTTATAAAAGCTTGAAAAATTTTGTCTATTGCTTGATGTCACAGGGCCAAAGACAATTTAGTCTTACACCATCTTTCTCTACCCGCATTCTAATTTATTTAGAGTCGGCTGACAGTATATTAGAATGTACTCTGTGGAGTCGGCCAACATGACTCATCCATTCATCTCTATCTCACCATCTCAGTATCATCTTTCATTATTATTTCGTGTGCAGTTAAAGATAACTTAATTAGAATTCTGATTGATATCAATCTGCATGCAACCTGTCCTTATCAAAGTCACTCAAACCAAATGAATGTAACAGGTCGAATTTAAAGGTTATAAATGTAGTTAATCCTTAACCTTCATTAATTGGAGAGGCAACAAAAGAAGTTAACCCTTCCAATAGAAAGTTTTTTTTTTATTATTACAATTCACATAGACATACATGTAGCCGAATTTAGATTTTTTCTTTGAATGGCGAGTAAGTACACAAAGAGAACTAAGGTGGCCCCAAGCATTGCAAAGCTTAAGTGGCATTGGTCTGGGTTGCAGGGGCCGGAAGGTTCTGGAGTGGCGACCGCGTACCGGAAGGCGTAGGGTTCGAAGGCTTCCCACAAGGTGAACCTATGACCTTGTGAAGGCCGCAAGCCGCTGGATGCAGGAAGCACAGAACCGGCAGAAAAAGCAGTGCTTGGGGCAGGTCTAAGTCTAGCAGTGGAGGTGTTTCGGCTGAAATAATGATAATGAATGAAGGCCAAAAATATTTTGCAACGTTTTTAAAACGAATTACAAACTTGACCCAAATAATAGTCAAAGTCAAAGTCAACACTTACCACCCTAGAACTTGACCGAGCTTTCTTTCTGTCCTCATTTAATCCTATTCCAATTTATTTGGGGTCAGCAAAGCGTGTCTTCTTCATTGATTCTTCTGTATCCTTACATATTATAAAAAAAGTCTTCCGCCGCGTCTGTCTGTCATCTTGTACGCAATAAACTCAAAAACTACTGCACCGATTTTCATGCTATTTTTACCAATGGATAGAGGCGTCCTCGAGTAAGGTTTTTATATATAATAACCGACATCCACGCGGGCGAAGTCGCGAGCCTCAGCTAGTAATAAAACAAGGTCCTCCGCCGCGTCTGTCTGTCTGTCGTCCTGTACGCGATAAACTCAAAAACTACTGCACCGATTTTTATGCTGTTTTCACTAATGGTTCTCAGGTAAGGTTTATAATAACCGACATCCACGCGGGCGAAGTCGCGGGCATCAGCTAGTCTGTAATTAAAAGGAAAATAAAACACCCGCGATCTGCTCATTACTTTACCCAGACCCGATCGCAGGTGGGCGTGACAATTACCATGACCGTAGTTAAAGGCCGGCCGGAACCATGTTAGAGGCACCCATTATACAGCGCGGTGCATTGACACCGACCAGCTGAGTGAGTAGCTAACCTTTTGTATCCTTTGTTGTTAAAACAAACAGCCTAAATATGACTGGAATGATTCTGGAAAGGTCGCGTGTTTGTAAGAAAAATTGCGTTAGCGGAATATTTCTCTATTATTTTCATCTGTCATTAGAACTGAGCGATTAAAGCGATGTGCTCTGCAATCTTCTGTTTAGGCATTTATTTGTGCCAAGAACACAAGACTAGTAGTGAATGCAATAAATCAATCAATCTGCCTAGCCTTTTCCCAACTATGTTGGGGTCGGCTTCCAGTCTAAACGGATGCAGCTGAATACCAGTATTTTACATGGAGCGACTGCCTATCTGACCTCCACAACCCAGTAACTGGGTAACACGATACCGCTTGGTAGATTGGTTATCAGACTTTCGGGCTTCTGACAACCCGTAACGCCTGTCAAGATCTATGAATGACAGTCGGGACCAGCGGCTTAACGTGCTTTCCGAGGCACGGCGGAGTCTCGGAATGTAAAGATGTTCACCCATCCACGGACCAACCCCGGCAAGCGTAGCTTAACCTGCTGCATCGACCCGTGCGGCTGTTATTACTTACCCATGAACTGAATGCAATAAATACAGGGTCAAAATAAATTAGATAGCGAAACTCCGAAGGCTTGATGGGTATTGATATCTGAAGATGAAAATGGATAAATAACAAGTCAAGACTCGAAAAATGCAAATGATTATCAACGGAAATCAAGGCTCGGATACCGGTTAAATTTTCGAACGATGATATTATGATTACTGGACGCAAAAACCTTTACATTCAGTTTCGTTAGCTTGAACCGGTATTTTCAAGAGTATAGTTCTTGTTTGATTAACCGGTTTTGAGTAATCAATACCGGTTAGTACGTACGATAAACGAAACGTCGCGCACTGTTTAGTTTTTATTCAGTAGTAAGAATGCAGATATGCAACTAGCCGAATAAACCGGTTAATTTCGGTAAAAAAAAACAGTTCTTAAAATGTTCACGTACTTAAGAGAATTTTGCAAGATAACCGAAATAGACCGGTATTAAACGGTATTTTCTAAACCGGTTCCGAGCCATGACGGAATTACCTAAATACTTAGAAGAACAAACGGAACAACATAATACAAATAGATATACAAATACACAAAAAGAAAGGAAGTATATAATCAACGTTTATAACAATGAATTGATGCAAGTGTTAATCAGTTCCTAGTGAAGAAGCCATTGTGTCATTGTGGCCGATTCCGATAGTTTTTGTGAGATTTAAACTGTCTCTCAATCTGATAATAATCTTAATTAGATTTGAATAATTAATCATTTTTTTTAGATTTTTATCTTTCGTCACGAAAGATGGTCGACATTTTGTCAGGTAATGACAATGTAGACAGGTTTGATATTTGTCTGCCATTTTCTCCTATGAAATAAATTTTCTCAGAACCGCTAAGGCCGAGATCTAGAAACGATTTTTAGCTCTAGCTTTGACTGAGGCAATATTGCCGCCTCTATCTTGCACTTGTAGGTTAACATTTATGCGACATTGACAGGAATAAGTCTAAGCCTAAGTACGTGCTAAGTAACGTTTATAGATCTCGGGACCGCCTCGTTGATCTTGTGGTCACAAGCGCTACTGCTGAGCATGAGGGCCCGGGTTCGATTCCCGGGCCAGGCAAAGTGTCATTCGGTTTTTCCATCTGGAATTTCTCAGTAGCAGCCCGGAGTCTTTCTGCCTGGTTGATGGCAATACGTCGTTGTATGCACATGTTTCTCTGGCAAGTTCATCTATTTTTTTCTTTAAAAACGGAACGTCTGTGTTACGGAGACAAACCACCCAAACAAGAGCGGCAGCTTTTACAAAATTAAACTAAACAACAAAGACTACTTCCCATGATGCCGCACTCAGTAATCAACTAACTACAGGTTACTTGCCAACAGTGGTGAACTAACCCGCGTCCCTCTAACCCCATGTAAACAATATCACCACACAATTATTATATTCGCCACATTTTTCCCATCCCTCCCATTCCCACGACCTGGCAAATTGCCACAAATGTCAGACTTCATGTCAATGTAAGGAGCATTACACATTGGCAAATGCGCAAGTTCTCACCAGCACCTTGTGGGTTTAATTGAGGTGTTTAACATGAGGCGATGGCGTTTAGTTAAGGTGTAACCTGCAAGATGCACATCTATAGATAGATTGTTATCCTTTTCGACAAAACGTCAATTTTTGGTGTAGCAATTGTTTCTGGTCTAGCAATAAGTGACTATGAGGCTAGATTCATCAACTGGTAAGCACCTCAGAGTACTGTTAGAACCATACGCGTTGCTACATAGTTACCAATGACAAAACCCACAAATTCTACCAACATGTTCAAGACTAAGCCGTTAACATTAACACGAAAAGATGTTTAAAATACCTTTTTATGTATAATCTAATCTTCAATTTACCTTCAGTCAAATGACGAAGCAAAGCAGGTACTGTAAATGTAAGAAAAGTCACAGGCACCTTGCGTGTCTAAAAGTGCGTGTCGCCAGTAAGCGACAGCACGCAAGTCTTGCAAGTGAGTGTGTAGGCACCCTAGAAGTAGTATGAACAAACTACGATTAGTGGTCGACTAGGAAGCCATTACGCGAAAATTATGGTTACGTCCCAACTAGCAAACAGTCGAATAATGAATGAGTTATTCAGCTACAAATCGAATAAACGTTGAGTAGTTGCTACGAAGTAACCATAATGTGGTGTAAAAGCGTTTATTACGACTTTTTAGCATTTTTCGCTTTTAAGTGCTTTAACCGTGTCGTATAAACGTTTACTCGATATTCTTGTAGTGCATTTATGCAATAGTCATATAGTAACTACCATTTCTCATTTACACCACATGTGAGTGCAGTAATAGCGCTATTAGAGTTATCGATTCCCAAGTTTCATGTTTAAGAAGCTACTATGTAAGAAGAGTCACAGGCACCTTGCGTTTCTAAAAGTGCGTGTCGCCAGTAAGCGACAGCACGCAAGTCTTGCAAGCGAGTGTGTACGCACCCTAGAAGTAGTATACGATTAGTGGTCGACTAGGAAGCCATTACGCGAAAATTATGGTTACGTTATCATGATGTTAAGGAAAGTAGAAAGATCTGATTTATTGGAGTTAAGTGACGGCTTGGGTTGAGGAAATAAAGTACGATAGGATCTGTGTTAGGTCCAGAGGCTTACTTTGGCAACGGCTTCCTTAGATTTTGGTCCTTATTTAAGCTTTAGAAGAGGTAGAGATGGTCTTATGTTACACCCCTCCATCAAAATTTCTATACAAACAGTCGAAATGTGTATGCAACAACCAGTGGAGGGCCGTGCAATACTAACTAATATTATATGCGAAAGTGAGAAGTTTGTTTGTAACGCTTTCACCCTAAAACGGCTGAACGGATTTGGAGTAAATTTGGCACATTTGTAGACCATGACCTGGTTTAGGACATAGGATACTTCTTATCCCGATATCCCTACGGAATCGAGACTTATGCGGGTGAAACCGCAGGACGCAGCTAGTTAACTATAAAAATAAAGAGAATGCTAATCTTTGTTCTGTAATGTACTTGAGATTTGTTGAATGATCGGTGTGCAATAAAATGTAAACCTGCACAGGTTAATAATGTTATTATTAAAGCCCATTTTGCAAGGTTTTTACGATCACCTCAAAATGAGGTCTTAATTGTAATAACTGCCACTTAGGTGCCTTTTTACATTAAACTTTTAATTTTAAATAATGAATACATATTACAAAACTATCATACGCATTGAGAAAGCTTCACAAGTCCACAACATTATTTGATGTAACATTTACCGTAAAAGTAACTGAAATACAAAGTTTCGACACTTGCAAGTGACGGTACGGTAAATGGCGGACGCCTTCCAATTTCAAGAGTTTACTCAAATACATAACGTTATGCAATGCTCACGCGCAATGGCTTATTTGCGATGAAGTTCAGCTTCTGTAGATGAGCGAGGAATGAACGAGGTCATGAAATGAATGTACTAGATATAATTTGGGTAACCAAAAATTTCTTCGTATTAATACAACTGTAACCGGAACAAAATCTACACATTCTAAATTGAGAATTCGACAATAATCCATTAACCATTAACCTGAGGAACCGTGACAAACTGCCAAACACTCGCTGCGAATCAACCGCAGCGTAACTAATCGGTTGATGAATCTAAATGACTTACAACGGCCCCGGCGCCGGCGCAACCAGGGTTTCGATGCAACTAAGTATTTGAGAACTGAGATATATAACGACTTGTATGGTACATTATGAAAACGGGCAGTAATGACTAAATTGACTTTAGGGCTATCACGCTTACCACGAAATAATTAGACTAATTTTAGGCTGGAGGTGGAAAACGTCAAAATCAATTTAGTCATTACAGCCTACAGATTGTCTAAAATTTGTCTAGTTATTACGTGGCAAGCGTGATAGCCCTAAAGTCAATTTAGTCATTACATTACTGCCTGTATTTCATAATGTACCATACAAGTCGTCGTCTCTAATTATAATAGACCAATAGAGTGTAGCGTAATGCATGGGAGTACTGTATACCATGTAACATTCTAGCTCACTGGATCCATTCAGGGCTTAGGGTGCCCTAGATTTAAAGGTGCACTGAATTTGTTAAATCCATACTAATATGCGAAAGTAATTCTGTCTGTCTGCCTGTTACCATTTCAAGCTCTCACGTTTAGACGTCTTTTGGCATACAGATGACTTGGGCGAGGACATACGATACTTTTTATTCCGGTAGAACGTTACCTTAGGGAGGGTTTGCGGATTCCCGGCCACCATAGGCGCAGGCTTGCGGACGGCGAGCAACGGGCAGCTCGCCGTCCGATAAGGACCAGGCCCGGGTCGATGGCGCGTCGTGTTCCACGCGCGCCTCAAAGAGATGTCAGCACAATTGACAGGGTCCGGTAGGAACGATGCCTGCCAGGGTTGCGGGAAAGTCCGAAAGGGATACCGGGACCTTGGCAACAGGCAAATGAAGGAACACGGGTGGGTTTTAGTCAGTAAAAGTCTGACACGCCCTTCCGCTCCGCCCAGAGCGGGAGAAGTCATTGGATGATTTCCCACCCTCAATAAAAAAAGGGAGGGTTTCCAACCTTCACATGGGAACTATAAACATTTAAAAAATGCGTAAAGTACTTAAATATTCCGTGACTAGCGACACTTACAGTAGCAATGGCTTTCATTTTGACAGTTCAATAACATTAATTGCGTTATACGTTGTTGAGCAGAGAATTATTTCAAACATATTATGAAGCAATATCCTTCAAAATCATTCAGAATGTGATTGATAGTGCATTACGTAATTAGGGTTTAGAATAGTTTATTGCTTCTCCGTTATTGCACACCAGTATGTTATGTACAATTATGTTGCTGGCTCAAATGTATGTAACTTCAAAGTAGAGTTAGAGGTACAGATCGATTCAAACTTAATGGCGGCTCCGAAGTTAGCTTTTAGCTGCGCAGTACCCTACCCCTCACCCCCGCTGTCACATGAAATTGTTACTGCGCAGCGACTCACCTCATGTCCCGAGCCGCCATTAAGTTTGAATCGAACTGTAGTAAATAGTTGCAGTATGTGTAGCTGTCAAATGGTGACCCTAAGTATAACCACACTCTAAATTGCCCCGTCATTTTGCTGAGCACTCCATTATGGGCCAGTTGTTATTACGTGTGTAACCTAATGACTGTCTAATATGGAGTAGATGCTATGCGCGGATGCAATTCGTGTAATGATGTTACGCGATTTAGGTAATTCTATAAAAAGAGAAGTTGAGTCCATGCTTTGGCGTGCTTGGTATCCTTAGTGATTTACTTATTTAATAATCTGGTAATTTGAATCTGTGGGCGTTTACGTGCCCATCAGCGTATTAAACGGTTTCCATAGATTAGAAAAAAAGTCATAACTTTGTTATCTATGGAAACAGGAGAAAAAACATTTGTTTTTTGGGTCTTTTAATCTGCGTTCAAATAATTGTTATGGCATGTCGCTTCACAAACCGAAACCCTTATTTTATTTATTCTCTGCACTATTCCAACACATTGTACCTATGTACAAACAGTTTTGGAAAGATCGTTTATGTTTAAACGATTAGGAGCTTTATAAGGGTAAAGATAAATATTTAAACCGTGCCCAAACGTATTATCTTCAACTACTTAATCTTACAAATGAAGATGCAAAGCTTACAAATGTAGGTCGAGTGTATTTAGCAACATCCTTCGACTTTAATTTACCTACTGCTCATAAATACTTAGGTACTAGCAAAGAGATTAAAATAAATTGGGTCGTCAGGCTAAGTATCTCATATGTCAGCAAAATTGACGGGTTCCAATAGGACCGACGCCTGCCAGGGTTGCGGGAAAGTCCGAAAGGGATACCGGGACCTTGGCAACAGGCAAATGAAGGAACACGGGTGGGTTTTAGTCAGTAAAAGTCTGACACGCCCTTCCGCTCCGCCCAGAGCGGGAGAAGTCATTGGATGATTTCCCACCCTCAAAAAAAAAAAAAAAAGGATAAGTATCTCATAGTTACAAATACAAATCAAACTGATGTGCATCAGTTGAATTTGTATTTGTTTGATTTGCATCTAAATTCACATAGTAACACAACATGCCTGTATTCCCCGAAGGGTTAGGCAGAGGGGCATCTGCACACCTTCATTTCGCCAGTTAGGTTTAATTCTCATGTAATAGGGAGCGAGCGTATTTCCATCATCCGGACTGCTACTGAGAAATTCCAGATGATAAAACCCAATAACACTTTGCCCGACCCGGGAATCGAACCCAGGACCTCATGCTCATTAGTGTCTTCAGCAACCACTAGACCTACGAGGTTCTTTAAATTCATAAAGACGTATTGATGGCAGCTAATTAGAGATATTAGCAAATAAATTATTAGCCAATCAGGCTGTGCAGCTGTGGTAGCAAATCTATCTTTAACTGTCGTATTAAAAGATGCAGCTGTTCTAAGGCCTTCAAATGGTTAACTTACTTTAGTTAATCTACTTATGGCTAGTCACTAGTGTATCTGCTTATCTCGTTTAGTTGCCTTATAAGGAATAGGTACCATGCCTTTAAAAAAAAGCCTTTTAAAAGTGTTAAAGTGTGATTGTGGCTAAGTAATAACAGCCGTACGGGTCGATCGATCAGGTTAAGGTATGCTTGCCGTGGTTGGTCTGTGAATGGACGTCTTTACATACCAAGACCCGTCCGTACCTCGGAAAGCACGTTAAGCCGTTGGTCCCGCTGTCATTTGTAGATCTTAGACAGTTGTTACGGGTCGTCAGAAGCCAGAAAATCTGACAACCAGTCTTACCAAGGAGTATCGTGTTACATTGAAACTGGGTTGTGGAGGTCAGAATGGCAGTCATTCCATGTAAAATACTGATATTAAGCTGCATCCAGTTAGACTGGAAGCCGACCCAAACATAGTTGGGAAAAGGCTAGACGGATGATGTTTAAAGCCAACAAACTTTGCCACTGCCGTGCCGTCGACACGACTAGAAGATTAGGAATACCTTGATAACAGATACTTAAGATTAAGTACCTTCGGAATTGGGACGCACGTGCTGATGAAACAATAACTTCTGTCTCTGGGCATAAGTTTTGAGGTGATACCTACTCGTAAAAGATCACGCAACAGTTTTACTTGTGATGAGTCAACAGTGAACACATAGTTGCTATTACGAAATGTTATTGATTCTGACAAGGAGGTTTCGCTAAAAGACAAAACGCATTTAGAAGAATCGAAGTTAAGTTTCCATAGATGATTAGCAATGCTTACATTCTCTATAATTGATTCCGAATAGAAACGTTTCGATACTACTAAACATATTCGGAAGAATCGAAGTTTATAGCTATTTCCATAGTTTAGCGGAAGCCCTAAAATTCTCTAGATATGTCTTTTGAAATGGGTTTTTCTCTGCGTCCAGCACTCGGTGTGGCAACACGTCGTGTTCTGGTTTGCGACTGGTCAATCATCATCCTGAGTATGCCTCGTTAAGGTGAAACACGTGTCGTGTTCTTACAGGGTTTTTTATGACTCTTGAAGAATAGTTAAGCGGAATAGGTTACTAAATATATCTACGTCTATTGTATTTTATAATTGATTTCCGCAGTCACGCCTGAATCAATTAACGGTCTTCTGAAAGGTCCACAATGTATTAAAAATATTGCCTATTTATTATTATGGTAAGAAAAAAAGAAGTTTTCAGAATCAGGAACAGCTGCAAAGTAGTCACGTTCTCACTCTATTGAGTCCAAGCTAAGTTTTGCAAGATGTTGCAAACAGTTCCCAAGACGCTGAAATAACAGAACAGTATGGGAAAACATTAAATAATACAGCAAAATGATGCAAAGCTCAAGAGAGTGGTCAGATTTATTGCGCAAACGCAGCCAAAGACGTAAAGGTTAAACACGGCAATTATACACAAAGGAACAGTGAAACGTACTTTCTTAGGCTCGTGGTTGTAACATTCACGTACTTACTATAAAGACATTGGCACTATTCTTCGAATTTTCCTGTACTAGGTTTTGTGAAGTTCTTTTTGTCAAGAGTTATCTTTTTAAAGTTCTATCCTAGGGCTAACTACAGAAATTAAAAATCCGGTGTGACACGTGTTAGCGCATAAATCGAACAGATTACGTGTGACTCCGGATTTTTAATTTGTCTGTCTGTGGTGTCTTGTTTATACCTTTTTAATCGTAGTTGGGTTTTAGTTTTTATTACTTTAATTCTTTTGGCGTTACAATATATATATTTTTGAAATGTGGTCATTAAGCCCTTTCATTTGATACATACATATTTTTTTTAGTTCCTGACTTCATGGCCTCTAGAGGGCGCCATTTTTATTTATTTTAATGTGACATCACATAGCCTATAACCAGCGGACGATCAAGACGCTTCCAACGATACCTCATTTGTCAAATTGTGATGAGTGGTTTAGAAGATAGGAGGGAACAGATGTACATACATACAAAGACTTGATACCAGTCAAAATCATAACCCTCCTTTTTTCTTCGCCGTAGTCAGGTAAAAAAGGGAGCGTCATGTCAGTGTCAACTTCAAATATCGCTATGTGATGCATAACGTACTTGCGATTCACGATTCATAAGACCACGTGAAGCCTTTTGTTAGGTTGGCGTACGCCAACCCACCATTTGTATGGCTATTGATACTGATTGCCGAAACTGGTTGTCAAAAGTTGTTGTGTGTAAGCACCGCCAAAAACTAGAAATATTTGATAACATTTTATTTTAGACAACTTGGTGCAAATGATACAACGACCCACATTGACAGCTGTTTGACTCAATTTAGCAAGAATTTTCACTGCCCACGCTTTTAAGAAACATTTAACACCCATTATTCCACTTTTGGTATGATGGCCACAGGTTTGGCCGATATGGTGACTTTTACTTTTTTTTTAATTTAGCAACACCGTGCTTAATTTCTGTGTTGCGAGATACACAAAATGCATTTTGCAACGTGCATTAGGTATGGTTTTTTCATGAATACCTATAGATGCTAAGTGAGTAATTCACAGTAGGTAACTTATTGCTTTCGTTGCAACAGAATTACTGAAATATTTCCACTTTCTATTACATAAGTTCATTCTGGTGGTCTAGAGTCAAACGATTCGAATTATTATGAGTGTGTCTACTATGTAGATAAAACTTAAAACTGCTTCACTAGGCAGAAGCTAATCCCTTCTGACCACCGTATATGATGCAAAAGTACCAAATATACATAGTTAAAAGATCCTATGTTTGATATGCATCACATTTAACAAAATTGTGTAGGTAGCTATGAATATCTAGATTGACAGTACTCGTTTCTGAGCAAAACTTTTGTAGTAATTTAGAGGTATGAGGAACAGGGTGTAAAGTTCACTCATTCTCTATAGAGGATTTTGAGGATCCTCCAACTGTCGATGTCGAAATCTTGTGGGTATATATGTCCATCGCGCGGTAAACTCTAATTGCGCGGTACAGGATTTATGTGACGTCAGGATTTTTGTGTGACGTCAGGTCTTTGATGCGTAGTTCGCATCTGGCGATGTAGATGCCGCCACAGTACGTAGATATACCATAGGCCAAATTCTACAGTTTTAGGGAGGCTGGTGTCAGGTTTTGACCTACGTAGGTCCCTACGTACGCAGGTCAAAATTTCCGTCACCCAAAATTCTTGCACCATTTTTCTGACGTTATTTTCACGATTCTCTAATAAAAAAAACATGATAATGACTATTAAAATTTCAAACTCCCTTCGCGGAGAGTATCGGAATTAAAAGTGGATGCCGGCTCTCCGTGGTATACTTTTAATCTTATTGGAATGCCGACCGACTGGTCCAACTGGACACCAAATTTCCTTAGGGCTACCGGCGCAAGAGTAGGCGATGAGCGGCTTTTTACAAGCTTTATATTAGCTTGCTCTGTTCGTATGTGTTTCCGGTTACTCCAATTGTCATCAATTTTTTAAGCACTTCCTGGCATTCGATTGAGCTGAAACTTGGCATACTTATACATATAATAACAGAGAAATTTTGAAAAAATGATACCATGAACCTGGTCTCATGATGGAGCCGGAAGTTGGCCATAGGAACTCCTCAATCAAACAAGATAGCACCATCGTTATTAGAAGTGCTTGGACACTAGGTGGGGTTCAGGGTCTGATGATGACGAAAGGTGGCCCTGAGAAAACCCTGTTTAGTTAATTAAAAGCTCTTTTTAAAAAAAAAATTTACTTATATTTTATTAAAGCTGAGAACAATAACGTTAGGTAGGTATTGCTCTTTACTTTATTACTTAGTTGGTATCATTAGTTGCTACATTGTGAGACTTCACCAAAATCCCTTCTATATTTTTTATATATATTTTGTTCAATAATAATGTAACATTTCAAAAACTTTCTTAGTTGGACCATACTACGAGTTCTCATAGTAGGTTGTTACATATCTAACAATAAATAGTTTGAACCTAGATACTTATGTAGAGCTACATCCTCATTTATTCATAACCAGATTTCTATTGTACAAAGTGCGTTGACATTACAAATCGCTTCCGCGCCATGCGCGTGCCATCCGCACAGGCGCAGGCGGTGGTCCCAAAGTGGGCAAACATGAGCCTTTTCACATCAAAACACTTTCTCCGTCGTTACGTCAAGTGTGTGTTTACTCGCATCTTCCTCGTAAAAATTACGTGTTTGAATATTGCATTGCATTTTTTGTTTGTATCTTGTCGTCTTGGCTAAGGCGACAGAATCACAGAACAGACTGATGATGATAGTAACGTAATTTCTGCCAGATTTTATTTTAGTTAAATAAACTTTTTTTTGTCACTTTACCTAGCAATTGGGTTGTGGAAGTCAGATAGATAGGCAATTGCTCAATGTAAAATACTGGTATTCAGCTGCATCCGGTCAGACTGGAAGCCAACAACAACGTAGCTGGGGCCCAAGTCTACTAATTTAAAACGTGTCAATGGTCTCACAATTATGAGTTTTTGACAGATTTGCCATACAAAATCTGGTTCAAGGCTAGGCTAAGCAAATGCTGAGTCATAGATAAGAGAGGATGATGATTAAGATTTGTAATAGGAAAATATAAAAATAAGAGAGAGAAAAAATAAGAACAGTAGGTAGGTACATAAATAAACCTCCCTCCCTAGGTACTGATAGCATCATCCTGTAGGTAACGTATCCTCTAAAACCAAGGCAGGCCAGTGTGTGCGTCATCTAAACAGATATTTCGTAACACTCATTCCAATTTACATAATTAATCAAACCACTCTAATCTTGTTAATAACTTTCTATGAGTAAATTAAGACAGGCAGGCGAAAATCAATAAGTATTCTGTAGCTACACGTGATAAATGTCAACTATTACTTAACTTATTGTTGGTTTCATTAAAAATACACATTAGTCTCCCATATTAATGTTAGGTAACAAAAATATTCAAAAACATTGCAAAACACGAGACCAAAAGTACTTACACAAATTAAAAACATGTCTCCCACTCAAGTGGTAAACCATGAAATCGATTCTATTCACTGTATAAACATTCATAGTGTCTGTAGTCTGTACAACACTATTTATGGGAGGCGGAGGCGGCCACAGTGACAACAATGGGTTTTGTTTGTTATTGTTTACTTAACAAGTGCTTACGACGGTAAAATAATAAAACTTTCTTTGAAACCATGTATGAGCTGTATCCATGAGATTACTAAGATTTTTTTATTCTTGCTAACAATCTTCGTGGAATCAATTTATTAAGAAGCACAGGTTTTAATGATAGATTTTATTTTCATTACCTCTGTACATACCGACCCCCAATACGCCATTGTTATAATCAAATGTTGCCCGATGCAAAAACTCTTATCGATAAAATATCAGTTTAACAAATCGATTAACATTATTATTTTTCTTGTTTCAGGTCACAGCCTTAGCTGTGCTCAGCATAGCAATGGCAAAGAATTCGACGGCAAAAACGAAACCGAAACGACAGTTAGACAACATAAGAACGCATGAAAACTTACAGTACTCTCTCGTACTCCCACATTCAAGAGTTCAGCATTATAGAGCACTGGGCAACAACCGACGCATTTCTCATGTCCCAACGAAAGGAAAGCTGCCGCCATACGCGGTTCAGATGGAACCAGTCGTGCAGTATTCCCAAAAGGATCCCCTCTATGACCCCAATCAGGAAAACTTAGAAGAAACGGTTGTAAACAAAAACGAGATCTACGCACAGTCCAAAATTCTGAACTTACAAGACCAGTCCAGTGCCGAGAGCTACGGTCCTCCTTACGGCTCTTTGCCAACCGCTCCTCTGTACAGTCACCATCCTCAGTACTACGAAGAACCTGAACCCATTATTGAAATCATTATCAAGGAGTCCAATGAGACGCTGCCGGCACCTCCTCCTCAACCAGTTCAAAAGAAAAAGAAGGAACCCGTCCACGTTTTCTATGTTAAATACAGTAAAGATCCTCATTCTAAGGACAAGGTTATATATGAGAAACCCATCCCCGCTATTACTCCTCCAACTAACGATGAAGACGAACATCATGACCATGAAGGTGAATATGTGACAGTGACTCCTGAGCCTTATTTCCCTCCAAAGACTACCACTTTACGAGCCATCATCAAGCCAGAATCCGAACAGTACCACAGTGACAGCAGTGTAAAAATTACTTTCGGCAACGAAGGCCGTCATTATAGTGATAGGCGTGAAAGCCACAGCCACTCTGAACACCATGAAGAGACAGCACCAAAGCCGGCTATTGCATTGCCTAATTCACCTCCGCAACCCTCTCCACAGAGCCACCATAGCGTTCAAATTCATCAGAGTCATCCGCAGTTGGAGCGATCAGCGTCACCGAAGCCACAGTTCGTGGAATCCAGTACCAGACCATCATTCATACAACACCAACACCAGCATCAGCAGCAGTCACAATTCTTCAGGTCTGGACCCCCGCAAGCTCAAAGTCGTATCCAATTCCAGCCTCAACCAGTGCCCAATGAACAACAGTTGCCAAGACAAGGACCTTCAGTGTCACCGTTCAGACCCCAACAACAGCCTCAAACACCTCGTATTCCATTTGGACCAACTCCTACCTTCAACGCAGCTTTCTCTAATGGTCCCATCGGTCCTGTAACACATTTTGGCAGCCCAACTGCTCCTAGCCCAGTTACTGCTTTCCCTACAGCCTCATTCCCCAGAACAAACAATGGACCCAGTTTCCATTCACGCATAAATAATCCACCTTCCTTTGCCTCAAGACCACAATTCAATGGACCCCCAAGAACTAGCTTCCACTCTGGACCACAGAGGCCTTTCCCATCCCAACCTAAGACTTATTTCGACGATCCTAAATACTTGCAAGAGAATTATCACACTATTACTACCGAACAAGTTGACCCTCCAAAACAGCAACCGCTGCCTAATAGGCCCCTGCAGCCTTTTGGTCACCCAAGTCCCAGCCCGAGCCCAGCTCAATTTCAAGAGCATCGCCGCCCTCCAATCGTTTCGCTTAACCAACAACTTCCTCAGCAGAGACCAGCTCAGCAATTCGATTCAATCCACAATAAACCATCTATCGCCATAAACCCCAGTGCATCCCCATTCTTTAATCTGAAACCTTCCCCACCACTTATTGAAGATAAACGCCCACCTTTCCACCAACATTCCCTGCAGCCTCAACCCCAACAACAATTTAGTTTTCACCAAGGACCCCAGGGGCTACCTAGACCATCATCTCAGATTCCGTTCCAACAACAACACTCATTCCCCTCACCATCTCCCTCCCCTCAGAGTCAGTTTGTTCCATCGCCTTCTGCCGTTCCTTTGTACAATTTCCATCCTCAACCCTCGCCAACGCCTAATGTTTTCCACCAAGGCTCACCGTCAGAAAGACCTTTTAACATTGAACATCAACAAAATGTTGGTGGCTTAGTTCCTGGTGGAGGTGAACTAGTTCCGGCTATATCTAAATATGAACAGCACATTACTGTAAATGGACCTACGGCTCAACCATTCAGTGGCCTTGGAGACTCTAGCCCTAGTCAACCTACACCTACACCTAGTCAACAACAACAGTACCATCAACTGCAACAACAACAGCATCATCAACACGAACAGCAGCAGCGACAGGAACAGCAACAGCGTAACCAACACCAACAACAAGAACAACAACAGCGTAACCAACAACAAGAACAACAACAGCGTAACCAACAACAAGAACAAAATCAGCGTCACCAGCAACAAGAACAGCAACGTCACCAACAACAAGAGCAACAGCAGCGTCAGCAACATGAACAACAACAGCGTCACCAACACGAACTTCATCGTCAACAGCAGCAACAGCAGCAGCAGCAATATCAACAGCAGCAGCAACAATTGGATGCGGAACAGGAACAAGTTAGGTTGCAGTTAGCGCATAATGTTCAAAAACAACAAGAAGAAATCCAAAAACTACAAGCGCAACTATTGCATTCACAACATCAGCAGCAGCAACAACAAGAACATTACCAGAGCGCTTACCAGCAGCAAGTTCAAGCTACATCGCCAAGATCTCAATACATCCAAGAAAGGTCACGACCACATCCTACATTTGCCACAAGCACAGTGTCTCCTCCTTATTATCAATCAACATCTAGGACGGTGGAAATTAAACCAACAACGTCGAAATATGTGTCTTCTACACAGAATTCAGTAACTTCTGCACCAGAAACTAAAAAGGAAGAGAAGAAAAAGAAGCCCACTTTCGAACTTCCTGATGAAGTTCCAGATGACCTACGTGAGCAGCTGTTGTCTTCAGGCATCTTAGACAACGCTGACATCAGTGTATTGGATTACGATAAAGTAGGAGAAACGCCTTTGGATTCTCTGCCTCCAGACCAGCTGGCTAACTTCTTTAGTGCTGGTGGTGGTCAACAGATTGCTTCTAGTGAAAATAGACCCGTCTATGTTAAGCCTAATGGAGATTCTATTCAATCTAGAATTGATGAAGACATTGAAGATGACCAGGAATTTGCTGCTTCAGAAAATGTTGCCAGTTACGTTGCTCCTCCGCCAAATGGTCAAGCTGTTGAAATGAAAGTTGTTCATTTTAACCCTGAAACTCCCGAAGGACAGCAACTGGCTGAGAAATACATAAAAGAAAACGCCACGCAAGTTGATCCCGTAGCATTGAACGACAAAAGGTATAACAGATATTTGCCACTGAAAGTGAGTGGCAATCAGTTCCCGCTACCGGATGTTCTTAAGGGGAGAAAGGTAACTTCAGTCGTTGTTTTGGCTCCCGTTGAGACTGAAGCCTTAGGTGCCCATTCGAGGACAGAACGAGCAGCCGAAGAAAACTTAAAAGGAATTAAATTTGTCGCCGGTGAGAGCTTACAAGAAGTACTCAAACGACCAACAAAGGACAACTTCGAGAAGTGGTTGGATGTTGAGAAGAAGACTGCCACTGATCTGCAATCGGTCGTCTTGCTTGTGACTGGGTAAGGAATTGTAGTGTATATTTTTATTTTCAGTTTTTAAAACGAAAACAATCTGTTTCATCATAATAATATGTTTTAACGAAATATGTTTGTTTACAGGGATGCTGAAGCTGCTGATGGAAAAGAAATCTTCATGTACGACATTGCTTCAGGAAACGTGAACAAACTCGATGGAGACTTATCAAACGCATTCGTTGAGGCTGCAGAGAACAACTCTCTAAGTAAAGACATTGAATCACTGGCCATTGAAGGAGAGGGTACTCCAGAAAACTTTGACAAGGACAAAAGCGACGACGTAGCTGCGGAAGGTTCTGAAAATGTGCCATTATTTGTAGACTTATCAGGCTTAAACTTAGATCAGGAAAACACAAATCAAGTGTCAATATCATCAGGTTACAGTAAAACGAAACACGGCAGATCGTTTAGAAGACATTGATATGCATAATGCCAAATGGTGTCTGATCCTTGTAAATAGTCTAGATTAGTATTACTAAATTAAATTCAACGCGATTGTTGCGTGTAGTCGTAATTGTTTTTTTTACAAAAGTGATAATGGTTGTACAATATAAAATAACTGCCTATTAAACTTGCTTTCATTTTTATCCCTGCTTATCTCATTCATAATTTTATTATAATGTTTAGTGCCATGTGGATTTCAGATTTTTATACCCTAGACGTTTGATAAGGAATTTTGAAATACGAATGATGAGCAATCCACTAAGATTCCATTTTGTTTTCTACTTCCGTCCAAGATTCTATAAAATCTGAATTATTCAATTAAAATAACACACACCACACACAGACGATAGTTAAATATTTTATTTGAGTATTTAAGCGCAACATTTTATTACTATTTCAATTGCATTTTTAATCGATTAAAATCATCAAGGAAAATCGATACCTGCACAAGCGATTTTAATTTTTCACAGCTGGCAACATAGATTCAAACTGTCAAACATATGGATTATTTATGGTGGAAGAGGTTCATAGCGCAGTGTAAAATTCACAGTCTTTATTTATTTTCATGTATTTTGCTATAATTTTTGACTTGTAATCATGATGGAGGGTTCTCTAAGTAAATGGACAAATGTGATGAAGGGTTGGCAGTACCGGTGGTTCGTGTTGGACGAGAATGCTGGCCTGCTTTCATATTACACGGTAAGTGACGTTTCATACTAACCGTATTACCAAATTAATTGTCCAAAAAACTGTGATTTCTACACGGTTTTTGCTTACATTATGTTTACTTACCTTGAAAATATTATTGAAATGCGTAAGTTCAATAAAACATATTCGAAATTTTAATTCAAGATTTAACCTTCTCATGAGAAAATCACACAGAACAAACACATATAATGTATAAAAATACACATTATATTGGAGTCTGCTCAATAACGTGGCTTAATGTCCTAACTTACAAATAATAGAATCGCAAATTCAGATTAAAAATATTTGTAAAGTGTTCAAACTCTTTAGTGGCAATGTCAAGGTTAGAGTTTGTTGTTTATGTGTACCATAGATGCCAAGGTGAGGCAAAGGCCACGGGTATACGGCCAATAAAAAGACTTCTTGCTGATTAATGATAGAAAGGAGTTTAACATTACAGTAGAAAGCATACAATGACATTGATTGGTTTAGCTGCAGGTCTCCCAAAGTTAAGGTGCTAATATAATAATTTATCAATTTATTTATTTATATATACTTTATTGTACACCACAAAAATATATAACAAAACGAAAAAAACAAACACTACAAAATATACAATGGGCGGCCTTCAATTATATCAGTTTCTTTCTAATAAAATTAAAAATTATCTTATAATCTAAAAGGTTAATGTGTAAAATAATTGCAATAATCTTATGTGTCTATGCCATAGTATAGTAAATAGTGTACTTTCAAGAAAAACTTTTTAATGTTAAGGCATAATCATACTCTATAAAACTTTAAACTGTCACTAACAAGATACAATAGAATTTTTATTGGTATTGCCTTCTAAGGGTAAATCTACAGTTCAGCAGTTAGCATGCAACATTCAACCTTATTATTTTGAGATAATCTAGTACTGATAAAAATGCTCAGACAAAGCCAATCTGTTGGTCCTATCATTTTGACATTTCAATTTTCCCTCCATTTTATTTTTCCTCAACACAGAGGCATGATTAGTATTTACAAATTTAAATTAGGCTTATGGTGGATTACAGTCCACTTCCTACAAAGTAGGCTTGAGACTCTGTAGAAGGAACAATATATATATAGACTGATTAAATGCAGGTCAGGTGCGTAGTACTCGCAACCAGCATTTGTATGAACGTAAACGAAGGAACAGTAGTATGTAAGGATCATAGCAGGTGGCGTTCTGTAGTTTCTGCCTCCCCATGGGAAGACATGAGTATGTAATGTATGTATGATTATATGCAATACTTATTTAGATTCAAAATCAAACAAAAAACAAAGAATCTTATCTAAACCTGCTTATCATAATTAAGCATTACTTAAATATTTTTATTGCTACCATTCTCAAAATGACTCTGCATTTTTTTCTTATCGTCTACATAGTTTTGTCTGAAGAAGTTATAAAACATGTAGTATACAAATACGACATTAGGAAAATATATAACGGTGATGCCTAGTGGTGCAGGGCAGCTCGGCAGGAACACTTGTGAGGAGTATATTAACATGACTGTGAACTGAACCTGGAAAGAGATAAATAATTGATTATTTCACGAACAAACCATAATTATTTACCAGAAGAGATTGTAGAGTGAATTATTCATATTTTTCCATGGGAATGACTTGTTGTAATTCGTGTTATGACTTCAATTTCGATTCATTGTCAATACATATAGTGATGACTTTTTTGACAAACCTTCATTATTTTTCAGTGAAGATAAAATATTACCAAATATGATGCCTAAATAAAGGCAATTAAGTTGTTATCAGGATTTGAATCACTCACTGCCTATTTATGAGCCCCATATTAAAACCAACAAATATTTTCATAGTTAATTTCAAGCTCTACCTACCATAAATTGAGCCTATATACAATGTGTAACGTTAAATGCGCAAAACCTCAGACACCCCAACAGATTTATAATTCAATTGACCTATATCAGTAAGAAAAAAAATCATAAAAAAAATTGTAAAGGTTTTATGTGCTGTTTTAGTTTTGGAAGATTCGTATTTGCATTTAAATAAAAGCTAATATTATCCCGCGTATGAAAAAAATTAAATTGGTCGACAACAATTTGTGTTTGTTTACCTATTTTGGCGAGTAGCTCTGATCAAACTATTTTCAGGTTTTGCGCATATAATATTTCACGTTGTACCAGCCCTATAATTAACGCAAAGACCCTGAAATATCGCCACCTATCTGAGAAATAATACTGCATCGCTGGTCTAGTGGTCGCAAACGCTACTGCTGAGCATGAAGTCTTGGGTTCGATTACCAGATCGGGAAAATTGTTACTTATTAGGTTTTCCATCAGGAATTTCTCAGTAGCAGCCCGGAGTCTGGATTAGTGCCCGGTTGATAGCATAGGCGCGCCCCCTTATACATGGGAATTAAACATGACTGCTGAAATGTAGGTGTACTATAGATACACCTCTGCCAAGCGTTTGGGAATTACAAGCGAGATGTTATGTTATCTGAGAAACAAGACCCATCAGCATAATAATTAAGCTTCCCATCAACCTAGCACTCCAATCAGGTCGGGTATCAATTAGATGTGCAAATGAGGCATTATAGTCATCACATTTGTCAGTTGTCAGTTGAACTATCTCAAAGGAATTGATAATAAAATGCAAATCATGAAGCTAACCACCCTTGTCCCTGATGGGACGATTAATTTATCTCACTACTCCCACGTCATTGGAGAGGGATTCAAGTGCTATTTTAGTACAAGCGAACCTACAGTCCGTCGTAACGAAACCTTCACTTAAAATACCTACTTAATTTTGTCGAATCATTAAATATTAAAAGTTTATCTGAGGAACTCAAAAACCGGTCTTAAATGGCATTCAACCTCTATTGCGAATAATAGAATGGACAGTAGACGCTCCTTAATTCCTCAATAGGGGCCATAGGCCATCTGACTCGGTGTAATTTGTGTCCAATCCAAAGTAGCTAAAGCCTTTAATTGTAACCTTTTAAGATGTTATTAGCAAGACGCCATCAGTCGTACCTACGCGTAGTCACTCGCGCGGTCCTGAGGACCAATCGATTTATTAATGTGATCACGTTTTCAACGTATCATATTGAGATTGCTAATGAAATGAAATGAAATTGTTTATTCTGTAAATAAGATTTGGAATCGCTACACGTCATATTAAAAAATATTAAAAATAAGCTAGATGAGGTCGGCGTTTCCTATCTGACTACTCTGAGAAGAAAGGCCGAAACAAACTCAGAGGTCGCAGTCTCTTTTAAAGTCCAGACATAATCTTGGTCAGACCATATGAGGACCATGTAGATTAGCGTCTGAAATAGTCTTTTGAGGAAAGAACCACAACGATTTAAGTGGACCTGTCCAGTCAGTGCAAGCATTTGTCAGTAATAGTGGAGCTCAACTCAGAACTTAAGGAAGTCAACGACTCGACGAACAATACCAAAGAAAGGACATTTGGGTTGGTCACATAAAATACTCAAATTGCTAATGAAGTGTGGTCTTCCATAAACAGAACCATCTCATGCCTAAATCCAAGTTACTGTAACATAAAGATGAGAATCGTAAACCAGCAAATGTTGCACCAGCATGATCTACACGAAAAGGAATTAAAAATCGTACGATAAAGCCAGTGCTCCAAAAGTGTCAATCTTATACGGTTCGACCTTGCTATTTCTGGCAGCCGTTTGGCAGAAATTGGGTTCTCGACATCCCCGCGGATACATCAGTATGAATTCAAATAGCAGCCTTTATTTTATAGGAAACATTTTCTGCTACAAATAGAAAATGAAACTGGGAATCATCATCGTATGATTACCAGTTTGCATAGTTTTATCGAACTTTTGTTATTAACTCTCGTATCTTAAGCAAATGCCGAAGCATAATAGTCCAAGATAAGTATGGTTTAGCACACGATCATTTCAGACTCGTAACTTAGGACCTACGACGTTAAATTACTGGTCCTTAGTTACAACTCCGTTTGAACAGAAAACGGTCATTACTCTGCAAGAATTCTTGGCAAAAGTACTTACCATCTGCATAATAGTGAGCCATTTCTTATACTTGATAAGGATTGCCTTCATCTTCGGGCTCCCCTCGGCCGATAGGAGATAGTAACTGTACATGATAACATGTACCGAATTGTTTAACATCGGGGAGAAAGACGTTATTCCACCTGGAAAAAGAATACTTATTATTTGGAACATGAAACAAAACAAAACACGTTTTTTTTTAACTGAGCTGTCAGATAATCATGTAGGTTAGGAGAATCTATCTAATGGATGCTGTCAACACGATTCCATTAGGTTTGTGGTGTCAATTTAGGTGCCGGCTGCGTTATATGTTATCGGGCATTATCTCAAATCCAATCACGGGCTTTAACAACTAACCGGGAGCTTGAATAAGATACGCAAAAGCGTATGGAGTTGTTAGTTATTTGGAATCAGCTACAAGCATCGCCATCTACAGATAGTCGAATTCCTTAAACAATAATTAATATACTTAATATAATATTTAAGCAAAAATATATATATATATTTATTATATATTTTATAATATTTATATAATAATATTATTTTCTCCTCTCAATAAGCACCTGCCGTCTTATCTCTTTACCACACTTGGTTGACTAGTAGAGAATGCCTAAGGCATTAAGTCTGCCTTTGTACCATAAAGTGTGCGAGAAGTTTAAATAAATATTTTACAAAACAGTTTTTTTTTAAATATATCATTTCTTTCTGCAACGATGAAAACTTGTATCAAATTTTAGGTATTAGAGAAGATTCCATGATAAAGTTTGTGGCCTTGCGAATAAATTATGCTAAATAGAAAAAAGATTCACAAAGGTGCAGACTGGCAGACTGAGATTAATATTGTTGTTCGCTTTATGGACCGTTATTTGTTAATATTGTCTCTTATATATTTACCAATAATGAAGCAAATACCTCATAGCTTTGCATAGTAGACCCAACCATATGGAAATAGCTATCACAGGTAAAATTAGCTTACGAGTCTATGCTCAGTTTCGCATTAAAAATGCTACCATTTGGTAAGCAAAACTATTCGTTTTTGTTTACAGGAACCGAGCTTTAGTCAATTTCTAGACTAAACAGTAGACTGGCGGACAGGCGGTCTTAACGGTCTGCCCTAGCGTAGTTCACAGTTTCAATGGAATAAGCCAGCGAATACTGGTTTTGTAACCATTGACGTACGGTCTGTACCTACGCCTAGATAGATACCTATTAGATTTAATCATTTATAGGAAAAACCGGCCAAGTGCGAGTCGAGTCGGACTCGGGCACAAAGGGATCCAAAAAAAATCATGTCTGTTGTATGGGAGCCCCCTTAAATATTTATTTTATTCTCTTTTTTAGTATTTTTTGTTATAGCGGCAACAGAAATACATCTGAAAATTTCAACTGTCTAACTATCACGGTTCATGAGATACAGCCTGGTGACAGGCGGACAGACAGATAGCGGGTGCTTAGTAATAGGGTCCCGTTTTACCCTTTGGGTACCTTACTAATGATAGGAGTGATAAGCATAATGCTGTAAAATCAATAGTCTCTCGACACATAGAAGTCCAACTCAATTGGCACAAGGTGCTCAAGTACCATCGTGAAGCGGGAGGCTGAGTACATTCACAGTGAAAGTAAATTGATTGATTGAAACATCTTCAGAACATTAACTTCCCACGATATTTGTTGAAATGTCAAACCACTACGATTAGTGGCTGAGTTTTGGGGGATTAAAAACACGCTGACAACTGTGACAAGTGACTTGAGCAAGAAGTTCCGTAGTGTAAGCCTTATTTAGGCAATTTTTTAGGGTTCCGTACCCAAAAGGTACCATCGGGACCCTATTTTAAGGCTCCGCGGTCCGGCCGTCTGTCGGTTTGTCACAGGACTGTATCTTTCGAACCATAATAAGTAGACACTTAAAATTTTCACTGAGTTGTTAAAGCGTTCATAATAGCGTTATGAACGCTTTAACAACAAAAAATAAAATATAGTTAAAAAAATTGAGTGGGTCCCGGGTGGGTTCGGAATACTTTGTGTGCGACTCCGACTCATACTTGACGCTTTTTTATATTCTAATCCCAGGAAAACCGAAAATACTAAAGTAGAATCCCAAAAAGTTAACGGGATCTAAGTTACATACATATACAACACACACACACATATGTTACACTATAGAATATATATTTTTTACCTCGACCCCCTCAAGAGTCATTACCAAAATCATCACTTTGGTCCTAACGCGACATGGACTTATCAATATCTATCGGGCATGTTCCAATCCCGGGCGATACCTGACCCTTTTTTATCACAAATATAGTCCCAAAACGTGCTTGTAACCCTGAATTGCCGCTTGATTTGCTTTAGGGGTTATATGAAGGCTATCGCTTCGTATATTTTGCTTAGTTCTCACACACGATAAACAACAGAAATTATATAACGTAAATATTAGATGTCACAATGTCCAGCATCATATGTTATCCATCTCTGTTTGTTGGACACGATCCTTATGGAGTGATATCACCGTCCTCAGCACATAAAAAGTGGACACTATTATCTCCATTGCAATGCACCAGAGCAACGCTGCACTATGCCTTTAGAACGTCGGGACAGTAATTTGCATTCTCCGAAATTCCGTGCGCTCGGTATCTAAGATTGGCCCGACACTCCTTTAGGGGAGTGGACAGCAGTGATCTGGTATATTATCTCAGTTGCTTTGATATCTTCTGCTCATGACATGTCATTATGTTGGTATGAAGGGGGATGCTTGTTTAGACGCTTGTTGTTACAAAGCACCTTTGTCTTCGTAAGATTGTTTGTTTTGTGACCTACATCTCCTCGCCCGGTCCTTTTGACCGTAGAACTTTAGTTGCCTATATGTTCTGTGCTTCTGACATACGGAATGGTTGCTTATCGGATCAAAACAGCAAGTTTCATCTGTATGTATTGTTATTTTGTAGATCTATATCCTACTATATTATAAATGTGAAAGTTTGTGTGTTGGTGTGTTTGGATGTTTATTACTCAATCACGCAAAAACGGCTGAATGGATTTAGATTAAATTTAGCATACAGATAGTTTATAACCTGGATTAACATATAGGATACTTTTTGTCCCGATATTCCCAAGGGATCGAGACTTACGCGGGTAAAACCGCGGGGCGCAGCTAGTAATAAATAAAAATTAAATGCTGTTCCTTGGTAAGCGCTTCACTTGAGAACGGCAGGACCGTGTTGTCTTTTTTTTATTTGTTTTAAAATGTACGTAATAGGTAAAGGTGTACGTAACTAAGGTTCGTAATTAGGTTTTTATGGAAAGAAAAATTGGAAAAGTTTCCCGAAAAATTGTCGAATGTCCTTTTTTCTAAGGGTTATTATATGAATTATTCCAAAATTGGACAGGACAGCGTCTATCGGGTTAGCTATAGTTTTAAATATAACTGTCGCATACATATATCCTTATCTTTTGTACAGGTTACGTCAACCTTATCATGTATTTCTATTTACATTCACCAACGTATTTAAAGAAGCGTAAAATCCGCTCCATTCTAACCTACTCAACAGTTATCGAGTCAACTTGTTTCTTCAATTATAAATAGGACTTGAATTGCGGTTAGAAACCTTTCATTTGACTTGCTGGCTTCACTGCAAATTAAGTGTTATGAGAGCCAGTCGACAAACACGAAGACTATCCAAGGCACACACATTATACGGTGTTATACAATAACATATCATATCACCGTCGGAAAGGTCTCACGCGAGACTTGGATCAGTCAAAAGTATACTCTCGTTTTTTGCCGATAGAGTTTGTTTTCGGTTGTGAGGTGTGTGACCAATGCCCAGCCCATCACTTTCACTCGCTGGCCATCGCTATCTTCGCAATGCTTGTCCAACGATAAACTAGTAGACATTGTTTAGGGTCAGTTTTATCAGCGAAAAGGCTGGAGATAACATCAAGATGTAATCGTCTGTTAGAATTACGGAACTCATGAATCGGAGCGCGAGCTCATGGATGGAAAGTTCTACATTTGGAAGAACGTAATATGATTGATCATTAAAAAAATTTAGAGTAGTTCTAAAATCAGATATGTAGGTACAGATCAGAGGCCCTAGACAAAGTGACATTCTATCAGCGATAATGATGATGGAAAAGAGAAAAAATGTATAGGACTGACATAAGCTATCGAAAAGCTTATGTCAATCCTGTTGAAAGTCGTAGAAATACGAAACGCTTTCGAAGCGATTGTCACTTGTCTAGGCCCTCTGTTCCTTGTAAAAGTAATGCATTATGATGTCTAAGCTGTATTATCTGAGCACAGCTATAAATACAACTATTTTCTTGTGAGTGGTGCAAGAACAGATAAACTAGCTGCATTTATTGGCGTATTTATCAGACATAGCGAAAATGACGAGGACAGACAGCAGTCGTTATTTGTAATAAAACAAATTATTTAAAAAACAAAACACCGGACGGAAAATACTATAGCTGAAAAGAGAAAAACAAGCATTGAACTTTGTTTTTTGTAAGGTATTGCAGTCGGGGACAATCAAAAGTTACACCATATTTCAGGTTATTGGTTTGTCCGGGGTTATAATTTGTTTTATTTCAAGCTTTTTAGTTTTATTAATTTTCTTATTTGGAATATACATTGCTAGCTTTTATTTTAAACAAAATTGTTGGAATTAAAAAAAAAAATCTCTTCCTCCCTTTATTGTATTTGCCGATAAAATATATATATTTTTTATTCTATGTCACTCCCACAATTATGACGAACCTAACTACACCTCGAATGTTAAAATCCTTCACGCCGTTTAGGCTACAGAGCCTGCCAAAGAAATAGACATACATATATACAAACATACATACAAACATACATACAAACAAACATACATTCATACTCTCGAAAAACATTCCTTCTGGGGCAGTCGGGTAAAAAGACGCATAAAACAGACCTGTGTGACAACATAAAAGCCTTAGTTATGGCATTTTAATACCGAAGTGATACAATAAGCTTTGAAAATATTCACCGCATATGGAATCCACAACCTTTTCATTCTCAGACGTATCACAACTTCAAAGAACTATTCACAAAGACACATATCGCGTTGGCCTAAGTCTTGGCTTGAAACAAGCAAAATATGTCTCTGTACGGTATATGGGTAATGGGTACCCTGGATATGGGTCACGGGGTTTCATCTTCAGTTGACAGGGAAAACGTGGGCATGCTTATTCATTACTCTGCATACAATTTCCGTAACCTTTTTTGAAGAAGTCGTTGTTTAGTCGCTTTTGTGTTATTTTGTTGTTTTTGGAAAATAATATTAGGACGCTTTTGTGTAAGTAATTTTGTTGTTTTTGGAAAATAATATAGATGATAGCGACGTTATTGCGATAGTTACTCTGTTTGACCGTCCGTTACCTTTTCACGCCTAATCCAATCCACTGAGCCAATCGTAATGAAATTTTACAGATGTGTAGCAAAATATCGAGGGTAAAAATGATGAAATACAAAATACGCGCAGCGGACGGCGCGGGCAACCGCTAATAAAACATATTGTATATCTTGATGGGTTAAGATATGTCCTCGATTTCTGATCGATGGCTTATGTAGACAGACAGTTACATGATTATTATTCAAACTATCATTTTGCACTCAATCGGTTGTCAGTTTACTTCGTAATAGACTAATAGCAAAAGGCTAGAGGTGTCCATATAACTTGTCATATTTGATGTTATTAATTATTTTAATTGGACTGTCTCGTTGGTCTTGTGGACGCTAGCCCTACGGGTCAGCATGAGATCCTGATTTCGATTACCGATCTTGTAAAGTGTTACTGGAGTTTGTCTATTAGGAATTTCTCGGCAGCAGCTTGGAGTCTGGATTTGTGCCTGAGTGTTGGTAAAAGGCTTGCCCCCTATTACATGGGACTTGAACATAACTTTCGAAATGTGGGTAAACTACAGGTATTCGGGAAATACAGACGTTGCTATGTTTGTGTTAATTATTTTATCCCTCGTCTGTAGGTAAAGCTACAAAATCGAGTTTGTGGAAGTACAAATTAACGATGGGAGCACATTAACCGTTTTCGCAGTAAATGTTTATTGAGCATGTGAACAAACATTACTTTGTGTTGTAAAAGCTGGTTTGAGTGCTCATAGCTACCTGTCAGAAGTGCGGGCACCGTTTAACTAAGTGCAAACATTAATTTATATCGCCGCTGTTAAAATAAACAATCTCGTTTATTTCATTCAGGGACTGGGATGGCTGTTTTTCAAAGATGATAATATGTGTCTTATTCTCATAAAATCACTGAAATCCATCACATCTGTCTGTATATCTTTGATAGAGTTACGACCTGTTTAGAGAAAAGGCTTCAAATATTATTGCCGTAGAGTAGACTTCAGCAAGAACCTTTTTGATAAGCTTAAATAAAACAAGAACGAGGCTGTTTTGATTGTACCTAATTATCTTAGGCTCAAAGTTTGCTGCAACTTATTCCTTATACACACACACACACACACACACACACACACACACACAGATGGTACAGATTGGTGATACGCAATATGAAATGTAACACAAATTAGCCGTCCAAATTTACGAGTATGTAATGCAACATAAAATGTAACAACAACGAGGCGAATTTCTTTCAACGTGTGTTACATTTCATGTTTCGTTTCACCAATCTGTCGCCGGCATTAAACGTGCCCCCTTTTTGTCTGTTAAGAAACACACGGCCATAAAATTTCCACACGACCTCCATTTTCCATTCCATTTTCATAATTCCTTAAATGTCCAATCAAATCCAAACCAGATTCTTCCACAAGGTCCATTTAAAAAAAACAAATCCACAAGCATTGCTTGGGAAACAAAAAGAATACTTAATACCGTCTCTATATTTAGCACTGGTGCAAACGAAAGCCCCTGGCTTTCATGTTTTAAATAAAACCTCCATGTTTTATTTAAAGGCCGTCCGTTGAGCGAAAACATTCAAATGCTTTGAACTAGGATGGCGATTGGTGACTTTATGGTATTTGAATTTGATGTTGATTGATGTAAATAAATGGTGGTCATTGACGCTTTGGAAAGGGGCATGGCAATAGGTGTTGTTGTAGACTTTCTTTATCCTTGTTTGATCACTGATGGGGAATAAGAGGCGCTTTATAAGCCTATCGCGGCTTGAAGCGGGAATTTTTGGGCGAAAGTTTTCCTCAACATAATGTAGAGGGCGAGTGATGTATGACTCCCCGCACTGCAATCCAGTATTCTGTAAAAATCTCACCGTGAAAACATAGGTGAAGGGAGTTTCAAGTCAGCTGTCAACCTGATGGTAGGGATGGACTCTATTGACAGCTCACTTCACCTAAGTTTTCACTGTGCGATTTTTACGGAATAGATCAGCTGGTATCCATACGTCTTCTTAGTTGTGACGATGGCACGGCAGTGAATTAAATCCTTAAGTACTAAAACTAGCAGATATCAGTAACGTAATGCAGTCAAAATAGATAAATAGATGAGGGTTAAGAAAAAAAAAAAGGAAGTCAATTTCTTGCGACTCGCACAGGACGAACGACTGAGACGATGATACACAGGAAAAAACGAGAAGGACCAAAATTATAAGACAGGCTTATACCATGTCAATTGAAATGCTTTAGGGGCTTACAACTTCTTAGGGTCTTATAATGTATATAAAACAAATAATAAACGAGAGACACAAAAATGTCTCCAACATCACGTACTTAGTTAAAGTGTTCGCTTTGTTTTGCAATTTTCTCGACAAATTCCCACGCAAAAGCATTAAAGTCTTAAGTTTCCAAACTAAATGGAGGCAAAATTTCGTAGTTTCGGCAAAGTTTGACGTTCAAGGTTCTGTGTGGCGAGAACAGCAATTGTGTGGAGCTGAACCTAAGTGGTAATATACCTATAGCTGAATTGTGTTAAATTGGGTATATTTTAGTCTAGATTCGGATTGGTTCTTATGATAAACTCTGCAGCATTGCTATTCTGTAACCGCCTCACCATGAAAACTTAGGTGAAGTGAGTGTGGAGTGAGCTGTCACTGCCTTAGCGTCAGTAGGTATCGATGACAATGAGAGCTCACTCCACGCTCATTTCACCTAAGTTTTCACGGTGAGATGATTACAGAATAGCAATGCAGTTCTTGCTTTGTTACATCAAGAAAAAACGTTGGGCGGACATAGTACACCAATACCCATATCACTTGCACGTCAGAAACAAGAATTTCAGCCAGGACGAAGATAAACAGAATCTAAAAATGTAGAACATTGTATCTAAACAGTCCTTCCAAATCTATTACTAATTCACTTTTAATCATTCAAAGTAATTCAACCCTACAAACCTGAAAGCTAACTTCAATCCAACCCAGCTTTCATCATAAGATTAAATTCACTCAGCTGAACATGCTGATCTTCAAAAGAACCCTCGGAATTTACTCCAAAGCTTTCCACTGAGGTAATTGAATAATAATCACTTAATATAAAGGTCCTGCGCGAAATATAAGAAGGTACCTAATTTGATGATATAAGCCGTATTTAAGCTTTAAATTATAAAGCTTAAATACGGCTAAGTAATTAAGACCATGTTGATTTAAAAAAGTTTACAGATGACACTTTTTTGGAGGACAAAAATGTTTCGAATATTTTTAGCTGCCTGGAGCAATTATCAACTTTAGCTTTTTACAGGGTCCGATACACCAATTATGTATTTTGAGCCAAGTAAGGCGAAGTTGAAAGTCTTTCAAGGAAAAAATGATGGAACAATTTTCTTGTAACTACGGTGATGATAGAAAATTTGTTGATCTTATGCAGCCATAATTGTTTTCCATGGTCCTTATATACTTAGCAACGGGTCTCCAAGCAATCAAGTCTGATAGCCAATATTGGCTCAAATGTATATGATAAATCGTGGCGATTATGTGTGCTAAAATGACGCAACCCCTATAATATCAACCATGGTGTCTTAGATATGAAGCAGAAACGTGGGGTATATAACCTTTTATAGGTCGTAAATGGTGGTAATAATAATATAATGTTAGTTCGCTTCTTTTACTTTGATAAGACGGAACATACAGTAGAGCAGGAAAACTCGGTCTTATTCAATGTTTCAGTTCGCGAACAAAATGATTTTCGCCGAAAACTATTTCGACCGAAAAAAATCGGTCAAGAGGTTTTTGATGTTAGTTAATGCAGTTTTAAATTACGCGATATATGAATTCCAAACTTTAGTGGCAGGGCAGCGACATTGCTCGCAGAACAGATGGCCGATATGGGTCCGACAGGTTCTGGAGTGGTGAGCGCATATCGGAAGACGTAGCGTTGGAAAGCCATAAGGTGGACCGATGACTGTGAAGGCTGCAGGAATCTGCTGGATGCGAGAAGCACAGAAACGGTTGAAGTGGTGATGCTTGGGGGAGGCCTATGTCCAGCAGTGGACTTCTTTTGGCTGAAATGATGATGATGAATTCTAAACCAAAACATAATTCCAAGAGATTTCAGTTTTCAGTGGCAGCATTTGTTGGTACAAAATTACAGGTAAAATGTTTTAGGCTTATTACAAAATTATAACTTTAACTAGATCATGACGCCAAAGACCCTAAAGTTTTAATATAAAGGAGTATGATTGATGACAGAACATGAGTCTTGGACAGGTAAACGTACTTGGATGATAATCCTGTAATACCACAGACTACTTGATTGATTAACGCTGTCTGTTACTGTGGCGGATAGATTGTTTGATATCTGGATGCCTAAGGCGTTGTTTCCCTCTGATTAATATTAACGTAACATCACGCCTAATCTCCGAAGGGTCGGGCAGAGGTGTACTCATAGTACACCCACATTTTGGCCAGTTATGTTTTAATTTTAAGTCCCATGTAATAAGGGGCGGGCCTATTGCCATCAACCGGAAATAAATCCAGACGCCGGGCTGCTACTGAGAAATTCCTGATGGAAAAACGAATAACTTTGCCTGACCTGAGGATCAAACCCAGGACCTCATTCTCAGCAGTAGCACTTGCGACCCTAGACCAACGAGGCAATCGAGATAAAATACTCTGTTGAGATTAGTATTATAGTACATTGGCTGAAGACATCAGACCGAATACAACCAATGAAAAGATCATCCCATTTTTACGCGGGGTATTAATAAAACCGCTAAATAAAATTTTATGATGTCCATTAACGTTCTGGGTAATGGTATTCAGTTTTAGGACCTTTGGGGGGACTGCACTTTTCTATAAAGATTTGGTCTTTCAAGTGCGTCCTGGCTGTGATGTCGGTGGCGTCACTGCTGGTCCCCATACATTTTCTATAAGTTTATATGAGATTACATTTCGAGCACGGCAGTAATGTCGCGACAACAAATTTATCATTCCGAGCCCGCTGCAGCACTTCTACGGCAGCATTGCCGCGTGGAGCGAGGATAGAATCAAGCTAATTGCATTCGCGTGCAATTGGAGACCTTTAAACAGCTGTGGAATGCAAAAACCTGATTAGGATAAAAGACTACGTTAAAAAACCGGCCAAGTGCATGTCGGACCACACACAATGAAGGGTTCCGTAGTTGTGATCAATTTAGCCCAAGATCAAACTTAACATTGTAGTTGAAAAACATGTTCTCCCATACGTTCCAAATGCAAATGTAAGTTTGTACGCACAATATTGGAAAATATACCATGTTATTTTAAAACCATATACTTACTTTTTATAGGTTTTCCTGTAATGTATAAGTATAGAACTACTTTCTGTATTTTTTCACTAATTTTGGCTCAGTAATTTAGACGTATTTATTTTAAAGTTATTTAAAAAATAAGTGTTTGAAATCTTCGCAACAAACAAGCCCATTCATTTGATATGTCACACGGTACAGTTTGCAATACTTTTTTTTTAAATTTTCTAATTTGCCCCCCAAGGACGACCCCCATATTCAAAATTCATTTATTTACATTAAATGTCCGTGTTTGGGTCACAAACACATATATGTACCAAATTACAACTTAATCGGTCCATTGAATTCGGAGCAAATTGGCTGTGACAGACAGGCACACGAGCGATTCTATTAGGGTCCCGTTTTTTTCCTTTTGAGGTACGGAACCCTAAAAAATACTATTAATAGCACCTAATTGTAGTTCAGTACAATAAAACAGTAGCTAGATACGTAAAGAAAACAGTCAGCACGTGTATCGTGTTACAAAAACAGCGCACGCCCTGCGTAAACAACGTTAACTCATTTTGTACACATTCCAGGTGTATCGGCTACACCTTCGTCAAATTGTATTTGTTTAACTTGTAAATACTGATGAGCAAACATTCTTACAATAATAAGTTGCCATTTCTTGCCACATTTTTTTCGGCAATTTGGCATTTTGTGGAACTATTGCTATACACCTCATAAAACGGTGAAGGAAACCGGCATGTGACATCCGCCAATCCACACTGGGCCCGCGTGGTGGATTATGGCTCACCCCCTCTCACAGAGAGCTAGCTGGGCTGATTATGCATTGTTACAGACCTATTTACAGAAAGATTTCTTAAACGTGTAGCAGTCTTGGTTTTCCAATGAGCCTCCAACCATTTTGTTTACCCTGTGGTTCGTGGTTAGGTAAACCCACCATACGTTCTTGTTTAGGCTTTATGCTAAACTAGCGGCTCCGACGATCCCGTGAGAATATCGGGATAAAAACTGTCCTGTGCCCTAACCCATGTGCCAAATTTCAGCCAATTCCATCCAGCCGTTTCAGCGTGAAAGCGCATCAAACAAACAAACTCACTTTCGCATTTATAATAATAGGATTATGGCACCCTAATTACGTAATACACGATCAATCATAATCTGAATAAGTTTGAAACAAATTGTTAATCCATTGCTTCATAAGTTCGAAAAAAATTAGCTTAGCAATGTGTAACCGTGGGCCTGGGCTTGTCACATTAAGGCGGTACCCTGAGCAAAACGCCAGTCTAGCCGCTTTTTGTTTAGTTTTTAGGAGCTATCTACTTGTTATTTAAAAAGAAATATCAAATAATAAAAATACATTAATTTTCTACATAATCTTGATTCCAAAATTGTGTTTTTTTTTTTAATGAGTTTCAATAATCTCCTTCCAACGAAACCATTAAAATGAGAAATAATCATTGTTAACATGGATCTCCTCGTAAAGTAAACATTATTTAATTTTGCTAGTGACACTAATGGATAGACAATTTAATAATGAACATTTTATAACAATTTTTTTTTCAAAAGACCAATATTTGATTTTATAAAGATTTCATTCTAAAATTTGGGCGTATTCACTACTGTAACTCACCGGGTTCAGTCTGCAAAGAGGGAATGAATTTATTTTGCTCAGGGTACCGCCTTAATAGTCGACACGGATTGCGATTTCAAAGCACATTTTATAGTCCGTTCCAAAAGTATCTGATGAAAATGTAAACAAATGGATCAGAGGACGTACCTATCTGTGCATGTTGGGTGTACGTCAAAGAGGACGCTTCGAAATGTTGCCACTACATAAAACGTAACACGGAGGATGATATTCTCATATCTTAACCGATAAGTTTGCCAATTTCTTTTATTTATTTTTATTTTTATCTTTTTTATGTATAGTTTATGTATAGTATATTCGTCACTTGTTTATTCTATTGGGTAATAATAATGGTTCACCCGTGCCGCACCGGTCGACGTCATTACATCAGCGCCGGCTGTCGCTGAAAAACCAGCGCTGGGGCTCTGTCCTGCATAGGGTCGCAGCATAATGCTGAGCGATAGCCGTTTTGCGTGAATGTGACGCATGTTTCCCCCAACCTTTTGTATTTTTTTTTTTTGTGTTTATTTTCTTTTTTTTTGCGTCATGTTTACCGCAAATAAACGTATTTTCTTTCTTTCTTTCTTTCAATGCCAATTTGTAGTCTGACTTACAAAATGAGTGCGTTTATCTATTCATTTAAACTTCTCGCACACAATAAGAGTACAAAGGCGGACGTAATGCCTTTAGGCATTCTCTACCAGTCAACGAAGGGTACTTTGATTTACTTTGAAAACTAAAACACGAAAATTCTAATTTGAAAGCACCTAAATGATTGTTTTCATCTGACAATTAATAAAACAGCAGTGAAAGCCTAGTGGTGTGACCGTCGCGACCACCAAGTCATAGGTCTTGAGTTCGAACCCTAGACACGTATAATTCTCACTTGCTCAAAACCGGTGAAGGAAAACAGTAGTGCGGAAACCGGCATGCCTGAGAGATATTTCTCGACGGCATGTGAAGCCAAGTCAGAGGCTCATGGGGCGGCATAGATACTGACATCAGGTTAGAAACTAAACAAACGAAAAAATATATAAAACACTGACAATTGAGGTTAATTTTCGTCTATGATTTTTCAATTACGCTTGTTTACACTTTAACATAGATACTTTTGAAACAGATCATAGGTACGTATCTTGCACATGCACTATGCTCATCGTATGGTTCATCATCTATAGCCCGACTTCACCCACTGCTGGGCTCCTGTACTAGCCTCATCTAGGTTCATCATACGATTACGTTAGGTTGTTCGTATAATGTATGTATGTACTTTTGACAAGGTATGCACATGACATAACGTCAGGGAAATTTATTGTTAAGGAAATTGACATCCTATGCCAATTTGTCATTTTTATACAATTATCGAAGTATTACAGTTGTGATTTGAATAAGTATACCGACCATATAACTTCTAAATCTTCTTCTACGTTAAATTCACACGTGAGGATCGTGTGAATTTAAGGATCGTGTGAGTTTGTTACACCAACATTACGCACCGTGTTAACATATTTTAATCTTCTGCACGCGATTAACCTCACCAGCCTTTTCATTATCGCCATCAATAAGTTGGTAGTCAATTTGCTCTCTGACTTTATGTCATCAGCACTTGCTTCAATAATATTAATTACACGCCAAAGAGACTATCCGTATACTGCATCCTTATAAACGGGCTCAAATATTTGGGTCGCAAAGGGCAGACGGACTACTTCAGATACG